>OX244280.1:3435000-4035000 GCA_945867215.1 Epinotia demarniana
CCCACAGTACGTGCCCAAGACACCGGACCAGGTCAGTTACTGTTGCCTACTATTACATAGTTCAACGACGTGTCCACCTGCCTCGCCGCCTGGCGCCGCGCCACCGCGCTGCGCCACGCCAACCCACAGTACGTGCCCAAGACACCGGACCAGGTCAGTTACTGTTGCCTACTATTACATAGTTCAACGACGTGTCCACCTGCCTCGCCGCCTGGCGCCGCGCCACCGCGCTGCGCCACGCCAACCCACAGTACGTGCCCAAGACACCGGACCAGGTCAGTTACTGTTGCCTACTATTACATAGTTCAACGACGTGTCCACCTGCCTCGCCGCCTGGCGCCGCGCCACCGCGCTGCGCCACGCCAACCCACAGTACGTGCCCAAGACACCGGACCAGGTCAGTTACTGTTGCCTACTATTACATAGTTCAACGACGTGTCCACCTGCCTCGCCGCCTGGCGCCGCGCCACCGCGCTGCGCCACGCCAACCCACAGTACGTGCCCAAGACACCGGACCAGGTCAGTTACTGTTGCCTACTATTACATAGTTCAACGACGTGTCCACCTGCCTCGCCGCCTGGCGCCGCGCCACCGCGCTGCGCCACGCCAACCCACAGTACGTGCCCAAGACACCGGACCAGGTCAGTTACTGTTGCCTACTATTACATAGTTCAACGACGTGTCCACCTGCCTCGCCGCCTGGCGCCGCGCCACCGCGCTGCGCCACGCCAACCCACAGTACGTGCCCAAGACACCGGACCAGGTCAGTTACTGTTGCCTACTATTACATAGTTCAACGACGTGTCCACCTGCCTCGCCGCCTGGCGCCGCGCCACCGCGCTGCGCCACGCCAACCCACAGTACGTGCCCAAGACACCGGACCAGGTCAGTTACTGTTGCCTACTATTACATAGTTCAACGACGTGTCCACCTGCCTCGCCGCCTGGCGCCGCGCCACCGCGCTGCGCCACGCCAACCCACAGTACGTGCCCAAGACACCGGACCAGGTCAGTTACTGTTGCCTACTATTACATAGTTCAACGACGTGTCCACCTGCCTCGCCGCCTGGCGCCGCGCCACCGCGCTGCGCCACGCCAACCCACAGTACGTGCCCAAGACACCGGACCAGGTCAGTTACTGTTGCCTACTATTACATAGTTCAACGACGTGTCCACCTGCCTCGCCGCCTGGCGCCGCGCCACCGCGCTGCGCCACGCCAACCCACAGTACGTGCCCAAGACACCGGACCAGGTCAGTTACTGTTGCCTACTATTACATAGTTCAACGACGTGTCCACCTGTCTCGCCGCCTGGCGCCGCGCCACCGCGCTGCGCCACGCCAACCCACAGTACGTGCCCAAGACACCGGACCAGGTCAGTTACTGTTGCCTACTATTACATAGTTCAACGACGTGTCCACCTGCCTCGCCGCCTGGCGCCGCGCCACCGCGCTGCGCCACGCCAACCCACAGTACGTGCCCAAGACACCGGACCAGGTCAGTTACTGTTGCCTACTATTACATAGTTCAACGACGTGTCCACCTGCCTCGCCGCCTGGCGCCGCGCCACCGCGCTGCGCCACGCCAACCCACAGTACGTGCCCAAGACACCGGACCAGGTCAGTTACTGTTGCCTACTATTACATAGTTCAACGACGTGTCCACCTGCCTCGCCGCCTGGCGCCGCGCCACCGCGCTGCGCCACGCCAACCCACAGTACGTGCCCAAGACACCGGACCAGGTCAGTTACTGTTGCCTACTATTACATAGTTCAACGACGTGTCCACCTGCCTCGCCGCCTGGCGCCGCGCCACCGCGCTGCGCCACGCCAACCCACAGTACGTGCCCAAGACACCGGACCAGGTCAGTTACTGTTGCCTACTATTACATAGTTCAACGACGTGTCCACCTGCCTCGCCGCCTGGCGCCGCGCCACCGCGCTGCGCCACGCCAACCCACAGTACGTGCCCAAGACACCGGACCAGGTCAGTTACTGTTGCCTACTATTACATAGTTCAACGACGTGTCCACCTGCCTCGCCGCCTGGCGCCGCGCCACCGCGCTGCGCCACGCCAACCCACAGTACGTGCCCAAGACACCGGACCAGGTCAGTTACTGTTGCCTACTATTACATAGTTCAACGACGTGTCCACCTGCCTCGCCGCCTGGCGCCGCGCCACCGCGCTGCGCCACGCCAACCCACAGTACGTGCCCAAGACACCGGACCAGGTCAGTTACTGTTGCCTACTATTACATAGTTCAACGACGTGTCCACCTGCCTCGCCGCCTGGCGCCGCGCCACCGCGCTGCGCCACGCCAACCCACAGTACGTGCCCAAGACACCGGACCAGGTCAGTTACTGTTGCCTACTATTACATAGTTCAACGACGTGTCCACCTGCCTCGCCGCCTGGCGCCGCGCCACCGCGCTGCGCCACGCCAACCCACAGTACGTGCCCAAGACACCGGACCAGGTCAGTTACTGTTGCCTACTATTACATAGTTCAACGACGTGTCCACCTGCCTCGCCGCCTGGCGCCGCGCCACCGCGCTGCGCCACGCCAACCCACAGTACGTGCCCAAGACACCGGACCAGGTCAGTTACTGTTGCCTACTATTACATAGTTCAACGACGTGTCCACCTGCCTCGCCGCCTGGCGCCGCGCCACCGCGCTGCGCCACGCCAACCCACAGTACGTGCCCAAGACACCGGACCAGGTCAGTTACTGTTGCCTACTATTACATAGTTCAACGACGTGTCCACCTGCCTCGCCGCCTGGCGCCGCGCCACCGCGCTGCGCCACGCCAACCCACAGTACGTGCCCAAGACACCGGACCAGGTCAGTTACTGTTGCCTACTATTACATAGTTCAACGACGTGTCCACCTGCCTCGCCGCCTGGCGCCGCGCCACCGCGCTGCGCCACGCCAACCCACAGTACGTGCCCAAGACACCGGACCAGGTCAGTTACTGTTGCCTACTATTACATAGTTCAACGACGTGTCCACCTGCCTCGCCGCCTGGCGCCGCGCCACCGCGCTGCGCCACGCCAACCCACAGTACGTGCCCAAGACACCGGACCAGGTCAGTTACTGTTGCCTACTATTACATAGTTCAACGACGTGTCCACCTGCCTCGCCGCCTGGCGCCGCGCCACCGCGCTGCGCCACGCCAACCCACAGTACGTGCCCAAGACACCGGACCAGGTCAGTTACTGTTGCCTACTATTACATAGTTCAACGACGTGTCCACCTGCCTCGCCGCCTGGCGCCGCGCCACCGCGCTGCGCCACGCCAACCCACAGTACGTGCCCAAGACACCGGACCAGGTCAGTTACTGTTGCCTACTATTACATAGTTCAACGACGTGTCCACCTGCCTCGCCGCCTGGCGCCGCGCCACCGCGCTGCGCCACGCCAACCCACAGTACGTGCCCAAGACACCGGACCAGGTCAGTTACTGTTGCCTACTATTACATAGTTCAACGACGTGTCCACCTGCCTCGCCGCCTGGCGCCGCGCCACCGCGCTGCGCCACGCCAACCCACAGTACGTGCCCAAGACACCGGACCAGGTCAGTTACTGTTGCCTACTATTACATAGTTCAACGACGTGTCCACCTGCCTCGCCGCCTGGCGCCGCGCCACCGCGCTGCGCCACGCCAACCCACAGTACGTGCCCAAGACACCGGACCAGGTCAGTTACTGTTGCCTACTATTACATAGTTCAACGACGTGTCCACCTGCCTCGCCGCCTGGCGCCGCGCCACCGCGCTGCGCCACGCCAACCCACAGTACGTGCCCAAGACACCGGACCAGGTCAGTTACTGTTGCCTACTATTACATAGTTCAACGACGTGTCCACCTGCCTCGCCGCCTGGCGCCGCGCCACCGCGCTGCGCCACGCCAACCCACAGTACGTGCCCAAGACACCGGACCAGGTCAGTTACTGTTGCCTACTATTACATAGTTCAACGACGTGTCCACCTGCCTCGCCGCCTGGCGCCGCGCCACCGCGCTGCGCCACGCCAACCCACAGTACGTGCCCAAGACACCGGACCAGGTCAGTTACTGTTGCCTACTATTACATAGTTCAACGACGTGTCCACCTGCCTCGCCGCCTGGCGCCGCGCCACCGCGCTGCGCCACGCCAACCCACAGTACGTGCCCAAGACACCGGACCAGGTCAGTTACTGTTGCCTACTATTACATAGTTCAACGACGTGTCCACCTGCCTCGCCGCCTGGCGCCGCGCCACCGCGCTGCGCCACGCCAACCCACAGTACGTGCCCAAGACACCGGACCAGGTCAGTTACTGTTGCCTACTATTACATAGTTCAACGACGTGTCCACCTGCCTCGCCGCCTGGCGCCGCGCCACCGCGCTGCGCCACGCCAACCCACAGTACGTGCCCAAGACACCGGACCAGGTCAGTTACTGTTGCCTACTATTACATAGTTCAACGACGTGTCCACCTGCCTCGCCGCCTGGCGCCGCGCCACCGCGCTGCGCCACGCCAACCCACAGTACGTGCCCAAGACACCGGACCAGGTCAGTTACTGTTGCCTACTATTACATAGTTCAACGACGTGTCCACCTGCCTCGCCGCCTGGCGCCGCGCCACCGCGCTGCGCCACGCCAACCCACAGTACGTGCCCAAGACACCGGACCAGGTCAGTTACTGTTGCCTACTATTACATAGTTCAACGACGTGTCCACCTGCCTCGCCGCCTGGCGCCGCGCCACCGCGCTGCGCCACGCCAACCCACAGTACGTGCCCAAGACACCGGACCAGGTCAGTTACTGTTGCCTACTATTACATAGTTCAACGACGTGTCCACCTGCCTCGCCGCCTGGCGCCGCGCCACCGCGCTGCGCCACGCCAACCCGCAGTACGTGCCCAAGACACCGGACCAGGTCAGTTACTGTTGCCTACTATTACATAGTTCAACGACGTGTCCACCTGCCTCGCCGCCTGGCGCCGCGCCACCGCGCTGCGCCACGCCAACCCGCAGTACGTGCCCAAGACACCGGACCAGGTCAGTTACTGTTGCCTACTATTACATAGTTCAACGACGTGTCCACCTGCCTCGCCGCCTGGCGCCGCGCCACCGCGCTGCGCCACGCCAACCCGCAGTACGTGCCCAAGACACCGGACCAGGTCAGTTACTGTTGCCTACTATTACATAGTTCAACGACGTGTCTAGCCTTAAGTCATAGACGCATGAGACGTAGAAGCGAAAACTAAAATAAAATTCATAATTTACTTTACAAACAAAGTTTTAACCGACTTCAATTTAGTACTCCGCCAAGCCACGAGAACATTTCCTATTTTTTTTTACAATTTACCACATGAACTGATTTCCGATAGCAAATGCGTTGATTACTATAGAAAAAAACCGAATCGCTGTATGTGGGCCGATAATATTTGAGGACTTCCATCGATTCCCCAAGATCATCACCAATGGCACTTCATTAGTTCCTATTTCAACGGAATTTTATCAGAAACTGCGACGTACTTTTGCACTTTTGAGTACATATTTGAGGAATTCGATAAGTCATCTGTGGTCTTCATCATCAATTCCTCGCCACCAAATTTATGATTCCGGAATACACGAGTTATAACGGAAAATACCAAAATCACTACACGCGTGCCTAAAAAAATTGAGGAGTTCCCTCAATTCCTCATGGATCCCATCATCTTACTGAATTTTGAATAAAATGGGACCCACCTAGAAGTATATACATACGAACAAAAAAAATCGTATCGGCTCATCAATGACGGAGTTCTGAGGTAACAAACATTGAAAAAATAAAATACAGCCGAATTGAGAACCCCCTCCTTTTTTTGAAGTCGGTTAACAATAAGTTTACCTTTTTTTGCAACAAGTATCACTATTCTTAAGTCCAGACAAGTGTTTAAAGACAGTGTGCGGTAACGCCTCAAAAAGACCGAGGGCCTTTGCTAGGGCTAGGTACAGGTCATACGACGTAGTGGTAGTTCTAAAAGAGCGATCGGTTTTAAGATAAACCTCAGAAATAGCCAACACAAAAAAACATAATTTACTTTCCCGCACTAGTGCGGAAAAGAGCTCTTTCCGCGCATATGTCAAAACTTTAAAGAGCCATATGTACAGTAAAACGTGGTACGATGCACGTGCGAATAGGTAATTCGCAACTCGTGTCGATTTATCACCACTCGTTGCGAATTTCCTATTTTCGGCACTTGTATCGTAAATAACTATTAAAAGACTTTACTTGTTGAACCTCGCGCATTTTAAAGTATCTACACAATGGTTGTATGTTTTACTTTTCGCTTCGACACGGAGCTGCCAGCCCAGGGGCCGTAGACAAGGTTACAATCGACAAGCGCTAACGCCAATAGAAAATAATAAAATGTATGATAATGACAGATGCCGACGAAACACTTTTCGTTAACATCTGTCATTCCCATACATTTTATTAGTTTACTATTGGCGTTAGCGCTTGTCGATTGTAACCTTGTCTAGACCCCCAGCAGACTCTTCAATCGTTCCAATTTTAACTTTCGTGAGACATTAATTTTGTTTTAAGCAGTAACGCTGCTAATCCGGCTCGGAGCATTAAATTTTTCCTTTGATTTAAAATTTATAATTTTCGTGAGACATGTTGAAATTATACTAATAATTACACGGTTCACACAAGTCACACCAGTGATTCAAGCGACACCACGAAAACACTCATCCTGAAGAACTCCCGAAGAGTTCGAAACATGTCGCCCGCAGTGACGTTTAATACGCGACTCGAACCGTGTAATTATTACCATTATTTCTATAAACGTCATATTCCCCGTGTGGTGTCGGGTTGGAATTTCACCACCCCCTTCTTCCCGTGGGTGTCGTAAAAATCGACTAAGGAAGCAGGGTTGAAGTATGTTGTGGGTGATGGGCTAGCAACCTATCACTGCAATATCACATTTTGTCCATCTCTTATACCCACATTTTTGCTAAAAGTCGCGCTAGAACATAATTTTCATGTGCTCTGCCTACCCCTTTTGGGAATAAAGGCGTGAATGTATGTGTGTATGTATTTCTATAAACGTTGTTACAGGTGCCCCGCAAAGCACTGCTGTATATGCGCGAGTGGGGCACAATGGCTGAACTAGAAACATGCGCGGCCGATGCCGACACTCTGCGCATACAGGTTATATCATTATATTTTATTATGTACTATAGAAGCTACGGTAGCCTAGTGGTTCAGGCTTGCGGCTGTCAAACAGCGGTCGTGGGTTCGAATCCCGGCTCGTACCAATGAGTTTTTCGGAACTTCTTTTGATATTTATAGCTTTCCGGTGAAGGAAAAACATTGTGAGGAAATCCATCCATCATGCAATTTATATTATACACTTTGACGTAAGCATATATTGATGGACAATCTTCTAAGCATGTTATATTATCATGTAAAAAATTCTAAGAAACTATCATATTGTGCCTGACTAAAGGCCAGAGTACCAAAATACGTTATTGATCGACCGTCAAAGGAATACGGCATTGCATACATTTGCAGTGTTTATCTCTGGGCGGTAAGTGAGATTTACCGCCCACGGGTGCAGCGGTAAATCTCACTTCACACCCAGGAGACACCGTAAAACTAAAATTGTGTATGCACCACGGGCGGTAATTCGTAAAGCCCCAGATCGCATATTTACACAATACAGGGCATTCACGAATTCACCGCCCTAGATACGAGTACGTATTGTACTATTGCTTGTGTCTATTAATATTAGGTCCTTATCTATGAAATTGGCGTTTTGTATGGAGAATTTTATGAAAACTGTTATTATCATACATTGAATTTTCGGTATTATTCTTTTTATTAGGTAGCAATGTTAAATTCAAACCAAACAAAATTTTGGTATAAAATATAGAAAACTTTTAAGCTACTTTTCACATATCTTACAATACAATACTATACAAATATTCTTTATTGCTCACCAGACATAGTAGACAGTAGAAAAATAGTGCTAATTAAACATAAACAATGGCAGACAACAGGCGGTCTTATCGCTAAAGAGCGAACTCTTCCAGACAACCTTTGGGTGGTGGAGACAATGCAAGAAAAGATATGATTTGAGTAGATGAAAACATCTTAATTATTTACTTGAAAATAGTTCGCATCATAAAACTATACGTAATTGAAACACTTGAACCGGCAGCACATGACAAGGGTGGTTTTCAAGCTTCAATTTGAAACACTAAATAAAAAATCAAAATCTATTATTTGTATTTAAAACCTCTGTTACATAGCAATATTGAAATTAAAAAATAATTTGTAAATTGCAATATTAATAAATAATTTACGCACAAAATAATATCTGTGAAAAAAATGCCAATTTAATAGGTAAGGACCTAATATTTTTATACCCATCAAAACAAGGCTGTAAAACTGGCTTCTCGAGCACACATTTTATAGCTTCGAGGAATTTTTAGTGTCAAACCGTAGCTTGTAGTTTGACTATTTTATATTTCTTATTAACTTAATGTTGTTATTGAATTGACTTTATTTTACATCATATTATTATTATTACCTTATGTACTACAGGGTGTTTGCTCCATCGTTTGCCAAATTAAAACGGCAGGTAGGTTGGGTCAATAGCTATCTTTTCCGGCCTCCAAAAAAAATTTGTGTCCTCTGGTATTTTTTTTGTATTCTTTTAAAATAATTTTGAAATTTTCTATATGTTTACGCGTTTCAACTTGAATAAAACAAAACCAGGAAGTGGTAGAGCCAATTTTTTTTTTTGTAATGTGTAATGTTATATTGATTTAAACTTTCACGATTCTCACACATTATTTATACTAAACGGGACTTAATCGCGTATTAACTTATTTATTTACCTCACTGAGGTCTCCCGACGTTTCGGATGTGTTGCAACATCCATGGTCACGGGACAACTGGCTTGTGCGGGTATCAACATCTTCTTGCTGCGCGGGTTTTCCGAACTACCCGCATTTGGTCTTTTTGAAACACTTGTATACTAGGGTTGTCACCCGGCCGACACACGACACTAACAATGTCCGGTGATATAACGGACGATGTTCTCTGACGCTGGCATTTACTTATGATAGGATTCCACGAAGATGAAATCTTAAAACCGTCATCCCGATTGAAATTACGATGTTTCCTGATTTCAACGGCTTCACGTATTTTTCTACTATAGAAATGACGTTCCGTAGACAGGACTTTCGGTTTATGGAGCTCAATCCAGTGGTTTGGTCCTGACTCCAACAAATGCTCGGCTATCGCAGACTTATTCACCTGCCGATTTTTTACAGCCGCAATATGTTCCTTGACCCTTTCCGCGATGGTTCGCTTGGTCTCACCAATGTAGGAACTTCCACAACTGCAGTCAATCTTATAAACTCCTGGTGATTGAAAGGGGATAACATCCTTCGGTGATCTTAGATGTCCCACGACCTTGGATAACGGCATGTATATGGTTTTAATGGAATACCTTCGCAGTATTGTACCAACTTTGTCCGTTACCCCCTTAACGTAGGGCATAAAAGCTGGTTGCCTTGGAACATCAGGATGTTTTCCTCTAGACTTCCGTCTGGGTTGCCGTCCGTCTAACTTATACCCATTCCACCTAAGGACCTTCTCAATGTGCAACATCTCGCTCTCTAAAAATTCAGGATCACAAAGGTCCTGTGCCCTGTTCCGCAGAGAGTTAACCACAGACTGTAGGTGGCGGGGGTGATGATGAGACAGAGCGTTGAGATACTTGTCTGTGTGTGTCGGTTTTCTGTAAACAGTGTGCGTTAAGGACCCATCCATCCGACCTATCACTTTAATATCCAGAAAAGGCAGACTGCGTTCTGATTCCAATTCATATGTGAACTTTATTTTTGCGTGAACGGAATTCAGATGCTGGAGTAATTGCTCAACTTCCTGCTTGCCACCTTTTATAATGCAAAACACATCATCGACGTATCGCTTCCATAACTTCACTGCCCATGGTTGCAGATCTATATTGGATTCGAAGTGTTCCATCCAGATATTTGCCATTACCGGAGCCACCGGGCTGCCCATAGCAACACCATCAATCTGAAGGTAATGCTTTCCGCCATATAAAAAGTAACTACCTTCCAAACAGTTCCTCAGCAATACCATGACTGACTCCGGCATCCCGTTGTCAGCCAGTCTCTTTCTGACGACTTCCAGACATTCTTTAACGGGAACATTGGTAAACAATGACTCAACATCAAAGCTCACCATTATGTCATCTGGTTCCAACGTTATGCCCTTGAGAATATCTACAAAATGACGGGAGTCCTTCACAAAAGACGACGTTCCACCCACAAGCTGTTGCAACACCGATGCAACATGCTTTGCAAGATCGTAAGTTGGAGAAGCGATTTGACTTACAATCGGCCGCAACGGCACGTTCGCCTTGTGTACTTTCGGCAATCCGTACAATTTCGGTGGTTGCACTATTTTAGGCCTATATAGCCGGTTAAAAACGTCCTCCTCGAATGACCCCTCTAAGTCTCTGATGACAGCCCTAATACGGCGCGTTACCCTGGCAGTAGGGTTATATGAGACAGGCTTGTATACGCTCGCGTCATCCAGTAAAAGTCGTATTTTGCTATCGTAATCTTTGGAGTCTCATATAACTGCCAGGGTAACGCGCCGTATTAGGGCTGTCATCAGAGACTTAGAGGGGTCATTCGAGGAGGACGTTTTTAACCGGCTATATAGGCCTAAAATAGTGCAACCACCGAAATTGTACGGATTGCCGAAAGTACACAAGGCGAACGTGCCGTTGCGGCCGATTGTAAGTCAAATCGCTTCTCCAACTTACGATCTTGCAAAGCATGTTGCATCGGTGTTGCAACCGCTTGTGGGTGGAACGTCGTCTTTTGTGAAGGACTCCCGTCATTTTGTAGATATTCTCAAGGGCATAACGTTGGAACCAGATGACATAATGGTGAGCTTTGATGTTGAGTCATTGTTTACCAATGTTCCCGTTAAAGAATGTCTGGAAGTCGTCAGAAAGAGACTGGCTGACAACGGGATGCCGGAGTCAGTCATGGTATTGCTGAGGAACTGTTTGGAAGGTAGTTACTTTTTATATGGCGGAAAGCATTACCTTCAGATTGATGGTGTTGCTATGGGCAGCCCGGTGGCTCCGGTAATGGCAAATATCTGGATGGAACACTTCGAATCCAATATAGATCTGCAACCATGGGCAGTGAAGTTATGGAAGCGATACGTCGATGATGTGTTTTGCATTATAAAAGGTGGCAAGCAGGAAGTTGAGCAATTACTCCAGCATCTGAATTCCGTTCACGCAAAAATAAAGTTCACATATGAATTGGAATCAGAACGCAGTCTGCCTTTTCTGGATATTAAAGTGATAGGTCGGATGGATGGGTCCTTAACGCACACTGTTTACAGAAAACCGACACACACAGACAAGTATCTCAACGCTCTGTCTCATCATCACCCCCGCCACCTACAGTCTGTGGTTAACTCTCTGCGGAACAGGGCACAGGACCTTTGTGATCCTGAATTTTTAGAGAGCGAGATGTTGCACATTGAGAAGGTCCTTAGGTGGAATGGGTATAAGTTAGACGGACGGCAACCCAGACGGAAGTCTAGAGGAAAACATCCTGATGTTCCAAGGCAACCAGCTTTTATGCCCTACGTTAAGGGGGTAACGGACAAAGTTGGTACAATACTGCGAAGGTATTCCATTAAAACCATATACATGCCGTTATCCAAGGTCGTGGGACATCTAAGATCACCGAAGGATGTTATCCCCTTTCAATCACCAGGAGTTTATAAGATTGACTGCAGTTGTGGAAGTTCCTACATTGGTGAGACCAAGCGAACCATCGCGGAAAGGGTCAAGGAACATATTGCGGCTGTAAAAAATCGGCAGGTGAATAAGTCTGCGATAGCCGAGCATTTGTTGGAGTCAGGACCAAACCACTGGATTGAGCTCCATAAACCGAAAGTCCTGTCTACGGAACGTCATTTCTATAGTAGAAAAATACGTGAAGCCGTTGAAATCAGGAAACATCGTAATTTCAATCGGGATGACGGTTTTAAGATTTCATCTTCGTGGAATCCTATCATAAGTAAATGCCAGCGTCAGAGAACATCGTCCGTTATATCACCGGACATTGTTAGTGTCGTGTGTCGGCCGGGTGACAACCCTAGTGTACAAGTGGTTCAAAAAGACCAAATGCGGGTAGTTCGGAAAACCCGCGCAGCAAGAAGATGTTGATACCCGCACAAGCCAGTTGTCCCGTGACCATGGATGTTGCAACACATCCGAAACGTCGGGAGACCTCAGTGAGGTAAATAAATAAGTTAATACGCGATTAAGTCCCGTTTAGTATAAATAATGTGTAATGTTGTACGGCTCCATCAAACTCAAAAATATTGGCAAGTAACGTCTATTTATTTTTTTATTAACCCTCAAAAAAAAAGAAGATTCAAGAATTTCGTCTTGGGTAACTTTGATTAGCAATTAAAAAAAAACTAAAAATGGCAATGTTCTTAAAATTCTTTTAAAAAGTTATTTAGTCTGTCCTCTATCTAATTATGTGCAATAATGCCAAAAAACCTTTAATGAACTTTATTAATTTGCCAATTTTCTGTAAGGGACGCACTAGGCTCGTAACCGCCAAGCGATAAAAAACATACTTTCGCTAAATACAAGTAGCAGATAAGCAAGACTTGCAGATTGACGACTATCATACGAACGCACGCGTAGCATCTGAAAGGCTACCGCGAAACGAAAATGCATTTCATTCGCTATCTCCCTCTCTGTCGCTCGAAGTTTCAAGTGCGACAGAGAGGGAGATACATCTGGGTTTGTAACCAAATTTGCTCTTTAATAAAGTCGTTTTTAAAGAGGAAATTTGGTTACAAACCCAGATGTATCTCCCTCTCTGTCACACTTGCAACTTAGAGCGACAGAGAGGGAGATAGCGAACGAAATTCATTTTCGTTTCGCGGTAGCCTTTCAGATGCTACGCGTGCGTTCGTCGTCAATCTGCCAGTCTTGCTTATCTACTACTCATATTTAGCGAAAACTTATGTTTTTTATCGCTTGGCGGTTACGAGCCTAGTGCGTCCCTTACACAAAATTGGCAAATGAATAAAGTTCATTGAAGGTTTTTTGGCATTATTGCACATCATTAGAAAGAGGACAAACTAAGGAACTTTTTCAAATAATTTTAAGAACATTGCCATTTTTAGTTTTTTTTTAAATTGCTAATCAAAGTTACCCAAGACGAAATTCTGGAATCTCATTTTTTATTGAGGGTTATTAAAAAAATAAGTAGACGTTGCTTGCCAATAATTTTGACTTTAATGTAACCGTACAACATTACACATTACAATAAAATAAAAAAAATGGCTCTACCACTTCCTCGTTTTTTTTTATTCAAGTTGAAACGCGTAAACATGTAAAAAACTTCAAAATTATTTAAAAAGTATACAAAAAAGATACCAGTGGACACAAAAATTTTTTGGATGCCGGAGAAAATAGCTCATGGTCCAACCTACCTGCCGTTTTAATTTGGCAAACGATAGAGCAAACACCCTGTATTGATATTATCAATATTGCGAATAAATGAATATGAATATTATATTTGTATCAGGCGCTGTTGGTGTGCTGCCGGGTCCTGGGCAAGGAACATAAGGAACATGTGTTCCGGCTCATGTACCGGTGAGTCTTCCATATAGATCCCTCATTCGGGTGCATAAGGATGTCTAAATATTTTTTTAATACAGGGTGTTTGCTCCATCGTTTGCCAAATTAAAACGGCAGGTAGGTTGGATCATGAGCTATCTTCTCCGGTATCCAAAAAAAAATTGTGTCTACTGGTTTTTTTTTGTGTACTTTTAAAATAATTTTGAAATTTTTTATATATTTACGCGTATCAACTTGAATAAAAAAAAAACGAGGAAGTGGTAGAGCCAATTTTTTTATTTTATTGTAATGTGTAATGTTGTACGGTTACATTAAAGTCTAAATTATTGGCAAGTAGCGTCTACTTATTTTTTTACTAACCCTCAATAAAAAATGAGATTGAAGAATTTCGTCTTGGGTAACTTTGATTAGCAATTAAAAAAAAAAACTAAAAATGGCAATGTTCTTAAAATTCTTTGAAAAAGTTCCTTAGTCTGTCCTCTTTCTAATGATGTGCAATAATGCCAAAAAACCTTCAATGAACTTTATTCATTTGCCAATTTTGTGTAAGGGACGCACTAGGCTCGTAACCGGCAAGTGATAAAAAACATGCTTTCGCTAAATACGAGAAGTAGATAAGCAAGACTTGCAGATTGACGACGAACGCACGCGTAGCATCTGAAAGGCTACCGCGAAACGAAAATGAATTTCTGTCGCGCGAAGTTGCAAGTGTGACAGAGAGGGAGATACATCTGGGTTTGTAACCAAATTTCCTCTTTAATAACGACGAATGTGGGATAAATCTTTATGAATTTCTGTAATCATTATTGAGATTCCTGTTTGCAGGAAAACCTTTTTTTCTGAATCACGATTTGTCTGTGGGCACAACAGCTAGTAATTGACACATCTATAAGTACGATTAACAGAAACAGTAACAAAACTAAAAAACTTTTTAAGATTAGAACAATGAAAATTCGCGGCATTACGTTTTTTTTAATGAGTTGTGTCAAATACTAGTTGTTGTGCCCACAGGCCTATCGTGATTCAGAAAAAAAAGGTTTACCTGCAAACAGGAATCTGGATAATGATTTCAGAAATTCATAAAGATTTATCCCACATTCGTCGTTATTAAAGAGCAAATTTGGTTACAAACCCAGATGTATCTCCCTCTCTTTCGCACTTGCAACTTCGAGCGACAGAGAGGGAGATAGCGAACGAAATTCATTTTCGTTTCGCGGTAGCCTTTCAGATGCTACGCGTGCGTTCGTATAATAGTCGTCAATCTGCAAATCTTGCTTATCTACTACTTGTATTTAGCGAAAGTATGTTTTTTTATCGCTTGGCAGTTACGAGCCTAATGCGTCCCTTACACAAAATTGGCAAATTAATAAAGTTCATTAAAAGTTTTTTGGCATTATTGCACATAATTAGATAGAAGACAGACTAAATAACTTTTTAAAAGAATTTTAAGAATATTGCCATGTTTCGTTTTTTTTTTAAATTGCTAATCAAAGTTACCCAAGACGAATTTCTTGAATCTTGATTTTTTTCGAGGGTTAATAAAAAAATAAATAGACGTTACTTTTCAATATTTTTGAGTTTGATGGAGCCGTACAACATTACACATTACAATAAAATAAAAAAATTGGCTCTACCACTTCCTCGTATTGTTTTATTCAAGTTGAAACGCGTAAACATAGAAAATTTCAAAATTATTTTAAAAGAATACAAAAAAAATACTAGTAGACACAAATTTTTTTTGGAGGCCGGAAAAGATAGCTATTGACCCAACCTACCTGCCGTTTTAATTTGGCAAACGATGGAGCAAACACCCTGTATATCGCAATAGTGAGCATTATACGAACA
Organism: Epinotia demarniana; assembly: GCA_945867215.1. NCBI lineage: Eukaryota > Metazoa > Arthropoda > Insecta > Lepidoptera > Tortricidae > Epinotia > Epinotia demarniana. The sequence goes on from OX244280.1 coordinate 3,450,551, forward strand.
CGGTATGACCGCGACCCTACAGCGCGCGAGCGAAGCGAGCGTGCCGCGGTAGCGGCTGGCGAAGCGCCAGAACAGAACACTTTTACCGCCGAATACGAGTACAATTTGCAAAGCGTAATGTTTGCTATACTTTCTTTACTTTACTTCACTTAAAACAATATATTATACTAGATACTTGACAGTTATGTAACATGAGATTAAACCATATTATGTGGTTATAGCATATTAGTGTTATACCAGATAATAGTTATACAAAATATATTTTGAGATTATACCAAACGTTTATTATATAAAATGAGTGATTATGTCCTTTGTAACTATATCAAATGTTATTATATTAAATGAAACTATATCATTTATTTTTATACCCATCATTACATACCCCCTCATTCCTCACCGAGCTGTGCTGATGAAGGGGGCAGAAGTTGTCTACTATACGAATACGATTGATAAACTCATCTAGCTTGGGTTCCTTGGAACCATCCTAACAAGTAGTTGATGATGCTGAAAAAAAGTACAGTCGATAGCAAGTGTTTCAGGTTTATTAACCCTATTGTTACTGGTGGAGCTTAGTAAAGAATAGGCACTGGTTCATGGTACATAATATGACTTTACTTCAGGAAGCTAGAACAGACTACTGACAGAATCTAAAACAAAATACAAAACGAATACAAAAAGTTATAAAAAGGTAAAACGATTCCAAAGAGGTGCGTCGTGCACATTTCTCCCTTTTTCTATAAAGGCAGCTTCACCAGCTTACGCAGGGGCCGCCGCATGATGCCCATTAGGGTGCGAACATCAGCCACCCGGATTACGCCATCGGGGCCCGGAAAAACTGCTGTCACTCGTCCCCGTGGCCAGGTTCCTCTAGGCGAGTTTGGATCTGCGATCAACACCACGTCGCCAACGGCCACCTCCGGAGCTACTCCACGCCCGCGTCTTGGGATGAGTGTTGGCAGGTATTCTTTGACCCACCGCTGCCAAAAATGGTGTGCCAAACGAACGGCCTTGCGCCAGCTGCTTCTTGAGGAAAAATCTGAGTCGGATAACGTGGCTGGAATCGGGCGGCCTGAAGACGCAGCCAGAAGAAAATGCGTGGGAGTGAGCGCTTCTTCGCTGTTGTGATCCACGGTGACATGGGTGAGTGGGCGCGAGTTGACAAGCGCCTCAGCCTCTGCCAGAAGCGTGCGAAGCACCTCGTCTGTTGGGGCACGTTCTGTGAGTGTCACCTTGAGAGCCACTTTTACGCTCTTCACCAGTCTTTCCCAAGATCCGCCCATAAAAGGAGCGGCTGGTGGTATAAAACGCCAATTAATTTTCTCTGAAGCAGCATACTGAGCTGCGGCTTCGGCGTAGAGGCGACGGAGTTCTCGGTTGGCGCCTACAAGCGCAGTCCCATTGTCTGACCAAAGCTCTGCTGGCGTGCCTCGCCGGGCTATGAAGCGGCGGAGGCTCATCATCGCCGAGTCAGTCGACAGACTGTCAACTACTTCCAGATGGACGGCACGGACGACGAGGCAAGTGTAGAGGGCGACATATCTTTTCTCTCGTCTTCGGCCGATAGAGACTTGAACTGGTCCGAAGTAATCAAGTGCCGTGAACGTAAACGGACGCTTGTGGTGTCCCAAACGTGCCTCGGGTAAGTCTCCTGTAGGTGGCTGGAAGTTCACGGCTCGGCGAATGCGGCAAATCTGGCAGTGAAAGGCGACTGCGCGGACTGTACTTCTTAGGCTCAATAAGTGGTATTCTTGTCGGAGCTCATTCACCACCGTCTCTGTATTGGCGTGAGCGGCTCTCCTATGATGGTGCTCCACAAGCAAGCGCACAGCTGGGTGTCTTCCGTCCAGTACAATCGGACTTTTAGTTTCGTGACGTATGTGTGACGCTGCTGTAATGCGGCCGGACAAACGCATCAATCTATCTTCTCCGATGAGAACCGTCAGTTTGGACAGGCGACTGGAGCGTGGCAAGAGCTGAGCAGGCCGACTATTGAGGTGAGTCATCTCGCTGGAAAATGCGCCCAACTGGGACTAGTGCAAGATGTGTGTCTCTGCTAGACGAATGTCAGTGGCGGTCAAGTTTTTAGCTGACCCATGTGAAGACCTTGGAGTGGTCAACTGTTGCCATTGACTCGAAGGCTGAAACATAAAGGTACAAAGCCCTCCCTCTAATCGAACTAAATTATCTACACATAAGCCCCTTCGAGTTAGACTACGCATACGCAGTAATGTGAGATACTTATGCGCAGTAGCAGTTGCACGCACCAGTCTGAGCCAGGAGCTGAAACGCTCAGGATCGGCTGAAACTGGCTCATGCTGGGCAACGTCATTAATGAGGTGAACTAAGTCGGGACGCACTGCGTGTTTGCTCTCTTCTAAGCCTGAATACTCAGGTGCGCAGGGCTCACTGGGCCATTCGGAAGAGAACAAAAATTCAGGCCCCGATATCCAGCGTGATTCTGGAGACAACATGACGCGCTTGATGCGAGTTGCATCGTCCGCAACGTTTAAATGACTTGGCACCCAGCGCCATTCCTTCACGTCAGTTATCTCTACAATCTCGCCTACTCTATGTGACACAAACGACTTGTACAGACGGGCCTCGCTTCGGAGCCAACCCAAAACCGTCATAGAGTCGCACCAGAATATGCGTTTGACAGGTTTCAGTCTGTGAGCTTCACAAATGGTGGCGGCGAGGCGAGCTGCAACCAAAGCTCCTTGAAGTTCCAAACGATTTATGGAAATTGGCTTTAGAGGAGCTACGCGAACCTTACTACATATAAGCGCCAGTTTCACGTCACCGTTTTCCATGATAAAACGCCAATATGCGACTGCAGAAAAGGCAGACTCGCTTGCGTCACAGAAAACGTGAAGCTCGCACTTATCTACTTTTAACTCGCCAGGACAGTAGCATCGTGGGATCTGCAATCGGGAAGCGGCAAATAAATCTTCAAACCAATGTCTCCACGCTGCACTATCATCCTGCGAGAGCTCCTCGTCCCAGTCGAGACCCTTACGCCTGCGTTCTGGAACATAATACGACCTGTCACTACTACTGGCGCCAGAATTCCGAGTGGGTCGAAAACCCGCATGACGTGAGCCAACACTTCGCGCTTAGTAAACTTATTTGGCAACGCAAAATTTTTGCTTATTCCTGTATTAAAACCAATTGTATCGGTGACGGGTTGCCAAATAAGCCCAAGAGTGCGCACGGGCGTGGCGAGGCGGCCAAGGTCAACATCTACATCGTGACTAGCTACAGGGACCTCAACCAAGCTCTCCTTTGGCAAAAGTGCTAGAGCAGAGGGATCGTTTGAGGCCCACGCACGCATTTCGAAGCCAGCATGTAGATGGATATGGTGAATTTCGACGGCAAGTTTAGCAGCTTCATCGATTGAGTCTAGGCTTACTATACAATCATCCATATAGTGATCGACAATGATGGCTCGAGCCGCGGCTGGATAGCGCTCTTGCCACTCCACTGCGTTCTTATTTTTAATGTAAATGGCAGTGAAGGGACTACAAGCGGCCCCGAAAATCATTGATGACATACGGTATGTCTTAATCTGGTCTTTAGGGTTGTCGCGCCACAAAAATCTTTGCGCCTCACGATCCTCCACGCGAATTTTCACTTGAGGAAACATCTCGCGTATGTCTCCCGTCAGGGCGACTTTGCCTTCCCTAAAACGCATTAGAATTCCGAGTAGGGGCTGCAAAAGGTCAGGACCGGTTAGCAGAAGCGAATTCAGTGAAACACCTTGACTTTCCGCAGCAGCATCATGGACTACTCTTAATTTATTCGGCTTATTCGGATTGGTTACTCCGAAATGTGGCAGAACCCAGACAGGTGACGGCGGTATGCACTTCCGTGCACAATTCGGCGTAACCCTTCCGAATCATGTCATGTATGTTTTGACGGTATCGCGTTGCATAGTTAGAGTCCCTGCACATCTTTTTTTCTAAACTAAGAAATCTAGACAATGCAAGCTTATAACTGTCAAGCACGAATAAATTATCAGCTTTCCAGAGAAGCCCGACTTCATAACGACCGCTCGGTAAGCGTCGTGCCGTGCGTTCAAGAATGAGAACAGCTCGTTCGTCATCGGTGCTGCGCGCTTCGTGTTTCGAAATACCAATCGAGTCTATACAGTATTGCTCACGAATTAAGTGTTCTAAATCCGCGCGATCATTAACAACTACGACCGCGGGCTCGCTAACCGTGGAATGGTTGACAGTGTCAACTGGCGCAGTCTTGCTACAGCCAAAACCGAATAAAACCCACCCTAAGGCGGTGTGAATTGCAACCGGCTGTGTCCTAGAACCCTTACGCGTGGCCCTAGACATAGTCAGATGCCAGTTGTCAATGCCAATGATAATTGTCGGTTTTACGTTGTCATAGCAAAATTCTTCCTTTATGTCGGACAGGTAACTAAATTTTGACACGTCAGATCTGTCAATAGTCGGTCGCGCTGCACAACCTAAACCGTTCATTGCCCGGGCCCTACGAATCATATACGTCTCTTTTGCGTGGCGTCCCTTTATATGAAAATCAACATACTGAACTGTCGTGTCTTTGCTTAAACCGCCTACGCAGTCGAGACGTATTTGTCTCTCGGGCCCGCAGACGCCTAATTTGGCAGCAATCTCCAAATCTAAGAAAGACGCTGATGCGCCATCATCCAACAAGGCATAGGTGTCTACGGTACCTGACGGGCCGGAAACGGTCACAGCCACGACCTTTAATAACGGACGGAGAAAAGACGGCTGCACTGATTCCGTTGCAGTTGAAGTCGATGTATGAGACAGAATCTCCTTGGGTTCATCGCAGTATGAAGCGGGCGCGAGCCGGGCGGCGGGCGCGGCGGCCCGCGGCGCGACGCTGGACGTGCCCGCGGCGGCCTCGTCATCCTCCACTTCCACGTGCGCGGCGGCGGCGCGCTCGTAATTCGGGTTGTGCAACAACGAATGATGACGGAAAGCGCAACCGTCAATGTGACAAGTTTTCTTTGCCTTGCACAAACTTAATCTATGCCAACCTACTTTGAGGCATCGATGACAGACTCTTTTCTTTTTAATCAACTTCCATCTGTCATCGATTGACAGTGACGCAAATTTGTCACATTGAATTAAATCGTGCGATTGTTGGCATACAATGCACGATTTAACTTTAGGTGCAGTCGTCGATGAATTCAATTTATTGTTATGCGAAATTGAATTACAATTAAAGCGATTTTCAGCGACAACATGCACATTATCCCTGGCCCGCCTACTATCTACCGCGTGTGACGCAGTAGTCGGCTCAGGTATCATGCCAAAGCGAGACTGGAGGTCGATCTCGTGTGCTAGGAAATCGGCTCGATTTTCTATCTTTGATAGACCACCAGCCTCGTAACGAGCGGCATAGTCTAGCCATTTGGCTCGCAATAGTGGGGAAATCTTTGAAATAACTGCCTGAAAGAGTTCGGGCGATGTCAGATACTCCGAATGATCCAACAACCGAATGATTTCTACGCAATTGCGAACACGACTAGCAAATATAGCTAAATCCTTACCTTCGCTGTACACACGCGGCAACGCGCGCACCGCGGCTACCTCGTGCGCCACCACCAGCTCGGGGCGGCCGTAGCGTGTGTCGAGCGCGCGCAACACGACGCCGGGCTCGCGGTGCCGACACCAGCTCGGGGCGGCCGTAGCGTGTGTCGAGCGCGCGCAACACGACGCCGGGCTCGCGGTGCCGACACCAGCTCGGGGCGGCCGTAGCGTGTGTCGAGCGCGCGCAACACGACGCCGGGCTCGCGGTGCCGACACCAGCTCGGGGCGGCCGTAGCGTGTGTCGAGCGCGCGCAACACGACGCCGGGCTCGCGGTGCCGACACCAGCTCGGGGCGGCCGTAGCGTGTGTCGAGCGCGCGCAACACGACGCCGGGCTCGCGGTGCCGACACCAGCTCGGGGCGGCCGTAGCGTGTGTCGAGCGCGCGCAACACGACGCCGGGCTCGCGGTGCCGACACCAGCTCGGGGCGGCCGTAGCGTGTGTCGAGCGCGCGCAACACGACGCCGGGCTCGCGGTGCCGACACCAGCTCGGGGCGGCCGTAGCGTGTGTCGAGCGCGCGCAACACGACGCCGGGCTCGCGGTGCCGACACCAGCTCGGGGCGGCCGTAGCGTGTGTCGAGCGCGCGCAACACGACGCCGGGCTCGCGGTGCCGACACCAGCTCGGGGCGGCCGTAGCGTGTGTCGAGCGCGCGCAACACGACGCCGGGCTCGCGGTGCCGACACCAGCTCGGGGCGGCCGTAGCGTGTGTCGAGCGCGCGCAACACGACGCCGGGCTCGCGGTGCCGACACCAGCTCGGGGCGGCCGTAGCGTGTGTCGAGCGCGCGCAACACGACGCCGGGCTCGCGGTGCCGACACCAGCTCGGGGCGGCCGTAGCGTGTGTCGAGCGCGCGCAACACGACGCCGGGCTCGCGGTGCCGACACCAGCTCGGGGCGGCCGTAGCGTGTGTCGAGCGCGCGCAACACGACGCCGGGCTCGCGGTGCCGACACCAGCTCGGGGCGGCCGTAGCGTGTGTCGAGCGCGCGCAACACGACGCCGGGCTCGCGGTGCCGACACCAGCTCGGGGCGGCCGTAGCGTGTGTCGAGCGCGCGCAACACGACGCCGGGCTCGCGGTGCCGACACCAGCTCGGGGCGGCCGTAGCGTGTGTCGAGCGCGCGCAACACGACGCCGGGCTCGCGGTGCCGACACCAGCTCGGGGCGGCCGTAGCGTGTGTCGAGCGCGCGCAACACGACGCCGGGCTCGCGGTGCCGACACCAGCTCGGGGCGGCCGTAGCGTGTGTCGAGCGCGCGCAACACGACGCCGGGCTCGCGGTGCCGACACCAGCTCGGGGCGGCCGTAGCGTGTGTCGAGCGCGCGCAACACGACGCCGGGCTCGCGGTGCCGACACCAGCTCGGGGCGGCCGTAGCGTGTGTCGAGCGCGCGCAACACGACGCCGGGCTCGCGGTGCCGACACCAGCTCGGGGCGGCCGTAGCGTGTGTCGAGCGCGCGCAACACGACGCCGGGCTCGCGGTGCCGACACCAGCTCGGGGCGGCCGTAGCGTGTGTCGAGCGCGCGCAACACGACGCCGGGCTCGCGGTGCCGACACCAGCTCGGGGCGGCCGTAGCGTGTGTCGAGCGCGCGCAACACGACGCCGGGCTCGCGGTGCCGACACCAGCTCGGGGCGGCCGTAGCGTGTGTCGAGCGCGCGCAACACGACGCCGGGCTCGCGGTGCCGACACCAGCTCGGGGCGGCCGTAGCGTGTGTCGAGCGCGCGCAACACGACGCCGGGCTCGCGGTGCCGACACCAGCTCGGGGCGGCCGTAGCGTGTGTCGAGCGCGCGCAACACGACGCCGGGCTCGCGGTGCCGACACCAGCTCGGGGCGGCCGTAGCGTGTGTCGAGCGCGCGCAACACGACGCCGGGCTCGCGGTGCCGACACCAGCTCGGGGCGGCCGTAGCGTGTGTCGAGCGCGCGCAACACGACGCCGGGCTCGCGGTGCCGACACCAGCTCGGGGCGGCCGTAGCGTGTGTCGAGCGCGCGCAACACGACGCCGGGCTCGCGGTGCCGACACCAGCTCGGGGCGGCCGTAGCGTGTGTCGAGCGCGCGCAACACGACGCCGGGCTCGCGGTGCCGACACCAGCTCGGGGCGGCCGTAGCGTGTGTCGAGCGCGCGCAACACGACGCCGGGCTCGCGGTGCCGACACCAGCTCGGGGCGGCCGTAGCGTGTGTCGAGCGCGCGCAACACGACGCCGGGCTCGCGGTGCCGACACCAGCTCGGGGCGGCCGTAGCGTGTGTCGAGCGCGCGCAACACGACGCCGGGCTCGCGGTGCCGACACCAGCTCGGGGCGGCCGTAGCGTGTGTCGAGCGCGCGCAACACGACGCCGGGCTCGCGGTGCCGACACCAGCTCGGGGCGGCCGTAGCGTGTGTCGAGCGCGCGCAACACGACGCCGGGCTCGCGGTGCCGACACCAGCTCGGGGCGGCCGTAGCGTGTGTCGAGCGCGCGCAACACGACGCCGGGCTCGCGGTGCCGACACCAGCTCGGGGCGGCCGTAGCGTGTGTCGAGCGCGCGCAACACGACGCCGGGCTCGCGGTGCCGACACCAGCTCGGGGCGGCCGTAGCGTGTGTCGAGCGCGCGCAACACGACGCCGGGCTCGCGGTGCCGACACCAGCTCGGGGCGGCCGTAGCGTGTGTCGAGCGCGCGCAACACGACGCCGGGCTCGCGGTGCCGACACCAGCTCGGGGCGGCCGTAGCGTGTGTCGAGCGCGCGCAACACGACGCCGGGCTCGCGGTGCCGACACCAGCTCGGGGCGGCCGTAGCGTGTGTCGAGCGCGCGCAACACGACGCCGGGCTCGCGGTGCCGACACCAGCTCGGGGTGGCCGTAGCGTGTGTCGAGCGCGCGCAACACGACGCCGGGCTCGCGGTGCCGACACCAGCTCGGGGCGGCCGTAGCGTGTGTCGAGCGCGCGCAACACGACGCCGGGCTCGCGGTGCCGACACCAGCTCGGGGCGGCCGTAGCGTGTGTCGAGCGCGCGCAACACGACGCCGGGCTCGCGGTGCCGACACCAGCTCGGGGCGGCCGTAGCGTGTGTCGAGCGCGCGCAACACGACGCCGGGCTCGCGGTGCCGACACCAGCTCGGGGTGGCCGTAGCGTGTGTCGAGCGCGCGCAACACGACGCCGGGCTCGCGGTGCCGACACCAGCTCGGGGCGGCCGTAGCGTGTGTCGAGCGCGCGCAACACGACGCCGGGCTCGCGGTGCCGACACCAGCTCGGGGTGGCCGTAGCGTGTGTCGAGCGCGCGCAACACGACGCCGGGCTCGCGGTGCCGACACCAGCTCGGGGCGGCCGTAGCGTGTGTCGAGCGCGCGCAACACGACGCCGGGCTCGCGGTGCCGACACCAGCTCGGGGCGGCCGTAGCGTGTGTCGAGCGCGCGCAACACGACGCCGGGCTCGCGGTGCCGACACCAGCTCGGGGCGGCCGTAGCGTGTGTCGAGCGCGCGCAACACGACGCCGGGCTCGCGGTGCCGACACCAGCTCGGGGCGGCCGTAGCGTGTGTCGAGCGCGCGCAACACGACGCCGGGCTCGCGGTGCCGACACCAGCTCGGGGCGGCCGTAGCGTGTGTCGAGCGCGCGCAACACGACGCCGGGCTCGCGGTGCCGACACCAGCTCGGGGCGGCCGTAGCGTGTGTCGAGCGCGCGCAACACGACGCCGGGCTCGCGGTGCCGACACCAGCTCGGGGCGGCCGTAGCGTGTGTCGAGCGCGCGCAACACGACGCCGGGCTCGCGGTGCCGACACCAGCTCGGGGCGGCCGTAGCGTGTGTCGAGCGCGCGCAACACGACGCCGGGCTCGCGGTGCCGACACCAGCTCGGGGCGGCCGTAGCGTGTGTCGAGCGCGCGCAACACGACGCCGGGCTCGCGGTGCCGACACCAGCTCGGGGCGGCCGTAGCGTGTGTCGAGCGCGCGCAACACGACGCCGGGCTCGCGGTGCCGACACCAGCTCGGGGCGGCCGTAGCGTGTGTCGAGCGCGCGCAACACGACGCCGGGCTCGCGGTGCCGACACCAGCTCGGGGCGGCCGTAGCGTGTGTCGAGCGCGCGCAACACGACGCCGGGCTCGCGGTGCCGACACCAGCTCGGGGCGGCCGTAGCGTGTGTCGAGCGCGCGCAACACGACGCCGGGCTCGCGGTGCCGACACCAGCTCGGGGCGGCCGTAGCGTGTGTCGAGCGCGCGCAACACGACGCCGGGCTCGCGGTGCCGACACCAGCTCGGGGCGGCCGTAGCGTGTGTCGAGCGCGCGCAACACGACGCCGGGCTCGCGGTGCCGACACCAGCTCGGGGCGGCCGTAGCGTGTGTCGAGCGCGCGCAACACGACGCCGGGCTCGCGGTGCCGACACCAGCTCGGGGCGGCCGTAGCGTGTGTCGAGCGCGCGCAACACGACGCCGGGCTCGCGGTGCCGACACCAGCTCGGGGCGGCCGTAGCGTGTGTCGAGCGCGCGCAACACGACGCCGGGCTCGCGGTGCCGACACCAGCTCGGGGCGGCCGTAGCGTGTGTCGAGCGCGCGCAACACGACGCCGGGCTCGCGGTGCCGACACCAGCTCGGGGCGGCCGTAGCGTGTGTCGAGCGCGCGCAACACGACGCCGGGCTCGCGGTGCCGACACCAGCTCGGGGCGGCCGTAGCGTGTGTCGAGCGCGCGCAACACGACGCCGGGCTCGCGGTGCCGACACCAGCTCGGGGCGGCCGTAGCGTGTGTCGAGCGCGCGCAACACGACGCCGGGCTCGCGGTGCCGACACCAGCTCGGGGCGGCCGTAGCGTGTGTCGAGCGCGCGCAACACGACGCCGGGCTCGCGGTGCCGACACCAGCTCGGGGCGGCCGTAGCGTGTGTCGAGCGCGCGCAACACGACGCCGGGCTCGCGGTGCCGACACCAGCTCGGGGCGGCCGTAGCGTGTGTCGAGCGCGCGCAACACGACGCCGGGCTCGCGGTGCCGACACCAGCTCGGGGCGGCCGTAGCGTGTGTCGAGCGCGCGCAACACGACGCCGGGCTCGCGGTGCCGACACCAGCTCGGGGCGGCCGTAGCGTGTGTCGAGCGCGCGCAACACGACGCCGGGCTCGCGGTGCCGACACCAGCTCGGGGCGGCCGTAGCGTGTGTCGAGCGCGCGCAACACGACGCCGGGCTCGCGGTGCCGACACCAGCTCGGGGCGGCCGTAGCGTGTGTCGAGCGCGCGCAACACGACGCCGGGCTCGCGGTGCCGACACCAGCTCGGGGCGGCCGTAGCGTGTGTCGAGCGCGCGCAACACGACGCCGGGCTCGCGGTGCCGACACCAGCTCGGGGCGGCCGTAGCGTGTGTCGAGCGCGCGCAACACGACGCCGGGCTCGCGGTGCCGACACCAGCTCGGGGCGGCCGTAGCGTGTGTCGAGCGCGCGCAACACGACGCCGGGCTCGCGGTGCCGACACCAGCTCGGGGCGGCCGTAGCGTGTGTCGAGCGCGCGCAACACGACGCCGGGCTCGCGGTGCCGACACCAGCTCGGGGCGGCCGTAGCGTGTGTCGAGCGCGCGCAACACGACGCCGGGCTCGCGGTGCCGACACCAGCTCGGGGCGGCCGTAGCGTGTGTCGAGCGCGCGCAACACGACGCCGGGCTCGCGGTGCCGACACCAGCTCGGGGCGGCCGTAGCGTGTGTCGAGCGCGCGCAACACGACGCCGGGCTCGCGGTGCCGACACCAGCTCGGGGCGGCCGTAGCGTGTGTCGAGCGCGCGCAACACGACGCCGGGCTCGCGGTGCCGACACCAGCTCGGGGCGGCCGTAGCGTGTGTCGAGCGCGCGCAACACGACGCCGGGCTCGCGGTGCCGACACCAGCTCGGGGCGGCCGTAGCGTGTGTCGAGCGCGCGCAACACGACGCCGGGCTCGCGGTGCCGACACCAGCTCGGGGCGGCCGTAGCGTGTGTCGAGCGCGCGCAACACGACGCCGGGCTCGCGGTGCCGACACCAGCTCGGGGCGGCCGTAGCGTGTGTCGAGCGCGCGCAACACGACGCCGGGCTCGCGGTGCTGACACCAGCTCGGGGCGGCCGTAGCGTGTGTCGAGCGCGCGCAACACGACGCCGGGCTCGCGGTGCCGACACCAGCTCGGGGCGGCCGTAGCGTGTGTCGAGCGCGCGCAACACGACGCCGGGCTCGCGGTGCCGACACCAGCTCGGGGCGGCCGTAGCGTGTGTCGAGCGCGCGCAACACGACGCCGGGCTCGCGGTGCCGACACCAGCTCAGGGCGGCCGTAGCGTGTGTCGAGCGCGCGCAACACGACGCCGGGCTCGCGGTGCCGACACCAGCTCGGGGCGGCCGTAGCGTGTGTCGAGCGCGCGCAACACGACGCCGGGCTCGCGGTGCCGACACCAGCTCGGGGCGGCCGTAGCGTGTGTCGAGCGCGCGCAACACGACGCCGGGCTCGCGGTGCCGACACCAGCTCGGGGCGGCCGTAGCGTGTGTCGAGCGCGCGCAACACGACGCCGGGCTCGCGGTGCCGACACCAGCTCGGGGCGGCCGTAGCGTGTGTCGAGCGCGCGCAACACGACGCCGGGCTCGCGGTGCCGACACCAGCTCGGGGCGGCCGTAGCGTGTGTCGAGCGCGCGCAACACGACGCCGGGCTCGCGGTGCCGACACCAGCTCGGGGCGGCCGTAGCGTGTGTCGAGCGCGCGCAACACGACGCCGGGCTCGCGGTGCCGACACCAGCTCGGGGCGGCCGTAGCGTGTGTCGAGCGCGCGCAACACGACGCCGGGCTCGCGGTGCCGACACCAGCTCGGGGCGGCCGTAGCGTGTGTCGAGCGCGCGCAACACGACGCCGGGCTCGCGGTGCCGACACCAGCAGCGCGGCGACCGCCTCGCGCGCCGCGCCCGTCAGCGCCGCGTTAAGTCTTGCTAGGTTGTTCACAGGGCTGTAAGAGGCTTGCGTATTTTCGAAAGACCTTTTTAGGCTGAGCCAGTCTAAAGGTGATTTGCCGTCAAAGCGAGGTAAAATATTTATTGCGGGGCTATTGCCTTTATTAACATTATCAATCAAAAGCTCGAGGCTTTTAATAAGGTGCGGAACCTCCGCGCCGTCGCTGCGCGCCGCGGCCACAGCCGGGGCGGCATGCCGGGTCTGGGGCGCTGTCGCTGCCTCCGTAAGGGGCACAACGCTCACTTTAGGGTCTGGTAACCTGAAAACATTAGATTTATTTAATGCGGGGTTACTAATCTCGGACTTCTTGAACCAATTTTCGACGTTGGTACGACTGCTCTTAGAGCTGTGCCGACTCGCGTCTGCCTCAATGGCGGCGAGTTCTGCACGGTGCTCTAGCTCTGCGGTCTCACGCTCCAGCGCAACGAGGCGACTGGCTTGTTGAGCTTCTAGGTCTGCGAGGCGGCGGCGCATATCTTGGGCCTGCATGTCGGCGAGGCGGCGCATCTCTTGCGCCTCCAACTCGGCGAGGCGGCGCGCGTGCTGCGCCTCAGCTGCCAACCTTTTAGCCACCACCGTGGCGGATGAGTGAGACGATGCCGTACTTACGGGTAGGGAAGGCGCCGTGAGTGCGCTTGCCGAAGCGGCATGTGAGACATCGGGCGCGGCTGCTGGCTGCTCCTATTTTCTACACGCAACGGTCTTACCTTCACTATTTTTATCACCCATATTCATCGCTTTGGTTGCCGAGCGGGTCTGTACCATGCTATTAATATTTCTAATCCACGGAGGACCAAATGTTACTGGTGGAGCTTAGTAAAGAATAGGCACTGGTTCATGGTACATAATATGACTTTACTTCAGGAAGCTAGAACAGACTACTGACAGAATCTAAAACAAAATACAAAACGAATACAAAAAGTTATAAAAAGGTAAAACGATTCGAAAGAGGTGCGTCGTGCACACCTATGACAATTTGACAACTCTGTCAATACATTTACATTGTAACTGTAAATCAGTCGGAATACAATCGTTTTTTATTTCATCTATGAGGTCAAATGGGCGACAAATTCTTGGCCAGTAGTTAGCCTGGTTAATCGGTAGTAGTTAAAAAGTTCCGCCATTACAATTTATGGTTATTTTTTGTGTCACAAGGGACTTTTTAACTATAGGTCGACACATGTAAAAAGAACCCTGGCGGCCATACATTTTATATGGCCTCCAGGGCTCTTTTTACGTGTGTCGACCTGTACTACCGATTAACCATGGATAACTGGCCTAGAATTTGGTCCTCACCCAAATATGTTGCCGTTACCCATAAGGGTTAACATGTGTACACTTTTCAACCTTATCTCTAAGGAATAAGGTAATAATACTAATACAATCCTTTATTGCTATAATCTATAATATCAGAGATTGCAGAGAGAGAAGGCACTAGGTAGTAAGGACCTAGAATGTATACATGTTTATGGTGCTGACTGTACCAAAAGTGTTAATTTTTGAAGTTAAAACTTCTTTAGCGGCGCTGTGCACTTTTGTGATGGTGAAATTTTTTTTAAACTCGCGTCAGGTCACGTCATCACGTGACCGTCAGATTGAAATATTGTCATGTTTACGTACGATGGCGCAATAAATGATTATTGTATTTTACCACACAAATTGTAGTACTTTTATACGGATAATTAAAGCAATTCTTGCAAAATTATTCCCTAACCATTCCAAAATATCAAAAATGCACAACATTAATATTCAAGTTTTCACTCTTGGAGTGCAACCCGTTGTTTTTTTTGACTAACTGGTTTTGTATCTGGTCCTAGTTGAAATAACTGATTGGAGATTTATTTTGTCTTAATTCCGGACCTTGTTATAGCGGTGCCGCGTACGCAGATTCGTTCCGCTACCAGCGATGCATCGACCTGTGGACTTGGGCGCTCGAGATTCGACTTGAGAAGGACTCCATATTGTACCCTGGTGAGGACGTTAATTTCACACTTTCCCTACTTAGGCTGAGTTGCACCGTCTGTAATCGTAAGCGGTGTTCGTTAAAATCTGAATGTTTGGTCAGCGCCATATTTAACTTTGATCGGTCTGTAATCGTAAGTCGGTGCAACCCGCCCTTTTTTTTTATTTGATGTAATAAAAAAAAGGGGCTAAAAAACAAGAGTTACACAGAAAAATTTACATTTAAATTTACGCCAAACTGCATAACAGTTTGTTGGCGAACAGCACTCATAAAAGTTTCCTTATCTACTGTGTAAAAATACTTATATCTAATAAATTATAACTAAGTTAGTACTTACAATGTCCATAACATGTCCATAACATGCAACGCCAGATTCCAAAAATAGTAATTCCTTAGTATAGTATTCGCAAAACCAAGTGGTGAGTCAGGCAATAAAATACATAACTATTGTTGCACGGCCCGCTCCATAAGGCAGTGCAGGTGTGAAAGAGATGCATGATCCAATGATTTATGACCTGACTTGCCACTTTGGTTTTGCGGATACGGATGCGGATTATAATAGCACTAGGCGTTCCAAAAAAAAACTGTACTTGTATATTTTCTCCAGACTTGTATTTTTTCGGTTGTTGATGCCTTGAATCGTTAAACCCTAATCATCATATCAGCCGAAAGACTTCCACTGCTGGACATAGGCCTCCCCCAAAGAGTGCCAAAGTGACCGGTCCTGCGCCACCCGCGTCCAGTGTCACATTACTAAATTATACATTTCATAGAATATTCGTTTTGGCTTAAGGCGTTACAAAAGAGAACTGGTTGAAAGTTTATTTGACCAAGTAGGTAGCGCCGATAGCTCAGTGGTTGCTCTGCTTGCTGCTCGGGGCAATATATTCTCACATTTTTCTCTTTTATTTGAAACTATGTAAAAAGTTAAACCAACTATGTAAAATGTTCGTTTTCAGATACATGTCACACGGCGTGCGCGCTAACGCGACTGTTCATAGACGCTCGCGGAGCCCTGCCGGCGCCTCCACACGAAGATGTCGTGCATATCGCTGAGCTGCTTATCACTGCGTTACCCGGTAACTTATACCTACTCATCATCTGATTCAGATTCATTTATTCACAATATAACATTACATTATAAATTACATGTCAATAGGGGGGTGTAGACGCTAAACAAAATAATTAATAATGTAAAATTTTCTCGAATAATGTAGTCAAATGGAGAAAAAAACGGGGAGAAGGGGGGGGGGGGACACATGATTCGAACAAAAATTAGGGCTTTAAAGCCCAATATCTCGCAAACGAATCGCTGAAAAATAGTTTCAGAAAACCCATAATATTTTTGAACGAGCTATCCAACGTTACCCCACACCATTGGTTTAACGAGAAAATAAAATTACATCCTCGCTTCAGGTGTAGGGGAGGTACCTTAAAAAATATTTATTTTTAAGATGTTATTGTACTGTTTTGTCGGCGTGATTGATTTATATACCCATGCCGAATAACTGTTTTCTAGTAATGGTTACTGAGCTAAGCCGAAGACGGACATGGCGAAACTATAAGGGTTCCTTGTTGGCTACGGGACCCTAAAAACATGATATCTGCTCTTCCGTGCACGCACTTCCATCTCGCTCAAGCTTATGCTCAGTGAGAGGGAGAAGACCATGAACCTACGGCGCCTTAAAGCAAAGTAGATGATTACATACTTGTTTTTTTTTTTCAGAGTCCCGCGGATGGCTGGTCCCCCGTCCAGTGTTCAAGAAGCAAGCGGACACTTTCGACCGCGCCTTGCGTTGTCTCGCACACCTTCTACACCTGATGCTGGACACCATCACTACCGAAGACGAGCGGGTTCTGGTGAGTGATCATCATCATCATCATTTCAGCTGAAACACGTCCGCTGCTGGACATTAGGTTCCCCGAAGAGTGCCACAAACTCCACTCTTGCGGTGGCGCATGCGCGAAATCGCATGTTATGGAGTTGACGAACGATCTAGTAGGTGGTAACGACAGGCCGCGATCAGCCGCACAGGCGTCCACAGACGTGGCACGACCTTGCCTGGCCTTTGCTAACACGGGCCGTGGGACCCCGCCATTAGATGAAGGCGCAAAACATTACCTCAAAGGCTTATTTTTGGTACGTCAAGACTTCTAGGGTTAGTTTCGTTTGCTACCTCCGCACGAGGGAAGGGGTGTCCAAGGAACAGTTGATTTGCTGTCATTCGGCGCCAATGGAAACTCGTCGACACGTAATGACCATGTTGAAATTGGACCAAGAGTATAAAAAGTGAATTAGGCAGGGTTCGAAAGGATAATTATCAAATCATGATAATTATCGTGATAATAACAGATGGATAATTATCGATTGCTAATAACAAAAATTGGCGCTCGGGAAAGTGAACTGTATTCGAAGTATTCTATCGTTTATTTCCGCACTTGCGTCTATCCGACGCACGAAGTTTCAACGTGACGCCGCGCCGTGGGCCCTTACCAGAAGAATTCAGTTCGGATTATGCAAAGTTGAGAAAGTGTCATTGGTTCTGATACTGGTGATAATTATCCGATAATTATGAAGAAGTGTAATTATCTTGATAATTTCGAACCCTGGGCAAAAAAATATTGTATGTATAATTTTTCACGGCAATTTTTTTTTTTTTTTATACGTATCTAGGTCAAATGGATTTTTTCTCCAGTATGAAATAGATTCAAATTTAAATGCGTGCAATTTGACTGTTGCCTTATTTAAGTTGTTTTACTATTTTGTACAAACATCGTATACGACGTAGTTCCGATTGGTCATATTTTTGGAGTGTACGTAATTCCATATGGACGTATTATTTTCAACCTATATAAAGTATGTCAACTTTACTTTTAGGACGTAATTAAATTGCAGTGTTATTCAGGCGGGACTATTTTCCATTTTCAAATCGACATTATTCAGATCCGACAAATGACTTCGAGTTGCTTATTTTCCATTTGACTGTACCTAAATCGTACATCGCTCCTATCCTCAGCCTAGCGCTGCCTTAGTTTTATTAAAATCATCCCATTTTCATTTAACATTAAAAATTACTCTATAACTTATTATTTAATTAAACGCCATCAAATAATAATCATTACGAAACATTTGAACAATCATATCAGTGTATGTACACTGATTTTTTGGTATTAGACATTGAAGCAATATTTATACCCATTTAATAGTATGCAGGGCCGATCTTTAGCAGTTTTAATTACTTTAATGGGTTTATGTTCCTTCCCTTCCCTCAAAAAAAACTTCCCTTGAACTCACAGTAGAATTTATGTGGCTGAAAGTACAGACATTAATGTGGGTATCCTGCCATTTCGGCAATATATTTTTGGCCAAATTTCACTTCCCACAAAACTTATGGCAATAGTTTAATTTCCCAAACGAACAAATTGTTCATTTGGTCAAAATATCATCTGGCATCATTTTGCTTTGTCAAGTGTTATTAAGACAAAAGTTTATGAAGCAAACACTTTGTTTGGGCTTATATTATTTTCCAAACAAAAAAATTGCTCAATTTTTCATTTCGCACACTTACATAGCATAACTTAGGCAAATATTTGAAAAAGTATTGTTTGTATAATTTTATTTCATAACCAGATCATTCCAATTTTTAATGTTTCATAGAATGGAATCAGGGAATATTATTTGGCAAATGATTCATTTTGTGTGAATTTTAAATGTCAGAATAACATAACGAATTTGATTTGTTCGAAATTTTATTACGACATTACAAAAACAAACAACTGAGGGGCTACCGCGAAGTGAAAAGGAACTTCGTTTGAGTATCTCCATCTCTGCCGCTCGAACTAGCAAGTGCAACAGAGAGGGAGATACACGAACGAAATTCGTTTTCGTTTCACGGTAGGGCCTCTGATTAAGGGCAGCGAGAAAAAGCGGAAAATACAAACAACCGTAACAATTGTATTATAAGTAGTTTAGGTTAGTGTTCACTTGTGTCCCTCAGAGCGGAAAAAGGCACCCCGCGAAGCGGCGTGACGTCGACGGTTAGTTTAAGTTAGGTTAAAATAACTGTCATGGATAACGGTGTATGTCAACTATTTTAATATTAAATAATAGTCCTTGTAATAATTTGTATGTTAACTACCTGCTTAGCAAAATATGTAATCTCACTCAAATACTTTTCGTGTGCACTACACAATTAGGATATGAATCGTATGCCATGCAATCATTTGGAAAACGAATTTTATGCCAAATAATACGTTTGACCAAATGAAACTTGACTATATAAAACTTTGCAAAACAATAATTTGCAGGTAATATTTTGCCATAAGAGTTAATGCCAAGTGACAAAATGCGAAACAATAACTAAACTGTACCTTATACGAATCTGACCTACTCAGAAATTGGCTTAAAAAGAAAATAACTTTGACAATTTTGAGCTCAACAGAGTCGTACTTACTCAGATTTTGGCCTAAATTTCGACTGATTTAGTACGAGTCTGTCCTGGCCTGCCTGAATGTTCCACAGAACGCACGTTTTGTGGGGTCCACTCGGCGAGCTGTCGAGTCACCGCCTGCCTTTATAGAATTCAGAGACTGATTGTCACAGCAGGTGACCGCAAGTCCTCTCCCATAACCCATTATCAGGCCACCCACCATTCAATCCAATAACTCAAGACCTAAGTTTCCATCGCAGCACAGTCTTGTACTGCAATAGTCTTTGCACTTGGCAGGGATCTGAAGGTTGTATCGCTCGGAGATGGTATCCGCCATGTGTATCCATTGTTTTAGATTACTGTTGTCTTAAAAGGCCTCTGCGCTGTTGGCTTCGGCCCCACGCATGCCATCCAAAAGTCCAGGACACCATCGTTCGGGCTCATGGTTCTATGGCTAAGAAAATAATAATAAGACCTAAGATCTGAGATATTATTTATTCTACCGCCCTGTATAAGTAATGTTTCCCAGGCGGCCCGACGCATTCGTCGCGTGGTCAAGCTGGACCTGATGTCGGCGCACACGGCCGACACGCTACTACACCTGTCCGTATCGCGGCTCACCGTCATCCGCTCGTCCTACTGCGGCGAGGAGGCCGGTGCGCTGTTCCCGAGCGTCGAGCTAGCGAGGGCTCTATTGGCAGCAGGTAAGTGGTCGACCACACGCTGGTGCACCTGTCCGTGTCGCGGCTCACCGTCATCCGCTCCTCCTACTGCGGCGAGGAGGCCGGCGCGCTGTTCCCGAGCGTCGAGCTAGCGAGGGCTCTATTGGCAGCAGGTAAGTGGTCGACCACACGCTGGTGCACCTGTCCGTGTCGCGGCTCACCGTCATCCGCTCCTCCTACTGCGGCGAGGAGGCCGGTGCGCTGTTCCCGAGCGTCGAGCTAGCGAGGGCTCTATTGGCAGCAGGTAAGTGGTCGACCACACGCTGGTGCACCTGTCCGTGTCGCGGCTCACCGTCATCCGCTCCTCCTACTGCGGCGAGGAGGCCGGCGCGCTGTTCCCGAGCGTCGAGCTAGCGAGGGCTCTATTGGCAGCAGGTAAGTGGTCGACCACACGCTGGTGCACCTGTCCGTGTCGCGGCTCACCGTCATCCGCTCCTCCTACTGCGGCGAGGAGGCCGGTGCGCTGTTCCCGAGCGTCGAGCTAGCGAGGGCTCTATTGGCAGCAGGTAAGTGGTCGACCACACGCTGGTGCACCTGTCCGTGTCGCGGCTCACCGTCATCCGCTCCTCCTACTGCGGTGAGGAGGCCGGCGCGCTGTTCCCGAGCGTCGAGCTAGCGAGGGCTCTATTGGCAGCAGGTAAGTGGTCGACCACACGCTGGTGCACCTGTCCGTGTCGCGGCTCACCGTCATCCGCTCCTCCTACTGCGGCGAGGAGGCCGGCGCGCTGTTCCCGAGCGTCGAGCTAGCGAGGGCTCTATTGGCAGCAGGTAAGTGGTCGACCACACGCTGGTGCACCTGTCCGTGTCGCGGCTCACCGTCATCCGCTCCTCCTACTGCGGTGAGGAGGCCGGCGCGCTGTTCCCGAGCGTCGAGCTAGCGAGGGCTCTATTGGCAGCAGGTAAGTGGTCGACCACACGCTGGTGCACCTGTCCGTGTCGCGGCTCACCGTCATCCGCTCCTCCTACTGCGGTGAGGAGGCCGGCGCGCTGTTCCCGAGCGTCGAGCTAGCGAGGGCTCTATTGGCAGCAGGTAAGTGGTCGACCACACGCTGGTGCACCTGTCCGTGTCGCGGCTCACCGTCATCCGCTCCTCCTACTGCGGCGAGGAGGCCGGCGCGCTGTTCCCGAGCGTCGAGCTAGCGAGGGCTCTATTGGCAGCAGGTAAGTGGTCGACCACACGCTGGTGCACCTGTCCGTGTCGCGGCTCACCGTCATCCGCTCCTCCTACTGCGGTGAGGAGGCCGGCGCGCTGTTCCCGAGCGTCGAGCTAGCGAGGGCTCTATTGGCAGCAGGTAAGTGGTCGACCACACGCTGGTGCACCTGTCCGTGTCGCGGCTCACCGTCATCCGCTCCTCCTACTGCGGTGAGGAGGCCGGCGCGCTGTTCCCGAGGGTCGAGCTAGCGAGGGCTCTATTGGCAGCAGGTAAGTGGTCGACCACACGCTGGTGCACCTGTCCGTGTCGCGGCTCACCGTCATCCGCTCCTCCTACTGCGGCGAGGAGGCCGGCGCGCTGTTCCCGAGCGTCGAGCTAGCGAGGGCTCTATTGGCAGCAGGTAAGTGGTCGACCACACGCTGGTGCACCTGTCCGTGTCGCGGCTCACCGTCATCCGCTCCTCCTACTGCGGTGAGGAGGCCGGCGCGCTGTTCCCGAGCGTCGAGCTAGCGAGGGCTCTATTGGCAGCAGGTAAGTGGTCGACCACACGCTGGTGCACCTGTCCGTGTCGCGGCTCACCGTCATCCGCTCCTCCTACTGCGGTGAGGAGGCCGGCGCGCTGTTCCCGAGCGTCGAGCTAGCGAGGGCTCTATTGGCAGCAGGTAAGTGGTCGACCACACGCTGGTGCACCTGTCCGTGTCGCGGCTCACCGTCATCCGCTCCTCCTACTGCGGCGAGGAGGCCGGCGCGCTGTTCCCGAGCGTCGAGCTAGCGAGGGCTCTATTGGCAGCAGGTAAGTGGTCGACCACACGCTGGTGCACCTGTCCGTGTCGCGGCTCACCGTCATCCGCTCCTCCTACTGCGGTGAGGAGGCCGGCGCGCTGTTCCCGAGCGTCGAGCTAGCGAGGGCTCTATTGGCAGCAGGTAAGTGGTCGACCACACGCTGGTGCACCTGTCCGTGTCGCGGCTCACCGTCATCCGCTCCTCCTACTGCGGTGAGGAGGCCGGCGCGCTGTTCCCGAGCGTCGAGCTAGCGAGGGCTCTATTGGCAGCAGGTAAGTGGTCGACCACACGCTGGTGCACCTGTCCGTGTCGCGGCTCACCGTCATCCGCTCCTCCTACTGCGGCGAGGAGGCCGGCGCGCTGTTCCCGAGCGTCGAGCTAGCGAGGGCTCTATTGGCAGCAGGTAAGTGGTCGACCACACGCTGGTGCACCTGTCCGTGTCGCGGCTCACCGTCATCCGCTCCTCCTACTGCGGTGAGGAGGCCGGCGCGCTGTTCCCGAGCGTCGAGCTAGCGAGGGCTCTATTGGCAGCAGGTAAGTGGTCGACCACACGCTGGTGCATCTGTCCGTGTCGCGGCTCACCGTCATCCGCTCCTCCTACTGCGGCGAGGAGGCCGGCGCGCTGTTCCCGAGCGTCGAGCTAGCGAGGGCTCTATTGGCAGCAGGTAAGTGGTCGACCACACGCTGGTGCACCTGTCCGTGTCGCGGCTCACCGTCATCCGCTCCTCCTACTGCGGTGAGGAGGCCGGCGCGCTGTTCCCGAGCGTCGAGCTAGCGAGGGCTCTATTGGCAGCAGGTAAGTGGTCGACCACACGCTGGTGCACCTGTCCGTGTCGCGGCTCACCGTCATCCGCTCCTCCTACTGCGGTGAGGAGGCCGGCGCGCTGTTCCCGAGCGTCGAGCTAGCGAGGGCTCTATTGGCAGCAGGTAAGTGGTCGACCACACGCTGGTGCACCTGTCCGTGTCGCGACTCACCGTCATCCGCTCCTCCTACTGCGGTGAGGAGGCCGGCGCGCTGTTCCCGAGCGTCGAGCTAGCGAGGGCTCTATTGGCAGCAGGTAAGTGGTCGACCACACGCTGGTGCACATGTCCGTGTCGCGGCTCACCGTCATCCGCTTCTCCTTCTGCGGCGAGGAGGCCGGCGCGCTGTTCCCGAGCGTCGAGCTAGCGAGGGCTCTATTGGCAGCAGGTAAGTGGTCGACCACACGCTGGTGCACCTGTCCGTGTCGCGGCTCACCGTCATCCGCTCCTCCTACTGCGGTGAGGAGGCCGGCGCGCTGTTCCCGAGCGTCGAGCTAGCGAGGGCTCTATTGGCAGCAGGTAAGTGGTCGACCACACGCTGGTGCATCTGTCCGTGTCGCGGCTCACCGTCATCCGCTCCTCCTACTGCGGCGAGGAGGCCGGCGCGCTGTTCCCGAGCGTCGAGCTAGCGAGGGCTCTATTGGCAGCAGGTAAGTGGTCGACCACACGCTGGTGCACCTGTCCGTGTCGCGGCTCACCGTCATCCGCTCCTCCTACTGCGGTGAGGAGGCCGGCGCGCTGTTCCCGAGCGTCGAGCTAGCGAGGGCTCTATTGGCAGCAGGTAAGTGGTCGACCACACGCTGGTGCACCTGTCCGTGTCGCGGCTCACCGTCATCCGCTCCTCCTACTGCGGCGAGGAGGCCGGCGCGCTGTTCCCGAGCGTCGAGCTAGCGAGGGCTCTATTGGCAGCAGGTAAGTGGTCGACCACACGCTGGTGCACCTGTCCGTGTCGCGGCTCACCGTCATCGGCTCCTCCTACTGCGGTGAGGAGGCCGGCGCGCTGTTCCCGAGCGTCGAGCTAGCGAGGGCTCTATTGGCAGCAGGTAAGTGGTCGACCACACGCTGGTGCACCTGTCCGTGTCGCGGCTCACCGTCATCCGCTCCTCCTACTGCGGTGAGGAGGCCGGCGCGCTGTTCCCGAGCGTCGAGCTAGCGAGGGCTCTATTGGCAGCAGGTAAGTGGTCGACCACACGCTGGTGCACCTGTCCGTGTCGCGGCTCATCGTCATCCGCTCCTCCTACTGCGGTGAGGAGGCCGGCGCGCTGTTCCCGAGCGTCGAGCTAGCGAGGGCTCTATTGGCAGCAGGTAAGTGGTCGACCACACGCTGGTGCACATGTCCGTGTCGCGGCTCACCGTCATCCGCTTCTCCTTCTGCGGCGAGGAGGCCGGCGCGCTGTTCCCGAGCGTCGAGCTAGCGAGGGCTCTATTGGCAGCAGGTAAGTGGTCGACCACACGCTGGTGCACCTGTCCGTGTCGCGGCTCACCGTCATCCGCTCCTCCTACTGCGGTGAGGAGGCCGGCGCGCTGTTCCCGAGCGTCGAGCTAGCGAGGGCTCTATTGGCAGCAGGTAAGTGGTCGACCACACGCTGGTGCATCTGTCCGTGTCGCGGCTCACCGTCATCCGCTCCTCCTACTGCGGCGAGGAGGCCGGCGCGCTGTTCCCGAGCGTCGAGCTAGCGAGGGCTCTATTGGCAGCAGGTAAGTGGTCGACCACACGCTGGTGCACCTGTCCGTGTCGCGGCTCACCGTCATCCGCTCCTCCTACTGCGGTGAGGAGGCCGGCGCGCTGTTCCCGAGCGTCGAGCTAGCGAGGGCTCTATTGGCAGCAGGTAAGTGGTCGACCACACGCTGGTGCACCTGTCCGTGTCGCGGCTCACCGTCATCCGCTCCTCCTACTGCGGCGAGGAGGCCGGCGCGCTGTTCCCGAGCGTCGAGCTAGCGAGGGCTCTATTGGCAGCAGGTAAGTGGTCGACCACACGCTGGTGCACCTGTCCGTGTCGCGGCTCACCGTCATCGGCTCCTCCTACTGCGGTGAGGAGGCCGGCGCGCTGTTCCCGAGCGTCGAGCTAGCGAGGGCTCTATTGGCAGCAGGTAAGTGGTCGACCACACGCTGGTGCACCTGTCCGTGTCGCGGCTCACCGTCATCCGCTCCTCCTACTGCGGTGAGGAGGCCGGCGCGCTGTTCCCGAGCGTCGAGCTAGCGAGGGCTCTATTGGCAGCAGGTAAGTGGTCGACCACACGCTGGTGCACCTGTCCGTGTCGCGGCTCATCGTCATCCGCTCCTCCTACTGCGGTGAGGAGGCCGGCGCGCTGTTCCCGAGCGTCGAGCTAGCGAGGGCTCTATTGGCAGCAGGTAAGTGGTCGACTACACGCTGGTGCACATGTCCGTGTCGCGGCTCACCGTCATCCGCTTCTCCTTCTGCGGCGAGGAGGCCGGCGCGCTGTTCCCGAGCGTCGAGCTAGCGAGGGCTCTATTGGCAGCAGGTAAGTGGTCGACTACACGCTGGTGCACATGTCCGTGTCGCGGCTCACCGTCATCCGCTTCTCCTTCTGCGGCGAGGAGGCCGGCGCGCTGTTCTTGAGCGTCGAGCTAGCGAGGGCTCTATTGGCAGCAGATAAGTGGTCGACCACACGCTGGTGCACCTGTCCGTGTCGCGGCTCATCGTCATCCGCTTCTCCTACTGCGGTGAGGAGGCCGGCGCGCTGTTCCCGAGCGTCGAGCTAGCGAGGGCTCTATTGGCAGCAGGTAAGTGGTCGACTACACGCTGGTGCACATGTCCGTGTCGCGGCTCACCGTC
The DNA here is from genome assembly GCA_945867215.1 of Epinotia demarniana. Lineage (NCBI taxonomy): Eukaryota > Metazoa > Arthropoda > Insecta > Lepidoptera > Tortricidae > Epinotia > Epinotia demarniana. The sequence goes on from OX244280.1 coordinate 3,475,720, forward strand.
ATCCGCTTCTCCTTCTGCGGCGAGGAGGCCGGCGCGCTGTTCCCGAGCGTCGAGCTAGCGAGGGCTCTATTGGCAGCAGGTAAGTGGTCGACTACACGCTGGTGCACATGTCCGTGTCGCGGCTCACCGTCATCCGCTTCTCCTTCTGCGGCGAGGAGGCCGGCGCGCTGTTCTTGAGCGTCGAGCTAGCGAGGGCTCTATTGGCAGCAGGTAAACTTTAATTACGTCTTTTACATACAATTATTTCCAGTGATTAACCGTAGTCTCATCCTGATGCTTAGCTACGACAGAGCCTAAGATGAAGCTCATTTATTTAGTAATTGCCTATTCATGTATAAATTGATACACAAGTGGTCTCTTTGCTATCAAATTCCTTTATAATTCTACTAAATCATCCACAAGGAGGACTGATGACCTGGTAAAGGTTGCTGGAGTCCGCTGGATGCGGGAGGCGCAGGGCCGGTCAGTTCGGCACTCTTTGGGGGAGGCCTATGTCCAGCAGCGGACGTCTTTCGGCTGATATGATGAAACCATCTGCGTTTGTTGAAATTCCGGAACAATGATGCTTTCGGGCAACCCCTGAAGTAGTGTGTAGAGTAGAATCTCCGCCGGTGACCTGCAGCGATAGCGATCCCTGTAGGAGCGGATCCCCTGCGGCGCAACACGGCGCGCTGCACGGCGCTGCACGTGGCGGTGCTCCCGTACAACTTCAGCGCGGCGCTGGTGGGCGCGCTGCTGGCGGGCGGCGCGCACCTCGACCAGCCCAACAAGTTCGGCGACTCGGCGCGCGAGCTGCTCGCGCTCAACAAGGCCTCCGCCGTGTGCCCGCTGCGGCACGTCTCGCTCGCCTGCCTGGCCGCGCGCGCGCTGCTGCGGCACACGCCGCGTATAACGCTCGAGCCGCCGGCGTTGCCCGAGTCGCTCGCGGCCTTCCTGGACTTGCATCGTCCTTAATTACACTGTGTCAATTTTGAGGCTGGTATGTTTTCTGTTGTGCCACTTTTCGGCGATTTCACGCGACTAGGAGCTCCGCTGTGTCCGTTTTCAACTGTGACACGTTTTCTATTGTGTAACGAACAGGATTACGACTTATTGCTGTAAAGGTCTGTGCCCCCTAGACTCTATCGTACCATGAGCGTGACCGTACCATCACATGCACGAAAATATCATTTGTATGAGATGACGCCCACTAGACCTTTCCGACACCGGCACTTTTTAATATAAAGAAGAAAAAATTGCCTGACACGTTCATAGTACGGTCATGGTATGGTGTAATGGATAGAGACCTTAAGTCGCTTCGACTAGCCCGACAAGTTCAACGCGGCGCACGCTTCTCTGTAAATTTTCACTGTGACAGGTTTCAGTTGTGTCACGCGATTTGGGCTATCCATTGCGGCATATGACATTTCGTTTGTGCCGCTTACAAAATTTCAGTTATGTCACACGGCATTTATCTCTTTCCATAGTGTCTTATAAAATTACTTTTGAGAGTTTGGCTTTCCATTGTCTCGCATGGAATTTAGCTGTTACAATATTCTACCTATGACACGTATTTTAATCCGAACTGTGCCCTGCCTCAGCAGAAACTTATCGCTACCGAAATTTGTCTGACTAGCATCGCTTACAGTCACAAATTCCTAGTCACGTGACATATTTTTCATTGTGTCACGATAAATTGCAGCGTTTTCAACAAGTTTCAAGCCGCCAGTTTTTTCACTGCGTACTTAAAGATTTGCATCGCGCGTGAAATCCATTGTGCCACGTGATGATTACACTGATCCTCTACCATTTTTCCGTTGTGTCACGTAATTATTTCCAGTGTATGTCAATAATAATCAAATAATTTATTGCACGCATGCATGCATGCATTACATTTATTGCCTGTCATGTGGGCGGTTATAATAACATCTATAGGAGGTCATATTTGATGTCTGTTTAGACTTTCTCGCACACTAAGGCGACTAAATGTACCTATGCGTCTAAATTTACCCCAATCAACGAGGAATTATATCCACCACGCAATATTGACGTCTAGAAAAAAAATACGGCAGAATAGTCGAGATCAGCTCCGTTGATTGGTCTAATTGTGATATTTTAGAAAAAAATCTCGTTATAAGAGACTGAAATTGATCAAGTTATAACGTCTAGATATAACTGTAGATTTTAAAATAATAATTTATTTAATTACTTTGCGCTCTCCAAATCACCGCATTCGTGATACTCTGTATATAATTTATTTGCAAAAAGAACGAATAACGACGGATTCTGAAACCTCTGATGCTTAACCTTTTCAACGCACAACGAAGCAAAGAGAGAGTTTACAAGCATACGCCAAGTCAACAAGATATTTAGTGCCGAGTTAAACCTTATGTCAATGCAAGAAGGTTGCTACTGCGCTGGGCTCCGTGCTGCGGATATATCCGTCTTCGGCGTTGAAAAGGTTAAAATTACCAGAACCTTCAAAATGCCAATCTAGCTAGCATGATGTTGGGCGTAAAGTTCGTCCCTCTCGCATTATGCTTAATTGAAAGAGAAGTAGACACAGGCATGCTAGCTAGGCAGTCAAAGTGCTAGATTTTCTAAATACTTCAAAGAAATATTTTTGAGAACAATCTAGATTTTTAATGTGATGATTTGGCGAGCGCTACTTATAAACTTGTAACTTGTAGATCCGCCTTAGCGGTCAAAAATGGACGGCCATATCCTGAATGTGTTAACTTCTGTATCCATAGAATATGGACACGTCAGTGAAAATTATTTTCTAGTATAAATACTACTGTAACTTCATAAGAATCTGTATATATAAAGTGAAGCGTCGTGGCTAAAAGGGGAACTAAAAAAAAAAATGTAAGGAAACCAGTCTAATCCCAATCAGGTCTAGTTTTCCCTCTTGGAAGGTCAGAGAACAGTCGCTTTCGTAAAACTAGTGCCTATGCCAAATCATGGGATTAGCTGCCAAAGCGGACCCCGAGCTCCTTTAGGGCAGAACCGGGAATAATGCTAGGGGGATGATTATGGTTTTGTCATCAAGAAAAGGCACCAATATCGATTTGCAAAAGGTGTCGTACAAAACGGTGACCTCTACACATGATGTAATTTAAAAAAGAAGGTAGATACGTTGTCTATACGAAAGTCCATGTTTAAAAATGGCCACCAAATCTGACAGCTGAGACACGTTTATGTTTCGATTGACGACGCGAGACTTAGGCAAGCTTAAGCAATTGACTCAGTTTTAGTGTGCCCCTTTTGGAGCACTTATAACCTATGTACACCTTTTTACATTACATCATTGTTCAGATGACTAGAACGCCCTCGAAACCTACAGAGCATCGCTTTCCGTACTAAAGACGCATCCACATAGGCGAGCATGTCAGACCGACTGTCGGACCCTGTGATTTCGGCCCGTCTGGACAATCTTCCGGTAGAACCAAAGGTGACGCCGCCCTGTATCCCTTAACCTGCCTTGGCAGGACTATGCTCGCCCGTGGGTTTGCGTCTTAACACTTTCATCGCCAGGAACCCGCATAGCGGGCGCATACGCCGTAGTTGCTTTCCGCTACATACGGGGAAAACCATTGGATCGGCTACGAGAGCAGCGATTCTTGGCAGTGATTGTGTTAATATTGATGTAAACCTAGATGTTTCATGCTCTAGGGTCATTACGTATTGATGATTGTTGAATGTTGTTTACACTGTAATTAACCATACCAAAACTTCCTTACAGTGAATTTAAACTAAAAACACATGATTAAGTCATCTTTACCTTTCAACTGCATATGACACGAGGGCATTCCGTAAGTATTGCTTTTGCCAATATTTTGGCGCAGAACCCTAACCCCCTTATTTATAAAACTCTGTTAACTAATATGTATTATGTCCGTTTCTCACACTTTTGTCAAAGTGACAGATTAACGAATTCAACGGCATTTTAGCTAAAATACAGTTTGTGATAAAGGGACTAGACCCATTTTAGTTAACAAAGGTATGTTAAGTTTTATGAACGAGGAAGGGCTGCGCATTCGTTTGGAAGCTGCAACGCCACAGACAGAATAAGATATTCAACTAAATGTAAACTCTTAATACTTCAGACTTTACTATTTCTCCCCTTGGCCGTATATTTGATGTTCTGAATGTTAGTCTAAGGTAATTGGCCAGTATATAGGTAATAGGTACTGTCAGATAAAAATATGGATCGATTTAATCTTCTCATAAATATCTACCGAAACCTTAATCCGGTGACATATGAGTGATGGGACATATTTATGAGTAAGTTGTGTACACTCATATTTTTACACTTGACGATACCATATATAGGTACCATATACATTTACAACCTGTATATAGCTATAACTATCGATCAATGTTCTACACACGATGTTCTGACCTGTACAGCTGTATAACAACACAAAATATATTCACTGTCTATATCATTATATATGAATAAATAAAACTGCATGTTACTAGTTACAAATATCGTTTTATTTCTAATAAATTCGTGTCTATTGATAATTATGACAGTTGGTATAAATTACTATCTAATTCTTAAATTGTGATTTCAGGTATTTAGCCCTTTAAAATATACAAAACAGTTAAAAACTAGAATTGCCCCTACATTAGTTTTCAAGAGAGCTGTAACTGGGTGGATAAAAAAAATCAGTGCCAATATAGAATAGAATAGAATAGAATGATGCTTGATGTGACATTTAATACGTGAGTTTAACTGTCGATTATTTTTAAGTAGCAATTTTGACATGTTACACGAAATATTACATTCGGGAATAGAATAATAATAATCTAAAACGGCAACATTTCTCGTGCTATTTCGCTACATCACCATAGTGTAAGCGACATAGAGAAAAGTTGTCATTTAGAATTCATTTATTTATTGGTGTGGCTTACACTCAATTGTAAGTAAAAAATAGTTGTGTAACGACAAAAAGTCGTATTTTTTGCTGACCACCCATTCGCCAGAATTCGTGATGAAAATAATCCCTTCAAATAGTGCAAGATGTAAGGAGCAAAAAATGGGGACACTTGGTATGATAATTAAATACATAGTATACCGCATTTTGCTGCAGCCACCCTTATAACTTATTTGGTGCATGGTAACACTGAACACATACTTCCCATTTACTAGGATTAAGCGTACGGCCCGCCTGATGGTAAGCGGGCACCGCAGCCTATAGACGCATGCAACTCCAAAGGAGTAACATGGGCGTTGCCGACCCGTGATATGTTTGAGGATTGGCCGTGTTGACAGCTGAAGGAACAAGTTCCCTCGCTCTCAACACAACGCATCATCGGGAGCTTTGATATGAAAATATTTTGTATTAAGCAGTAACATCTGCCAAGGAAACTTAAGTACCTATTCATTTCAGGATTCAGAACCTACGCCTGTCGCTCTAAGCCAACTAAGATATCGGAACACGCAGCTCAGTCGATAAATCTCTCAACGCACTTTTGGATTTTATTTGAAATGTATATACCCTCAAATAATATGAAGACAAAGAGGGACCCGCCATACCTATTATTACTGGAAAAACTTTTACTGTCCTATTTTTGTTATAATTTCTCGCAAAAAATAGTAGTTACCGACCTAGATATGACGGAATCTATTGCGTATACATAAGATTCATGATTCCAACGTTTGTGTGTGAAATCGATTTGTATCGCGTGCATCATAAACGACTTCACTTCCTGATCACCACGTCTCAACTTGCAACCTCCCCCCTTCCCCTAAAGCCTTCACCTCCCCCTTCCCCACGATTTCCCCTAAAGCCTCCCTCACGTTATCGGGCATGTTTTTAGAGTTGCCCGAGATGAAGATATAGGCGTTCTCGCTCAGTATTAGGGAGCGGATGGCCGAGCTGTGTTCTGCGATCGTATGTTGGACGTATCTGAAAACAGAATTAATTTATATTTAGTATTGAACAAACAGAATATAGAAACACAATAATTATCAGGGTCCCAGTAAACTCTCGGAACAGTTTGTCTGTATGATCACTTCATAGTACAGATTTGACTAATTTGTACATACTTAAGTTGTGTTTGTAAATGTTAAGCTACTGTTACACATTCTCTAAAATAGTATGCTAATAAGCGAGCTATCAGTATGCGTGTAATAAAACATAGGCGCATCTAGACAGTCCTGCAAGGCACCATCTTGCAATCAGGGACTTATTCCGGTATTAATAAATAATGCAACATCTTCAACTCGTGATATCGGCCGAAAGACGTCCACTTCTGGACATAGGCCTCCCCCTAAGAGTGCCACAATGACCGGTCCTGCGCCACCCGCATCCAGCGGACTCCCGCGACCTTTACCAGGTCAACAGTCTACCTTGGGGTCTACCCACGCTGCGCCTTCCGTACTCGCCACCCGAGAACCTTTCCGCCACAACGTCCATTGATTACGTGCAATGTGCTCACTGTGATTCGGCGGACTATCGGTTACCACGGTTCTGCAGTGGATATCCTCATTTCTGCAGGGTTAGCACAAACGGCGTGCGAGCTCTCTCGCATTATCTGTCGCTTTCTAAGTTGTCTAATAAGAGAGAGACGGATTGTGCGAGAGCTCGCGCGCCGTTTTGTGCAAACTCCGAGCAGAGATCCAGCTAATGAGCTCTTCGGAACAGACTCACTCAACAAATTCATGCCAGCAAGGTGGTACGTCTGCAGTAAACATTCACTTTATTCACTCTTTCATCACTTTGTTCACTGTATTAAATTGTCGTTACTACTTAACACGTTCGCAACCAAGAACCCGCCTGGTAGGCACTCGTAATGTTTGCTCAGATGCCGGCTCAGCCCGCTAGGCGGGCAGTAGTATGAACCTACACGCCTAGCGAGTTCTGTCGGTTTCTGGTGTATTGTTCCATTTTTAGTCCGTTTGCGAAAGTGTTAATGTTTAGATAATAATATATTGTTGTTTTCTTTATGTTGGCATTGTCATGTGTCTGGTGAGTTGCCTTCCGTTTCTTCACCAAACTGCGGAAGACCAGCGCTGGCTGTAAAAGCCAGCATCGTGCTGAGCGATGCCCATTTCATGACATGTCTTTGTCACATATGTGTTTGTATTTAAGTAATGTCACAAATAAATATTTGAATTTGGATTCGAAAAGTTTAATAATAAAACTCACATTTTCTCCTCCTGATCCCTCGAAAACGCGCAATACAGCGTGATGCTCCCCTCCTCCGCCCACTGTTCCAACTCCTCTCGGCAGTGGAAGTCCCTCTCCCTGTACCGACAGCCGAAGAAAACGTGGATCCTGTGTTTGTCGGCCATATTGAGGTGAGTCCGGTGCTGTATGAGACTGCGGAACGGGGCGAGTCCCGTGCCGGGCCCGATTAGAATGAGTGGGGTAGCCTGAAATGAAGAAAATAAAGGAATATCATGATTCATGATACAATCAGAATCACAATTACAAAACTATTTATTGCCACACAAAGAAGAAAAAAAATTACAAAACAATAAAAGAAAATACAAACTAAATACAAGCAATAGAAAAAAAAAATTGTGGACAATGGGTCCCAGTCGGCGAAGCCCAAGCCGGTTTTCAGACTGGTCCCTAGAGATCGGTCCGTCGCAGGCTAACAAATTACCGTGCTTAGGTATTAGTACATTACGTAACTAGGGCGGTAAATTCGTGTAAGCCCCAGATCGCAGGTGTTTGTGGCCCGAACCGAAGGTGAGGGCCATAAATATGCGCTCTGGGGCTTTACGAATTACCGCCCGTGTTGAGTACAAAATTTTACGTCTTCATCTGGCCACAATGCGAGTTTTCCCGTACGCGCAGCGTGCAGTAAAACTCGCATTATGGCGGTGACGTAGAAATATTTACAAGAACATATGAAGAATATAATAAAAAAACGAGTATCACACATTCAGACCATCACGAGTTTGAAGAATGCTGGCCATGTTTAAAATTGATTATCAGCACATCTATCAAGAGACGGCCGCGACATACTCTCGAGTTTTCTCGCACTATACCTCTTGTTCTTAGTGTTCTAATAAGAAAGACACGAGAACACATGAGACACGAGAGTGCGAGAAAAATCGAGAGAGCTCGCGCGCCGTCGCGTAATAGCTTTAAGTTCCGAAAAACTCATTGTCATAGTATGTGATATGGTTATTTACCTTGTCTTTAGGAAACTTGATAGTGCCTTCATTGATCCAAGCATATACCTTGTCTCCTACTTTCAGGTCTTTTAGCCAATTGGAGGCCAGACCTAGCCGCGGTTTTTTTAGCTTGCTGTAGTACTTGACCACGGCTAACAGCAAATCTATCTGAAACAAAAGATTTATCTCTTTGGATAGGTAGGTTTTACAAGCTTTCTATTAAGGGGCTACCCGAGGTTTCCATCGATTTTTGACAAGTTTTGAATCGTATCTCCTACTTTTGCACTACAGGTAGAAGTATAAATCAAACGGTTATCGGTTCTTCAATCTTTTATCTCCATTTTGGTCTAACGGATTTTGAAACAAAAGAATACTTAATTTTGTATGATCTTTTTAAACATTGTCTAAAATAACACTTATTTTGTATCTCTATTGACGTGAAAGATCTAACACATAAGTAGGATAAGATCTAATACAATAACCTACGAAATCTACATATTTGGGTTCGTCTGTGACGTCCCTAAAAACTGGTCCAGGGTTTTCATTTTAAACCAATGAACACAAAAGTTATGGCCAGAAACCGGGTTTTTGGCCTAAAACTGTTCAACTTTGATGCCAAATATCTCGAAAACAATGAACTTTGAAGTAAATATGGGATGCTATATTGCTTAAAGCCGTTGTTGTCAACATAATAAGCTACAAAAAAGACTAAGAGATTCAGATCGAAGGTACGATCCCATACGCCAATTATGGGAGCCCCTTAACTTGCAATGTGTGTACCTAACGTCTGGTTGACGTAACTGGTGACCTTGCAAGTCAATTTTGAAGCAGATATCTTCAACCGATTGACCTCAAATTTTGGGTAAAAGTGGTTTGGATGACAATTCAATATTATGGTACCCTCGAGCTGATCTGATGATGGAGACAGAAGGGTATTCAGTACTTAACCGAAGTAACTTAAGTTTGGGCTCGTTAGAATCGTCTCAATGAATAGTTGATGACGGCATACAGAAGAGTGCCGTCTGCAATGAAAGGTCCATGGAATGGAGTTACATTGATTCGGGGGGCGACTTTGATCAAATAGGTTTTTCTCCGAAATCATTGTGTTTATTTGTATGTGAACTGTGGTCTAGTGAATTTATTAGTATACTATCCTGCTGTTTATACGAGGCAATAATCGAAGTCAACTCTTATTATGGATCAGTATTAAATAATTAGGTATATTACGTGATGAGGTAAAAAAACGTGTTTTTCGAGACTATTGCCTGAAAAAACGTTATTATATAAATTCATATGTATAGTATTAGTTGTTGTTCTCTTTATAAAAAAACTAGCTGTCTACGCGACTTCGCCCGCGTATTGGCATGTCCAGTGGGGGGAAGAACAGGTTCAAACCTTACACCAAGAAAATATACAGACGGAGCGTTACGAACAGTTTAGTGAAGCCAACCGGTTTTCAACCAAGCCCTGTAAGTTTAGCACACGCTCAACAAATTAAATCGCACAAAACTCGAAATAAATGATCTTGACAGCATTGCGTCACGTGCTGAAGAGTTTTGTGGAAATTTTGTTTGTATATGTGTGTTTTGTTATGTGAGGTTCCCAACCCGGCCTGGGCCAGCGTGGGGACTACTGCCCGTTCCCTCTCGCCTCCTCTCACGGATGCATGAGAGGAGGCCTGTGCCTAGCAGTGGGACGTGTTGTTCATTATAATAATATGAATTTGAATAGGAGTGTTGCAGATACCAAATAAATTGTTGAAATTTCCCGAAAAAGGATTTAAAATATTGTCAAAAGGAGAAAAAATTAGAGCAGGGGACTAAATAATCACAAAGCTGTGTCCAAAGTTTTAAGAGCAAAGCGCACTTTCATATAAAACGATTGTCATTTACGATGACGATGACGCTCGCAGATCGTGACGTCACGTAACGTTTTCTCTCGGATTAAAACTTCTGTAGCTTCGTAATGCTTTGAAATATCTGAATGGAATTTTTGTTGTTAGGTATATTTTTTGCCTACTTTCTTTATAATCAACTTTGAGTTTACAGACAGTATTGTATTTTGTTATTATCTTAATTATCATAATGACATTTAATGTTAAGGTAAAATCCTCCTTAGTAGGTTTATTTTTAATAAGTTATGCATGGGGTTTAAAACTAAATACTGTACTATAATTTGTACTTTGTAATGTACTGTAATTTTAAGTATTCTGGCATATAAAACAATGGTATTCTATTTAGAATTAAAAATATCCTAAATCTGTAATAAAATGATTGTACTATGCTATATTTGAGTCAGTTGTAAAAACATATTCAATTTCCCCCTAGAAGTCCAAAGCATATCATTTTTCTTTGATTTCAATCGAACACAAATGGGTAGGTAGTTTCCTTGTGTTAATGTTTATTATTAGACGCTGGACTCTCCATATAAATAATAATAAATAAATAAATACATGGGACAATCTTTACACAAATCAACCTAGTCCCAAACTAAGCAAAGCTTGTACTATAAATAAATTACTTAAATACATAGAACACATCCATGACTCAGGAAAAAATATTCATGCTTACACACAAATAAATGCCCTTACCGGGATTCGAACCCGGGACCTCCGGCTTCATAGGCAGGGTCACTACCAACTAGGCTACAGAGGTCGATAAACTTAGTTTGGTCCTCGTTCTAAAACATGCTAAAATAACATGAAATTTTGTACACCCAATGGGAACCGCCATTTCTCAAGCTTCTTAGGCTAAGCAACAGAAACTGGCTACCGACCTATACAGGATGTACCCAAAATGAGGTGTCAACCTATCAAGGGCATATTCGGTAGCGCATTGCGATTCCAATCATGCATTTTTTTTTTGATCTGTTTTTTTTGTTAAATCTCAATGTTACCTACAGTGGACGTCTTTCGGCTGATATGATGATGATGATGAATTATTGTAAAAAATTAGCCTAAGAATTAATATGAATAAAAACAAGTAAATATAAGAATTTTATATTACCTTTCGCCCTCCAGACGGCAGGCTGCTACTAGCAATCGAGAAGGAACGAGGTTTGATCGGAGAAAACAGTTCAAACAAGATCTCAATTGTTAGATTCGACGCTGACTTGTGAAAATCATGGAGAACCTGAAAGGAAAGTCAATCTCAGAGTAACTACAGGCATATAACCTACCTCTGTAGCCATAAACCTATGATTACTCTGCACGTGTATCATGGGACGGCCGCTACATAGGTACTCTCGATTTTTCACGCACTGTACCTCTTGTTCCAAGTGTTATAATAAGAGAGAGACGGATAGCGCGAGAAAAATCGAGAGAGCTCGCGCGCCGTCGCGTCATAGCCGTGCAGTACAAGCTATGGAAATAATAATACCACGACCGAGCGAGGTGGTAGTATACAAATCTCAATAAGTGTGACAAAAAGGTATATATCATTTTATTCTCTTTTCTTATTTGCCGCAACTGAGTTCGTATGCGGCGGCAAATAAAGCATTACCAACCCAAATTAAGTAGATTGTTTATGGTAAGCTATTGGCCATTTTAACACCAGTTTTTATTTAGCTGCATAGGAGCCTTTCCGTCCCTTATGGTGGCATCCTTATTACTCCGCGAAAAGTAAGATGGGCGACTTTTAATATAGAGGTCTTGACTTCGGTCACCCAGTTCGTACCACATGGTTTTTTTTCATCTATGTACAAAATATCATTTCATATTTAGTGGCTTTTCGGTGCAGGAAAACATGGTGAGGAAACCGGTCTATTCTCAATAAGGTCTAGTTTTCCCTCTGGGTTGGAGGGTCAGGTGGCATTCGCTTTCGTTAAATCTACACCAAAGTTGCTTGTTTCCGGCCGTCGTAATGTTAAAATATGAATTTTGACCTTTTAACTAAAATACGTTTAATGGGCGTTTGTGAAAAAGGCCTAAATGTTTGATACGTACCTCAAGAATAGTCCTCCTGGGCCGCCTACAATAATTCAACCAATCCTCCTGTCCTTGCGCTGAGCTGAGCTCTATACACTTGTCTCGCTCAAGCTTATCCTCGGACACGAGTGCCAGAAGAGAAAAGACGTATTGCGTCGGGTAGAACTTTAGGTCCCAGTACTGTTCAGCTATTTCGTATAACGTTAGAGGTTGCTTTAGGAAATCTGGGACGGGCATATCTGGAAAGATGTACAGATACTAGAGTTTTCCCTTGTTAGTCGTTATTACGTTGATATAAGGTTGAATTTCCCATGTGAAAAAGCTTTTTTCGTTACAGATGGATTAAAAATAGTATAATTTTTCAATATGTCCTTGTTGTGTTCGTAAGGAATACACACGCTGTGAACCTTATTCTCAATTGAGATTTGAAAAGTATGTCAGTTACCATTTTCAAAAAACATATTATTAAAAAGACTACTATATTTTTGCATTATTCGTTTTGTGAAATATAGAGGATACATAAACGGTAATATGTGATGTGTTTGTATAAGTTTGACGACCAGTTTAGCTTAGTTGGTAGTGACCCTGCCTACGAAGCTAGAGGTCCCGGGTTCGAATCCCGGTAAGGGCATTTATTCGTGTGATGACAAAGATCTTGGACAAGTGGAATCACCACATGAAAAAGTATTCGCAAAAATTTTAACATTTTATTACGTGAATATCAATATACCAAATCACTATGGCAGCGCAAAAATGCCACTACGAAACTGCTTTTTTGATACTTACAATGTCAAACCAACTTATTTGATATTAGAGTTCTTCGCTGTTTTTAAATTAAGGGTTAAAATTAAAGCGTGCCCAGTTTTATCTTGGTCAGTCACCACTACCTAGGTCGGTCATCGTCAGCGTATTGGTCATTCAGAGAGGGACAACCGGTCAGTTTGTTGGTCGGTCAATTGATTAGTCCGTAGGTTGGTCAGAAGATCAGTGATAAAGTACAATTACATTAATTGAAATTCAAAACATTTACCCGTGACAGCAAATTGATGAATACAAACACATATATTATGAATAAGATAAAAAAAATACGGCCTAGGCCGTGTCACAATACCAACAATACCAATATAGATATATCATATTAGAAGCATTTTTCACTTAATTATTTATTACACAGTATCATTTATTCTGGTTGTTCCCTCTTTCACCCATCCTGTACTCAGTCGGTTACTCGGCCAGTCATCAGTGGATTGGTTGATTGGTCAGTTAGCTGGTCAGTCAACTTATTGGTTGATCAGTCAACAGGTTGGTCGTTCAATCAAGTAGCTCAGTGAGTTGGCTGGTTGGTTAGTCAATTTTTTTGTCGATTAGTCGTTATTCACTAGGTTGGTCGGTCAGTCAACAGATTATTTGGTCACTCAATTGGTTGGTCGGTTAATCGGTTAGTCGCTAGGTTTATCGGTCAGTCAACTGATTAGTTGGTCAGTCAATTGGTTGGTCGGTTATTCATTGGGTCGGTCGTTCGGGTAAAAATATGACGGAAATACAAACAGCATTTTTCATGGTAATATATTTATTCATCTTGTTCGTCCTTCCAACCATCCTCTATACTAAGGAATCGTCTCTTGGCTGCGGTGTTCATGTAGGGGCGGAGTGCCCATTCCGTATCAGCCGCGTCTAAAGCGTCCAGTGTGCCTAGCTTTATCTCGTACAGTTTCATTTGGAACCGCGGCCCGATTTCAGTCAGCTCTATGTCTTTGCCTGCCTGGAAAAAAGAATAATTTTATGTCAAAAATTACATTTTCACTTCTCATGCTTGCAAAGCTCGCCTTTTGGGTGTAAGCTGCACAAAATGCCACTTTTATGCTCTAGTGCACAAAGTAAAATATTTTTAGAGACAGATAATCAGGCCTCATAGGCACAGCGCACAATAAAACTTCGTGGAATAAACTTGTTATTTTATTGGATTTGCTTTAATCAAATTCACTTCCGTGCTTTTTTTAATAAATTAATTACCACATAATATATATATTGATATATAAGTAAAATATTATTTTAAAACGTATCGTAAAATAAAGTAACTTGCGCATAAAAGAGCCATTTTACTAACGTCTTAGGTGAAATGGCTCGTTTTATGGATTTGTTGTACAATAATCTACTATTACAATGTGCACTTGCTCAGAAAGAGGGTCTTTATATGGACCAATAAACCATATCTACGCTTGCACGGCCGTGCGAATGAAAATCGTGCGTGTATTCCCGCACACGTGCGAAATAGTTATTTACGATACAAGTGCCGAAAATAGGAAATTCGCAACGAGTGGTGATAAATTAAAACACGACCGAAGGGAGTGTTTTAAATCGACACGAGTTGCGAATTACCTATTCGCACGTGTATCGTACAACGTTTTACTGTACATATGGCTCTTTAAAGTTTCGACATCTGTACGAAAAGTGCACTTTTCGCACTAGTGCGGGAAAGTAGCACCATATGTACTGTAAATGTATTTTTTTGATGTCATCAAAATTTTATTGGTACTAGCTTTGATGTACTGTACTTTATTGCATAATCATCACCTGTCCTTATTGAAAGGGTTCTTCTAATAAGCCCAAGCGACAAGTTTAGGTATCTTGTGTACAGTCAAGTGTAAAAATATGGGTGCATACAACTTACTCATAAATACGTCCCATAACTCTTATGTGAGTGGATTGAGGTTTTGGTACTTATTTATGAGAGGATGTTGTGATGATCCCGTGTGGTGTCGGGCTAGAATAGCACCCTTTCTTCCTGTGGGTGTCGTAAGAGCCGACTAAGGGAACAGGGTCGAAGTGTGTTGCGGGCGATGGGCTAGCAACCTGTCACTGCGATATCACATTTTGTCGATCTTTTATACCCACATTTATGCTAAAAGTGGCGCTGGAACATAAGTTTCATGTGCTCTGCCTACCCCTTTTAGGGATAAAGGCGTGATTGTATGTATGTATGTATGTTGTCGATACATATTTTTGCACATGACTGTACCTGAGAGGTTAAATATTTGTGTGACAGTCAATTTAGTATTAGGTATTTTGAACTACCATTCTTGAAAAAATTGCATGTCAAACATTAGCTCTGTCTTACGGTGTTAAGGTGTACGAGTATGTACGAGAAAGCTACAATCAAACACCAGTTTCAGATCAAGACCGACTCTCATTTATTATGAGTACCCACATGCAGTAATTGTACATATACCGAAGTACCCGACATCCTCCTTTTTAAAAAAAAATAAATAAATATTGTTTTTGTATTTCTTATTATCTTAAAGAAAAAAAAAACTAGAAAATTACATGCCTAATTAATAATTTGGTTACCAAAGAGTACAATATATTGTTATTATATTGTTGGTTACTTATAATTAAAATTACTTAAAAAATTCTTCAAAATAAAAAAAAAACATCTCTTAAAACAAATAATGTACTTGACATCATTTAAATTCGGAATTCGTCCGTAGATA
The DNA here is from genome assembly GCA_945867215.1 of Epinotia demarniana. Taxonomy (NCBI): domain Eukaryota; kingdom Metazoa; phylum Arthropoda; class Insecta; order Lepidoptera; family Tortricidae; genus Epinotia; species Epinotia demarniana. Next base: position 3,491,255 of record OX244280.1, read on the forward strand.
ATAATTCATGAGATACAGTGTATAATCATTAAGAAAAACAATATCGGCAATAATTCAGTGTAGAATACATTTTAATTTCTTAATTCAAATCTGTATATAAAAAAATATATGGTTTGGTTTAACAGTAACAATAAATAAATGAAAAACATCATAATAATAAATTCATGCAACATGTAAATGACTTAATAGGTACTTAACGGGTTTGGAACAATAGTAGGTAATTTGTAATGTTGACTTTTATAAATTAGTTTGCATTAAAATAGTACATTACCAGTCCTTACGGTTTACCAGCCCCACGAACCCCACCGATCAGGCGCGGTCACCACCCTGCCGGAGCGAGTAACATAATCATTAGTGGTGGTGATGGTGGGAGTTTGACTGGATTGACCGGAGCGTATTGCATAACGGGAATCGAAGTCGGTGCAGGCAGCTCGCGGCGCGCTACTGAGTGACGTCATCGTGTTATCACTTCGAGTAACGATATCATCGTAAGGCATAGTACATAATGAAGCGTCTTGGGACGTTAAACGCTGGTCCGAATCTTTGATGAGGTGACGTCTGTTTCTAATTAGTGTGCCACCGCCACAGATTCTCACCAGATACGATCTTATGCCGCGTAAAGTCACTATGGTACCACTCACCCAGTGCTTATTTACCCTTACCTTAACATTTTGCACGGGGCAGAATGCAGGCATATCTCGAGCCGTTTTATCATAATAATGTTTCTGTTTTTGTTGTCGGGTTTCTAATTCTTCTTTCGCGTTCTTTTGTATTTTAGGCAAAAGAAGTTTTGGAGGGCACGGCACGATACCTCTTAGTTTGCGACTGTTGAGAAGTTCAGAGGGTGAAGCAAGCTTGTTACTGATAGGCGTATTTAGATATTCGAGTAAAGCTAATCTAAATTCGGTCTTTTCGTGGTATGTTTTCTTTAACAAGTTTTTAATGGTCTGTACCGTCCTTTCAACTTGACCGTTAGACTGTGCAAAGCGTGGTGATGACGTCAAATGTTGAAAAGTCCACTCTGCAGAAAATATTTCGAAACTGTTAGATCTGAATTCAGGCCCATTGTCTGACATGACTATGTCGGGAATACCATGCCGGCTGAAAATAATTTTAAGTTCGTCGATAATATGATCAGAAGTTAATGAATTCAATTGAACAACTTCTACATATTTACTAAAATAATCTACTACAATTAAGTATTGCTTACTCTTAAAATGGAATATGTCAACGCCTAATTTTGACCACGCCCTGTTTGGCACGGGATGGGGAATTAAGGTTTCTTTTCTATTCTCGTGTTTGAATGTAAGACACGCCTGACAGTTACTTATAAAATCTTCCAACTGCGAGTTTATGTTTGGCCAGAATACACTTTCTCGAATTCTTCATTTGCACTTTTCTAATCCTAAATGTCCGATGTGCACACGTCTTAATATTTCGCTACGCATTATGAGAGGGATAACAATTCTATCACCTTTCCACAACATGCCGTAAGCTAATGACAACTCATCCCGGTAAGCCCAATACGACCTAGCCTCAATATCAACCTCGTGCTTGTGTAATGGCCACCCATCTTTTACGTACTTAGCTACGAGCTGTAGCTCTTTATCGCTCTGCGTTACCTTTTGTATTTTTACAAAATGCGTATCAAGTAGCGGGTTGCTCACCGCGACGGCGCAGACCTGCGCGCGCGCGTCTAGCTGGTCGCGCGGCTCGTCGGGCGGGTCGCGCGTCTGTTCTACCGCGCGTGACGTGTCAGCCATAAATAAATATTTTCCCGGTTTATAAACCAATTTGAATGTATACGGCTGTAGACGGAGTAGCATACGCTGTAATCTAGCTGGGGCAGTTGCGATAGGCTTACAAATGATACTAACCAAGGGTTTGTGGTCAGTTTCTATTGTTATGTCGTTTCTACCGTAAATATACATGTAAAACTTTTCACATGCGTAAACAACAGCTAACAGCTCCTTCTCTATTTGAGCGTACGCTTGTTCAGCTTTTGTAAGCGATCGCGACGCATAACAGACCGGTAAATTATCCTGCATAAGACAACATCCTAGACCGTTCTTACACGCATCAACCGATACTGTCACTGACTTATTTAAGTCGTAAAATTGCAAAATTGGAGCCTTTATCAAACACTCCTTTAAGTCATCAAACGCTTTCTGATGGTTTTCCGTCCAGTGCCATTCCGTGTCTTTACGTAATAATTCTCTTAATAAGAAATTGCGATCCGATAAATTTGATATAAAATTTCCAACATAATTAATCATGCCTAAAAATCTTTCTAAATCTTTTGTATTTTCTGGTCGCGGCATATTTTTTATAGCGGAAGTGTGTGAGCTGTCGGGATATAAACCTTTTGCACTAATTTTGTGGCCTAGATACTTTATTTCCGTTAATCCAAATTTACATTTATTTTTATTCAATTTTAAATTTATTTCCTTACACCTATTTAGGACTTTCTTCAACCGTTCGTCATGCTCCTGTTTTGTTCGTCCGTGAATGAGCAAGTCATCAACGAATAGACATACTCCTGGTATATCATCAAAATGCTCGAACATTTTTTTATGGAACACCTCTGAAGCGGACGTTATTCCGAACGGCAAACGTAAAAATTTGTACCGACCGTAACTTGTGTTGAATGTACACAAATCTGTGCTTTCCTTGTGTAAACGTAATTGCCAAAACCCTTGTTTTGCATCCAGAGTACTATAATATTTAGATCCTAATAAATTAACCGTTATCTCATCCAAGGTCGGTAGTTTAAAATGCTCTCGTTTTATTGCCTGATTTAAATCACGCGGATCCAAACAAAGTCTTAATTCACCGTTGGCCTTTCGAGCCACAGTCATGTTGTTCACCCAATCTGTCGGGCCTTCCACTTTGGCGATTATACCTTCCTCGACCATATCATCTAGTTTTTTCTTAATACTATCCTTTAAAGCAACAGGCATCTTCCTAGGAGCATGAACCACGGGCTTAATGCTGCTATCAAGTTCTATTTTGTATTCGCCGGGCATACACCCTAACCCCTCAAATACGTCCCTGTAGTCATGAAAAATGCTTTCGTATTCGTGACTTTGAGAATCGGTAATACCTAAAACCAACTTAACTACGTTGAGCTCGCTGCACGAATCGCGGCCCAATACAGGCGGCGAAGATACATCAGCCACCAAGAATTCCAATATGTAAAAGTTTTGCTTATACTCAACCTTCAAATGACATTTACCGAGAACGCTGATATCGCTACCCGAATAACCTTTCAATTTAATACATGATTTTATCAAATCTTGCTGGTCTACGCCCACCTGACATAAATATTTTAGGGGTAAAACATTCACGTCCGCTCCGGTGTCCAGTTTGAATTTAATGAGATTTGATCCAAAAGCTAATTCAATAGACCAGTCACTACGCGAATCATGAAAGCAAAATATTACCTGATCGGTGGGCCCCTCAGCTTGCACATCATAAACATTACACATTCGCGAGAAATGATTAAAGTTGTTACAATTTAAACACATTTTTCCTAACGCAGGACACCGCATATCAACACCGTGAGTGAACCCGCACTTCGGACACTGCACTCCCGATTTATTACCACGATACGGCACTGTTTGTTGATATTGCCTCATATTACGCGAAGAACCAGCTGTTTGCGCAGGAGCAGCACTGCGGCGCGCAGGCGCGGGGCGCGGGGCTGCCGGCGACCAGCCGCGGCCTCTGCCCCGCGCTGCGCCTCGCGCGCGGTACCCTCCACGATTCGATATCCAATTCACTTGACCGTGCGGACTGCCCTCATCTTCAAATACTAACTGGTCTTGATAATTACTCGCCGTAATATTATAATTATGAGCTTCATGTTCACTGGATTCGTGCTTGATCGCCCCCGCATGCAACTTAGATATTTGTGCTATATTGCATATTTCCAGAGATTTTTTTAGCGTTAAATCGGGCTCACGTAACAAACGCTCCCTAAGGGCGTTTTCCTGTATTCCACATATCAGACGATCTCTTATAAGGTCGTCCATTAAATGTGTAAACTCGCAAGCGCTTGCTAATCTTCTCAGCTCGAATGCGTATTGCTCGATAGACTCACCGTGTTTTTGACTACGAGTAAAGAACTTGTGTCGTTCTATGGTAATATTTTTTCTAGGCGAAAAAAACGATTCGAATTTATTCAGCAACTCCGTAACACTCGCAAACGGGCCATCAAATTGAGCATAAACCTCGCGACATTGCTCACCGATCACATGCAACAATATATTAATTTGCACTTTAGCCGCCTTCTTTGCTAACTCGCACGCTTCATAATAAACCATAAACGCACTCTTCCACTTGTCCCATTCGTTGGATAGATTCCCCGACGTAACATTCTCTAAATTATTGGTAAAATTAAATGGTGGCGGCGGCGGCAACACGGCTTCCATTGTGGCACCTAAATCCCTCGATGGTATTGTGTTAATTTTGCAATGCGAAAGTCTACAAAATCACTGCACTAATACGACTAATCCTGAACTCATAGATAATTAATTTCACTTTAATTCGGCTGCGCCATGTTAAGGTGTACGAGTATGTACGAGAAAGCTACAATCAAACACCAGTTTCAGATCAAGACCGACTCTCATTTATTATGAGTACCCACATGCAGTAATTGTACATATACCGAAGTACCCGACAGGTTGCACTAAACCGTCTGTAATCGTAAGCGGTTTAGAATGACAGCTGCCGGCGTCATATTTAACGTTGATCGGTCTGTAGTCGTAAGTTGGTGCAACCCGCCCTTACACTACAACTCTGGAAGAAATAGTAAGCCAAAATTGACAGCTACCTTTCTGTAAGTGTGTTGTCTGAAGCTGATATAGTCGTCGTTATTCGCGAAAGTAACAACCCGTTTGGAGTCAGCCTTCGGCACTGGGAACAGGTATTTCAAGATACTCATCGCTCGTAGACCTGTCAATAAAGAATAGTATATTTAAGTACAGTCCTTAAATAACACTAAGGTGGTTCGACGACCATACAAAACGACTTTTGACAATCGCAGGGTATTGGCGTGATATTTTCAGAAACTTATTCCTTATACAACACTTTCCTAACTCGTCACATTCCTGATTCGTCATATTCCTCACTCGTCATACCATGTAAATTTGCCTGCGCAAACTTATTATATAAATCCGCTTTGGTAAATGATAAGATCATCTTTAGATAATTAATATATAAGTGTTACTTGTCTATCATGAAGCTAATGTCGTTTTCATTATTAAAATCGGTTCTAGCGCTTCCCTGGCGGCACGCTTCGCTCGCTCGGCTCGCGGGCGTAGGGTCGCAGTACACCTAACACTCCTCCTCGCTTCGCTCGTCGTCGTAATTGGAAATCCGATTTCATTTGGCTGTACAATGACGAGTGAGGAATATGACCAATCAGGAACAAACGAATCTGGTCATAAATTGGCTTTCCATTTGCGCAAAATTTTCCATTTCCTAAAATAAACTTGTATAAACTAGAATAATTCGAGAATAATCGTTTTGCCAAAGACGCTTGACAAACGAATTTCTCAAATTATTCTAATTTATACATGTTTATTCTTCTTCCATAAAAACTATCCTATGTCTTTCCCAGGTTTCAAACTCTATACCAAATTTCATCCAAATCGGTTCAGCGGCTAAGAGTGAAGAGGTAACAGACAGACAGACAGTTTCGCATTTATAATATTTGTATGGATCACATCGGCATTGGCACTAGCTGACATGTTTTTCATCCTTAAACGGCGGCCACTATAGTGGCGTAGTGTGCGGCCATTAATGGCTGTAATGTACAGGCGCTCTTAACCCCTCACATGCGGATGTCAAAATTCTCTAATCAAATGAGCACTTAGAGATAGTAAACCATGGGATCAAATGTTTGCACAGATCTGTGCCCAAGCGTACAGTAGTACCACAAATATAAGTTACATCGGCAATCTTCGTCCACGCCGACGAGTGCTGACAAGTACCGAATGAAATCGAACGTACGTATTTCAATAAAGACCTTGTTGCACTACATGTAAGGTACAATATGCAATGACAGGTGCTGTCGTGCTTTCCCGCTCATGGCGCCAGACAAGATGGCGAGCGCCGGAGCTGCCGGTGTCGCGCGCAAAATGTTGGCCAATGGGCGTTGAAGATTTTACCCGCGCGAACGCGCTGCCTTATGATTGGTCAGAATGTTTTCAAAAAATGCTTTCTGCGCAGGTACATCGTTGTAACTTATATTTGTGGTACTACTGTACGAGGGGTTAAACATGTGTCAGTCACCTAAGGCAGTCTTGAAGTTGTGGAACACTAGGTGCGGGTACTGTTCCGACATCGGTCCGATGTCCGGGATGTCGTGACGCATCACGACGCCCGACAGCGTGAACGAGGCTGTCGGTCCGTAGGGCAGGTGGCATATTACCTGGAACAATATAAAAATAAGTAAATAAATATTTTTGGGGACAATCTTACACAAATCAATCTAGTCCCAAACTAAGCAAAGCTTGTACTATGGGTACTGGACGACGATATACATACTTACATAGATAAATAAATACTTAAATACATAGAAAACATCAATATCCTTGATTAGAGAAAAGTCACATATATATATACACAAATTCATCATCACATCAGCCAAAAGACATCCACTGCTGGACATAGGCCTCCCCCAAAGAGTGCCAAAGTGACCGGTCCTGCGGCACCCGCATCCAGCGGACGCCCGCGAACTTTGACAGGTCGTCAGTCCACCTTATTTATATACAAGCCTCATTTCTGATCACGAGCTATGGTAGCCTAGTGGTTCAGGCATGCGGCTGCTAAGCGGCGGTCGCGGGTTCGAATCCCAGCTCGTACCAATGAGTTTTTCGGAACTTATGTACGGAATATTTACCGTTAGCTTTTCGCTGAAGGAAAACATCGTGAGGAAACCGGTCTAATCCCAATAAGGTCTAGTTTACCCTCTGGGTTGGAAGGTCAGATGGCAGTCGCTTTCTTAAAACTAGTGCCTATGCCAAATCTTGGGATTAGGTGTTAAAGCGGACCCCGAGCTCAAGGGCATAACCGGGAATAACGCTGGGAAGATGATGATGATTTCTGATCACGCAGAGAAAACCCAGCATAGCCCTCTCCATTGCCCTTTATGAGATCCATTGTAATAGATCACGTTTCAGTGTCATATGTTATCACACATGCCATATACAGCAGGACCTCGATAATCCGTACCCACGCTAATACGAATGACCCCCTCGCCACCCGCGCTCAGCTTTTATCTCGCAGTGCCACGAATTATCTGAAAGCATCGGAGGCGTCTGTCTCCCAAGTTATTTGGCCGTTCAACAATAGAGTTAGTAAACACGTCTCACCAAAGCATCAGGCACGCCTCTATGCTCGTGCACGATGATAAAGTCAGTGACCTCGTTGGCGCGACACGCGTGTATCAGCTGTGACATTTCGTAGCCGCCCCGGTTCATGCGTTGGCTATTCGGGAATATTAACCTGTAACAGTACAGCAATGATTAAATCAGCCACGATCAGCACGTCTACCATGGGACGTCCGCGACATACTCCGATTTTTATAGTGTTCTAAAGAGAGAGACGGATAGAGCGAGAAAAATCGAGAGCTCGCGCGCAGTCGCGTGATAGCCGTGCAGGGTGCAATGGAGGTCTTTATACCAGCGAGATGAGATAGTAGGAGATTACTATTGGCCATAAAATAGTTGTTTAACTAAGGAAAGTAACTAGGGAACGTAAAGCATATAGAAAGAAAGATACTGTTATTCACAAACACACAGGACACGCGTATTAAACAGTAAAATAATAAATAAACCCGGCCAAGTGCATGTCGAACTCGCACACAAAGGGTTATCCATTATCTATAAAAACGGCAGAAAAATCACGTTTTCTGTATGGGAGCCCCCACATATATTAATTTTATTCTGTTTTTAGTAATGTTGTTATAGCGGCAACAGACATAGACCATCTGTGAAAATTTCTACTGTCATGGTGAGATACAATCTGGTGACAGACAGACAGATGGATGGATGGACGGTGGAGTCTTAGTAATAGGGTCCCGTTTCATCCTCTGGGTATGGAACCCTAAAAACAGATAAAACATAAAACAAGTGTATCTCTGGAGTAGTGAACAGGACTGGCTCAGCATTATGCTGAGGTGTCAGTTTACTGACATTGTTTAAATTGTAACTAAAATTGTATGAACCTTGAGTACATGAGCAGAACAATAGTTTAATTTAATTTATAAGGCAACATCTAGGTTGGGCCCATAAGATTGTCAAGGTTTTGCATAACATGTTCCATTGTTTGGTTTATTACCATTTTCTACTAGCATTTATCATTCAATCCATGCCTCGCATCGCCTATAAAAATCATAATTTTCATTTTTTCCCTATTCTCATATGACATTTTTAGACGCAGGCCCTGGCTCTAAGTTCTTTTCAAGAGATAACCATAACTCTTGGATCAATAGCCGGCTGTTAGGGACCCAAAGTGTTAGGTAAGTACTTAGTTACTTACCTCAGTTCCTTAACAAACATCTTGAGCCGTGCACTAGGCTCCCTAGAAGTCGTGATCATGATCTTAGGGTCCTCGACCCCGGCGTACCGGTATTCATCGTCCTGAGAGCTCTGTGTGTTAGTGCCGCCGCTGAAACCCCCGATCACCGCCGCTTTTTGGGGCCCTGAAGTTTAAAATATGGATGAAATGTTTACTCAAGAATCATACACAAATTGACTAGCCTATAGTCTATGATAACATATTAACCGTGAGAGAGAGAGAGAGAGAGATAGAGAACCATACGTGGACTCGGATCGGATTCACACAACTTACTGGTCAAAGCAATACACAAAACAAGGTTATCAGATTAAAAATAAAAGTATATGATGACCACCTAAAGCCAAGCAAAAACAGCATAAAAAACATACCTTTATCCTCATAATCTATTCTCTTCTGTAATGCAAGCGCCTCTTTCCTCAAATCACCATGTATGGGAATGTTTTCTTCCAAGCTCCTTTTGATTTGATCTTTTTTCGCTTGAATGCTCTTTTGTTTGTCTTCCACTGATTTCCTATACAAATATTCACGGCGCAAACGCGCCTGTCTTCGAAGCATATTTTGGTTTTACTTAAATACAGAGTAATTAAATATTCAAACGCTTTAAAAATCCATGTCGACGCGATTCGCGTGTGTGAGTGACAGTGACAGCGGATCGCACGTGTTAGTTTGACATTGACGTTTTGCGTTTTGATATTGCACGGTGTACAAATTCGAAGAAATATGTTTAAAATAAAATACACTAGTCACTAAAATTACAAAAAGAACATACAAACTAAAGAGATCGCCGAAAACCAAATTTTGCAATTTCATATTCATTATGTTATAATATATATATATATATATATATATATAAGATGGGGGGTGGTGGTCGTCAATCCCCACGGTGACCAGCCGGGTTGGGGAGTGCCAGCCAGGTTGGGGAGTGTATATAAGTGGCCTGGCCCACTGGGCAAAAGAAGGGTTGGAGAACCAAAAAAACGATGGGCAGATGACATTGTAGAAGTTGCAGGGAAGAACTGGTGGAATTACGGCAAAGAAAGAGAATAATGGAAAAAGATGGGGGAGGCTCTTACCCAAAAGGGATCCATTTCCAACCTAAAGATAAATACATAAGGAACATAATAACAAATATGCAAAGAAATGGAATAAAAGCTATATATTAATAATAATAATAATATATATATAATCGTTGTATTTTGAGCGAAGTGAACGTATTATACATTCATGAGAATGGCAATCATACAATGGAGTAACAAAACGCACCGTTTCGTTCGGAAATTAAATAAATTTCATTGATTGTCAAGAAATTTTCTAAATATGTAATGGACAAGATAGCTCGTGGTGTACACAATTCCACCGCATATCTGCGCCCGATCGGATGGGCCATACCAAAATTGGTCGAAGAGAACACTTATTTTAATCAGTCACCAGACTGGTCACTTTGGCACTCTTAGGGGGAGGTCTATGTCCAGCAGTGGGCATGTTTCGGCTGATATGATGATGATGAAGAAGAATTAGTCTTCCAGACATACCTTCATGGCATTCTTCTGCCAATAACCGGTGATAAGGCTTTATGTCTAAATTGTGCGTTTCAAAGATCTGAAATAGGTCATCAATGTCTTCTTTAGAGTTGCGGGGTCTGATGTTGAAGGTATCACCTGGTTCATACTCCACTTTCGAGTCACTTTCTGTGGTAAATGTTAGCATTCTTACATCCTGAAATACAATTATTGGTAAAATAAATTTACTTTGATGTGCACACTACTAGATTTGAGATTATTTGCCATGTATGAGAAATACAGAAGACAGAAGGAAGACAAACAAAGAGGTTTTGACGATGGATAAAAGCCATACAAAATAGAAGAGGCAAAATCTTCAGACAATGTGGCAAAACAGCTTCTTTTTAAATATCTTGGAACGCAATATCAAAGGAAAGAGAGGGATGGGAATGTCCAGACATACTTACATCAGCCAAATTAAAGAGAAAGTTACTGTCAAGTGGTGGTGTAGTGGTGGTGGTGGTAGAGGACAAAAATCTGAGGCAGTTACTCCACCAACAAGAGCCTAGCTCTTAAATAATGATGATGGTCAGGAATATCAGAATACACTTACTTGAAAATGTGTTTCATCAGTGGTCCTAATATTTTTCTCCAATTCAAAAATCATGGCATCAAGAAAATGGTCCTTTATGCCTTTAGAAAAATATATATCTTCCGTAACATTGTCTATGGGTAAATCCTCACCGTCTTTTATGAGTGACACTTTCCAGCGGGGAGTGAATTTAAATTCACAGCTGTCAATTTGTAGTTGAGGAAAGAAGAGTTGAAGCTTGTTAGTGAATTGTTTGAACCACGGAGTCATTTCTGCCTCATGACCTAAGTCATGTTGATAGTCACAGAGACCTGAAAAAAAACGCATGATCATTGAATATGTAAAAAGTTTTGTTAGGTACTGCTCTAACCTATTTTATCAATTTCCAGCAACAGTTAAAATCGGATACTAACCAATATCCAGAAGCGGTGAGGCCCCCAACTGCATCAACCGCTTATGTAGCTTCTTGCCAGCGAAATTGAATTTAGAATACGATGAATCCCCCAAGCCGAGAACGCCGAACTTCAGTTTAACCAAAGAGTTCGTTGGCAGGTTTTTCCTTAACAGAAACTTCCAGAACCTCTTCATATTATCAGGTTCGTCTCCGTCACCCGTTGTAGCACAAATGAACAACGCAAACTCTTCCTGAATAAGCCTTTGAATGGGGTAATCGTCCATCGCCTGTACGGGTCCTCGGAAACCTAATGCTTTTGTAGTCCGCCATAGTCTTTCAGCGATTTCCTGGGCGGTGAATGTCTGGCTGCCGTAAAGAACGAGAAGTCGCGGCGGTTCCGGCATTTTTGCTATTATTCTGCCAGATTTTATCTCAGTATTCCCTTCTTGATTGAGTTTACATTGAGTTTACAAGATGTAGTGACAATCTGTCAATTTGACAAGACAAGTGGCACTTGACTTTTATCAGCTGGTTTTCGTTCAGAAATTTAAAATGATAGCGTTTCGTTTCTGTTATGGAAAAAGCATTCTAATCGTATCAAAATAACGCGTGTAGAGTCTGACAAACGAAAGCATGACCTGGACTTTTTTTAAATTGGCAAAATTATAATCTGTCAAAGGCACGTCAAATTCTTTGGTTAGAGTTTTCAGTATTTTGTTTAAACAATTATTTTGCATTAATAATTGCCGTAATATGGGTAAAACAATAAAAAATGTGCGATAGCTGCTACATACTATGATCAGTAAATTCAAGCAAAAACAAGATGAGAAAGAAGTTGTTTTCCAAGAGAAACAACAATGTTTAGAGTCAGGTCACGCTTTCGTTTGAAAGCGTGACCTGAGAAAACGCGGCATATTCAAAAAAATTACATGTGATATTACTAATTTTTTTGTTTTTTTAAGGATTCCTTGAATATTTTCAAGATTATCTGTAAACATAAGAAACGTATCATCATTATCGTCAATATTATTATAACAAATAATCAGCCGACAAGGATTAAGTCATACTAACCTAAAAAATCCGACTCGATTTCGTTTGCCAGACTCTATGTCACATGTCAAAAAAAAAGTTATATTTTCAGTTTTTGTCTAACACATTGGGATAGTGCATCTTAGCACTAATGGAAACTCAGAAGAAACGAAGAGAAATTCACATTTTCTTGAATTTTAATAAGGTAATATTTTCATTAGGTTCAATACGTATTCAACATTTATATGGATACACCCACATGCTGCAGGGCTCGCATTCCTTCGTAGCGTGCTACACATTAACCGCGTACAGACGTCCAAGTGCGGCGGACTCATGGCGGACTACCGAGGAAGGAGAAAGGGAATCTAGTACAGAGTCACGTTGATTTTGTCGGGCTCTTATTGAGCCGAAATCACGCGAGGGACTGCAGTCCGCCGTGCTCGCTCATCTGGTCGCCTCTACTTGGGTTACTCTTCATTCCTATACAAACAATGCTATTAGAGACGCATATAGACGAGATAAAGTGCGTCCAAACGTCCGAGCACGGCGGGTACATGAGCGGTACGAAGCTTGAAGTCACAGCAAGATAGAGATATAGTTTTTCAGGATGGCGTGCAGCCTGCAACTGTCTACACAAGTCGGAATCTTGCGGCGGACTGTACGATACAGACTGTCATGCCCGTGGGGATAACGCTATGGCAAAAGCTATGGCTATACCCTTTAATATGGCTTCGGTCCAAAGGCGTCTCTATACCGTGTGCAAACATTACTCTAGCGCCCCCTAGTAAGCGTGTGGTCAAAATGGAATGGTAGCAGGCGGCACTCGACGCCCTCTACAAATATGAGCAAGATGGCATTCCGCTGTGCCCTAGGTACCTCTCTAAAATATTTGGCAGTAGTGTACAAACTCAGAGGTTTTTTGAGAAGAAGATGACAGCGTTTGCTATTTGGATCTACCCTCCCTGGATCCACGTAACAGCAATCGTAAGCGCGAGTTTCTGTAACGTATTATGCGCGTTTCTGCTAACACGTTATTTCAGCGGGCGTTGTCGCGACGCCCAATATAATGGAATATTACACATTAATGATATGTTATAAACTCGCAATTAGGCTGCGTTAAGCTTGAGGGCGCCACGATAGGTTTAAATATGATCTAAGGATAAGAAATCTGAATCCTACCTTATATCATCCAACGCAGTCCATAGATACATCTGCTTCGCTCTGTGCTGGACTACAGCTACCGTCACTGCGTGCCCTAGATCCTAGCACATATAAGTTCTAACTACACAATGCCTTTAATCGTTCTACTTTATGTAAATATACTAATCATCTCATACATCTCAATTATACCGGGTGGAAAGGCACGACGATCCTTCCCGCAAAGGGGGGTTAGTTTAAGTGATGGAAAATCGATTCGTAATGTTTAGATTTTTTTTACGATCAATTATTAAAAATAATAAAATTAATTAATGTTCTTCTGTGACAACCCTACTATTACTATACGTACTAATTATCGTTTATACGTATTGATAAAGGTCACTGACTCTTGTGTAATTGATAAAATGTTACCGACCCTAATGAGGGTGGTCACTTGCAGTATTTTGCATTAAAAGTTAACTGCCTATAACTTCAAAACGATTATGAATATGAGCCAAGTTTCTTTAGAGGAAATACTGTACTCAGTCTAAACAATCCCCCTTTTGCGGAAGGGATCGTCGTGCCTTTCCACCCGGTATACTGCTAGTTCCTTGTACTATTCATATGTTAGTCACATAAGGTGTGTGCACTACAGTGTATGTAATATACATATTACTATCCAGGTTCTCGCCTATCGGCCAAGCAACCATAGACGTCCACTTTCCACTATACTGTCTCTTGTCAACTTTATATCTACAAAGGAAAAGTCTCATCTATGTCATACTAGCATCGGTCAGTCGTTATGTCTCGTGTCAACGCTTATCATCCTTTAAAATCTCGTATTATCCTAGGGGTACATTGCTATCCACATATTACGTCTTTGTGTCACCACGCTGGGTCTACACTCCTGCTCAGGCTACGGGTAGCAAGTTATTATCATTACATTACAGTGGAATCAGGAAATACCACTCTTAGAGACCATCTAGACTATGCAAGTAATGGATCATAATTATAGGAACAATAACTCTAATAGAACGGATATATGGTACTGAGAACCAAGACACTTATTAGCTTTGAATAGGGACTAGCCGTGTAGTCTCCAATTCCTCGTTGATCGAGATTACTTCAGCGTACTTCGATCTTCGCCAATTCATGGTAGACGATAAAAGAGGTCACACTTAAAAGGCGTTATACGTTTAACTTTAAATAGCCAAAAGACATTTTTCCGCCAATGACAAATATAACACAACCTTGCCAGAGTAAATAATCTCTTAACTTAAGGTGATATTACTCGCTCCGACCATGAGTTAGTCCTCGCGAAATCATCAACTGACATGATTCGCGACAGGCGTGGAAGTGAGACCGCGAAACATATTGAAATCAAATTGGGTGATGCGAGACGTTCGTCTCAGATTTGTTTGGGATTCTAACCTATCTTGTGTTGCTGCCTAAAGTCGTCTTGATTTGTTTATTTTATTTCCCATTTCAATTTGACGTGAATAAAACCTATTCAATATCTCGATTTCCTACTGTAATGACTAAGACTTAGAAAAGTTGAAAAACCCGCGACATTTTCATTCTAAAGTCCAATATCTCAAAAACGGCTGAACAGATTTTGATGAAGAACACTCAGGATAAAATTATCAATGACACGAAAAAACCGTTTTCAAATCAGTCCATCCGTTTGGGAGCTACGATACCACAGACAGATACACAGACACGTTAAACTTTATAACACCCCTCTTTTTTCGTCGTATAATATTAGGTATAAATGCGAATGCAGCTCTCTTCTTGTCTGTCTGTTGCCTTTTCACGGTTACCACTGAACAGATTGAGATGAAATTTGGTATGGAGATAGTTTTAATCCCGGGAAAGGATAAGTACATAGTATACTTATTATCCCGGAAGTCATCCCCTAAGGGGGGTGGAAGGTATGATATAAACGACTACCACGAGGACGAAGTACGACGAAGCATAGAACAATATAATGGATAAGATAAGATAAGATAATTCACGTAAGGTGCTGTCTGAAAATCAGCGCTTTGAGTGTCTGTCTGACAGCTCGGCATAATGCTGAGACAGCGACCGATTCACTCCGCGAAGACACACACAATATGTGTCAATTGTAATGAATGTGTATCCCCCCGCCCCTCCTGCGGCTAAATGGCTTAGTTGGCGCGCGCGTGTCGATGTGAGTAAGAAAGACAGGCAACTACGGAACCCTACACAGCGCGTGGCCCGACACGCACTTAGCCGATTTTTCTTAAATAGGTAGTTTACTTTGTAAGATTAATGCAAAACAAACTTAACCTAACCTAAAAGGGTCGAACACACAGCACCGTCGCGGGCGCGCCGCGCAATATTTCCCTACAAACCGCTAGTCAAACAGGCTGCGCCCCGTCGGCAACGCGCCCCGCTTCTGTCGCGCCCCGCCAGCAACCCGCGGCGCGTCAGTGTGACGCCAGACAGCGCAGCGCGCGGTCCGTACGTAGTGCTGGCGGGTTGATGGCGCGAGGCCAGCTCGATGCGCGCGGGACGCGCGTGCGATGCCGGCTGGTTGATGGCGCGATGCGCGCGTGCTTTGTGTGACCGGCCGTCCCGCGCTCATCAAGCGCCGCTACCGCCCCGCTGGCAGTCTGTTCGACCCTCAAGACTACAACCTAACCTAAGAAAGACCTAAGTAAACTCAAAAGTTCGCTGGTCCGAAGAAAAATGCACCCTGGCTCGAAAAATAGGCCGGCGCTCTATTCCCGCCAGTGCTGGCAGCCACTGCTTTAGGTACATACAATAACAACCCAGCACTGGCTTCGTCTAAACCTGACTTTAGATCTAGAGAAACATTGGGGCAAAAGAAAGTACAGGTCGACTCATGTAAAAAGAACCCTGTCGGCCATACTTTTTATATGGCCGCCATCGCCAGGGCTCTTTTTACGTGTGTCGACCTGTAGCTCAAGTGACAGGACCCCCGCCAAGCTAACGTAACTGAAAGAGACGGCGAGAAATTAAAATCAAACTGAAATTATTCTGCAAAACGTGCGTCTCAAATGGCTCTCCTGCCTTCACTCGACACGCGCAAATGATTTCATTGCCCTCGCAAACACTGATGTATTCATTCTAATGTAAATAAGTGGGAGCTAGCAATTTCTGGACATCATGTCAGGCGTGGGTTGAATAAATGTCCTTACTCCAGAACATTCGACTTATTTTAAAAACAACTGGCGATATGGCGATCATGGCCACATTTGCGAAGTAGCAATGTCACCGCCAAAATTGTAAGATTGCTGTTTAAAATGCAGTGAAAGTAAAATTTCGTTATATAGGTAAAACGGGTCAAAGTATATATGGCGATGTCAGTAGCGGTCTCAATACAAAGTCGAATTGAGCATCAGGAAGCACTCTATCAATCCGAGTTCATCTAATTATAACTTTTCTTGTTACCTTTACTAATATTATTCTAGTTATAACCTATGTACAGGTATCTGCATAGAAAATTTTCATGGATAGGTATATTTTAGTATTTTTTTTAATTGTGAGTTAGAATTTCACCACCGTCTTTCTCCCCGTGGGTGTCGTAAAAGTTGACTAAGCGAGCAGGGTTGAAGTGTGTTGCGGGCGATGGGCTAGCAACCTATCCCTGCGATATCACATTTTGTCGATGTTTTATACCCACATGTATGCTAAAATTGGCACTGGAACATAAGTTTTATGTGCTCTGCCTACCCCTTTTGGGAATGCAAGCGTGAATCTATGTATGCAATTTTACATATTCTTTTTTCAAAACCTCTGAACAGATTTAAAATACCTATACATATAGGAATCGATACCTTGAAGGTCATAGTCATATCATTTATTGCATCCATAGATGTACAGATCTTATAATAGGTACTATTACATAAGTTTCATATGGGCCCGGATAGGGCGTAGCAATTCATATTTATTATTAATCTAATTATTTCATTGTATTAAATCCCGCAGCAGAACCAAGGTAACCGATATAGCCCTCCGGATCGCTAAACTTAAGTGGCAATGTAGAACCGATGGCCGTTGGGGCGGAAAGGTTCTCGAGTGGCGACCACGTACCGGAAGGCGCAGCGTGGGTAGGCCCCCGACAAGGTGGACTGATGACCTGGTAAAGGTTGCGGGAGTCCGCTGGATGCGGGTGGCGCGGTATCGGTCACTTTGGCACTCTTTGGGGGAGGCCTATGTCCAGCAGTGGAAAAATAATCATAATTCATTAAGATAGAGTCAGTCGTGGTTGTTAGTTTTTGCAAAAGGGTGAATTTTAAATAGGGTTTTCACCCTCGCGACATTGTAATGTGGCCTTGGAAGTGGCTTGGCCATTATAACCTATAATATGTCCGGAAAATCTTTTTTGCAGATTTTCATTAAATAATACGAAAAAGTCAGTTAAATGCTATACGGTATTATCAAAATACTTAATATATAATGTTGTATTAAAAGATGATGTAAAATTACAAATAAAAGTCAGACCTCGTTCCGCCCGGCACCCTACCAAAATTGTACGTTGTACGTCACCAATCTCGGACCCTATCATCCCCTACGCGTTCAATACTCTCCCTCTTCCATTCACACCCAGGTCGAACACATGTTGCATCCCCCTCTCATTTGGCGCGCGGCAGTCTCGCAAGTCATCTTGACGGGACTAGTCGCACGCCTGCAAAAAGGCGGGAAAAATCAGTGCAGTGACTTTTTAGTGTATCTGTGACTGAAATAACCGAAAATGTAAGTGAAATCTTATTACTATCGTTTTAATTCATCAATGTATGAATTCATTATGTAATAAGGATTAGGTAGATTTGCAAGGACGGTCAATAGTTTCACCTTTGACATTTTCTTTAAGCTTTTCATCGGATTATCGTGAAAATCTGGTTTGTTTTTTTTTTGACAGCTAAATTGCCTTTCAGCCAATGCTATTGCAAAGAGTGTTTTTTTTTCTTATTTTGATTTAATAGTAAATACCAATCTTTTAGATAATTGTGACACGTGCTTTCTATTACTCTAGGATTTCCATGAGACAACGAAGCATTCGATACCACGAACACACTTGAATCAATATCAATAAAATGTGTATGATTTATTTCACGGCCACTTCGTTGATGACTTACTTTTACATAGTTATGATTTATAAAAATCTTATTGGATTGGGCTTTCAGAGACAAGTTTTTATTCCAACAATAGTATTATATACTTAGCTAGAAAATGATGATATTAATCCAGATAAATCTGCCTAAGAGACGACTACAAAAATAAATAAACCTAATCAAAAATATCTTTACATCAGATTAGTTAAATCATAGTAGTAATAGTCGAATGTAAAGTATTATATTATATGTATATTCGGTAATCTTTAAGCTTTGTGATATTTTTGATGTTTTATAGACGGTACCAAAGTTGGCAACTTTGACGCCGTCTGCCAAGTACTTCCGGCCATTTCAGGACTGACGGACTTAGCTACTCTCGGGCCAAATGATGCCACATGTCTCTTACTGTTCTCACGTGACGTAAATATACCAATACAATTTACATACAATCTTTGACCGGAAGTGAAAAAATTTCAAGCTTTCGGACAATTTCTTTTCTTGCTCAGCACAACTTTGTCGACCTGATGCCATGCATTTTATCACGTCATGTGTTGTAGGTGTATTGGGAGTGGGCCCGCGGTCTATTAACTAGATGTTTGGAAGTTTGTTACTTATTCATTTTCACGCAAAATCGGCTACCTATACTTATAGATGAAATTTAGCATAACGATAGTTATATAATATACTTATATAAAAGTATTTTTTTCCGGAAATCATCCCTTAAAGGGGCGAAAAGGGAAGCGGAAGTTGCTACGGAAGACCGATAATTGATGCTGCACAATATGGAAAGCCGAAATAGCATATGGCTTGCTATTCGATTTTGTACGGGCGTAGATAAGATAAGATAAGATCATTATTAACGCAACTATTCACGATTACATGAAACATATCAAAATAACAACAAACAAGCCACGACAACGACATACCGGGTCGCTGATGGTGTTCAGTGGAGCCCTGACTAAAACGACTATAAAAAATTATAACTAAAACGAAATGTATGACGAATGTAACGCCAACGCAGTAGCAGTTTATTATTATAAATAAGTACCTAATCTTTATTTTACTTTTTGTTGTTCGTTTTTTTCTTTATTAATGTTTTTTTAACAATAAACTGCTGGTGCGTTGGCGTTAGATTCGTTATACATTTCGTTTTAGTTATAATTTAATATTTAATGTTAAATTTTATATTTAATGTCTTAAGGCGATAAACAAGTAAACTGTACACTGACAAAGTCGCGGGCAAGATTTAGTTTATACATAACATCGCGTAGACGATCGTTTTTGGCATTTCACAAAAAGTGTCTGATTTTACTACCCGTCGAATAAAAGTTCGATTTTTAAATGTTGCACAATGTTTAGAAATATTTGGAGCCTGTTTCTATTGAAGGCCAGTTCTTTTCATAATGCTGTTTACAATTATTGCATAAAGATATAGTACATTACGTAACAAGGGCGGTGAATTCGTGAATGCCCCAGATCGCAGGTGTTTGCGGCCCGAACCGAAGGTGAGGGCCATAAATATGCGCTCTGGGGCTTTACGAATTACCACCCGTGTTGAGTACAAAGTTTTACGTCTTCACCTGGCCATAATGCGAGTTTTCCTCAATATGTAATGTCTATCATAACATATATTAAATATAGCACAGACTTGTTCTGCGGTCTAACGCGCCCGAGTCTGTTGATAACCTCAAACTGATACACATTATAATATGTCATATTATAATGTGTCATTTAATCACGTCAGTAACAGCGATAGTGCGCCAGATATGTAGATAATTATGTAACCATTCAACAGACATCGATATACATGTTTTGGGTAAAGTTAACGTCGATATTCAAGTGAAGAAATAATTAAAATACTACTAAAGTAATGATGTACTTTCTTTTAAGCTAATTTTCAGTATCAATAAAAAACATTTATACCAAACAAAAAACCAAGTACAACGTAAAAACAAAGTAATCGACATGCAATTGCTTCATTTATGCTTTGCAATTGTGTTTTGCTTTGTTTTTCTGTAGCTCTTTGGAAAAAGTGCCTGCAGTTACTTTGTCTGTCGAAATTTTATCTCTGAAACTAAAGCTTTTTTGACGATTCAAAGAATGTTGCAACATCCGATATGGTCTAAAAGTTCCAAAAATGTAAAAACATCGATTTTGAAAAAAATGTCAGTTACTTTGTTTTTCCGTAGAGCAGCCGCGACGCGGTCGGTGGGGATTTACATTTCATATTTGAATGCATCGTGCATCCACTGCGAGGCGGCAGCTACCGACGCGGTCGGTGGGGATTTACATTTCATATTTGAATGCATCGTGCATTCACTGCGAGGCGGCAGCTACCGATGCGGTCGGTGGGGATTTACATTTCAGATTTGAATGCATCGTGCATCCACTGCGAGGCGGCAGCTACCGACGCGGTCGGTGGGGATTTACATTTCGTATTTGAATGCATCGTGCATCCACTGCGAGGCGGCAGCCACCGACGCGATCGGTGGGGATTTACATTTCATATTTGAATGCATCGTGCATCCACTGCGAGGCGGCAGCTACCGATGCGGTCGGTGGGGATTTACATTTCATATTTGAATGCATCGTGCATCCACTGCGAGGCGGCAGCTACCGATGCGGTCGGTGGGGATTTACATTTCATATTTGAATGCATCGTGCATCCACTGCGAGGCGGCAGCTACCGACGCGGTCGGTGGGGATTTACATTTCATATTTGAATGCATCGTGCATTCACTGCGAGGCGGCAGCTACCGACGCGGTCGGTGGGGATTTACATTTCATATTTGAATGCATCGTGCATTCACTGCGAGGCGGCAGCTAACGACGCGGTCGGTGGGGATTTACATTTCATATTTGAATGCATCGTGCATCCACTGCGAGGCGGCAGCTACCGACGCGGTCGGTGGGGATTTACATTTCGTATTTGAATGCATCGTGCATCCACTGCGAGGCGGCAGCCACCGACGCGATCGGTGGGGATTTACATTTCATATTTGAATGCATCGTGCATCCACTGCGAGGCGGCAGCTACCGATGCGGTCGGTGGGGATTTACATTTCATATTTGAATGCATCGTGCATCCACTGCGAGGCGGCAGCTACCGATGCGGTCGTTGGGGATTTACATTTCATATTTGAATGCATCGTGCATCCACTGCGAGGCGGCAGCTACCGACGCGGTCGGTGGGGATTTACATTTCATATTTGAATGCATCGTGCATTCACTGCGAGGCGGCAGCTACCGACGCGGTCGGTGGGGATTTACATTTCATATTTGAATGCATCGTGCATCCACTGCGAGGCGGCAGCTACCGACGCGGTCGGTGCGGATTTACATTTCATATTTGAATGCATCGTGCATCCACTGCGAGGCGGCAGCTACCGATGCGGTCGGTGGGGATTTACATTTCATATTTGAATGCATCGTGCATCCACTGCGAGGCGGCAGCTACCGATGCGGTCGGTGGGGATTTACATTTCATATTTGAATGCATCATGCATCCACTGCGAGGCGGCAGCTACCGACGCAGTCGGTGGGGATTTACATTTCATATTTGAATGCATCGTGCATCCACTGCGAGGCGGCAGCTACCGATGCGGTCGGTGGGAATTTACATTTCATATTTGAATGCATCGTGCATCCACTGCGAGGCGGCAGCTACCGACGCGGTCGGTGGGGATTGTAATCAAATATGAATTGCATCTGCTGTATTAGACGGTTCAAATTCCTTTGCATGTAATAGAATGCGCTCCAGTCCGGCCCGTTCGGTGAGAATCGTACATAACTGAAACTGGTCGCGTAACCGGCCTAATGACTCAGAAATGTGTCATATTTAGATTTACGATTTTTGTATCCTCTGCTTCCGATTGTAAGTATCTTAATTATAATTATAAGTTTATGCCAATGCATTTTAATGTTGCTTGCGTGGTTCGGATCAACTTACAAATCAAATTTCAAAATAGTCCAACTTCTTCAAGTTGATAAAAAGTCACATTAATTAATCCATATCTAAATAATAGCATTACAGTACCTTTAAATAAATCAATACCTTTATCAATACGATGCTTGAAATCCTAAATTTAACAATAAATATTGTAATAGTATAGGTAGATAAAAATGTGCTCGCTCTCAACCAACTGAGCTATCGGAACAATCCATCTCAGTTACCAAAATGTCCAACCAAATCTCCAATTTTATAATAAAGCAAGCAATTCTGGGTCACATTTTTTTGGCCTCCTCACTATTTTTAAATCGATTGTTTTAAAGAAAACTCGCCCATCCTTTTTCATACTACTTAATACGCTACTCCTTAGTACAAAATTAATTTATGATTATGATAATGTGTCCAAAAAATATATAAATTCAATTATTTTATTCGTATGATATGAATTTAATTATTTATCAAATTCGTCATAGTTTTTTATCGTGACACCACAAACGAAAGCGTAAATGACAATCACAGGGAAAACAAAGTTTTTCCTTCCTTATATGCAAATGCTAAAAAAAGTATAAACCGACTTCAATTCACTACTGCACCAGGCAAATATGAACATTTCCACGTTTCCTTTCCACCTTACTCAGCGGGGCAGAGCGCTCGAACAAATTGTCGTAAATTAGGCCATTGGGTAAATTTTGCCGCCATAAAATTAAAGATGGCCGACGGAGAACTTCATTCCTATCAAAAACTTAAAGCTATTGGACCTAAGAAGTACCTGAAATATTATTTGGTGCTTTTGTCCAGCGTGTCCACATTATCATCTGAAACTGCACTACTACATGCACTGCTCCCTGAGAGCGAATGCGTTGACTATTAAAGGCCTTCTACACGATCGGGACCAACCGCCAACCACCGTGTCCTTGGTCGGATCAACGGTTGGCCGACAGCGATCCGGACGGTTGGGACCAACCACCGACGCAGCCTGTCGCGAGGGATGCGCTCACGACCAAGGCCGTTGACATCAACCAAATATCGGTTGGTCAACCGCTTTCTACACGGTCCATTTTTATATCAACCCGACCAAGGACACGGTGGTTGGCGGTTGGTCCCGATCGTGTAGAAGGCCTTTTACAGAGAAAACCCGAAGTTGCTATGGAGGGCGACAGTATTTATGGAGTTCTGTCGATTCCTCAAGGATCACAGAATCACCTTTGGCATTGCATTAGATGCACCTTAAACGGACTTATATCAGGGCACCGATTTTTGAATTTCGAGCGCTCGAAAATAAAACAAAAGAAAATACGTTTTAAGTGAACCTTTGACGTAATATCAGTTAGGAGTTCCATTTAGTCATCTTGGTCCTCGTCAACAGTTCCACTTCACCAAACTTGCGATTTCCGAGGGTAAATGAAATGAAATGTATATTAACATACTAGCTTCCGCCTGTGACTTCGTCTGCTTGGACTCGGGATAGAAACCATCCTATGTTTTATTGCAGGCTATAAACATGTGCAAAATTTCATCTAAATCCGTTAAACCCTTTAAGCGTTATTGAGTAACGCATCTAAACATCCAAACACAGACATCCAAACTTTCGCATTTATAATATTAAGTAGGATACATACACTCCGACTGAATCCTCAATTTCCCTGGAATTCCATCATCAGCTCCTTCATTCATGACAATGGGACCACCTCAGGGGATTTTTATTTCGATTCAGAATATGACTTCGAAAAAAGGTCCACAGGAACAAGTGTCATTGACAAACAAAGTCATTTCCTTTATTTTACTTTCAGTCATACAATAGGTATCTCTCATGCAGAAAGGCCGTTACATTTTCAGTGCTACGCTGCTACGGGCGTAGCGCTCGTAGCGGCTCGTAGCTGCTGCGTAGCCGATTGCATGGTTGAGAGGGTTTCGTAGAAGTTACGAGTTGACGTAAATACGTGAAGTTACTTTTTAAAAACCAATATATCTTTTTAATTTTTTTAGTGCCAGAGTTTTTAACTCAATAAACTTTGATAGTTTATCTTAGGTGATTTGTTCAGACATAGTGAAAACACTCAATATTTTAAAGATACCATAAACTCCAAAAAACCTTTTCTTGCTTAGTTGGAATTTTAATCTTTATAACCCCAGAAAGGTGTGGCTAAAATCTGTCTAAAAGTTAGAGGCCATGGTGTATATCTATAATCATCATTATTAGGTGCGTTAGTATGATTGCAGATGTCTATAGTATCTTAGCACAATACAAGCAAGTGTACCTCAGACCTAAATAAAAAAAATCTAACATCAAACCTTGTCTTCCTTTTCAAAGATCCTTTAAACAAAGACCTTAACACACAAAAAGTAATTATCATGAATTCTTCCGTGTTCATATGTACCTATAGATGGAGTACATATTTTTGCAATTGGTTTTATTTATTTCACTTGTTTCTATTTTATTATTTAGTACTCGCGAGCCTGACCCTTTAAAACTAAGAAAAAAGTAATCGAATAAAATCTATAAGAAATAATTATTGAATCTGCTCACAAAAACAGCGGGACATCCTGGCATCCGGACATACAAAACAATTTTGGCCCGGGCCGAAACAGAGGACTTCGTACGCTTCGCTCGTTCCTTAAATTCCTAGTTTTTTTATAATGTCCTGTGTCATATAATATCTGTAATTCTATAATATTGACTCTACCTACTCACCAATTTATTAATGAAGAATATATAATTTATTTTCTCAACTATACAATATGATAACTAACATGTAACTAAATTAAGTTAAAACTAAGTTAAATCTAAAAAAAGGCCCTCGAGGTATTGTACCGAGGATGCTAACGGCATTTCCTCGCTGAATTGCAATGCTGATGCGTGGCGCGAGAAAGCCGCCAGCTCTTCGGTCACCAGTTACGTCAACCAGACGTTTTGCGATTTCCGCAAATAACTTTTGTGCACTGGGACCCCACGGACCGAGATCTCGACGCCAGATGGTACAAAGTTGTACTCTCTGCCGAGGCCTCTATATTTATTAATTAGATTATCTACGTACTAAGCCACCCTGTACGTAGTATTCTACTCGAATACTACAGAAACCACACTTAAAAATGGTTTCATTAAGAAATTTCCAACGGATATTTCGTCAGACGACACGTGTTTACATCGATCGTATACCAATCCAATCGAAATAGAACCTTAGACCCTCCCACTAAAGACGCTATTTCCTTGTCCCTCAGTTATCCTTCTTAGGAATCTAAGGTCACATGTTTCTGGCAAGGGAAATGTGACCTTATACAAAAGGCATAGGAGCTATTTTAGAGTGATTGTTTGTGCCTGCCCAGGACAGCCTTTGGCTCGGTAAGGTCAGTAGCCTCCGGTTTTCAGCAACGCTGGGTTTAGTTTGTTTTATAAATAAATAACGCGCAGGCACTATATTTAGAGCAAACAGCCTGCCTATTAGGAATGCTACTTTAAATTTTAAAAGAGGCTGCAAAGCATCGCATGTGAGTACTATCCTTAATAGGATTTAAATTCGATTAGCTTTTGGCTCAGTTTGGGTTGCACACGGCGGGTCCACAACACTTCGGGAGCGCAAATACCGCGAGCCATCCGTTGCCTCTCGGATACTCTAACTAATTGCTTTAACTGTATTTCGATGCATCCATGTCGTAGACACAACACACATCTGCAACAAACTGGCAGCTGACTAGGCGTGCCCGTGAATTCAGTTAAAGGGCATTGGGTAACCTTGTATAAGAAAAATTGACTTTTTTTTTGCAGCGGCCACGGATGTTTGTGTAAATAGTATTTTTCACAATCGTGTTATATTAGAGAGCTTTTTAGTCAAGTACCGTGTTTAGGCCACGAAGCTTGCTGAGTGGCCTAAGTAAGGTACGAGATTAAAAAGCTTGATTATGACAGTATTGCGAACAATACTTTTTGTACGAGTTCATTAAAATTAATAATTTAAGTCATTAATACGAAAACTAAATATTGCTTCGTAAGTACTATATCGTCTAGTTCTAATATCCGACTTCTTTTACACAAGATAATCCATAGATAATCACACCACCGGCGTCCGTAATGTTGCAGTACTGTGCTGTGATTGGCCAATCACAAGGCGTAGTTTATTTTTATTTTTTTCATGCCCTGGATACAGCAGCCAGTTTAAGTAGATTTTTGACAGACGACGCGACGCTGCATCGTACCGAAACGCCATAGATTGGCAATTTTTTATCGGATCAATGACACATATTATTGAAATACGAAGTTCTATTTTGAATTTTTTTTCGATTGTCTAGAGCGTATCGAAAAAGTTATTTCGGTTGTTTCGGAACTAACATAGACTATTCAATGACGAAAAGAGTGACGTTGCAGTATTCTCTATGAAATCTTAATACACAGATTTTAATCGACGAGTACAAAAAATCTTTTAGAGGACCTCTTAATACGCATATATATATATAAATAAACGCGTTAAACAATATCGGAGCCGAGATGTTTCAGTTTGGTGTAAACCCCACCCCATAGGTTAAGTTAGTTTTAGTCATTTTTGGTATTTTATTGTTGTTGTACCATATCTTATACTTATATTTTGAATATACTCACTGCATACTTTTTAATATAACCTGCGGAAATATGTATTGCAAATATCTCGGCTCCGATGCATTTTAGAGTATTACATTTCATAACAAAATATGTTTGTTTCAAATAGATCTATCATAATATACCAATTTAACGAGTGGGGGAGATGTGAAGTCCCCAATCCGCACTGGGCCAGCGTGGGGACTACTGCCCGTTCCCTCTCATACATGAGAGGAGGCCTGTGCCCAGCAGTGGGACGTATATAGGCTGATGATGTGATGTGAACGAGTGGCCGCTCATTTAAAAAATATGACAACACATTTACCCAAACCCCTTTATACTTCCATCGATTTGTCACCGAGACAAACGACGCGGCGCGGCGCCTATGTCAATGTTAGCTTTTACCGCTCGGCCACGACTTTGGTCTTAAGCGACCTGCGACCAGCGTTTTATCTGTTCATTGCGCGTGATCCCAACTAACCACAGTGCGTTGCGCATCGCGACCGCGCAATGAACAGATAAAACGCTGGTCGCAGGTCGCTTAAGACCAAAGTCGTGGCCGAGCGGTTAAGCGTTGAGTGCTCGACGCTGCACTAGCATGGGCACATGTCAAAGTGACATGTA
Organism: Epinotia demarniana; assembly: GCA_945867215.1. Lineage (NCBI taxonomy): Eukaryota > Metazoa > Arthropoda > Insecta > Lepidoptera > Tortricidae > Epinotia > Epinotia demarniana. The sequence continues at coordinate 3,518,734 of OX244280.1, forward strand.
CTCCAGGCAAAATACGGTTTTGAAAAACATTAATTTATAATAGCGTTTTTTTTGTTGATTTCATTACAAACCGTTATTCTAAGATGCTTTATTCAAGAATCCGGCAAACTTTCCACCCGGAAGTAATTAAGTAGATTTAAATAAAGCATGCGTTGTCGTTTTTTCACGATTTATCTTGAATATTGAAAAGCAAATGTAAATGAACCAAAATAAATATAAAAATATTTATTAACATTTTTTCTGACTTTTCTGTAGCTAGTTAATTTATCATTTTTTTGATGTCTGAAATTTTGTCGGATTCTGTCGCTGGGTGACTATTTAATTGATAATAAATCCGTTACACAGAAAAAATAAGCTAGAATAAATTATTTCAAAAATTGTCATTTTTTCTAATGATAAAATTCGAATAAAGAAAAATCCTCTTAGTTGCAATTTAACCCATATTGCATTGACATAGAGTGGCCACCCTATATACTAGTAAAGCGTCAAGCTCAAGCTCTCGTTTACCTTATTCACATTTTAGACTTGTCTGAATGTTACGTAGTAGGTATTGTATTTTCAAAATATCTTCTCACTCGGTCACTAAACCAATGACCTTTACCCAAACAAATAATAAGTGTCCTGCTTTACCCGTAATAGCGTTGTAGACTCAAAATGTATTATGCAAAAAATATGTCCGAGAACAAAAATCCCATAAATATCTCTATATTAAATTACGAAGCTACAAGTGCGACAACCGTTTCAATGTTGCTTGTCAGAGAGAGAAAACGCTAGCAGATCATGACGTCACGATCCTCGAGCGTCATAGTAAATGACAATCGTTTCATGGTGGGTACACACTGAGCGAACGAACGGCCAACGAACGCGGAGCATTTATGTGACAGCTATTTGCTAGAGTGAGATACATAGCCGTTCGTTGGCTTGGTGAGCACGAAACGTTTGGGGAAAAGGGACAGAACATACCCCTTCTTTAAACTTGGAACGCTTATAATTTTGTGATTATTTAACTTCCGTGTTGCTTTTTCCTCTATTGGATGGACTACATTCTTAATCCTTTTTCAAGAAAATACATTCATTTATAGTCTACACCTCTAATTACATAGCAGTCCTCAAAATTCTACACATAAAAAACCACATTATGGAAAATCCATTGCCATCGCTATGACCTTCATCGTCCAGAAGATTAATAAAATAATGCGTTTATTACGTCTTAAAAATTGCGAACAATACTTTGAAAGTCATATATTAATAGCGGAACAATGATCTATAGAAATGAAACACGTGACGAAACAAGTGTTTGTAGTCTAAATTTAAATTGACGTGACGGTTTTCTTTAAAACATACTTTTGTTTTACACTTTAATTTTATACGGTGCTAGCTCACCGTACGAGTCTAGTTTCGCTTGTTACATAATTTAGGTACAAAGATCGCAAGCGAAGCCACTAGATAAACTATATATTGCCTGTGTCTATAAACCATATGGGTTTTTTTTTCTAAATCGGTCGAGTAGTTCTTACACACTTAAAAAGCAACAAACTATAATGTCTTCAGAATAAACGCATTGGTCAAATTACATATTCAGAGCAATGACGTGTAGATTCAGTGTCCATGAGGCAACCGGATGGCTCGCGGTATTTGAGCTCCCGAAGTGTTGTGGACCCTGAGCAGCCCGAACTGAGCCAACTCTTCACGCTGCACCGATTTCGATGATTTTGTACAAAGATAGTTTGATTACCTACCGGGGAAGGACATAGGATAGTTTTTATCCCGAATCACAAAGGGTTGAAATGGGTGTGAAAGTTTGTATGATATAAAAGAGTTACACACGGAGCAGATCATCATCCTCCTAGCGCTATTCCCGGGAATGCCCCGAAAGGAGCCCGGGGTCCGCTTTGACACCTAATCCCAAGATTTGGCATAGGCACTAGTTTTACGAAAGCGACTGCCATCTGACCTTCCAACCCAGAGGGAAAACTAGACCTTATTGGGATTAGACCGGTGTCCTCACGATGTTTTTCTTCACCGAAAAGCTAACATCATCCGTATATAAGTTCCGAAAAACTCATTGGTGCGAGCCGGGATTCGAACCCACGACCAGATCCACACGGAACAGATGCTAGTTGAAAATAATTTGGCCGCGCCTAAATTGATTTACCTTTCATCCTACATTCTCATTACTGCAATGAATCCCCAGAATATTCCCCGTCCCGAAAACAACACATTTGTTAGCAATTCTCGGTATAGACACATAGAACAAACATTAATAATTGTCAGTTAAAACGGGCGTATGCGCCGCAGACTTTGTTAGAAAGTTCGCCCTTTCCGAGCTAGAACGACAACACCAAATTACTGGACAAATAGAAAGACATTGACTGACATTGGACACCCCGTCGTGACGTTACTGTTACATTGTATTGGGTTGTTTATACAAAATGTTGTAGATAGATTATGTACAACAGGGTCACATATTTATGGAAAAATATAGGGTAGGTACACTACAGAACGGTGGCGGACCACCGATACATTTCTTTTAAGGCAAGCCTATAGTTATATACTCTAAACTATTTCATGAGTATTTTTGTTCCGGGTTGCCCATCGAACATTTATAACGCGCCGCCACTGCTACAGAATCAGAAATGGTTATTATATTGAAAGCATATTTTTTTCGCATTAAGTTATTCAAAAGAAGTTCGCTGAACGTATTTGACATTTTTCAGTATGAAATACAAGCCTAACCTAAGTATCCCATTAAATTATCACGGAATAAGTGGAATCATCTAATCTGCAAATTATCTACAACTTTGCGAAAAATAGCTTTCAGACTTTAAATTTTAGATGGATGGAGGAAAGATGGCGGAGAAGCGAGGAAGAGGAAGACCTGGAATAAGCTACATAACGAGAGCAACTCAAAACGGGTCGTATCGAGATGTCAAAGAGGTTGCGTGGGACCGGAGTAGATGGAGGGCCTACTTGAAGCTATACCGACAAGAGCTTAGCTCTTAAATAAAAAGAAGAAGAGATAATTTAATGACTCTTTGGCATCATTTATATTTTTATTAAAGTTTCCTTTCTCTTTTTTAGCCGTTACACTTTACCAACTCACCATTATTTTAACCCCATTCCAGTGCATGTATAAGTGAACCCCACTTAACCGTAGGGGATCTAAATAGGTCAAGGTTGTAATGGCCCTAAGAGAAGTGTAGAAAGGGATAATTTATTCTGACGTAATGTGGTTATTATATTCGCTACGCCCTATGTCCGCGGATCTATTCGACAAAAGTTGATAAATTGGATCGATATTGTATTGTATCGAATGTAGCCTAATGATAGTAATGAACTAATGAGCAATGGTAGCTCTTATTTTTTTGTACATATGTTTACTTATTATGGCTACGGCAGAAAGAAGATGGTTTCAGTATTCTAGGTTTATATTTACGTGTGTCGTTCCACCGCTGCGTGTACGATACGGAACCATCATCTTCCTATCGTTAGTCCCGGTTGTGCCTAAAGGAGCCCGAGGTCCACTTTGACATCTAAAACCAAGGTTTTGCATAGACATTACTTTTACGAAAGCGACTGCCATCTGACCTTAAAATCCAGAGGGAAAGCTAGACGTTATTGGCATTAGCCTGGTTTCCTCAAAATGTTTTCCATGACCGAAAAACGAATGGTAAATACCTATTCCGTACATAAGTTCCGAAGAACTCATTGGTACGAGCCGGGATTAGAAGCCACGACCGCCGCTTGACAGCCGCATGTCTCAACCACGAGGGTGCCGTAGCTTACGTAGAAGGTTTAACACATTCACTGCCAACAATCGCTACGCGCTACGCTAGTAGCCGATCCCGTGGCTTTCCTCGTATGTAGCGGAAAGCGCTTACGGCGTAGGCGCCCGCTAGGCGGGTTCTTGGCAGTGAAAGTTTTAAGGTACCGAACCGATTAACATAAATGAGGTGTCTTCTTCACAGCGCAAATTTTCTCTTGTTTAGGGAGCGCTGATAGATTTTGAGTTTATTAATAGCTCATGTGAATGTGACCTACTTACAGAATAAACTTAATTTATTTACAATGGGGCTAGTTCAATTTATGTAAGGAGTCCTCTCATTTTATTTTTTACCAGCTTCTGCCCGCGACTCCGTCCGCGTGGAACTCTTTTATTACGTAGCTCCATACAAACTCCTTCCCTCCCTTTATGGGATGATTTCGGGGATAAAAACCATCGTATTTCTTTCGAGGGTCTTAAACAATCTCTATATCAAATTTCATCATAATCAGTCCAGTAGTTTAAGCGTGTAGATGTAAGAAACAGATAGACAGACAGACAGGATTGAAAAAAAATCTACATTACTCCAATGCGTTAAATCTACGCTACTACTACCTTCAGCTTATATCTGTGTAGAGTGACCTCAATTCAGAGAATATTATAGGAATGACGGTTCTATATTTCCGATGGAATGTAATAATGCCGTTTCATGGTTTGAATAGCCATATTTTCGCCACGAAAGCTCATATTCACACTCATTTATTGATGGAATATTAAATTAGAACCGGGCAGCGAAAATCCATAGAATGCGATCTCCTTACAAATTTCTGCCGCAAAACGTGCCTAAAACCCGGTATGCGCATATCTTCGAGCTAAACGGCTGCCTGGCATCGTTTTGACACCCCGCCCCATCCCCGCATAGTGGCAATGGCACCCATTCTGTGGGGCCATTTTGCTGCACTACTTAGACTTCTATAGTTCTTTCGTTCGCTGGTACCTGATAATTATTTCCTATACGCGAGGATAAGCTTTTATTTAACTTACTTTATTCACTCATTCCCTCCGAATCGCTAAACTTAAGTGGCAGTGGGACACGTAGAACCGATGGCCGTTGGGGAGGAAAGGTTCTCGAGTGGCGACACGTACCGGAAGGCGCGGCGTGGGTAGGCCCCCCACAAGGTGGACTGATGACCTGGTAAAGGCGGGAGTCAGCTGGATGCGGGTGGCGCAGGACCGGTCACTTTGGCACTTTTTGGGGGAGGCCTATGTCCAGCAGTGGACGTCTTTCGGCTGATATGATGATGATTCACTCATATGGGTGTAAGTTAACCTTTCATTGATAAATGCCATTAAAGCCCATGCTAGGTACGCAGGTAATATACTCGTTAATGTAATCGCAATTTTAACAATTAAATTGGGATAAAGCGACTTCCTCACTTCACGCTACACGTTTTAATATAACGTTAACTGTAGTACATAACAATGGTACATGGGAACGCGCTCTTCGAAACGCTCTCAGGGGCCTTTGTACAGCAATTCAAAGACGTTTAGCGCTAAGGCGTTGGGGTTGCCCAAGGACGCATTATTGGACCGCGTTTTAACCTAGTTCTGATTATTTTGAATGTAAATAGAAATGTTAGTGTAAAAACTTAGAAATGTAATACGAGAGTGCAAATGAGATATAGAGTCTATAATAGGTGAAAATCGATAATAAATAAAAAGAAGAGGAATATACTTTAAGAGTTTACATACCTACAAAGCAACAAAGATACGATTTAATTACGGGGCCGCGATTCTATTAGTCTTAATTGACAGAAGGAAACATCCCTAGGTTATCGCTTTTGTTTCGTGTCCGTTTTATCATTGCCATTTTGAAAGCCAGAAACGTAAATAGAGATATCTCTATGAAATGCCGGGGACCTCACAATTTGGCATCTCGAATTGAAGTCTAAGTTTAGCCCAATGTACCTACACCTGAGATTATTTGAGTTCGCCGGATTGCAACAAAGTAGTCAGTTCAAAAAGTCTTAAGGTAGAAGATTCTAATTCTAATGAGTTTCATAAAAAGTCGGCACATTCTATAATCTCAACCACACTAGTAGGTACGAGTAAAGTTTTAATCTCACCATTTTTTCCATCAACGTTGAAAGATTATTATATTATTATTATATCAAGCCCATTATGTCCCACTGCTGCGCAAAGGCCTCCCCCCTCTTTTTCCAACCATCGCGGTCTTGAGCAATGTCTGGCCAGTCTTTTAAAAAGGAGTCCAAGTTGTCACGCCATCGCCGACGAGGTCTACCGCGTCTCCGTTTTGAGTTTTGCGGCTTGCAAGATTAACAAACGTCATTTTACTAAAATGTGTTCTATCGGTTTCTCTCAATGACAAGTAACGGATACCTATAGACAAATTAATTTACACGCATTTTAACGGAATTTGATGGGCGTTTATGAATCTGGGCATAAATAGCCTTTTCATAAATATTGAAAGCCACTGTCGATAATGATAATCTCATGTCAGTCGAAGCATCACATCGCTCTTATTTCTTCACACTGACAAAAACAGTTCAATACTCCCTCATTCAGTACTCTCAATAGTATAGTAGTTAGTATAGATTGGGGGTCGCTCAAGGACGCGTACTGAGACACAATGGCAAAATGCTCCTGCTCTGCGCAGACGGTATTATGTGTTTATAGTGGGGTGAAGAAGGTAATTTAGAGGTCGCACCTGTTAATTTTCTTGGCTGATTTCCAAACAAAACTTTTGGATATTATTACCATTTAGACATAGACATAGTACATAGACGTAGACATGAATCCGTATGAAAATTGCATAATTAGCAGAGGTCGGCGGGGGTGAGCTGTTTCCAGTTTTTGTATAACATGGGCATACCTTGTCATTCAATGGTAAATCTCATGTGAAACAAACACAAATGAAATGATTTAATTTAGGTTGCCTTTCTGCTACGAGCTTTACGTAGCCATCAAAAGAAATTAAATTTGTAACAATCTACGGAATGTGATTAATCTATTTTGCACAGCTATCCGCTTAAGTTGGAAAACAGTTTCAACTAGAATTGAAGCTCGTTTTGTAATGCATTTTCATTTTATATTTAATCATTTCAATTTGGTCTTCTTTTAATATTTCTTTATAGATTTATTTTATTTCATTTGTTCTTTATAGATACACCTTATCCATTTTAATATCTACAAGACACAACTATATGACATTAATGACGTAAAATAGCTCACCCCCGCCGACCTCTGATAATTAGACTATTATTAGAATTTCACATTAACATCATTTAATCGATGTATAATTAGGACATAAATACATCGTACTAATATTATAAATGCGAAAGTATATATGTGTGGATGTTTATTATTCAATCACGGGTCAACGGCTTATCCGATTAAGATGAAATTTTGCAGAAAGATAGTTTATAGCCTGGAAATATAGGATAGTTCCCGTGTTTAAACATGGCCTCCAAATCTGACAGCATACGTTTCCTTTGACGACTCGAAACTGCGGCAAGTGTGTGCAATTCAGAGGGGCTATCGCGAACTGAAAACGAACTTCGTTCGAATATCTCCCTCTCTGTCGCTCGAACCAGCAAGTGCGACAGAGACGGAGATACGCAAACGAAGTTCGTTTTCGTTTCGCGGTAGCCCCTCAGTTTAGTGTGTCACTTTTGGAGTGCTTGTAACCTATCTACCTCTTTTTATATTACATCATTGGTTGATAGTATGTAATATGGCCGACTTTTCATCAAACTGTCATTGGAATAGGACTCTTCTGTCTTGCAAGGTAGAGTTGTTTTCGTATGGACTACTTTGATTTGAGAATACATACGGTGACCGACTACCAGTAAGAAACAGAACTGATACGAGATATCGGGCGGGTCAGATAGCGGGTTGTTGTAGGCCCTCATCACATTACAACACCCGGTCAGTGATCTTTCACTGGTTTACTGTCATTCAGCACAAATAGAAAATTGAGAACTCAACATTATTGGTCAAATCTGAATGTGTCAATTTGAAAATCCTCGACGTGGAAAATTGGCCAGCCGGGATAATGCTAAAATGTATTTCCGCCCTAAAAGTAAAATTGACGTAATAGTGTAAGCTGTACGATTAAAAAAACTGCAAATCGAAGTACAGTTTAGCCGTTTGGCACACGCATACCAGAGGTCAAAACAATTTTTTTAACCCGCAGTTCCTAAAAAAATCCCTTAGGGAGGGAGTGCTGAGGCATTTTATTTTTTGTACGGATTTTTTTATATTTTTCAGAATCCTATCGTGTGTAGTGTCATATGAAAGGGCTTTTTAGGCGATTCTATGAATATATAGGTCGTAAAAAAGATGTAGGTAATATATAATTTGGAATTGCGTATACTCCAAGAATATTACCAATCGGAAATGTGAAATGAAATGAAAATAAATATTCAAATACGACGCACCAAACATACAATTTTGTATAACATTTTGAGACTAATTAAAATTATACATTCACTTTGCACGTGTTTTTAAATACTTTGTGTTTAATTCAGGATGAAATTCCATTTGGGCTAATTTAATTTTGAACTAGAAAAAAATATTCATAAAAAAGTAGGTACCTATAGACACAATTACATTTTCACCAAATTCACTTTTGATGACCAAAAAATTATCGCCCAATCTCACTTCTATCAGCACTCTCCAAGCTACTCGAGAGAGTTCTGAAAGATAGGCTAGTCAGACATTTGAATATAAATGAAATCTTAAGCAAGAGACAGTATGGTTGCCAAAAGAGTACACACATGAAGCAGTTGGCACGCTGGTAAATGACGTAGTCAATGAACTAAAAAATAGGAAAAAAGTAGGGGGAATATTATTGGACCTTAGCTTAGCTCTGCGTTCGACACCGTCAATCACGAAATTCTATTAGGAAAATTGGAGCACTATGGCATCAGAGGGAAACCATTAGAGCTTCTTCGATCGTACCTGACGAATAGGAAACAATTCGTGGAAATTAAATGAACAGCAGGCAATGAAGGAAAATCCTATAAAACAAGATTGGACAGTTTGCACACAGGACAGGAGTCCCTCGGGGATCAATATTGGGTCCGATTTTCTTTATTATCTTCACCAGTCGACTCTGCAGTCTAATTTAACCTCAAACACACTTAAAAAATCCAATGCAGCGCTCGTGCCGCTTATTTTTTTTTTGACAATATACAAATTTAGGTTTTTACTAATGCTACTTTTATGGAATTACCTTTATGATGGTGATAAGTGCCCAGCACGGCTATCACAAGACGGCGCGCGAGCTCTCTCAATTTTTATCTCTCAATATAGTGCTCTTTCTAAGTTCCATGCGGACGGAGTCGCGGGCAAAAGCTAGTAGGAAATACATATATATTTGGGGACAATCTCACACAAATCGCCTACTTAGTCCCAAACACCCCAAAGCTTGTACTATGAGTACTAGACTACGATATACGTAAATAAATCCTTAAATATATAAAAACAGTCCATGACTCAGGAACAAATATACGTACACATCACACCAATAAGGTAATTCCCATCAAAAATCAAAAATGTATTCTGCGAATACTTAGACCACAAGGCTCACTACCGAGAGATGGTGACTAGTGCCCAGCACGGCTATCACAAGACGGCGCACGAGCTCTCTCGATTTTTCTCGCACTATGCCTCTCTTTCTAAGTGTTCTAATAAGAGAGAGACGGATAGTGCGAGAAAAATCGAGAGAGCTCGCGCGCCGTTTTATGATAGCCGTGCTATTAGACTACAGAGGTCGACAAACATCCAAACTTTCACATTTATATCGATAGTATGACAACATCTGGCCCATCTGGCCCTATCACGCGATTAGTGACAAGATAAGAGCTATCAAACGGTGTTAGCCACTGACGGACGCTCTATATTTTCACTTATCGTGTGATAAGACCGGCCATGATACGGGGTCTGATGATGGTTTCGATGTCCACTTGCATTAAAACTGTTCATATAAATCTGCAACGAAAATAGCTTAACAAGATTACGTCTCAATTGTAGTCTCCGACGGAAGGCTCAATTTAGGATCCATTCAGTCGGACATTCAATGTGAAAGTGTGCGCTTGTGTGTGTTTGTGGGTAGGACTGTGTTAATGTAGTCAATATCGTACAGGTTCAATCAGCCCAGATAGCACGACAGGTTTTATCGTCACTTTTTAAAACTTACAGAAACGTTAGGTAAAATCTGACGATAAAACCTATCGTGTTAGGGCCTCAGGTCATATAACGCACAATTACGATGAAATGTCTTGTTTATAGAATTGTACAGTTTTGTATGTAAAGAGATGTCTTGTATTATGAAACCGCGATCAGAATTGTATTGGGACAAAGTTTATACAGGTTTTGGCCTGTAATAGGCGCAATAAATGAAACGGTGGATTTTTAGTCGATCAGCCATCAGTTCTAAGTGGTTTAACAAAAAAAAACACGAAAAAATAACTTTTTTTTTAAGTAACAGCATGCATGGTTTGTTTTACTTAACTGGAATACTATCAATATTTTGCAAGCCATGCATAATTTAAAAAATATCTCCAAATATGTATGGAAAAAAGACACCTGTTAATCACTAAGACATAAGTGCCCAGTGTTCTAGTTCTATCAAGATATTTAATGAGTTACTTGCTACAATATTATGATATCAAGTTTCATTACTTATGGATCACAACTTCAAATACTGTTTTTTTTCCGAATTCAATAATTTTGAAACACTGGACCGATAACTGTATTTTCTCAATAACTACAATACGATAACTCTTTACTGCACACCTCAGTAATAGTACAAAAACTGTACAGAACACAACGAATATAAAGTCAAACAACAGGCGCTCTTATCGATAAAGAGCGATCTCTTCCAGACAACCACCAAAAACTCAAATTTATTGGATCTACTTATACCCTGGATGGAAAGAAAATGTTGATTTTCGCTTAGAAATTATAAAATATACTGAAATCACAGGAATGGCTTATAATTTGCCGAGGGACATAGTATTCATTAAACATTCGTCTCTTTTTAGCAATATTCCAAAGCGTTCTTAAGGTTTTTTTTTTGCGAAACTCTCACTCGATGACGCTAGTTAACGCCAGCTAAAGTTTGTCACACTGTCACATATAATTTGGTAATAGAGGGCTTTAGAGATGCATGATGTGTAATTGATTAATTAGGATATAGTGATAATGGTAGGGAAGATTGGAGGTGCTGCTGTTAACGTACGCTATAATAGAAGATACAGGTACATACAATGTCATTGTAAATACTGATTTCCTAGTATTAACATAAACATTGATATAAACTCATCATAAAACATTTCTTGTCTTCTCATATCAGCGTTATTTTCAGTAGTTTCTAAAACTACTGATCTATAGTTGTTCCAGTTGCGGTTTTTTGCTAAATGTTACTTGCTTCAGGTCGAAAAATAACTCATTCTTTTAGTATTCTCGTGAAAAGGAAAAATGAACCTTCTAGCAGTTTGCGTACTACAACGCACGTGTACAATACCCTAATGCAGATTTACATTCTCTGCGTCATAATGAAGCAACACCAAACGCCCTAAAATCCCTTTTTAAGAAATTCAGATTAATTAATTAGGTATTTTCTTCACCAGGTCACCAAAAAGAAAAGCAGACGACGAAGAATGCGAAGACCTAAAGGTAGAAGTAGAAGGAGCCAAAGATGCGGGAGCCCTGGAGGCGAAAATGTCACTCCTAAACGGCTGCACTGTGATCGTGGGCTCCATCATCGGAAGTGGCATCTTCGTGTCGCCGACTGGCGTGCTGGCGAAGACGGGTTCTGTGAATGCCAGTCTCCTGGTGTGGGTGGCTTCGGGGGTCTACAGTATGGTAAGTCAATAACAATTTAAATCATTTGGGAGGAATATATTAAGAAGGAAAGGCAGGGAAAAACGAAAGGTGCATTTGTCATCCAAAAGGCATAATATATATATATAATTTGGTCGCGTCGAAAACAACTCGTGGTTTGGAAGAGCAGTGAAAATGCTAGAGAATACGATGATGGTATAAACAAAAACTAAAGAACGTCAGGTGCAGGTCCCTGGAGTTTCGCGTCCTGAACGGTTGCACTGGGATAGAAGGTTCCATCATCACGACCGACATCTTTGTGCGCATTGGTCATGTTTGGAGAAAAGCAGAGTAAGAATGTACCGAACTTTGGGTGTCCGCTGTATGGGAGGTTTCTCTAGATATAGTTGACGTTTGACTATTATAGAACCGAACGAAGTTCTATGCTTCAGCGTGTTCCGAAATTCGTTATGTCCGGATATCCCGCTGTTTGACTTTTCTTCACAGTTCGCATGCCTCAACCGATTCTCGCGACATTTTGTCAGCAGGTTCGTTAATTAAATACCCTATTTCCGATTCAATTTGTAATCATAATTTACTCTGCACACACAATTTTAGGTGCTTACATTATTTACGGATATTTAAGCACATAAGAGTAATGTAATCCACAAGTCGATATTTGTCATCAGAGTTCAACTCATTTGAATCGCAAACTTTTAATTCAAAGATGCTCTCAATTCCGCGAAAAGCTTTGATAAGGCTCTGAAAGCTCTCGAGCAGATTAAATCCGGCTTTGATTGCCTATGGGACTTGTTATTTCGTATTTGCAGAGCGTGGGAATTAATAAGAGAGCGGAAAATTTTTTTTTTTCTTCGAGTATTGATTGTTTGGTATGTAATATTCCAATTTGTTCTTTTTGTTTGTTTCATTCTATTGATATTAATAATTGAAACGAGACAAGGTGACTAAGCGAATTTTCTCAATATATAATCGCAAAAGGTGTTTGATATAATTTTATTCGCATAAGATAGAGTACAACAAGATATTATTGGAGACATATTACTATGTTATGTTACTATGAGTATAATCATATATTTCGTCACGCAATGACTTGCAAATTTATAAAATAATACAATAAAATGAACGATAGCCTTTATCGAGATAATATTATTGTGTGATATCTTTCTAAACCCACGGAAACAGGCATGCGTGTATATGTACACAATATTATACAAATCGATTTTCTCTTTATTAATAATTGTTGTAGATTATAATTTATTTCAAGGAAAAATAATATTTTATATGGAACTGTAAAACATGGCAGCGAAACAAAATAAAACTACAATACAGGTCGTTTAAAACACAATAGGGTGAAAAACAGTACGTCGAAACGACGAACGACGACATTGGTTGTTTTGTACTGAATAAATAATACATTTCAGTAAAAGAAAAGTCTGGTTTGAAATTTTTAGGCGTAAATGTGGATAGTTATAAGTTTAAAAGTTAGTCAAGGGAAGGGTAGTCGGACTGTGAAAGAAAAAAATAAGTACGCGCCGCGATTCACGCCCGCGAATGTGGAGCGGGCATAAACTCCACTTCCACTGCACTGTTATTATAAAATAAAACAAACCATCATCCTCCTAGCGTTATTCCCGGTAGTGCCCCTAAAAGAGCCCGGGGTCCGCTTTGACACCTAATCCCAAGATTTGGCATAGGCACTAGTTTTACGAAAGCGACTGCCATCTGACCTTCCAACCCAGAGGGAAAACTAGACCTTATTGGGATTAGACCGGTTTCCTCACGATGTTTTCCTTCACCGAAAAGCTAACGGTAAATATTCCGTACATAAGTTCCGAAAAACTCATGGATACGAGCCGGGATTCGAACCCACGACCGCCGCTTGACAGCCGCATGCCTGAACCACTAGGCTACCGTAGCTTTGTAGATTAAATAAAACAAATATCAAAACGATAAAAGAAATCAGCAGTAATCATCTGATCTTGAACCCTCATATCATCTTATTGCCTTGCGAGGGGCAAATAGCATTACCAATTGAGTTAAGTACCTATCTATAAGTCCAGTTACTAAGTCAACGAATTTCGTGTGCTTGTTGCGCCAGGTCGCGTTTTTTTATTTTATCATTGTGTTGTTATTATGTCAAACTTCTTTTATAATAATAATAAGAATTGATAGAATAGATAACTGTAATAAACACCGTAGAACGACGTTCAATGTACAATTGGTAACACCTTAATGACCCCACAAGACAGGCCTAACCTAGTGTGGAGGTCAAGTCATAGGTAAAATTTTTGTACAATGTTTTTAAATAGCCATTTTTTTTCTTAAGTTATTGCATAAGGTCAAGCGATGGTATTTCAGTTTTGAAAGATCGAAAAATCATGCTGCTGACATGCGGACTTGACCCCAATACTGCTTTCATGGAGCTTTGTTATAAATATTATTAATTTCAAGTGAACTGCCGGTCAATATCGTTGACCTCTCTATCTGTTGATAACTGAACTCGACTCGTTTTAAATCATATAAATAACCAGAACATATCATTATCATTGTAAATGATTTATAGGTTTATATTTATATCTTATAGTCTTCTAAAGCCGCTAAAGCGATAAATCTTCTTACGGAACGATTGGGTAGTGTTGCTAGCCGGTCCTCTAAGAACTCTCTCGTTTTGAACCCTTATGTTCCATTTTTTTATGTTCCAGTTCCATTTTAGGTTCAAAAAGTTAGAGGCGATAAAAATAAATAATTCGTAAATAACTATCCTTGAAAGTCAGCACGTCTATCATGGGATGATGGGACGGCCGCGACATACTCCCTATTTTTCTCGCACTATACCTCTTGTTCTAAGTGTTCTCATAAGAGAAAGACGGATAGTGCGAGAAAAATCGAGAGACCTCGTGCGCCGTCGCGTGATAGCCGTGCAGGTAGATGATGTATAGGAACCTCAAAACGTCGGTGTTCCAGAGTCATGTTCTTGAAATATTTAAATACATTAAATCGTCCAAGACTCAGCACCAAATATGTATGCTCATCACACATATTTGCCGGTCAGTTTAAAAAGGCAACATTATCCACGTTAATCACCTGACCCCTATCACCCAGGGGAACCTAGCGGCAATTATTTTACATTCAACTAAGATATTATAATGTTCGGTTATGGCGCTTCGCCGGACGCTGCCGCGTCACGCTCGCTTCGCTCGCTCGGCTCGCGTGCTGTAAGGTCGCAGTTCACCTAACAAAACCTAACCGTTTTTTTCGCCTGGCGGATCAGGCTAGGGGATTCTAGTGGACAACAGCAAAAAGGCAGGCTCACTACCCAGTAGGCTAAACTGGTGTCTTTTTCCTCAGGTGGGAGCATACTGCTATGCTGAGCTGGGTACAATGATCCGAAAAAGCGGGGCCGACTACGCCTACATCATGGAGACCTTCGGGCCCTTCGCGGCTTTCGTCAGGCTGTGGATCGAGTGCATCATCGTCAGACCCTGCTCACAGGTACAGACCTATTAGAATAGAATATAATAATAAACACAGTATATTAAACAGAAATATAAAAATCATATACAGGGTGTATCAAAAATTGGGTGTGACCCGAGCAGTGGCATATTCGGTAGCGCATTGCGATTCCAAATTATGCATTTGTTCTTTCAAAATTGAGATGAGAGATCACCCGAACAAACATAGTTACATACATTGCAAGTTAAATAAAAACAATATAATGAAAAATTATCATATGTTTTTCAAACGGTCACCACGATACATACTAAGCCTAATGTGGGTCCATGGGCATAGACTAACTTATGTTGTTCTGTTTCTTTTAAATAAACGAATTGTATTTATTTATTTATATGTCTATCTAATTTGCCTAGTTACGGTTCCATTCCCAATACCGGTGCCCATTTAATTATTGTCAACGCACAACCTTCACCAAGTTTGCCTGCCATTGTCCAAACTGTTAAACCCATTACCCTAATGCGTTGACCTTGGTTCTGTTGTGTAAGCAATAAAGTTGCTAAACGTTTGACACTCATTTACAGAACGAACTCATTTATTCTATAGTCGGTATTTTTAAACATATATGTATACATACATTCTAGGTGTATATTTTTATGGTGCTGGCTGTACCCACTTGTGTTTTTGGATGCACTTAATGAATTCTATCATTTTTTCAATATATATTCGAATTTGATGAAGTAATAATAGTACATTGTTTAACGAGGGGCGTAAGTGGAATATTGCTAACAAGAGTCTATCAGAAGCCCGACGCCGAAGGCGGAGGGCTTTTGATGACTCGAGTTTGCAATATTCTTACGCCCGTGTTATACACAATGTTTTTCATCACATTTGCGAGGAAACAAATAAATTTTAGATGAAATTAATACAAATCGTAATAAAAACTGCAACATGTCAGTCGTCCATTTTGTTGAATTTGACGAGAGGCGCGTATGGCAAAGACCCTTCGGTATACAGCCACAGTTTGAAAACATTTAAAAACATTTAAAATTATTTGTAATAAATACTAAACATTAAATTGCAGTTTAATTCAATATAAAGATATGTTTTATACGTATTAAAAGTTGGTTGTAGCAAACCTTTGAAGATATGAAATACACCTTGGCTGATTGGAAACATCCTCCGTCCGAAGTGAAGTATGAGTGGGTTCAATATTTTAAAACTAAACTTAACACCCCGTGGGAGGTAAAACGGCTATAACTGCTCTGTACGCACGCAAGTAATAACGCCATTGACGAGCAAGTGTGATGAAAATTTATATAAGCTCTCATTATCATAAACCACATATAACTTGTCCTCTTTTCGTCACTGTGTTAGACTTGAAATCGGATCAGTAATAAAACCCGATCACCTCGTTTATTGCAGCGCATGTCTATTGGTTCAGTATGTCTGCAATCCCCTTGATTGTAAATTGGCACCCAACGGGGGCCGATTTATTTTATACCGACTCCTTTGCAACAGTAAATCCAAAAAGGGGTCATATTTTATTTATCAGCCAGATAATAATGAGATGGATGGAAGGAGCGTTCAGGCCTGTAGTAAAACAACTTCTAGACCTTCACTGTCCAATGAAAAACTGTAAAATGTTCTATACTCGTGCTTTAAGATTTGGCCGGACGTTACTACAACTTAGGCTCAGTCATTCCAAACCGTCATCAACTGGAAGTTACGTTCATTAAGTCCCTATTATGGGAAGTTATACAGCTTCATTTAATGTCAGTAAGGTAGGTCGCGCACGGCACTTTTTTGCAGCTAAATCGCGCGTTTCGTGAACATGCAGTGGCATGTTCACACAGTGGTATCGCGGCATTTTGCAACGCGCGACAGAAGCGATACAAACGCGCAACTGTCGCGATACTCGAGATGCAGTCGTGCTGTTTTAATTCAGCATCGCATCTGCATAGATGCAAACGCGGGACTGTATTGATTCATTTTTGCTGCTAACGCGCGGCTGTTTCGCGCGACATAGGGTATAGTGGGGGGAGAAGCCCACGACAGCATCGATGCCGTATCGCGTCTGAATGAATTCTACATCGCGACTGTATCGCGTTTGTATCGATGCTGAATCGTGTTTAAGTGTGCGAGGGTATATGACCAGCGACAGCATCGCGACTGTATCGCGCGCTGTACATACGCTGCACTGCGACTACCTAAAGTGTGGTTGATGCCACTCGCGCCAAGTCGCTAACCCTTTGAGTGCCACGAACCCGCTAGGTACCCACCTGCTCATATAAATCCTCTTCAAAAGGGTTTTTTTACATGTCGGCTATGAGCGTAGCGCTAATGTGTTAATTTGTTTGCAGGCGATAGTCGCGCTAACGTTCGCCAAGTACGCTCTCAAGCCGATTTTCCCCGAGTGCGAGCCGCCAGAGGACGCCACCAGACTGCTGGCAGCCTGCTGCATATGTAAGCCTTTTTGGCCCTTTTGAATTTAACCTTTTAACAGCCACATTCGGCTGTGGTTGACAGCTAAAAGTCGTGCCATTGATTAACGCCACGGAAGACGATAATTTTCATATTCGCTCATAGCTTCTAATTTATCACTGACGTCAGGTAGGCAGCGTTTTAGCACGCTGGCTGTCAAAAGGTTAATGACATCTCAGCCAGCTTATATTTGCAAGATCATCATCATCATATCAGCGAAAAACGTCCACTGCTGGACATAAGCCTCCCCCAAAGAGGGCGAATGTGACCGGTCCTGTGGACTCCCACGCCCTTTACCGGGATGGAGCGGGTAAAAGACGCGGTTTAAATTTTGGCTCTTAGTCAATGAGTTTCTTAGAACTTATCTATGGATAATCATGTGACATTTACCAGTAGCTTTTGAAAGACCGAGTGATAATGCTACAAATCGGAGCTCGTATCATGTTCGGCATTATCACACGATAAGTTGTCAGGATAGGGCGTCCGTCACTGGCTGACACCGTTCGATAGAACAAGACGACGCTCTTATCTTGTCACTTATCGCGTGATAAGGCCGACCATGGTTCGGGGTCAGTATTGTGTCTTTTTATTGTCATTGTCAGACACAGCCAAAACACATCCACTGCAGTATTGATTTGACCAAAGATGGCGGCAATAATAGCAGCTGGAACTCACGAATTCCCGATCGTCGCTAGGTAATAGGTATACCTTGTAGGTCTCCAAAAACTTTTCGGTAACGAGTGGCCATTCCAGAACTACTAGAAATCGTGTGATGTTTGGTCTTAAAGAATGTTCACTTCGTAGGAAACCCGTTTTCTTTAAAAATGTAACGCATTGCTTATTGTTCTAGTGCTGCTGACATTCGTGAACTGCTGGTCAGTGAAAGCAGCGACGCGTGTGCAGGACTGGTTCACTTACGCTAAACTGCTGGCTCTCGTCATCATCATCGGTGGCGGCGTGTACCAGCTATGCAGAGGTTAGTATCTACGCCAGTGCAGTATTCGTGAACTATTGGTGGGGGGCAACCGTGTGTAGAAGTTCTTGGCTGTCGTCATTGGAGGCGTCTACCAGCTCGGCAGAGGTTATATAGTGCCAGTACAAGTGCTGCTATGTATACACCGTTGGTTGCAGCCATCTGCGTACAGAGCTGGTTCGCTTGCGCGAAGCTACTGGCTCTCTTTACCAATACCAGTGAGAGCAGTTGCCCCTATACCTACGCTAACGGAGTTGCGAGCATATATAGCTAGAGTCACAGCTGGGCACTCCGTTAATAAAAAAGTAAACTTTGTTAAACTTTAATGCGTTACATTTCGACCATTACCGTTTCGTATATCGACCATATCTCGTTCAATAATTTAAAAAATAAGGCCATATAAATCGTACACCTATGCAGCAACTCACACTTTCGAATCAATATTCTCGGCCAACTCTTCGGTCGTAACTCCGTTAGCGTAGGTAACTACCCTACCTATATATTATAATCATGGTTGGAATACTGAACCATAACTCTTTTAGTAGAAGTACCTGTCATAATTTATCATTATCAAAGTAATCAATATTTTTTCTTTGAATAAACTTTGTAGTAGTATGACGCAAATATTACGAGTATTTAAGACAAATAACTTTGAACAATGAAAAGTTGGTTGGAACCAGAACATTGTGTGCACAGCTGACCCTGTGGTAAACCAGCAGTAGTACAAAAGACTAGATTTGGGTCATATAGATCAAAGAATGAATGAATTTGTCAGAATAATAGCCGAAAGATAATATGTTTTATACCGAAACCTCCACCAGGCTGTATCTCGTGAACCGTGATAGTTAGACAGTTAAAAGTTTCACAGGTATTTCTGTTGCCGCTATAATAACAAATACTAAAAAACCGGCCAAGTGCGAGTCGGAGTGGGGCTACCATACAACAGACATGATTTTTTTGCCGTGTTTATAGATAAGAACCCTTCGTGCGCGAGTCCGACCCGCACTTGTCCGGTTTTTTGATGTTTCATAAAAAGAAGCTGATTTGAGTATTAGTCTAAGATCCTTGTCCAATGTGTATTTGCATCACACATTTTGCTTAAAATAATGCTCCGGGTGATTTCTAAAAAGGCTATCGAACTCGGTCGATGCTCGATCAAATTACGAGCGGAAAGATGGATCTAACTCACTTCTTTATTCCGGCCACAAAGCAGGCAATTTGCGGCAAATTGAGTTATCCCCTGCCGATGACACGAGTGTTGCAACCAATTACTGGTTTATTTTCGATCACATTGTGCCGGTAGCCGAATCGTATTGAAATGGAAACGTTTAGGTTCGGGTGGGTTACTGAAAACAGGCCATGTGGTAATGTAAGTTTTAAGTAATAAAGATCCTTAAATATAGGTGACTAAAGTCTAAAAATGTACGGAACTATTAATCAATTTATCAGTCAATCAAGCGCCGGAATCGGCTTCTCCTCTTCGCAATTTCGTACGTGTAGCGGCACCTTAACTACCCAAAGTTTGCACAGGTCATCGAAGACCTCAAAATGTCGAGTCCATCTAGAAATGCCGTCGGAAAGCGTCGGCGTGTCTTATTAGATGATTGCCCACTTGCCCAGTTCCGCCCCTGGGTACCGCGTATCTTATAACCAATTCAATTACAGAATGCACGGCGCTACGTTTAGGTATATGACTTTTTCAATTCTAATAGAAGAATATGTCTCTATAACACCAATTACCAATTTATCTTCGTTTAAATTGTATGGGCACGCTTTATCCTCAGGACAATAACCACCTATATACACTACAAAATACCAGTGAGTAAAGTATTGATCCTAAAGCATCGTTGTTCGGAAACCATACGCTGAATGATTCTTTGGTTTTTAATTTTCGACTAAGTAAATCGTCTACACGGAAATTTTTGCTAAGCGGAAAAGGGCTTTTTGAATTTCGATAATTCGGAGTAATGGCTTGGCGCTGTCAAGGCAGCAATTTTATGTCTCCCCTTGGCAGTCAACAGCAAATATAGGTGATCATTTTTTAACTTTGTTGCACTAACATTACAATGGGTGGCCGTCTAGTGGCATAACAACTATTGTCATAATATCGATTGTCATACAACATTACGCATAAAGTTGATGCTCATAGTTTTTTTTTGGCATAAATTATACTATGGCGTAATTGTTCCCTGACATAATTATACGGGACACAATTTGTTTAACCATAATGTAGAATGTCATACATTTATCAAGCCATAATATTTATGATAATATTTGATCAAAAAACAAAACAAAGAGTGGCCGTCAAATAAACCTTTCTCTGAGATCAACCAATGCTACTAGTGGTGTATTAATAAAGTTCAAGTTTTCACGTAGGCAGTAGCAAACAGGGACTTAGTGGCAAAACCGTCTCGAGTCGCGGATAGGTTAGAAGACGAAAGCTCCCGCTTTCGTCTTCGAGGTTATTTTTTTATAAAAGAGCAGAAAACTTGTTATTAGATAAAACTTGTTTGTAAACTTTTATACTGATCGCCCTTGCTACTGTGACCCAATATAAAAGACAACTTTGTAACTTACTTGCTTCTGATTCGAGATCTTCATTTACTACTAAGAAAAACAGGCTTATGCGTTTTGCAGTTTATGCGTTTATACAGTATGGTTAAATTGTTTTATGAGCATCCAATTTATGACCATTATAAAGTATGCTTAAATAATTTTATGCGCATCAAATTTATGCGAATTACAAAATATGTCCTTAAACATTATGACTAAAAACGTTATGCGCATAAATGTACATGACTATTTACAGTTATGCGTAATGATGAGTATGACGAATCCACTTATGCCTACCAAAAATATGACTTTAAACTTTATGCAAACCGACCCCTACCCCATTACAATGCTTAGGTACTGCAACCCCAATCCCAACTGAGATGCGTCTAAGTAGTGAAAGTGACAAGGTACTAAAATGATCAAATGTACAGTCAGCCAGAGCCTTTATTATTTGTCTGCTAAAGTAAAAAATTGGTAAACCACTTTCTTGGCTTACTGGAGATAGAGTAGACTTTTGAGATGTGGAATACCTAGTAATTTCTTTCTATACTGTCCATTTTCCTAGTTTTGCTTTATGCTAAAATGTGGAATATTGTTGTTTTCAGGACAAACGCAGTATTTCACGTTCGAAGGGACGAGTACAGAAGTAACATCTATCTGTCTCTCCTTCTACTCTGGACTCTTCGCTTATAACGGATGGTAAGTTATGATTGATGGGAATTACTCTGTGATTTGTCTCTTAAAGTCAACAGGCAAGAAACTTTATTGTATAAACAGCAACACCCTACTCTGCCCATTATATATGTCTTGTTATTACATTATATATGTTGTAAAGGTTCTAAAATGGTCAGCAACAGTCGCGGATGTTACAGCCATGCAGCCAGCATGCCAAATATGTGGTCTACCACTTTTGAACCATGAAAATACCCTGAATAAAGCCGGTAACTATCTTAGCTTACTGCACCAGCACGCGAGCTATCTCGATTTTTCTCGCACTATCCGTCTCTCTCTTATTAGAACACTTAGAAGAAGAGGTATAGTGCGAAAATATCGAGAGTAAGTCGCGTCCGTCTCATGATAGACGCCGTGCCGCAATTGCCAAGATGACTTCACACTTCCAAATTCTTGATATCAATATATCCATTACATTATCGCTTGCCACATTTCATGTTTCTTTTGTTTAATTAACCTATTAGTTGTTTTAAATATAACAAAAGACTCCGCGATATAAAAACTTCATATACAGCTTTGCGTACTCAATTTTTTTCCTTCACGCCATTTCCTTCTTCCACAGGAACTATCTGAACTTCATCATCGAGGAGTTGAAGGATCCGGTTCGCAACCTGCCACTTGCCATCGGGATCTCCTGCACTCTGGTGACCGTCGTGTACACCTGCACTAACGTCGCCTTCTATACCACGCTTTCGCCCACCGAGGTAAATGCCATCACAGTCCATTAGAGAGGAATTATGATATTTATGATCCTCAGGCCCCTGGGATCTTAACTATTCACTTGAATCTGATTAAAAAAATGCTTTCTAATAAATTACTTTAAAAAAACAACATACAGTACAGCCACACAACGACAGTTGACACAATCGATTAATGCCAGTTCCCAATAATCAATCCACGGAGTTTTCTTTACCAGCAGTTACATTTTGACAGATTACCCGTAGAAAATGTGTCAAAATGTAACTGTTGGTAGATTAGAGCATTAAAGGTTGGTAAGGAAAACTATCGGTGGATTGATTATTGGGATGATGCTTAGAAGTGATGCTAACTCTGGTTGCCAGAAACAAGTGAGTACTTAAAGATCTGGACGGTACATTTATCCGCCTTGATACAAGAATGGGCTCCTTATTGATCTCTAGCCCGGAATTATCCATGTCTATATAAGAGAATACTGCCTTCATGGACCCCATCAAGGATAAATTTCGTGAGAGTATAACGCAAAGAGTAAAGTAAGTATATACCCTATATACTTACTGTACTCTTAAGTATATACCCTATATACTTACTGTACTCTTAAGTATATACCCTATATACTTACTTTACTCTTTCCCCGTCTACAGCGAGGACTAGGACGTAAATTACAATTCCCTTGAGTGTGATACTGCATGCTCTGAAGTAACATTATCGAGGAGCTGAAGAATCCAGGAAGCGTCTGACCTCCCATGACTCCTATCCATATTAGAGGCTCATCATCTCCACCCAAAGTAGTAACAACCAGTAACGTAGGCAGTCTGCTTCTTGTAACAATCTGGACAGTTATAGCTTCGGCCGCCTACGAAACCAACGCCACGTAGTTAACCAGTTACGTGTGAAGAATTATTTATCTTAATACGAAACTAGTTACCTACAAGGAATTCTTCTTCCTTGTTGGAAACCTGTTACGATCGCAAAACACTAGGTAAGTTAGGTTCGTTAGGTAGCTTCAGATGCCCGAAGGGCAAACTAACCAGAAATAGAAGCCCCGCGGAGCGGGGTCCGTCGAAACCAGTCGAAACTGAACTAATACGAAAAAAAAAGTCGTAACTATTTTCGTAGGAAGAAAAAAACCTCTTTGTACGTAACTAGTTTCGTAGCAAGAAAAAACAATCCTTCACACGTAACCAGTTACGTAGCATGGTTTCGTCGGCGGCCGAAGAGGAACATAGGAGATGTTACAGAGCTGCTGTAGGTATCTTATGCTCTCCAAACTTGATGAGAACGATCTTAATCTGATTTGATGCACAGGTATAACACACCCAATTTTCATATTGTCTAGATGCTGGGCACAGAAGCAGTAGCGGTGACCTACGCTGAACGGCTGTTCGGCTCGTTTGCCTTGACCATCCCGGTGTTCGTGGCGGCATCTACCTTCGGCGCTGTCAACGGCGTGCTGTTGACTTCTTCTCGGTAAGTAATGATTTATGACAGAAATACGTTTTTTTTCACATGAAAGCGGAGCTGTTTGTCGGCGATGAGCTCACTCGTTTTATGTCAAAATTAGGTACAGAAATTGCACTGCACTAACGGCCCGACGTAGCCCATTCATAACATATTTTCCATTCAAATGCAAAAGAAGATGACTGAGCTACTGACGAGACAGGAGTAAAAACGGTGTATGTTTTTGTTTTACATAATTAAACGAACAACTCGTCACAATACACATGTGGCGAGAGGGACTGATTCGTTGGTATACCAACATTGAGAATTTACAGGTCAATCCTTAAACTCACAGGCATTGGGCGGCAATCCTTAAATCGTAATGATGATGACTTTAGTAAGGAAGATTTAATTTATTCGTTGGTATACCATAATGAAGAACTTAAAGGCCCATTATCAGTCCTAAGATTTTTAAATCCTAATCATCTTTGAGCGCTACGACAGAGGCTTTCTAAATTCCTCAAACCATGGATCTGCATGGCCTATCATGGTAAAGGATCTACGATGATTCGCTGCTGACCCACAAGCTCGGCTAAGGTCCGCGGATTTTTGGTCTTCACGGTATCATTCAGTCCGCAAAATTACCAGTGACTGTACATACAGTAGGTACATGGAAAGGGGAAGGTTCCAAGTGGAAGAAAGGACGTAGCCCATTGGAACCCGAGATCGTGGCTACTAACTAGGCTTTGAGCGGTTGATATTTTTGGCCATGTTTGCCAGGTAGTTGATGATGGTATCAACATGCCTCTTTACGACGGTGGCAAACAAGCGTACGGCCCGCCTAATGGTAAGCGGACACCGCAGCCTATAGACGCATGCAACTCCAAAGGAGTAACATGGGCGTTGCCTACCCTTTATATTTTTGAGGATTCGCCGTGTTGACAGCTGAAGGAACAAATTCCCACGCTAACAAACAACACAACGCATCCTCGGGAGCTCTGACCGTAGAAGGGTTTATGGAAGACACGCAGTAAAAAACTTAAAAGTAGTGACATAGTATCTGTTAATACACTGAGACGCTTATTAAAGCTACATTTAAATGATCATTCTCTCGTCTCGCACGTCCTTAATAAACATTTTCTAAAAAAAAACAATATGAGTACAGGATAAATCCTAAGATTCCTAAGTCGTGAACAGAAATATGTGATTCTTACTGTTTAACGTTAGTTTAAACATGTGAACGTTACAACAGGCAAAAATATGTAAACGTTGTTGTTGTATGTATTCGTTAATTTTAAAAAATGTTTCAAATTTACTGAGTCTCATGGTCACCGTAATCGCTACGTTAAACTGTCACTTTAAGCTACTGGCCAAGTCTTGTTCAATAAGGTGACCCAATGAGGTTGGTGTTTTTGCTATTTAAAATGATCATCAATAAAGTTTAATTGTTTGCTTCTAGAGTTAATGCAATGAATTTGCCTTAAGATTCGGCATAGAAATAAAAAAAACTGTATACGACTTATGTTTCACCCTGTATAGTATGTGCCTTGTCGGCACACCGTGTGTCTTCGGTATTAAGCCCACATCACACTTGTCATTAGCTGTCAAACCGTGTGATGCAGGCTTTAAGTAAGGGTTGTTTCACACGTACAGTCAGCACCAAAAGTAACTGCGCAAGCGAAGACGTCAAAAGCTCTTATTCCCTTTTGATAAAGACTTTTGACGTTCTCGTTTGCGCAGTACTTTTGACGCTGACTGTACAACAACCACACAACACAACCACCACGCGACAACCACAAACGCAACCACGTGGTCGGACGCATATTTGCATTGAAAATGTATAGTACAATTCACACGTACCACATTTTGTCGTCATTATCGACCGCGTGTGTGATAACGACCACGCTACCGCTACGACCGACGCCGCACGCAGCAACGCAATTCACACGTAACTACTGCTTGACCACATTTTAGGGCGCCGTAGGTTCAGCGAAGTTAAGCGAACAGAGTTTTTGAAACAATGCGTCTGTTTTTAATAATATGGTTTCAAAAAAATACGAATAGTAATCTTGAAGCTTTTCTGCAGCGATATCAGTGATTCGAAACATGATTAAGCAATTTTCGCTCCATAGAAAAAAATCACGAACATAGGTCTAAAAGGGTCTAAAATACACTTAATGTATTCGTAACAAATTATGCACAAAGGCTAAAAATATTAAAATGGCTTCTAAAAATCGGTAATATCATGTTTGAGAGGACTCAGTGCTTACTTTTTTATTTATTTAAACGGCTAAAACATTAAAAACATGATATCCACGCTTCCGAGCTTAGAGCATTAAACCAACCGGAGTGGCAATTGACAGGCGTTCCCCTCTGCCAAATACGTATGACCAGTGGTCATACGTATTGTATGGACTGACGTTTATCTGACGTAACTATTTTCACGTTCCGCATACATTTGACGTTCCCCTCCCTCGCAAAAATCGGCAGACTTTTTATGTATAGAAAATGACACATGTGACCACTCCTGTTGGTTTAATGCTCTAAGCTTCCGAGCACGCACTTCCACATCGCTCACGCTTATGCTCAGTGAGAGGGAGAGAAGACCATGAACCTTAAGGCCTGCAACACACAGGCGCGACCTACGGTGGCAGACAATAGTAAAATTGACAGCTAATGACAAGTTTAAGCCTGCATCACACTGGCGCGGCCTGGCCGCGGCGGACAATAGTAAAATTGACTTTAGCTGTCAAATTTACTATCGTCCGCCACCACAGGCCGAGCTAGTGTGTTGCAGGCCTTACTATGGTCCGCTGCGGCCAGGCCGCGTCAGTGTGATGCAGTCTTAACGCTGCGACATGGTGTGGTTGTGTTACGTGTGAAACAACCCTAAAGGGTCGGACACACAGCACCGTCGCGGGCGCGCAGCGCGATATTTCCCTACAAACCGCCAGTGCGGTCAAACAGGCTGCGCCGCTGGCGTCTGACCCCTAAGTCTCCTGAAACTTGATTCCAGCCTGTTCTACGCCGGCGCGGCGCAGGGCCAGATGCCGGAGATGCTGACGATGGTGACGTCACGCGCCACCCCGGCGCCCGCCGTGCTGGCCGTGGCGCTGCTCTCGCTGCTCTACCTCACCGTCTCCGACATTTTCGCGCTCATCAACTATGTGGGCTTCGCTACTTGGGTAAGTCTGTCCGCAGTAGTTGGTGCAGTCCTACAAGCCTCTTGTGCAGGGCCAGGTAGGATGATAACTGGGCGCCGGGCTTTGCCACCCGCACGTCGCCCGCGCCACGTTATCGTCATACCCCTGCACCCGCGCGCCGCACAGGCGAGGACTGAGTTAAGCTGTCTATCTATAGTTGAGGTAGGCCTGTCCCTCTTGCCAATCCGGTTGAACTCAGCTCCCGTGCACTTTCAATGTACACGCAAATTGACTTGACACGCACGTGGCTGCACGCACACCACCGGACAGTGTCACTATAAGTATAGAAGTGAATCAGTATACTCGTAAGTGTCACACAAAACTCGTCCTATGCGGTAGTGTGGAACGGCATGTTTTAAGTTTTTTGCTGTCAAACGTCTTTCGTAAAAAAACGCTTTATTTCGATGCGTCTGATCTCACCTATATGCATTTTTATCTGTCTTGGGCAATGATCAGTGATCACTCTTACAGAGAAAAAACTATATTACACCCTGAAAACTATGTTGTAGAAGTAATAATATATTTTATTTCCAGTTGAGTATCGGAGCGGCGGTCGTCTGCCTTCCTGTGCTGCGATACACCAGGCCTGATCTGGAACGACCGATTAAAGTCAACCTCTTCTTTCCCGGTATGTTCAGCACTACTATACCTCTTATACAGCGTCACTATACCTCTTGTTCTAAGTGTTCTAATACATGTATGTATGTATGTATGTAAGCACTTTATTGTACACAATAACAGGTTAAAGAATATACATGTCACACAATAGAAAAACGGAAAAATAAAATTGCGAGAAAAATCGAGAGTTCGCTTTGAAATGACCGTTTATTTCTGCCCTTTAATCTTCCTTCCGGATAGTGCCGTAAGAGTTGGCTACGGGAATACTCGTAGAGTTGACTTATAGTTATTAGCTGCAATATACTCGTAATAGTACATTACGTAAGTGCAGTAAAACTCGCATTATGCCCAGGTGTGACGTAAAATGTATTCCATACCACCTTAATTTGACAACGGCTAGTCGGCTGGACAAAGTCAGAGTGACATTATTACAAGCTTTTATTTAGTTGCACCTGTCCCGTTGTCTGTCTGTAATCAAATCTTGCAAGTTTTTGATCCACTTCCCGGTTTCCGATTGAGCTGAAATTTTGCATGCATGTATAAATCGGATGAGAATATTATTATGACATAGAGCTGATCTGATGATGGAGCCGGAAGGTGGCCGTAGGAACTCCGTAATTAACGCAACAGTTCACAACGACGCAACCCCATCGAGTTTAGGCTCGTTAGAATCGTCTCAATGAGTAGTTGATGATGGTATACAGAAAAGTACAGTCGGCAATAAGAGCTTGTACCAAAAATGAAATTTTTGTCAGAAACTTGTTTTTGTGTTATTTTTCTTGACAAGAATGGTTCGGACTACTTATTCAGCGTCATTGAAGTTTGAACTGTGGACTTTTGCATTGTTGGGATAGGGAGCACTGACAATTGGATTGACGTGCTCCCTATCCCATGTAGGAATAAAGACGTAATTAACCTTAGGATTGTTCTGCAGCGATATACATCCTCTGCACCATAATGGTGGTGGTGGTGCCGGCGTTCGTGACCCCAGTCCAGACCGGTGTCGGCTGCCTCATGATCCTGACTGCCGTGCCCATCTACCTACTCCTGCTGCACCCTCGCACCCGCCTCCGAGGACTTGCGCCACTCACCAGTAAGTACCGGCATACTAGAAAGCCTAATACTGGCAAAAACGCGGCTGACGGACGCGGCTCACAGCCGCGACTTCCAGGCTCCTAGATAGTGAATATATTTGACAACAGTAAAAATAAATTGTTTTTTCAATGGCAACAGATAAATATTGCCAAAATACTCGGAAAGTACTAATAACTAATTTATTTTTGATGTTGTGCGATTTTTAAATTCATGAAAACTAACAATAAGGATGTTGTTTGATTGTGACGTCACGTGCAAGTAATCCCTACAAAGTCCGTGCTAAAGAATCGTTTTTGACGTTCCATAAAATGAAGCTGATTTGACTGTTGTCAAATACCGTATTGTGCAAACTATCGGAGGTAAGCCGTGGACCGCGTGAACGTAACCTTGAGCGTTCGGACATCGACAGAAATCTAAGGGGCTGCCGCGAAACGAAAACGAACTTCGTTCTTGTATCTCCCTCTCTGCTGCACTTGCTAGTTCAAGCGACAGAGAGGGAAATACACAAACGAAGTTCGTTTTCGTTTCTCGGTAGCCCCTCTGGCGCGCTGGATCCCGTTCGACTGTACACATTTATCAGTCGCGTCCGTCAGCCGCGTCTGATAATTTGTTCCCGGCTTAAAACTATCACTGCCACGACCTCGCGGGCGCTTTATCTGTAAGGCGGATATCACACTGCGCCGCATCTCCGGACGGAGGCGGAGGTGCGGAGCTGCATACAAATTTCGCCGGACGGAGGTGCGCTGCAGTGTGTCGTAGCATACGGACTTTATATACAAACTGAGGTACTTGCATACAACGAGCTCCGCATCTCCGTCGGGAGATGCGGCGCAGTGTTACATCCGCCTAAGCGCTTTCCGGTACTTAGCGGGAAAACTGAGGCATCAGCAACAAGCGTAGAGCTTGTTGGCAGTGAATGTGTTAAAATGGTAGAAGCTACGGTAGCCTAGTGGTTCAGGCATGCGGCTGTCAAGCGGCGTGGGTTCGAAACCCGGCTCGTACCAATGAGTTTTTCAGAACTTATGTACGGATTATTTATCGTTAGTTTTTCAGTGAAGGAAAACCTCGTGAGTAGGTAAACCGGTTTAATCCCAGTAAGTTCTAGTTGGCACTCTGTATTGGAAGGTCGGATGGCAGCCGCTATTGTAAAACTGCGGGGGGTCGAAGTTGCACCACGTCCCCTGGGTGGTGCTAAAAGTGCAACAACCTGGCAACCGTACTGTCTTTTCCAAGATCTCACGGTTCTAAATACTGATTTGCCATACGATAAATAAATAATTGTAAAACCAGTACCTATGCCAAATCTTGGGATTAGATATCAAAGCGGACCTCCTTTAGGGCGCCGCAGATCCGGGAATAATGCTAGGAGCTCCAAATTCGAGCGGGATGACATTTCGCTGTGCCCTACCCCTACCTCACCTAAAGCAAGGGGCGGACACTCCGCGATTTACGTTCATCGCTACAAGTACATGCCGGTGCCCCAACGTTGAGGAACCGGCATGTACTTGTAGCGATGAACGTCGGAGTCGTCAGAGATACCTAAATCTTAATGTTTTGGCTGAGAAAAAAGCGCCTTTGTGTAAAAATCAAAGGAGTGTCCCTTCTGTACTTGTGTTCTGTGTTTGTGTGTATCTATTCTGTGACTAAAGCTCAGATGAACCTTAACCCTTTATTTGATAATGTATACCAGGCTATACAAAGTTTTTGACCCTGTATTTGTATTTTTTTCCTGACCGAAATCGTTGGGACTGCCCTGCGTCACCGAGGCTTGAACTATGGACCTTCGCTATTTTTTGTCAAATAAAGGGGAGTGCATTCACTATTGATTGAAACTAATTAACTTATTTCATCCTTTACAGCGTGCGCAACTCATCTCGTACAAAAGATGACAATGGCTGTTAGACCGAAAATGAACGTAAGTATACCCACTTATACTTTCTTTTAAGGCTGTCAGCCTTTCAAGAGTATACAGAGAGGTCGGTATTCGTAGCGGGAATATAGTTGAAAGATACGCGACTTCAGTTCCTGTCCTAGCAGCTTAGTGGTTAAAGCACTCTACCGACAATAGAGGGATCGCAGGTACGAGTCCTGTCGGGGGATAGACAAAGATGGATTATTTTTCCATTATATTCTTTCTCTCTGTATCATATCGTATACCCACTTAATTTCACTCGCTAGTATTAAAATACCTAATAATAGCTAAAGGCAGAATCTCGGTCGTCGAACCTTAAGATGAAAACAAAATACGCACATCAATGCCAAAAACACATTAAAATTGGTCGGCTTAGCCTTAGGACTAGCGGGCCTAAGATGATCGGTCGATAAAGGCACGACACATGATATCTATACCGTAGTTCCCAATCGTACTAATAGTGGTAGCCCTACGCTTAAAAAAACCGCAAATCGATGTACAGTTTAGCCGTTTGGCACACACATACTATAGGGCAAAACAATTTTTTTGACCCGCAGTTCCTAAAAAAAATTCCCTTAGGGGGGGAGTGCCGAAACATTTTTCTTTTTGTATGGGAAAAATTTTTTTTTTTCAGAAACCTATCGTGTGTAGTATCATATGAAAGGGCTTCTCGAGGCGATTCTAAAAATATACCACATCATTACATTTTAGCCATATTTTTTTAATTGGAACAAAAATAATTTTCGAAACATACCAAGTTTGGGCTCCTCCAGACACGATATGGCTGATTTTTTTTAAATTCAATATACCACAAATGATACGTGATATCCTCATATCTAACCTCAAAAAAGCAATTTTGAAAAGGATTGCATTAAGTTTTTTTGTTTTAATTTTTCAATATCACCAAGGGACACAGTTCTACTTGAATACCTATTTTACGTGACTTATGGAACTGTACTGCAGATACGTTACTTATTAATCATAAAATGATACGTAGTATCCATATATCCAACGGGAAATACCTCTTTAACCCTTTAACTGCGCTTTTTCATCAGTTGGTATAGTTTGGTTAGTTTTTGTCACAAAATATCAAGGTAATATATAAGGATAAGGATATCAAGATATAATGTATCACAAATGATCCGTTATATATTTATATGTAACCCCAAGAAAGCAATTTAGAAATAATATCATATAGTTTTTTTTTGAATTTTTTTATTGTTTCACTTGCTAATATTGAAAAATTAAAAAAAAATACTTAATGCAATTATTTTCAAAATTGCTTTTTTGAGGTTAGATATGAGGATATCACGTATGGAATATTGAATTTTAAAAAAATCAGCCATATCGTGTCTGGAGGAGCCCAAACTTGGTATGTTTCCAAAATTATGTTTGTTTTAATTAAAAATATATTTCTAAAATGTAATGATGTGGTATATTTTTAGAATCGCCTCAAAAAGCCCTTTCATATGATACTACACACGATAGGTTTCTGAAAAAAAAAAAAAATTTTTTCCATACAAAAAGAAAAATGTTTCGGCACTCCCCCCCCTAAGGGATTTTTTTTTAGGAACTGCGGGTCAAAAAAATTGTTTTGACCTCTAGTATGCGTGTGCCAAACGGCTAAACTGTACATCGATTTGCGGTTTTCTTATGAAATTGGGCTTGTGGGGCTTCCACTATAATTACGGGGGATAAAGTGGTGCAATTAGTATGATAGTGCTCGAATCATAAAGTTACAATTTCAGTGACAAATAAAATGTAATTAGTACGACTGTGAACTAGGGTATCGATATATCACGTGATTGATCGTTTTATCCACAACCAGACTCAGGGGCGGCTTTACCTATAGTGCAGGGGGTGCGTTGCACCCGGGCGCACGTTCCTAGGGGGCGCCGAGCGTCACTCACAGAGCGCCACTCGCCACGACTCGTGCTAGGGGGGGAGGGGGTGCTAGAGGGCGCTACGGTAATGATTGCACCCGGGCGCGACATGGGCTAGAGACTCCTCTGACCAGACTATCGATTGACAAATTTTACCGATATTTAAAATTACAAACGATAATACCGCCGAACTACTGCCGGGAACATATGAAGCTGACATTTTGTTTATTACCATCTCTATCACTCATTTGCTACTAGTACTAGAGTGATAGAGAGACATTAGAATTTTCACGGTTATAACTCTGTAGCTTACAATACAATACCAATAAGTACCAGTCTTTATTGCACATCTCAATTTATGAAATTTAAATAACAACTTAAAAGTATAGATAAACAACAGGCGATCTTATCGCCATCGTATCAAGAAAGGTGTTTGACTTTGATCTTTGTTTCAGTAATAGAGTCTGACCAGAGTGGCTACCGCGAAGCGAAAACGAAATTCATTCGAACATCTCCGTCTCTGTCGCTCGAGCAAGCAAGTGCAACAGAGACGGAGATACACAAACGAAGTTCGTTTTCATTTCCAGGTAGCCCCTCAGGGAAAGTTGAGCCGAGATTTATTTAAAAAAAATGGCAACATATAATAATATGATTGTTGTATGTGTTAAACGCACTTATTTTGACAGTGATTTTGATTAATCTTCTTCAATATGAAGTAAAATGAAGTCAGAGTTTATTTCCTATCAGTCTATTTCCTTCTGTATTGAACAAAAAAAAATAGAATAATGATCATTATTATTTTATCGCTTTATACACAGAGTTGCAACACGCTGTTTTATTTTATTTGCCGTTCTTTTACTGGTCAGGCTCTAACAACGTACCTATTGGATGTCCATGTCCACTTTAACATAGTATTATGATAGTCGAGATTGTAAACATTGACACTTCCGTTTTTTTTTCAGTGAACAGCACGAACGAACGCAAGATACTCGCTCACATATCCGACCATTCCCGGTACATTCCACTGATGAACTATCAAAAATATTATTAAAAATTATTTAACACATTCACTGCCAAGAATCGTTTCGCGTCGGTCCCGTGATTTTTCCTCGTATGCAGCAGAAACCGACTACTGAGGTGCCAGCTAGGTTCACGGCACTGAATGTGTTAAAGTTAAACCATAAAATCAACAAAATCACGAATAGCGTAGGCTTCCAAATAAAAAAAGGCCGTTTAAATTGTCTCTGGCAACTTTAGTAATGCCCGTGTAATGTATAGTCAATGTTGCCAGTGTTCTATTTAAATTTTTGAGATAGCATAAACGGCCAATATAAATGTGCTTTTATAATGTTTATCAAATTTTAATATACCGACACCGATGTGTTAAAAAACCCAGAGGTGTTTTTATATTAGCTTATCATTTAAATGTAAGACTTGTTGACTGTTGTCAAATGTAAAACTAAATGTATATGATGGGATTCGCTATTTGAACGTTTAGATCACAAGCTATAAAAATATGTAAGTAGCTACTAATTTCAAATAAGTACATTATTTTACAATGTGTAAGAATTTTACAGAAAAATTGGACTTAAATAGGTTTTTATGGATCATAAATTCATGAACCTATTGGGACCACCATCCGAGTTCCATATTCGCTTATTTTAGAGTGAGAACTATGGAAAGAGCTCCCGGAGATGAGTTCTGTTGAGAATGAGGGACCCGTGTTCGTCTCTAGCTATCAACTCAACATATCCTCAAAACAATAAGGGTCGGCAACGCACTTGTAATTCTTCAGGATTTGCAAGCGTCTATAGGCAACGGTGTCTGCTTACCATTAGGCGGACCGTAAACTTGGTTTCCACCGTCGTAGTATAAAATATGCAAAACCTTTTGAATTTGAGAAGCAAATGTGAGCTGAAATCTCATATAACGCTTTATTTTTATGTTTATGACCTCGAAAATGACAATACTTTCATAAATATCTATTATAACTAGTAGCTTTTATATGTATCTCAAAAATGAGAGATTAGGTACTTATCGGGCAGTTGCAAAATACCTATTCACATATTTCAAAAATAAAAGTAAACTCAGTAGCGGCGCTGGGTACATCGGCACCCTGGCCGGTTTTGTATTGAGCACCCTGGGCAGGTTAGGCCCTAGGCCCTAGTACCCTAGGCCAACCTACCTACTTATTATACCTTATTATACTGGGTGCTTGGTACCCAAGGCGGGCCGCCCCCCTCGCCCCTGCAATACAAATAACAAACAAACAAAACACATTTTACAACTGTCTGTAAGTATAATTTGTAGATATGGTAGAAGTTACATATTGAAGGCAACAGGGGGTTGTTTTGCCAAGCTAGTTAGTTGGGTATTTAAAATTAACGATGAAGACACGTGTAATCGCTTGCCATAATTCGAATAATATTATGGTGTTTGTGTGGTACCTACATAACCGTGCAAAAAAAATGTTTCTTTATTTACCCTAGCACACAGGTAAATGATGCTAATGTCTTAAAATACCAAATATTGCCAAACCAAATATCGTCCTTTGACGGAACGTGAACTACCCTACAAAGTCATGCTTGCTAGAAGCTACACAAAAATAGTAGATCTCAAAGGAGCAAAAGCATATTATTTACGTCACACCTGGCCAAATTGTGTACGACGGGCGGTAATTCGTAAAGCCCCAGAGCGCATATTTATGGCCCTCACCTTCGGTTCGGGCCACACAAACACCTGCGATTTAAGCCATTTACGAATTCACCGCCCTAGGTAGGTCCGTAATGTACTATTACGGTGAGGGCGACGTAATGAAGTGTTTACGCCCAAGACGGAAATAATATTGTTACCCAGTGCATGCCGCTTTTAAGTCTTTTAACACCTATCAGGAAACTTTTAATTATACAGATAATATCAGGAAAGAAAAGTACAACGCAGAATATACTTACAAACAAATAATAAAAATGGCACGAATCGGCTCATAAATGACGGAGTTCTGGAGTAACAAACATTAAAAAAATAAAAATACAACCAAATTGAGAACCTCCTTTTTTGAAGTCTGTTAGAAAGGGAAACAATGACTCCTTTCAGAATAGCGGGTGTGAAAAAGTGAATTATATTTAATTGCCATCATATTTAGTTTATCAGGTTATAATAATTTTTGGCTGTGCCTACTTTTTTAAGCCTTCCAAAGACTCGTTTGGAGAGGATACTATAAATTATAAACTTACAATAAGTATTTAAGTAGGTAAGTGTATTGATTTATTTTTTATGCTTTTTGATAGATAATTTTGTTTGTAATTTTGTATATAACGAAGAAAAAACATACGAAACATTCCAAAATATAATTGACTCAATTTAAAATTGTTGGTATTTTTAATGTATTTAACTCTTAAGGTACAACGTGTAATGTTTTTCTTTTGCTCATTTTCATGAAATATCTGTGAGATTGTATTTTAGTCAAAAATACTTATATTGTGTGTGTCTACGATGTTATTCAGACAGGTTCTGTGCATCATTATTAATGTGTAGTTTTAAAAAAACGAGTTTATATTGTAACAAACAAATGCATATATGTACCTATGTATATATTCATTATATGTTACAAAATCTAAAACATGATTTTATAGATGCATTTAGATAAATAGTAAATGACATTCTGATACGCACCTACACTTTTTTATTAAATACTTACTTAGATATGGAACGCTAAAATATTTTATTTAGCTACTATAAATACATACAAAGTTGTATGAAACATTCACTAGTTATAATTTTCACATGCATTCGTTTACAATCAGCACCTTCTGGATAACATGTATCGATTGTAGTCTAGCCAACCACTCGTGTCGCTGGAGCGTAGCTTAGAGACAGTTCCTATCACTTTCTCACTGTTACCCCAAGGAAAGAGATGGGTGTATGTTTCTCTTCTGCTACTGACGCGATTGATGGCCAGACATTATATCATTACTATATTAAGTGTAATGTTATATGTGTCGCCGTTTGTGTTGCATCGGATGTATTGCAGGATGGACACAGTATGACAATAATAAATTGTTAAAGAAAAATTAAGGTTTTATTTTTAATCATCCCTAATTTTCATATCTTATTAGGAAATGCGGACGGCCAAGCAGGGTCACAGATAGTCTAGTATGGAGTCTAGTACAGATGCCGTCAAACTTCTTGAACATTTGACCTTGCCTGCGCAAAGGCGAATTGTACCTGCGAGCTGCCCCCCCACTTCGTCCCGCATGTTCAAGAATGCGCTATCCACATTATGTGATTAAACCCCAATTTGTCAGTACAACATGTCGAAGTCAGAATTGGGTGTAGCGTACACACCTAACAACTGCAACTACAATTTCATTCAGTGTGGCCAGTTAACAGTTAGAAAGCGAAAATTGCCGCATTCAAACGGTCCTGCGAAACGGACTGCAAGATTGTTACTAACCGATGAGATAGGGCAAGACAGCACGTCTAACACACAGCCGCGACATACTCTCGATTTCTCTCGCATGTCCTAATAAGAGAGAGACGGATAGTGCGAGAAAAATTGAGAGAGCTTGCGCGCCGTCGTGTAATAGCCGTGCAGCACACAAAAATCGAGAGTATGTCTCGGCCACCTCATGATCGACGTGCTGTCTCGCCCTATCTCATCGGTTAGTAACAATCTTGCAGTCCGCTTCGCAGGACCGTTTGAATGCGGCAATTTTCGCTTTCTTACTGTACCTGGCAACACTGAATGAAATTGTAGTTGCAAAATGTGTTGCAAAACACCGGTTTAAAAAAATACAAAATTACAGGGTAAAATATTAATACAATGTTCTTTAGCATATATTTTTTAATTATAGTTAGTCAGACTCTATAGTACGGTATTTTCAGTCTATTAACGACTTATCTCCATCTACTGCCCACCACAGAGTTATAATAGTAAACAATTTTGCCGAAACGTAACGTCCAGTTGACGTTTATAGTGTTATTACTATTTTAAAGTTCATATTCATCGACATTTCATCGGCGTGAATTATTTATGTAGGCGAGGCGTTTGGTTAATTTGAGAGAGAGAATGGAAATACAGATATAAGTAAAATGGAGGATTACTTTACTACTTCCGTACATCTACTTTCGTTTAGTTTATTTTAATAGATAAAGATAACTAAAACTATATATATTATTTTAGTTGTTAAATACGGCTTAATTACATTTTGCGACGGTTCAACGCGCCGCATGACGCGCGCCTGCACCAAGACGCCGTCCGGCTACACCGCCACCTGCATACACCGGGGCTGACCGCAGCGCGCCAAGGCATGGTCCGGCTACCACGCGCTACACGAACACATGGAGCCGGCCGCATCGCGTCCCACGCACACACCGGCGCCGGTCGACCACATAAAAGGGAGCGCGCGCAGCGACGCGGCCGGTCGTAACTTAAACTCTCTCGCATAACCGGATATAAGGACTGAAAGACCCGCTGACCCCTAAGGACGGCGGGCATTAGTAATAAGACCTAGGTTAAGTTTTAGCTTGATATAATTTTGCTGGGTTGACCCTCTGGTCAACCCACGCTCAGCTCCGAGCTAATGGGTCCGGCGAGGCCCGGCTTGCAGAAAGTCCCTAAAAAAAAAAAAAAGACGCGGCCGGTCGGTCTTTGTTGCTGTCCCGAGACGGTCGCAGGGGTCGACTGCACCTAGAGCGCGGCCTGGGCTTACCGAGTGCGTGCCTAGGTATTTAGGTAGGGAGTTCTCAGCAGGCGCGGCCTGGGCTTACCGAGTGCGTGCGGCTGAGACTCCACCGGTGTCGCGAATCATGTCAGTTGATGATATCGCGATGTCTGTAACTCATGGTTGTAGCGTGTAATACCACCTTACGAGATTATTTACTCTGTGGTTAGTTTGTGTTAGAAGTATCTGTCATGGAATGTATTTAAACGTGTAACGCCTTTAAAGAAGTCACTTTATTGTGTCTACCATGGACTGGCGAGGATCGGAGTAAGCTGAAGTCATCTGGACGAGGAATTGAGGACTACACAGCTAGTGTCTCGTGAAAGCTAAGTGTCTTAGTTTCTTGGTTCATTCTTAGTCCTATTCGTTGTATTGTTTTGCTATGATTGTGGTACATAACCTCAGTACGTACTTAATACGTATTCAAGATGTTTTATACTAGACTAGTAGTATTACTGATTCCTGTGTAACGTAATAACAATTATCATCGTGATAACATGCTGCCATTAACCTAGGAATAGAGTTACTTATCCTGAGATATCGTATGCCCGTTCGTTCTGATGACCTTGTAAGCTGAGAGTCGACACGGGTTAGGTGCCGACTTTGTTACCTCCTTTATACGAGCATGGAGCCGCCGTTAGTGTTAGGACGGCGGTTCAGTTGGTGAGTGGCTGCAGGCCGCCCTGAGGTAAAGCCTGGTCCAGGTAGCAAGATCGTCCGATGCGTGAGCTATTGTGGATCCGATTCCATGATTAGCAAGACCGTATACGTGTACGTGAGCTTTGTGTCCCAGACTGTTACTTGCACTGACTACAGACCTGTCAGTGCAAGGGTGATGGCCCCGCGTGGCCAAGGTAGAAGAAGCTTCGTTTGGAATGAAAACCCTGTGTGGTCAAGCATGCTATGGGACAGGCATGGTCGTTATTGGTATGAGAATCAGCCACGTGCCATCTACACAGACGACATGTGTGGATGGCAATAGCACCCTTAGGTTAGCACAAGTTGTGTATAGAATGAAAGATAACGCTCGTTGACAAAGGACAGACATACATAAGTTAAGACCTGACAATTGTAGGTTAAAATCACCCGGATAATGTATATCCTTGGATATCAGTATGACAACGGTATAGAGATGAAGTCCCTCCATAGTTGCTCGACCGATGGGAACACAGTATGGTAGTAAGTGGAGCGATATGGTTTCTCGGCCGATATAGGCGAGAACCTTGACCGTAATATACAATGCATAGTACAAGGAACTGGCAGTATGTAATTGAGATGCGTGTTACGACCACCATTAATATAGCTATATGGAGAAAAGTATCTCCCGTTGTTTAACTAGTAGGTAGAACTAAAGTGTGCCAAGTCCTGAGGCACTAAAGTGACGGTGATTTCATATCACTCTCAACCAACAGGTGGGGCACGCCATCAGAAGCGAAGCAGATGTATCTATGGACTGCGTTGGATGATTTAAGGTAGGATTCAAGTTTCCTATTCTTAGATCATGTTTTTACCTATCGTGGCGCTCTTAAGCTTAACGCAGTTTAATTATATTGTACAAGAGAATAACATATCATTAATGTGTAACATTCCATTTATAAAGAAATCTCAATTTGGCTACATTTGTTAGATACGCGGTATTAACCAATGTCAGTTACGCGGATTTGCCCTAGGAGTGTTGTGCAGATACGCAGTTTTTACTAGTGCTAGTTACGCGGTATTGCACTATCCCCGACGAATATATTATAGGTTATACGACAAAAAATGGAAGAACAAGTTTACTAAAACTGCCACACCTCTCATGAACGTACCTAAGCCCATTTCTTTATATTACATATTTTAATTTCAATTACTTCCCATATACTTAGCTTTATCTTCTGCCTTCTGGCAAAAGGTAATTAATAGCATTAATGAACTATAATAAAATTCTATAATACAATCCCAACACATCATTTGGATGTGCGCAAATTGTTGCCAATTTTCATCATCATTCATTTTTGACCTTATATCTCGTAATACTCGTTTTATAGATGCCGGATGATCATGAGAGTGACGTTCAAAACTATGAGTATATAGGATCGTTTTAATAAAATCGACAGCTGATCTCTACTTGACTGTACGCTTGCATTACATCGCAAAAAAGAAAGTATTAAAAGTAAAGGCAGGTCGAAAATACAATTATTTAACAAACTGAATCTATTTCAAGGAAACTAAAATGACTTCTTTTTATGGACTCTGTCAGCTGTACTTACGGAAATCTCATCAATTGTTTGGCGCCGCGACAACCGGGAAATCCCTGAAGGGCGCGGCCTAGGCTTGCCGAGAGCGTACCCATCAGGGATTAGATTAGGGAGCTCAGCAGGCGCGGCCTGGGCATACCGAGTGCGTGCGGCTGAGACTCCACCGTAGCATCCTTGACGAGCGATCCGCGACCGCGTTCCCGAAACGTCCTACGGGACCCGTATCTTGCTGGTGCATGAGGCACCTACCCAGCCATTACTTAAGTTAAGAGTTTGTTTCAATAAAGGGCATACAAGACCCATATTTGTTACCGAGTCAATCAGTGTTCTCTATTTACCCTAGTGGACATCCCCTTCTACCCCTGCGTTAGCCTGGAAACTTCACTACGCCCTTCAGGCGGAAGGATATGTGTGGCTCGCCCTAAGCGACAACCATCACAATTTTAATATTTATTTAAAGTCCGAATCAAGTAGCTGTCTACATTTCACGTAGGTAGATGTGTCTTAGAAACAGGACTTAGGTAGTTAGGTTAAGGTACCCATATTTTTGTTTTTATTGTGGTAAATGCCGTAAATGACATTTAGTATACATGTATTTGTATGGAGATACAATGTATTTACGAATGGTGCAGAAGACGAATATATGAAAAGTAAATATCGATGTCGATAACTTGTAACGAAATATCTTTCGCTTCAGTTAAAGGCCTTCTACACGATCGGGACCAACCGCCAACCACCGTGTCCTTGGTCAGATCAACGGTTGGCCGACAGCGTTCCAGACGGTTGGGACCAACCACCGACGCAGCCTGTCGCGAGGGATGCGCTCACGACCAAGGCCGTTGACATCAACCAAATATCGGTTGGTCAACCGCTTTCTACACGGTCCATTTTTATATCAACCCGACCAAGGACACGGTGGTTGGCGGTTGGTCCCGATCTTGTAGAAGGCCTTTAAATCTCGAGCGAGCTAGAGAGCGTAATACATCGTGCGAGCGAAAAAGCAGAGATAGTCTGTATAACGAAAGTTGAACCCAATAAACTGAATTACGCGGCAACACTAAAGGTCATACGCATACTTTTTGATCAACAGTGTTGCCGCGTAATTGAGTTTAGTGGGTTCAACTTTCGTTAGACAAACTCTAATGACGTATGTAGACCCAGCAGAGAACATGGTTCTAACCCTTTCTTACTCGTTATTTAGTACAGTCGAGGTCAAGGATATCTTTACAATTGAGTGTTACAAAAATACCTTTACATTTAAATAAGTTTCCACACTACATGACAAAAATTTACTTACAACGCACATTACAGTTTCATCTTTTCACTTAATGCACCAAAGTTCTGTTTACCATCAGTCTTCCATAGAAACATTTACACACATTGGGACATAATAGGTTTACATTACATGTTACAAAATAAGATTTCCTGTCAATGTGCCTTAAATACACACACCACACACACATACATACACATTTGCAGTGGCACTTCAAACTTTACGCTCAAGCGTACTTTTCTTTACTTACACCTGTTGCTACATAAATATCTTTACAGTTTGACACGAACCTCGGTTCTTATTTCAAATAATGACAATCACCGAAAACAGTACCATACTGTCAAATATTTCTGTCTCTTTCATATTGGGCGTAACGTCAACGATGACATTTTTTTCTGTATGAGGAAAGTCTTCCAAGAAGAGGCCGACATAGAAAAGTGAAAAATTACGCGTCAAAAAAAAAACTACTTGTTTTCTAATCGGGATACGTACAGATTATGGCGTTAATTAAACAGGTAATTGAAGCGTATGCGTTATACAATGAGAAATCCTTTATTTTGTTGTATGTTATGTGTAAGAAGGATAAATTGCTGCGCGCCATTATAGGTAATTTCACAAATATTTGTAAACATTTTTAAGGTGGTACGACGACCATGCAAAACGTCTTTGACATTCACGGGTTAATGGTGCGATATTTTAAGAAACTTAAGTATCAAAATCTTTCATAAATTGGATTTCCATTTGCGCGAAATTCCCCCTTTCCTAAGACTTTTTATTGGCGCCATTTTTTTTACTTTTGTGTGGACCAGATGGTCTCAGTTGGCCAATGCTCCATACAAATATAAAAAAAATCGCCTCAAAAAAAATTGTTCTCATAGTTTTTTCTGATCAGAACACCATGCCTGTTATGCCGCTTTCGGCCACTTTCGAAACCAAATTTTCGAAACCAGTAGAGAAAACGGAATCATTCGTCTTGTTTGGAAACCAGGTTTCCTATAAATAAATCACAGTCTGTTTTAGAAACTCCTACCGAATACGGAATGTTAAATCTGCTTTCGAAACCTCAAAAATATCAACTTTGTTGATGTAAGGTATAAGAGTAAATGATGTCGTGCCTACATCCTTTTTCGTCGTTTTATCTTTACGTTAGCGATGTCGACGGAGCCCCGCTCAGCGGGGCTCCTATTTCTCGTCTGTTTGCCCTTCGGAAGCAGACGACTTCCAAACAAGACGAATGATTCCGTTTTCTCTTCTAGTTTCGAAAGTGGCCGAAAGGGTTATGCTCTTGATCGGTTTCACACCCCATTTTTGGTACACCTGTATAAAGAACCCGCCAAAAGACAGACAGTCAGACATGGCAAAACTATAAGAGCTAATATAAAAATGACTAATAAATTCCTCTTTTTTTAAGTCGGTTAAAGAGCCGAAATTGATAACAAATATAAGACTCAAATCAAGAAATTAAGGAAGAACTGAATATGACAATTTAATGTCAATATTCAAATTAAGAACCTTTCAATCAACCTGTAAAGATATTTATGTAGCAATAGGTTTCAAGTGCCTTTGCTAATGTAAACATATTTAGGGCACATTGACAGGAAAACTTATTTTGTAACATGCAATGTAAACCTATTATGTCACAATGTGTGAAAATGTTTTTATGGAAGACAGATGGTAAAGAGAACTTT
This sequence comes from Epinotia demarniana, assembly GCA_945867215.1. NCBI lineage: Eukaryota > Metazoa > Arthropoda > Insecta > Lepidoptera > Tortricidae > Epinotia > Epinotia demarniana. The sequence goes on from OX244280.1 coordinate 3,562,329, forward strand.
GGAGCATTAAGTGAAAAGATGAAACCGTCATGTGCGTTGTAAGTATGTTTTTGTCATGTAGTGTGTAAACTTATTTAAATGTAAAGGTATTTTTGTAACACTCAATTGTAAAGATATCTTTGACCTCGACTGTACAAAACTAAGAAGACTTCTTAGTATGTACTCTATATAGAATACGTTCAATTCATTAGAGCCTATATGCCTTTTTCTGTGATCTGTGGTTCAAAACAAATTAGCCTAGGTGATGTAGGCTTTGAGCATCAATCATGTATGACCTAAAACTAAAAAAACAGTATAGATATTCACCATTGCTAGTGACAATATAAATAATTAATATTCTACTAAATGTGGAATGAGGATCACATTTCGAGGCATTATTGGAATGATTACGAACGCACTCCAATAACCTGTCAGTTCTGTCACTGTCACCATTGCATTGCCAGTCAGTAGCCGTCACATTTGTCAAAGTAAGTCCAAACAGGCAAACACCAAGTCAGAGAGGGACAGACCTTTTTCTAATTTTTCTTTAATCTGTGGAAACTGTGAAGCTCAATCGATATTTCCAATTAATTCCAAGCTTTGAAACCAACGCTAAACTACAAACATGGTTAAAATGGGAAAGCATAAGTTGAAACTCCTAAACAAGTCACCGAAGGGAGAGAAGACTGAATCGAAATTAGCGAGTAAGATCACGAAAAAGAAAACGTCTGCGAAATACCCCACAGCAGCAAGTAAAAAGGTGTCTAAGATAAAAGAACTTGCCACAGCCTCAAAGAACAATGATCTCGTGGATGTGACTGTAAATAAGCAGCTCAGGTCTGCAAAGTCTCTGGTTACGAAGGAAGATCAGAAACCGCCTCAACCAAAGCAGAAACCAGTTGAAAAGCAGAAGAAAAGGCAGAAAACACAGACAGATGATACTAAAATGCTGTTAAAGTTGATGAAAAAGAAATAGGGTAATTTTCATGGAAGTAAGGTTAGGTTTTGTATATTTAAATGAAGTTAGTCCTTTAATTTTGTCCAAATATTTAGATTTATGAATGTTTATTTATATGGATTTTATGACTAATAGAAAATATTTATAAATTGTGACCCCTTCAAGTCTTCAGCGGCTAAGTGTTCATTATTTGTGTAATTATTAAAAGGAAAACTGATGTATACATCTTAGGTTATTTAAGTATTAATTGTAACTATAGATGATATTTGAAAAGTAGTTGTTTAATTTTTCTAACTACCCCCATACAAATTCCACAAAGGTTAGCTGCAAGAGATATTTTACAGGGATAAGTTCACATTGTGCAAGCAAAGTATGTGGCATAATATGCTATTATCTGTTATTGTGTACAATAAACTTTGTACATACAATACACACCTAATTTTCTTACTCATCATAAAGGGTAACATCAGAGAAGGGGATCACAAAAAAACAAGATTAGTGGGGACAAGCTTGTTCAAACGAACTTGTCTCGAAGTAAGCAAAGCTTACTACTACGAGAACTCGAGACTATACTATGAGAACTCAATCGATGATGAAGTTAATGAATGATCATTGCAACTGTATTATATTCTCTCCTATCATAACTTGTTATTTGTTATCAGTGGCAGATAAATTCGCCATGTAACTGTATATACTTACCTAAACATTTAGACCTGTACTCATGAATACTCATTCTATCAATTTGAGTGTTTCTCACTCTTCGTACACATCTCGCTCTTTGTTGCTCGAATATGTAAGTGTGATAGGGATGGAGATACAGGAACGAACTACACACCAGCAGCTCTGTATAGCATCATACTTCATGGAAAAAGGTAGGTACAGTCATCGTCATAGTCGGTAGCAGCCAAGGTGGCCAAAAATTTCGGTGCACGTCTTTATTGCTGAAAGAATAAGGGTGTGTTACGAAATATTTGGCTCAAAGAGTAAAGTAATTATATAAGGAGAAGAGTGGCTACTCTGACTTTACTAGCATGTATGGAAGGTGCTGCCGCCAGTGTCAAGGAATATAACTAACGCAGTTTACTCGCATAGCTATAGATATATATAGAAGTATACATGTATGGATACCTGCACAGCTATCATGCGAATGCGACGGCGCGCGAGCTCTCTCGATTTTTCTCGCAATATCCGTCTCTTTCTTATTAGTACAAGAGGTATAGTGCGCGAAAAATAGAGTATGTCGCGGCCGTCGCATGATAATAACAAGAGAAAACCAAGAGCGTATCAACATCCGAGCGAACGAAAGTCAAGTTGACAATGGTGACCGTTGGCGCCTTGGCGGTTGACAGCTAGTCTTTTTTTTTTAAATTTCTAGTTCTTCATCCGGCCGCAAAGAGGCGCTGCAAACTGGCAAAATGTAGGCCTTTTTAAGTGTTTTTAAGGAGATTTGGCTACTCTGGCTGCTACTAACTATATGACGCTGACTGTACATGATGTTGACGGCCACCCGGCTGATTTCGACCTCAGTGTCATGTTGAATATTTTTTGTAATAATTATGAATTACTGGTGTGGGGGTAGGTAGGTACTAAACAAATAAGAGAAGAATTATGTTCAAAATACTTTATTCTCAACAACATATGTATAAAACATTCTCACTGGTACTATAGTAAGTATGTATGTACTAAACTATTATATTGGACTTATATGTGTACTGTTGATGACAATTATCAATATGCCCCAGGCAGAAGAACCTTTTATCTCATAGCATCGGAACCTCTGGAAAACCCGACAGGTTTAAGTTTTTTTTTTCTAAATAACTAAAGCATTCGTTACCGTGAAGCTCCCTTTGAATACCAAGGACACAAGTTCTCACTCAAAGTGCAAAGCTCCATTGAAGCCACCTCCTTGTGAAGATACTAAAAAGTTCAACCCTAAACTTTGCAAATTAAAATAAATTCGTTTTAGCAAAGAATGCAAAAAAGTAACTAAAAAATGTATCCATTTTTAGATATTCTTGTCAATTTTAGGAACAAGTTTAGCATATATTTCGATAACTTACACCTATTGGGTTTTTTTAATTTTCTGAATACTATGAAATGAGGGCATTGAAGGTCCATCCTTTTAGGTATTTAATTAAAAGCAAACTCACACAAAGTATTGTTCTATGATGTATTTTACGATGGAATTAAACCTTGTATCAACGTCACATGTATATTGTACAGTCGGCCTCAAATAGTTATTAGCAGCCAAGGTAGCGAAATATTTCGGTACACTCCTTTATTACTGAAAGAATAAGGGTTACGAAATATTTGGCTACTCTGGCTGCTACTGACTATATGACGCTGATTATACAAGCAATTCTCCCTTCCCCAATATGTAACCCGTAATTTACCATTGCCTACATAAAAGCTTTTATTTAAGGGGCTACCCGAGGTTTCCATCGATTTTTGACAAGTTTTGAATCGTATCTCCTACTTTCGCACTACAGATAGAAGTATAAATCAAACGGTTATCGGTTCTTCAATCTTTTATCTCCATTCTGGTCTACCGGATTTTGAAGCAAATGAACACTTAATTTTGTATGATCTTTTTAAACATTGTCTAAAATAACACTTATTTTGTATCTCTATTGACGTGAAAGATCTAACACATACGAAATCTACATATTTGGGTTCGTCTGTGACGTCCCTAAAAACTGGTCCAGGGTTTTCATTTTAAACCAATTAACACAAAAGTTATGGCCAGAAACCGGTTTTTTGGCCTAAAATTGTTCAACTTTGATGCCAAATATCTCGCAAACAATGATCTTTGAAGTAAATATGGGATACTATATTGCTTAAAGCCGTTGTTGTTAACATAATAAGCTACAAAAAACCTAAGAAAACTAAGAGATTTAGATCGAAGGTACGATCCCATACGCCAATTATGGGAGCCCCTTAACTTGCAAATTGCAAGTTAAATAAGTTTGTTCGGGTGGGATCTTGCAACTCAATTTTGAATCAGTTACCGATTCTGAAATTTTGGGTTTAAGTATAGTTTCGATGGCAACTGATTACAATGGTACCATCAAGCTGATCTGATGATGGAGACAGAAGGTGGCCATAGGAATGCAGGACTTCTTAACCCCGTTATGATTGGGGTCGTTTGAATCGTCTTGACGTGTAGTTGATGACGGTATACAGAAAAGTACAGTTGGCAAAAATTTAATATCCGTCACAAACACGCCAAACTGCGAAAGCGTGGATTATCAGTAACTTTAAAGCAATGTATTATTTTAAATTGTGCGCAACTACTATAATAGGTAAACCGTTTAACTCTGTTCCCGCCTGCGCGTGATAACGGGACGCGGGTGACGCACGACGCGCACGCCCCGTTATCGTCATACCCCTGCACCCGCGCGCCCGCCGTGTATACTTGACGCCGTTATAGATTCCAAAATTATAACCTCAAAATTGCTACTTTGTAGCTAAGAACTGGCTACGTCCATCATTTGGAAGAGTGTAAGTTTGTCAGTGTCGGTTTTTTTTTTCATTTTAATGGCAATTTTGAGGTTATAATTTTGGAATCTATATACGCCGTTAAGTATAGGCAAGGACAGAGTTAAGCGGTCTACCAACAGTGGACGATATACAATTAGTTAAATACCTAAACGGATAGATTATAGGCCTCATTACACACACGAGGCGATTCGGGCGCATTTTCATACATGTCGTTGTCGATGCACCGTGCGACGCCACGCGCGTTATTATGAGGCTATAGACACATTACAGTGAGTATTATTACCAGAAACGTCACAATATTTTTATCGCAAATATTGACGGCATTGAAACAAAATATTCATATTTTGAATATCGCGATAATATCGTGATAATAATAATGTAATAATACTAAGTGTAATAGGTGCCACAGACAACGCGAAATCGTTATACACATGACGCTTACCCTAGTGTTTTCAGACAGTATTAAAAAGGGCATATACGCCATTAGTTATAATTCCCGAAATGTAATTTTTATTTTACGAACAAGCATCCAATTCCAATAGCACTACAAGCGTTCCATTTTGTTCCATTCGAATTACAATTTGACGACAAAAATATACACCGACCGGTAATTGATACTTTACACTTAAACACCTAGTAAATAAGACATAATTTCAAATGACAGCCCAGCTAGCAGGGCTGGCTTTATGGTCAAGTTTTACGCCCAAAACGTCAAGTGAAACATGACGATAAAACCTATCGTGCCAGAAGCCCAGTAGTGAGAATGTATGCACATAAATTACTAGCTTAAAAACAAATAAGTCATTTTAGATTAGAGAAAACTTTCATAAGTGTTAACATTTACTAAACTAAAATCACTAAACGAACTAAATGCTATTCTAATAAAACTCTCGTTGACTTCGCGCCGGCGTACTAGGGTTATTATAAGTTCAATGACCTTTATTCATTTTTATTGGGACAGACTACAGTAAGACTGCTTCATTATCAAGTTTTAACCTGTCTCTCCCACTATTCTAGATAGAAAGAGATGTATGATTATCATCCCGGTACCAAAGAAGACCCAACCTTAGCCGGTTCACTGGTACGCATGCTTCGATAGCATGCGCGGGGCTCCGAGCATCCCGTTGCTATGGAAACGCCTCACCTCAGCTAAACACGAAAATCGACGCCTGCGCAGGTCCTACTTTGGTGCCGTTGATTATAACGTAGAGTTTGAAACGCTAGTACGCCATCTTTGGACTACATAATGTCAATTTTGGCAGCACTGGCACGTCTGTATTTGTAAAACCACAAACTTTAAACATTGTACAATCCGTGAGCATTGAAACTTTCGTCTTTTGTTTAGGATCACAAGTTTAAGTCACTTTTTTGGATTTATTTAATGAATGAGTTTCTTTGAACCTATTTCAACCTATGATTTTTTAACACATCACATATGAAAGGTTAAAACAAGCTTCCCTCATGCTTCTACGTTCTTATGATAAAATAAGTGATTTCCCCCAAACCGGAAGACTTCTAGCTCACGGATTATGCAGTGATTACTGGTTTCTAAGTTTGTAATATCATTTTTAAGCTGCCAATATTTTTCATTAGCTAGACATAAATTGGAATAGCACTGACATTTCTCGATGACATCCATGTGGCATTAATAATGTCCCATGATGAGGGCTCACATGAATATAAAGTCAATTGAGCTTTTCGCATGATGAAACATCATTATCATTAAACTATACAGTGTTACCATTAGGGACGAGTGTGAAAATAGTAAACTAGACGACAGACTCACTGCTGATTATTTTAAAGTAAATTTTAGCATATTATTGGTTTTTTTTGTGATAGATTAAACTTTTTGGACAGGTCTGCAAAAATATCAAGAGTCCATGCCACTTTTCTTTAACGTAACTGTACCCTGTAGTTAAATATGCTTTACAACTTTCCTTTAACCTTTTATGTATGTATTTAAATTCTTTATTATACATGGAACAGAACACAACAACAATACAATTATTACAGGAACAGAAGACCGCCGAACCTCAAATAAGTTAAAACTGTCATATTAAATCAAGGTGTAGTTTACAGTCACATGGTCTGGCACGACGGCGGTTAAAGGGTTAATATCCTAATCAGTTGGACACACTGTATAATCAATTATAACTACTTTTGATTTCTGTGTATCTGAATTAACTGTCATGTCATGCAGCCATATTAGAAGGTCCTATCTTAATAGTTAACATTTATAGAACATAAATAAATACAATCACAACAGAAACTCGCTCGCACTGACTAGGCCTTCGAAATTGTATGAAATATCCGAACAGAAATTTGTAGCCTAGCCTGATGTCTAGAACATCGGACTGCCTAAATGGAGGTCGCGGGTTCGAGATTGAGACCTGCGGTGGATTTAGATGTAGGGGTGCTGTCTCCAACGTGTATATTAACCTAATGGGAATAGTATCAACTTGTTTGACATAAAATTTCTCAATGTGTTTATTGAACCATTCATGAACACAAAAAGGTTTAAACATGTCAACTAAAGAATCAAACAATTGTCCGAGTCAACGTGTAAAATTGAAAAGTTGCAAATTATGTAACTTTTGATTTTCACATCGCACTTGATATGATTTGGCCGAGCTGGAATTGCGCGAACTCCAAATTACCAAAAGAGGCGCTCTCAGTGTGAGTCGGTCTATAAAAATATATTTATAGTGGCCAAAGTCTCTATAAGGTCGAATATCGCTCTAAATGTTTCGCACTGATACACGGTTTTTAGTCATGACCGCTCGCGAAACGTGTCGAGCAATATACACCCTTAATACTGTCAATGACCGTTTTTATTATATTTCAATGTCTGATACTCTCGGGAATTCACTATTTCTGTTCGGATTTTACTATAAACCTAGATATTAAATGTGCACTTACATTAAGTCGCTTAAATTACCACTTAGGTGTTATCTGTCCTATGTTACACTGCCTTAGTCTAGGCGCTAAGCGCATAAAAAGCTCTGTATAACTACAATATTGTTCAGTGCGTATATTTGTTCCACAGCTATAGGATCGTGGACAGTCGGATACATTGGCATCGGCTAAAACGCGGGTGTACAGTCAAACCATAATTAGTTAGATGAAACCACTTTCGATGCAATCTAAGAATTAAACAATCGTAACTCGAAAAACGTATATTTTGAAACTTCGTTTACTCTGAGACTCTCAATACTTAAAATAGGGGTATAGACTAACCCCCTCATTCATGAATCTTAAAATGCAAATGCTAAAAAAATGATTTGTCCCTTTCTAACGAGCACAAATGTCAAAGTGGCAGATAAGGACAAGCGAATTTTAACACCATTTTAGTTCAAATAGGCTTGTAGAACGTTTCTGAATACGGCCTCGAATAGAGCTATTTGTCCGACCTAATACCAGGGGCGGCTCACTCCGTGATTTCGTCGCAACGCTACTAGTACCTGCCGGCCCCGGCCGGTACGTTAGGGCTGCTACGTCACGCCCGCGTTCTATCGCAGCGCGTTGCATGCGATAGAAAGGGATGGCCACGTTTAGGCTCGTTCAGCATACCTAAACAGGGGACTTGTTAACAGTGGACCTTCTGAACGTAGTACTATTATTTATTATGTGGCCAGAAAGTTCCTGTGCTTAGAAATTTATAGCGCTTTTTGGGTCATTTACTGTATTTCTTAGCTACATGTATTAACAAGACTAGATCCATGATATTTGTCCCACAAAAACTTTAATGCTGTTGAGCGCAATAGTTGACTGGCAGAGAAAGTCTAATTTGCGCATTAAGTCCGCCAATTGTACTATTTTTACTTGTGCAATAAATCCAATAAATTTTAAATAAACAACGTTTTTGGGTCACTTACTGTATAAATCTATGTATTACTCGAAAAGTTAGTTTCGTCCCTTCAAGTTTTATTTTCTTTGAAAATGAGAGCTAAAAACGATTAATTTCAAGTCAATTTAACACATTTTAACCCATTTTTAAATACGAAAAATGGGTTAAACTTCTTCCATATTTGCCTCAACCTGCGTCTTAGCCACGCCTCAGTGTAAGTTAAATTAAATTGTCAAAAATCTCCGTGCACATTATTTTAATAGTAGTTTGTATGCGGATACAAGTGTTATTCCTGTACCTAGCTATAGGAACGCTTTAGTTTGGCACAAAAAATCTCAATGGAAGCTTAGACGAACATATTTTCGACGGTAAAGTACCATCGCCTGCGTTCGCTTTCCACCCTTAGGGCTACAATTGCTTGAACGTTGCGCGTTATTTGTAGGACGACGCAGAGTTTAGCTCGTTAAGGTACAAGGGAAAATCAAACTTAAGTGCAACTAATGTGGAACACCGTGAACTCAGGCGACTGTATGACAAGGCGTAAACGACTTAAAAGGCATTTATAAGGTCATATTATCTGAGTAATTTAATTAGTAGACTAGTATGCTTTTAAGACAACTCTGGACCTAATGAAAAGTCAAGTTTAAACTTGGGATTTAAGTTTCGTGTTGTGCAAAAATTATCTTCTATACAAGTTTTGTCTAAATCTGGTGGTCTAATAGCGAAGAATTAATCAACAAACTATTGCATTTACAATGTTAATGTAACGTACAACATTACATGCCTTTTGTCCTTTACACCTTATGTAACACCATTTAAAATAACATGAAGGTAAATCTAAAATGTAATCATAAATAAACTTTTGTTTGGTAATGAACAACGTTATTTCACGTTAATGCTATGAAATACCTACGTTTTTCGCAGTCGGGTAAGAACATTTAAAACAGAACTTGTACCTAAATGAAATTGGTATGAAAAAGGTAACTTACTGTAACTACTGTATTTCATTATGAAAATCTGTTAACAAATTATAACAGCTATAGAGTTTCATATATATTTTAGATTTTCCTAAATTACAACAAAAGATTGGAAGTACATAAGTATACTTCATCATACATAAGTACATGCCGACAGATTTTCATAAGACAATAATTGAGATTATCTGAATTTAGAGAAATTGTCAAAACTATATACACATGACCAGTAAATAGATAACATATACATGGGATAACACAACCTAATGGTATTTCTGTTGATCTTTTATTGAAATTACAGATTTCTGCTTTGATACATTGTTCACAATAAACATATTTTTTTATTATTTTTTCAGTGGAGAACGAAGCCTCATACGACACTTCAATCGTACACGCCAACATACAAATTTGTATGAATCAAACAATAACATTAATATATATTTCAAAACATTTTTTGTGCTACCTTCATCTGGTCGGTATCTTAATTAAAACGAATTAGTAAGCATATTTTTTATATTTTTCTTATTTTCAAACGATATCCCTTTTTTTAGGATTTTCAAACAATAAATTCGTACACTTAGTCCATTTAATAAGCGAACAAAAACTGAAAACTAATATGAAACAGAGGTAGCAGGATTTAGACGTATATACAAAAAATAACTAAACTAAAACTACTATTTACACTTTAAAAACTAAAGAGAAAACTACTGAAAGAAATAAGTAGGTACGGCGTGAGCAAAACTGATCTCTAACACGATACGCTTAAATGTCTTTTTCGATTGCACGATTGGAACACAAAACCGGGCAGTCAGTGTGATTTCTGACGTCAATGCACACTTTTTTATAGGCCAAGGGGTTTATTCAGCCAGGGACCAACTGAAGCGTTTGGTTACGCTGGTAGTGAGAATAAATGTTTTCTCTTCATGTTCCCTAACTATGGCGGAACCATAATCATGTGTCATATACATGTATATGGCAGCCTGAATCCAGTAACCAATTGATAAGGACCCGACAATAATTTGTGCATGGGGTCGTGCCCATGAAAACGTCAAACATGCTTTTGTAATGGGGCAAAGTATACTCCAGTTAGTGGAGACAAGTATCTTTACCAGTAACAATATCTGGAAGGATATTTCATATTCCTGGTCACCCAAGACCCCAGGCAGGTCACGTTGACACTTCGTGCGTTCGGATAGACGCAAGTGCGGAAATACAGGTTAGAATATTTCGAGTTCACTTTCACGAGGGCAATTTTTTGTTATTATCAATCGATATTTATTTATCTGTCATTATCACGATATTTATCATGATATTTATCGTGATGATTATCGTGATTATTATCATGATATTTATCGTGATATTTATCATTGGAAATTATCCTTTCGAACCCTGCGAAACACGTCCACTGCTGAACATAGGCCTCCCCCAAAAGCGGAGCACCAACGGTGAATTAACACTCGGTGTCAGGTACAATTCATTCCGTCCCCCTGGTCCTTACCGGTCCCCGGGTGTCCTGTCCCCTGTCCCCCAGCCCGTGGCGGTGTCAAGGCTTGTCGTCCTCCTTCTTGCGCTGGCTGAGCTTCTGTTTCACGTCGAGCAGCATCTGCTCGAACGACATATCGTCGCGGCGGGACGGGGCTGAGGTGGCGCCGTGGAAGGCGCTCTCGGTGTATTCGGCTTCGAGGCCGTCTGTCGAGATAGGAGGGAGTTATTGTTTGTTACTAACCGGTTCTACCGATTCTAATAACATTAGTACTGTTAAAATGCCATCTGTTCAAAAGACTTCGGGCAAGCCATATGCTACGCGTACGACGGGAACTGCTGCGCTGTAAGACTCTAGTATACTGACCGAGGTCGGCGTACGACTGCCGGCAGAAGGCGCGGCGGCCGCCGAAGCCGACGTCGTACTGCGGGAACTGCTGCGCTGTAGGACTCTAGTATACTGACCGAGGTCGGCGTACGACTGCCGGCAGAAGGCGCGGCGGCCGCCGAAGCCGACGTCGTACTGCGGGAACTGCTGCGCTGTAGGACTCTAGTATACTGACCGAGGTCGGCGTACGACTGCCGGCAGAAGGCGCGGCGGCCGCCGAAGCCGACGTCGTACTGCGGGAACTGCTGCGCTGTAGGACTCTAGTATACTGACCGAGGTCGGCGTACGACTGCCGGCAGAAGGCGCGGCGGCCGCCGAAGCCGACGTCGTACTGCGGGAACTGCTGCGCTGTAGGACTCTAGTATACTGACCGAGGTCGGCGTACGACTGCCGGCAGAAGGCGCGGCGGCCGCCGAAGCCGACGTCGTACTGCGGGAACTGCTGCGCTGTAGGACTCTAGTATACTGACCGAGGTCGGCGTACGACTGCCGGCAGAAGGCGCGGCGGCCGCCGAAGCCGACGTCGTACTGCGGGAACTGCTGCGCTGTAGGACTCTAGTATACTGACCGAGGTCGGCGTACGACTGCCGGCAGAAGGCGCGGCGGCCGCCGAAGCCGACGTCTTACTGCGGGAACTGCTGCGCTGTAGGACTCTAGTATACTGACCGAGGTCGGCGTACGACTGCCGGCAGAAGGCGCGGCGGCCGCCGAAGCCGACGTCGTACTGCGGGAACTGCTGCGCTGTAGGACTCTAGTATACTGACCGAGGTCGGCGTACGACTGCCGGCAGAAGGCGCGGCGGCCGCCGAAGCCGACGTCGTACTGCGGGAACTGCTGCGCTGTAGGACTCTAGTATACTGACCGAGGTCGGCGTACGACTGCCGGCAGAAGGCGCGGCGGCCGCCGAAGCCGACGTCGTACTGCGGGAACTGCTGCGCTGTAGGACTCTAGTATACTGACCGAGGTCGGCGTACGACTGCCGGCAGAAGGCGCGGCGGCCGCCGAAGCCGACGTCGTACTGCGGGAACTGCTGCGCTGTAGGACTCTAGTATACTGACCGAGGTCGGCGTACGACTGCCGGCAGAAGGCGCGGCGGCCGCCGAAGCCGACGTCGTACTGCGGGAACTGCTGCGCTGTAGGACTCTAGTATACTGACCGAGGTCGGCGTACGACTGCCGGCAGAAGGCGCGGCGGCCGCCGAAGCCGACGTCGTACTGCGGGAACTGCTGCGCTGTAGGACTCTAGTATACTGACCGAGGTCGGCGTACGACTGCCGGCAGAAGGCGCGGCGGCCGCCGAAGCCGACGTCGTACTGCGGGAACTGCTGCGCTGTAGGACTCTAGTATACTGACCGAGGTCGGCGTACGACTGCCGGCAGAAGGCGCGGCGGCCGCCGAAGCCGACGTCGTACTGCGGGAACTGCTGCGCTGTAGGACTCTAGTATACTGACCGAGGTCGGCGTACGACTGCCGGCAGAAGGCGCGGCGGCCGCCGAAGCCGACGTCGTACTGCGGGAACTGCTGCGCTGTAGGACTCTAGTATACTGACCGAGGTCGGCGTACGACTGCCGGCAGAAGGCGCGGCGGCCGCCGAAGCCGACGTCGTACTGCGGGAACTGCTGCGCTGTAGGACTCTAGTATACTGACCGAGGTCGGCGTACGACTGCCGGCAGAAGGCGCGGCGGCCGCCGAAGCCGACGTCGTACTGCGGGAACTGCTGCGCGGCCTCCACCGCGCTCCACGCTTCGCGCCCGCGCGAGTACGTCACGAAACCGTAACGGGTCCTGTACGGGAAATAATAATAGTACATTATTGTCGAAGCAAGGGAAGTAGGCAATTGCTGGCCGAGTATTCATTTTACGTCACACCTGGCCATAATGCGAGTTTTACTGCACGCTGCGCGTACGGGAAAACTCGCATTGCGGCCAAGTGTTTTGTACTCAAAACGGGCGGTAATTCGTAAAGCCCCAGAGCGCATATTTACCTTAGGAGTCCGTTTAAATTAATACGAAACCAGCAATTGCCCTTCCGGTTGAGACGAATATAGTGCTTTTCTCAAAATTTGTGCAAGAAAACAAAAATATGCTTTCTAGCCATTACAACAATGTACTATTCTGAAAATGATAAGGCATAGATTTCTTCTCGCCAATTCATGAAATTGTCGTACGCGTACGCCTTTAGATATTTGCCTTTTTGCTTTGCAGGGAACAAATATTCAATAACTGAGCTTGCAGCTTCTTTTAAACCTTTCATAATTGTCACGTCAATTTTCTATATTTTCCGTAAAAACAATTAGCCACTGCATGTAAAAAACAGAATAAGTCTTGCATTGCCGCCTTTCAATTTTTTTTAATATAAGTTGGAAGTGTATTTTTCTTTCGAAAACGCCATAAGTTATTTCAGACAACTAAAAAGTCGCGATAAGTCACAGCTTATCGCGACATCTTCCGTTTTGGCTATTTAGGACCTATGCTTTTTATTTATATGGCTGTTTAACCTTTTTAAAAAGTTTGTACCACGGCAAATAATGGAATTTCTATGCGACATTGTAGTCGAGCAAAATCGAGCCGGCAAGGTTTTTTATTCTTTAAATTTTGACTACCCATGCACTTCGCGTCCTGATTTTTTTACCAATAAAGTCAACTTTGGTGACGATTTTTGAGAAACAGTTCTTTATTCGTTCAGTATTTTTCTAGCTTATCTGTAGGACTGTCCATCGCTTGGGGGACAGCGTGTAGGCGGATCTGAGGAATCTTCAAGCTGGACGCTGGCAGGAAGTGGCGCGGGGTCGGGTGGCATTCTCTAGTTTCGGAGGCCAAGACCATTTTTGGATCACGGAGCCAAAATAGTTAGCTTATCTGTCTGTGCTATAAAGGATAGGGTATGATGCAAAAGCGTTCAACACCATTCATCACTCGAATCCGCGTCACTTCGCTTAACGTGGGCATAGTTGAACCCACTAGATTCAATCATGCGGCAACACCGTTTGCGAGACTATCACCTAGGTCCCGTAGTTTTACTACGAGAGTTCCTACGGCTAACTTCCGACCCCATCATCGTACTGCATTTTTCATTTTATTTTTATTCAGAAACAATTCAAATATTGTGTTTGAAATACATTAAAATTATACATAAAATTCGCTTAAACTTTGCTATTAAATAACTCTTATTTTTATTACCATTCATTTTACTTATAACATGTCATGTCTTCAATTCTTTTAACTAGGTATGACGCACATGAATCTCGTCAATGCATATTGTACCTACCATGGCACCCTTTCGTTAGGGCCATTTTACGGCGCTAGTGAGACTTGTTTTTTTCGTTCGCTCTCATTTAAGGCGAAGTTTACAATCTTGGTCAGTGTAGGTTAACTAGTAGCAAGCTAACTTTTATGTGTCAATGTGAAATAAAACCAATACAAGTATTTAGTTTTGTTTTCAAAGCCTGACAAGTTCCTATTTAGCCCCCGCTGTGTTGCGGATTTTCAGTGGAACAAATTTATTTTAATGGCAATGTTTTTTTTGACAAGACGTTGTAAGTCATTGAATGTCACCGATGTAAACAAAACGAAAATAATTCTTCATATTTCAGAATAACAATAAATTTTGCAATCAAAATGCCCAGAAAAGTTCACCCTGAAGCAAAAAAAAAATTCAAGTACATTTAAATGGTTGCAGCAGAAAAACGAAAAAGAACGAATGATTCAGCAGCATTCCAATAAACAATGTTCAGAAATTAGTTGTTGACATGACGGGTACTGATATTCATAGTGGGGTTGTAATGAACGAAACTCGACGCCGTATGCAGATTCCAAAAAAACAACCCATACCTTGCCACTAAAATGAATTAGTTTTGAATTGGTAAGTTTTAACTTTTCTGAATTATGTACGTGTTATTTATTTATATATCATTGTAAAGTTATAAATAAATGAATAAATGAACTTTATTTTGCAAGTGGGCCGCAATGGCACTTTTACAGGTCTGACTCTACTAGCGTTTCCAAATATAAGACCATTGTCAAGAGGAAACACCGGAACAAACTTAACAGTAAGCAATTTTTAACAAAATAATCTTAGTCACCAGCGTAGTTCCGCAGCAGAACCAGTCAAATACCTTAAAATTAAACAAAAGTCAAACAACAAGACAGATTAGGGCTATTTTGATTCCGGTCTGGGCCATGCATTTCTGTCAGTCATATAGTCTTCAACTCTATAATAAGCTTTTGACATCAATGTCTTTTTTAAATATTTTTTAAGAGCTGGGAGGGGTAGTTTTAAAACTTCGTCAGGTAACTTGTTGAAGAAATGGATACATTGACCCAAGAATGACCTCTGTACTTTACGGATACGAAACTTTTTAATTGCAATTTTATTTTTGTTCCTAGTATTGAGCTTATGAATATCCGAATTTTTTGTAAAAGAATCGATGTTTTTAATTACATAAATAATATTCTCATATATATATAGAGATGCTACAGTCATAATATTAATTTCCTTAAAACGGTCTCTTAAGGATTCTTGTGAACTCAATAAATATATTGAGCGAATAGCCCTTTTTTGTAATACAAAGACAGTCTGTATATCAGCTGCTTTACCCCAAACCAGAATCCCATATGTCATCACACTGTGAAAATAACTATAATAAACTAAGCGAGCTGTTTCAACATTGGTCAATTGCCTAATTTTCCTAATAGCATATGCTGCTGAACTTAACTTACGTGCTAGGACTGCTATATGGGGACTCCATTGTAGGCTTCTGTCCAATGTTATACCAAGGAATAAAGCCTTATCAACCATTTCTAGACATTCATTATTTAAAAATATTTTAGTTTCTACTGGTCTAACATTAGGCAAAGCAAACCTTACACATTTAGTTTTCTTAGCATTAAGTAGTAGATTGTTAGTTGTAAACCAGTCAAGTACTTTGACCAATGTGTTATTTACTCCACTGTAGTCGGATGATTTCCGATCAACCTTAAACACTAATGATGTATCGTCAGCAAATAGTACTATGTCACAAAGATTAGGAATTATATACGGTAAGTCATTTATATAAACTAAAAATAAAAATGGACCTAGGATAGAACCCTGAGGCACCCCTAAAGTAACTGTTGCTCCATTAGACTGCGTCCCGTTTACAACCACTGTTTGCGTTCTATTACTGAGATATGAAGACATAAGACTTAGCGCATTTTCAGACAGACCATAATGCTTTAGTTTCAAAATAAGCGTTCTATGATCGACACAGTCGAATGCTTTGGTTAAATCGCAAAATATTCCAATTGCATCACAAGAATTTTCCCATATATTGTAAATATGTTCAATGAGGACAGAAGCGGCATCCGTCGTGGAACGTCCCCTTGTAAAACCGTATTGTTTACTAGTGAACAGTTTATTCCTATTAAAGTGTCCTACAAGATCGTTTAACATTAACTTTTCGAAAACTTTACTCAATACAGGTAATATAGATATGGGGCGAAAATTTTTTAGGTCATTCAGATCACCCGACTTAAAAAGAGGTATGACTTTACTATATTTCATGAGGTGTGGAAAATTTCCCTCCGACAGGCAACTATTGTAAATAAAGGCCAAGTAAGGTGCAATTAAATCTATGACATGATTGATGACTTTAACTGACGCTCCCCATAAATCTTCCGTTTTCTTTAAATTTAGGGACTTAACTAAACGCCTGGATATGCTCCTTACATTCCCTTTGTGAAGATGCATACAATGAAGACATACTTTCAAGTTTGTCTTGTAGCCTGTTTATCTCTACCTGTAATTTTTGTGTATTTAATTCTGAATTATCTAGCTCCAAAGTACATTGTTGAACTCTATTTTTCATGACTGAAAGTTCAAACACTAGTTTAGAATAATTTTTATAACATGCTTTGCTTTTAATAAGCTTCTGTGTACGCCTAATATACCTGTTTATCTTAACATATTTTTTTAACTTATTGATACTACTGAAGAAAATCGGCTTATTAGAATCATTCTTGTCACTGCATACCAGCTCTTGATACAGGTTTTGAAGAATACTGGCGTCGTAACGCTCTCGTTCTCTTCTAAACAAGTCCAGTTCGTAATTGGCTTCGCCAAGCTCCTCTTCCAGATTTACTATGCGCTTCAATGCCACTTCATGGGTTGAAGCACACTGGTTGAATGAGTCCACCTGCTCTTGTAGGTGTTTCACCTGCCCATTTGCATCGCATAGCTCCAAGTCATATTGTGCAAGCTCAGCTTTGTAAGCTGTGTTCTTGGCGAGTATCTTCTGTAACTCTGCCTCACTATCTTCTCGTTCCTGTAACAACTGCTCAGTCAGGGCCTTAGCTGCCTGAAGTTCTTTCAGCGTAGCCTTCAGTTGCATTTCGTACTGTCGAGCGGTGGTCTTGCGGGATGTGGAGTTGGATTTGTTGCTCATTTTGTACCAAAAACTTAAGCACCTTTTATATACAATCTTCAGTATATTATCCTTAATCTATGCAAAAACCACAACTTAAATAATTTGATTCAATTCACAACAGCTTGCAATTTTTTTTATATTTGCCGCGTTTCTCTTTCGCTGTTCAGACTAAATACACAATCACGCCCTCTTGTAATGAATAATAAAGTTGTTGATCGCAAACTCATATATTAGTGCTGTCACTTTACTTCGTAGCGACGATAACAATGTGTATAGTGCTTAACTAAAACGGCAATCTACTGAACGCAGCTCGTAAACGCGCACTAATTTCGTCCTGGCAACACTAACGGTTGATTCTGTCAGCTGTCAAATATCTGTCCGACGCCAATCAGCTGTCGAGTGGTCCCGTTAGTTTATTTGGAAACAGCCGTTAAGTGCAATATAACTTGCAAGTTTTGGTTCAAAAACAAAGTTAAACGGTTCGTGCATTTCTCTCACCGTTGAAATAAGTGTTCCAAATGTCCTGGGTGCGTGGTTTGGTACCAGAATTTCAATGCAAATGGTATGATGCACTCACTAGACACAAACATATATTTGTAAGCAATGTTTTAGATATTTAGTTATAAAATAATTGTACGAGCTCTTCATAGCAATGTTTACGTGACCAGGGTTGCCAGCCGTTAAAATTAAATGTAACCGCCTAAATAAATAATCTTATCTAAATATTAATAAAAAAATAGATACTTGATTGAAACTGTTTTGTAGAAGAAAAGTTCATATTACTGTGGTCATACTTCAGGTTTTGACAACAATTGGTAACTATTCATATTCTCATATCTTTTTGATATGGACATAATAATATCGACATATCACCATGTTGTTGTTTTTTATTACTAATACATATTTCATAACTAGTAGCTCATAAGTCCCAGTGTACAAAAGTAGTTTGTATGAATGTCTGTATGTTTCTCAGTCAATCTCTTAGAAACGGCTCAATTGGCTGTGATGAATTTTGGCACATGGATAGTTTAAAGCCAAACCCTGAAACAGAATGTGTAGAATACTTTTACATCTGAAGTCATTCCCACAGGATTAACATGTCTCGTATTTAATAATAAGTAATGACATTGTTCTGATAACCTTAACGCGGAAGAATTCGCTGGAAAAAGCTAGTAGGTACGTAATTGAGTACTTGGGGGTAGTCTTTTGTACATAGACAGATTGATGTACCAAGCCGAGATGTGTTAGGCGATATTCACATCTAAGTAACAACGATAATATTCACATCTAAGTAACAACGATAATATTCACATCTAAAGTAACAACGAAATAATATATTATTATGCATGGGTTGGTTACATCTGGAACGTCACAATGAAAATGACATTTGTGACAGTGACATTCGGCCATCTTTGGTAACTTTTTTGGAATCTAAATACGGCGTCGAGTATAGTTAGCTTGGTACTAAATATGTATATCAATTATTAAATATTTCTTTTTCTCATTATAGGCGTCTGTAGTGCTACAATCAAAAATATATACAAAAAGAATGAGCCGTTACCGCCATTGCCATTGATGCAAGAAAAATGGATGTCGAATATTTCGAATCGGATTTTTTATTTAATTATCAACTAGACATGCTCTTCCGATTACCTGAAAACATAGTTTCACAATCTACAAGTACATAATTGTATATCTCACTCGTTCTTGCACGATGCCAATACACACTGTCCCGACTATTCATTACGTACACGTATTATTGCCATATGTAAGCTGTTTGTAGCGACAATATATCAGGGCTAAATAGGAACTTGTCAGGCTATATATGAAACATACCCATCCTCCTTATTATGTAGTCGGACCTCCATGATGTGACCAAACTTGGAGAACTGAGCTCGCAACGTCGCCTTAGTGCTGTCCTTTTCTAATTTGCCGACGAACACTATGCGTCTCTCTTCCACCGGTTTGTTACCGTCTCTGAAACAACATTCATTACATTAGGAGGGTATAAATTCTACTTGCTCTGTGAGCGGCAGAAATCTTTTAAATTTTTTATGAATAATGATATTAAAAAAAAACCCTGTCCTCCTGTAGGACTCCTGTCGCGACCGATCGGACAATGATGACGAACTAGATCAATAGTTCTTAACCTTTTAGTGTTGGAGGACCATTTTATGGTTTTTTGTTTTGCTATGGACCACTGACTGTTGTTAGGAGTCGACTTGTTGGCGCTTATTTAATATTTTTGGTCGATGGCTTCGCGGACCACTTCGGGTGCTTCCAGGGACCACCAGTGGTCCGCGGACCACCGGTTAAGAACCACTGAACTAGACAATGGAAGCTACCTTTTCTCAGGGCTGTAGCTCCGGTACCCTGCCCTCCTGTAGGCCTCCTCTCGCGGACTGCACGAGCGCGCGGAGTGCGACCCGTCGGACGACGACGACGAACTCGACGAAGACGACGAACTAAACAATAAAAATATATGTTACACATGAGAATCAAGTACAGATTTCGCTAGATGACATCGATGACACAAATATTAAGAGTTTTTACCCAGGACCTCTTTTTCAAGATAATTTAATGTGTATTTCAGAGTTATGCACATTTTTTGCAAATAAATATATTTTGTCAAAATCTCAAAATGATGCCTAAATCGAAAACCATTTCGGTAATTATCTTATCTGAACGTAATAAAGTGGTTTTCCCATTTTTATTCTTACTGGTTTCCGAGAAAATCACTAAAATCTGTAAAACGCGGTATACCCCGTGCGTGACGTCATTCTTACGTCTGTTGAGTGAAAGATGTGGACAGGTGCCATAGAGAGACATAATAATGACGTCATATTTTACTTACGACCTATTGGAATTCACTACTTTTAATTGTGATATTTTTGGATGAAAATAAACATTTAGGAAGAAATAAAAAAACACGTATACCTTAAAATTTCATTTTCTATCGAACTAAATCATAATATAGCCAACTTAAAAAAATGAAATGTTGTAAATTAATGTCATCATTAGGGAGTTTAAGGTAGGGGACGTCGTCGTAACAAACTTATAGTGATGTGTACTTATCACTAGTATTTTAGATATAGATACTTAGATATCTCAATAGTATTTTAGACAATCGATGAGGGCTCTTAAAGTCGAGTACCGTGTTAGTAAGTTACGAGAATGTAAGAGCTAATTGTGTAACTATAGTCTATTTTTTTTATTCCGTAGATTAAAATGACAACCACAAATGTCAAACTTAGTAATAATGTGACCAGCTATATACAAACAGTGCTGATCTTTGAAATCGGTTTGTGAATAACCGATAAAATCTTGAATTAATTTAAGATTAAAAAAAAAACAATAAATAAAATCTACTCACAAAATGATACGAAATAAACAATAAATAAAATTTACTCACTACTAATGTACTCAAACACTTAAAATGACATTGACGTATCGGCGACCTAACGCGACGCCATTTTGTTTTACGTATTTGGCATTCGTTATTTTACTCGTATAGTGGTCGGATGTTTTCAGTACGTGTTCTCTCGTTTTTAGCACGTAACGGATTATCCATTCATTGTGTTACAGACGCTTCATCAACCAATATAAGTACAAGTCCCAATCGTTTATTTTCGGTTAGTACCGGTTGTAGCACATCACTATTTATAAGACGTAAAAAACTAGCAATACATGAAATGTCATTTTGGTCTACGGAATAAAAATGTATACTTTTTCTACGAGTCAACTGAAATACTTCAAACTTGGTATCTATTGAAAATCTAAGCCCTGCTGAAACGAAGCGCAGCCCACCGGCTCAGCGTTTCGTTGACGTCTTTTCTTTTATATCCAAGTGGACTTCTATTGGTCAAATTCATTAATTGTGAAAACTCTTGTATAATAATTTATTTTAGTTTAGACGACGTTTAGTTTAGATGACGACCGCTTCAGCCTAGTTGGTAGTGACCCTGCCTACGAAGCCAGAGGTCCCGGGTTCGAATCCCGGTAAGGGCATTTATTTGTGCGATGAGCACGAATATTTGTTCCTGAGTCATGGTTGTTTTCTATGTATTTAAGTATGTATTTATCGATATACGTATGTTTATCGTCGTCTAGTCCCCATAGTACAAGCTTTGCTTAGTTTGGGACTAGGTCGATTTGTGTAAGATTGTCCGCTTATATTTATATTTTTTATATATTTTAGTTGAGTTGGGAGATCCATGGAAAAAAGTTTGTGGTTATAGTTTGGTGTACGAAGTCTTAAAACAAAAATTCGACAAAAAAAAATTTGGAACATACTCGATAATAACTTAGTCACTAGGTATTTTCGTGAACTGTGAATGCGCCTCTATTTACATAATATTGGCACTATAACTTGCATAACTTATGATTATGATGTGGGTCTGCCATGTCAAACCCAGGGCCAAGGCGGCCATATCCATCGGAGACATTGACTGGTTCATTAACCAGTTGAACCTGCCACGTCGGCAGTCATTTTTTGGCAGTTAATTATCCCAGTTAGAACCCACGAGCCATCATAAATTGTGCATGATATGGCTACTGTGCATATCCAATGCACAAAACTGCGCTGAAATTGTATTTTTTGGGTAACTATCATACTGCGTAAAGATAGAGCAAAGCCAGATCATTCACTAGTTTATCCTTGTGCCACCCATAATACAAAATTATAAAAAAATTGAGCTTAAGGGGCTCCTAGCTCCCTATGAACTTCGGTATGTAACTCTCCGTTTTTTTCGTGTTTTTATGGGTTATTGTATTAAGAACAACGAGGTTTACCGAAATAGTATCCCATATATAGTTTACTTCATAATTCACAGTTTTCGAGATATGGCGCCAAACTTTGGCAATTTTAGACAAAAAAAACATTATTTGGACGTAACTTTTGTGAATGAGTTTAAAATAAAAATCTCTCGTGCGTTGTTTGAGTCAATAAGGAACAGTTATTTGTAGATTTTATATATAAAAGTGCATAAACGACATCAAATAATCATTTTTGGACCATACGCGAATAAATCATAAAAAAAAACTTTCACAATTCCCCTCGTGCAAGCGATTGTACCATTAATATATCTATAGTTTTCACCGAGGAATAGGAAGGCCCTTAATTTCAGTTGTTTAACACGTATTATAAATGCTTTAATTTTTATTCAAAACGATGTGAATTGTGTTGCACATTGGGCGGCATGAGGCTATAGTAATTTCAAACAACAAACTGCATGGTGGCAATTGAACCAGTGTGAATTCAGCATCCAAAAAAACCTGTAACAGAAATTCTCAAGTATTAAACCACAATGCTTACCTAGAAGAGGAATCAGAGCTTTCAGAAACAGTCGGTTTTCTCAACGGGGGAGTGAAGGATTTGTCACACTTCTTCTCCGTGCGAGGGGGGGTCTTTCTAGGGCTTTTAGATCGCGCGGAATCGTGTCTAGACCGAGACCGAGACGGGGAGCGACGGTAGTCTCTACGCGGGGACGGCGAGCGCCGGCGATAGGGCGATCTCGTCCGTTTTCTCTTGTAGGGAGATTGTCTCCTTCGCCTATAGCGGTCGATAGAGCGAGACCGGCGAGTTCTGACGCTTCTGCTGCGAGATCGTCGTCTCCTATGGCTGTGAGATCGCGATCGCCGCCTGTATCTGTCGTAGCGGTCGCGCGAGCGAGACCGCTTCTCTCTAGAGCGGGAGCGCTTCTCGCTCGAGCGTGGTCGCTGCTTCTCGTTAGAGCGCGATCGCTTCTCTACTGAGCGGGAGCGTTTTGGCGTCTCCTTTGACTTGTTCAGACTTGTGTCTGTGCTGCCAGATTTGTCAGATTTGTCGCGCGAAGGGCTCGCGTCGCTTGACATGGACATGTC
Source organism: Epinotia demarniana (assembly GCA_945867215.1). Taxonomy (NCBI): domain Eukaryota; kingdom Metazoa; phylum Arthropoda; class Insecta; order Lepidoptera; family Tortricidae; genus Epinotia; species Epinotia demarniana. The sequence goes on from OX244280.1 coordinate 3,585,721, forward strand.
ACTGTCGTTCCTCTTTCTTTGCACTGGACTCCTTTCTGTAGTAGCTGCTCGTTTCGGTTGTATAACCACAGACTGCTCTGTTTCCGTCTGAACATTAGCATTTACAGATAGAGGTTTTCTCCTATGCTTTCCTAAATGTAGGATGATTTTGTCTTCGCCGTGGTCAGCTTTAGCGTCATATTCGCGTACTATGATAGTCTTATAAGTTTTGACTTGTTTAGGTTGAATTGGTTTTTCGACGGGTTGCTCTGGTGCTTTCTTTAGAACTACGTCTTGAATAGACGCGAACAAGGAATTGCTGGATATTTTAGTATCAACTTGTTTTTCTACGCTCTTTAAAGCAGCAGTTATGTCCTTGTATCTTTCCTTGTCTATTTTAACGTCTGTGTGTCTTTTATCGTCGGGACTACGTTTCTCCTTTCGCACATCGAAGACGTTTTGCTTTAGAACTGCCTCGGACTTTTTGATTTTGAAATTTATTACTGCTTTATCTATCGGTGGTGTTTGAGATTTTCTGGCAACTCTTGGTTTAGATTTTTCCATTTGTCTGAAAACTGCTTCGTCAGTGTTTGTGCCTACGCTGACTAGTACTATTTCTTCGTAGTCCGTTGCTTTTGGTTTTTCGTTCATTACAGGATTTGGTACTTCTGGTGCCATTCGTCCAACGATTTTGAGCATTTCAGCGTCACTTATAAGAGGCTGCAGTTCCAAGTTTTCTACCTTTGGTATCTTGCTCATCACGATATCCTCGTCTCTCTTCCTCGTAGCCTCGGCTTTTTGTTTCTTAGTGTTCATGAGTAACTTTCTAGATGCTTCTCTGATCGGATCGAATATTTTCTTAGGGGCTTCGGGATTTTTCTGTTCAGTTGCGTGCATCGTTTCGTTGGGGGGCGTAGTATTTACAGAGATGATTGCTACTTTTTCTAGAAGACTGGGGCTTGGTAGGTCAGGGAATATTGCTTCAGGACTGACGGCTGCGGAGCTGTTGTTTGACGTGACTGATCTTCTCATCTTATACTCCTGAAGGTTTAGTTTCTTTTTCTTCTGTGGTTGCTCTATCTCGTTTCTGTTCGAAATGTCAACTGTAACTTTAACTTCTTCTTCTATTGGTCTCTTTTCGGACTTGATGTCCATCGATTGCGGTATCTGTACATCTTGCTTATTGCTAAACAACGCCGTGTAAAAGTTCTCCTCCTTCGGACGGGGTTCTGTCTTAACATCTACACTCGCACAATTATTGTCACTAATATTTACACATTTATTTATCACGCTATCTAATTCCTGTATTTTAACAGTTTCAGCGTTCAATTTATTACTAACACTAGAGATACACTTTTCAATATCTTTATCATCTCGCTGATAGCCTTTATAATCACAGTTATTAAGTATAACTTCTGATTTATTTTTTATAGTTAACTTAATACTAATGTTCGTTTGACTACTGAGAGTATCACTTGCTTTAGAAGCATTTTTAACCATCACAGAATTGTTAATTTTATCTTTAAAAGTATCGTTAGCACTATGTGGGGGTGAAAGTTTTTTCCGACAGTTAGAAGGGGTTGGTGGTTTTATAGGTTGTTTTATGGTCTTTTTAGCTTTTGCGTCACTGTCATCGCTGGTTTTTGTTTTATTTTTAGCGCACTTGTCACTTTCATCGTCACTGCTGAGATGGTAGACGATCTTTTTGTTTTTGCAAGACCTATGCCTAGAGTTGAGGATTCTGCTGTTGCTAGAAAGCACTTCGGGTTTCAGGAGGCTCTGACCGCCCTTTAAAGCGGGCAGGCTGTGCCGCTTTTTCGTCGAGCAGTAGTCGTGGTCGTAGCGGACGGGGCTCGGGGAGCGGAGCGTCGTGTTTTTATTCGGCATCTGCAAACGAGTATATCGTGATAGTCTCACAAAACTGATCTGAGAAGGTGATCTAGAAGAAAGGAAGGGTACTCACCAGTATTTGCCGCATCTTGTTCTTGTTGAGTTGGACCCCTGCATCCTGCAAACGCATACCGTTGGTCAAGCCGTTGGGCTTAGCTTTAGCCTCCTCTTTGACTGGCCTTTTCGGTTTGGTGGCGAATTTCTCGTTCGCTTCAAACTGTTCGAGAAGCGAGTTCAAGTTGTTCGCCGCCAACACCGGAATTGCCGCGTCGTTGCAGGATTCCACGTCGACAAAGTCGTCCACTTCCACTTTTACGTCGCTGACTTCAAGTTTCACTGGAGTTATCGCTGGTTTCTCTATACAAAAGTCTAGAACGTTCGGCTTTAGTATAGGGGTTGATGTTCTCGGCGGTTGTGCTTCAGTGCTAATTGTAGATTCTACAGGATTATCTATCTCCATATCTTGAGTGCTTAAATCGTCGTCATTCCTCTCGCATTTCTGCTCCGTTTGGCTGGTAATCAAAAAGCTGTTCACATCCTCATCGGTCAAAGTGCGTGGAATGTCATCGATTTTGTGACCACTGTCCGATTTATATTTGTCATTGTCGAAGGCTAAGTCAGACAAGTCCAGGTTCAGATCTTCAAAGCTTAGACAAGTTTTTGCGTCGTCAATATCCATGCAAGCTATGTGATGCATCGGAGAATGAGGTACTGAGCATGATCTTTGTGTACTCCTGAATTTATAAGGAATATCTTCAAGCAAATATCTTTTGATATCCTCGATGTTTGGAAGGACATCTAAATCCGATTCGTTGACAGGATCTGGCTCGTTCGGTTCTGGATCTTTAGCTTCAACAGTTGGTTCAACCTGAGGAACACTTTGAACAATATCTGATTGCGTATTCGTATCCTCAGGCACTTTCTCTTTAATGAAGAACTCGTCAACATTAGGTACTTGTGGAACAACTACTGGTTTAGATTCTTTTATAAAATACTCATCAACGTCATTGACTACAGGATCGTCTTTTACATCCAAGATTGGTTTAGGTTTTTCCTTAATAAAGTACTCATCGACATTTGAAACTACTGGACCATCTAGGTTGATATCTAAATCGTCTTGGCATACATCTGTTCTGTTCTCCTGGTATTCGTATTGGGTTTCTTCGCTATAGTTGTCAGGGTCTTGTGCGCATTCTTCATCGTCTGAATTGTCTTCTTCGTTGATGCAATAGTCCGGTTGTTCTTCATCTGAGGAAGCTTCAAGGTCCAGGTCTGGGTGGACGGCATAGACTTGAATGACGTCATAGTCGTCACCCTCGACTAAAGTGCATTCCGCGTTTTCTGCGAGTTGGTTATCAAGTTCTACGACGTCTACGTTTTCGTCATCATCAGAACTGGAGTCTTGACTTGTTTGAGTCGTGTTTGCCTGAAAATTAGATGCGTAATTATAACAAGTTTCGCGTACGCCAAATTGGTTGGTGGGTCTTTCGATCGTCGTCCTATTAATTAAGTATGATCGATTTCGGTTAGATCGGGTGGTGCCTATACTTTTTTCGTGTCACAGAAAGTAATATTAAATTACCAGAATTCTGACAAAATACAAATTTCCATTATAATCTGCTATTTTATTCTCGTGAGTGACGTCAGTATAGCAGGACTATGCTAACATGCAGTATACACATTTGACGTTCTTATGTTTCTGCTTTTCTGCTCTTATGACGTCACGATAATGGCGGCTGCCTTTTTGGCGCGAATATATATCGTTACATTTTTTATTATTTCTTTGCACAAGATATTATTTTGAGGAAATAAAAAGACTAGTTGACTATCGAATCTACACGAACATTTTCATACAGGTATACAAATAAAAATGTAGAATAGCATTTATAGACTGTTAAGTCGAGATGTGAGCGATCTTGCAAGTCCCTAAAATGAAAACAAAGAAAGTGCTCACGGTCTGATCCCAATATTCCCCCTCATTACTCTCCTCATCATAATCATTCCTCTCCACATACTCCGGCTGAGCCTGCGAGTACTCGGGGCTGTTCTGATTGCAGCTGCTCTCAGACGAGAGGGATTCGCTCGTGGACCCCATCCTTTTGTGCCCGATGGTGCGGTAGCGAGCCTGGTGGTATGTGTTCAGAACATGTGACTCCATCGCTGGAAAGAGAAATGGTGGTTTAACGTTTTGAGTGCTTAAGGTAAACAACGTTGACGGGAGGGAGTACCAATGGTACGCATACCAACGCCATCATGTCAAATGACGTTGAGTATGTTCTATCAAACTCACGAATTATTCGAGATCTAACGAGAACATGGTTTTATGACTTAAGGCCTCCACACACCGATCGCGGGTCGTGCGCGACGCGGGTCGTGCGCGGCGCAGGTCGTGCGTGGCGCGGGTCGTGCACGGCGCGGCGCGGGTCGAGCGCGGCGCGGGTCGGGCACGACCTGCGCCGCGCACGACCCGCGCCGCGCACGACCCGCGATCGGTGTGTGGAGGCCTTAAGTCATAAAACCATGTTTACGTTAGATCTCGAATAATTCGTGAGTTTGATAGAACATACTCAACGTCATTTGACATGATGTCGTTGGTATGCGTACCATTGGTACTCCCTCCCGTCAACGCCTCCTCCACAACCCTCCTCTCACTTACCAACGCATTTCTATCAAGGCAATATATCTCACTATCTCTAAAACACAGTTGCGCACGACCGCCGCGGGCCCGCGCTACAGTGAGAAAGAGATAGAGATACCGCCCGAACTGACCCGCGCACGACCCGCGTTCGGTGTATGGAGGCCTTTAGGTCAGCCATATCAACCTTTTTAATAAGACTTTGTTCAGTTAAAAGATCTCGCAAATAATATTATTGTTATGAACCTATAAACATGATATCTGTAGGATATGTGGAGTATTGGGGGGGTAGATTATAAGTACTTATTACTATTTACCGGATGTGGGTACATATAAATATGTGTTATGTCACTCATGACAGTAGCTCAGTCCTGCAATAAACGCTGTTTGGATAACTGGCTTGTTTCGTTCCTCTCTCTCGTGACGGCTCCCGATACCATATTGGCGACGAATTCGGACTTACGCAACGGTTTTGTGTTATTTACGACGAAAGAATGACAATCGGGAAGCTGGAATCGTTTAATGTCGAAACGGACAACTGGTCGACATACGTGGAAAGGTTGGAACAATATTTTGTGGTCAACGAAACAAAGGAGGAGCACAAAGTACCGACTTTGATAACGGTGATGGGGAATCAGGCCTATGAACTTCTGGTAACGCTGCGTACGCCCGACAAACCAGCAAGTAAGAAGTTTCTCGAACTGGTTAAGGTGATGAGCGGCCATTTGCAACCGAAACCGAGCATTCTGGCCGAGCGATACCGGTTTCGTAACCGGAAACAAAAGGCGGGTTGCCGATTTTGTTGCAGAGCTGAAAAAGATGGTGAAGTATTGCGCATTCGACACTGGGCTGAAGGAAAATTTGAGGGACCAGCTTGCGTGTGGACTGCGGGATGAGTCGATACGACAGCGTTTGTTTACCGAAGACAACATTTCATTCGACCGGGCGCTGCAAGTGGCGGTAGCGATGGAAGCGGCGCAAACAAACGCGGCGGCAGTGGAAGGTCATACAAGGGACTTCGAGCCCGTCGCGAGTACGTCAAGTGGATGTCATACGGTATCAGCACTTTCGTCGCGCGGCCGGGGCACGATGACGTCATATCGGCCGGCTAGCAACAGTGGGGCGCGGCCGGCTAGTTACAGCGCGGGGCGGCCGCCGGCGTTCCGGCAATCGGGAGCAGCAACACGGGAGTACCGCCGTGCACCGTCTGCCTCTGATTGTAGTGTTTGTGGCCGTGCGCATGAATCGTCGAGTTGTAAATTCGCAAATTATGTGTGCCGCGTTTGTAATCAGCCGGGGCACCTGAAGAAGATGTGCCCGAGGTTAAAGATGGACACGCACAACAATGAAGTGCAGGAAGAAGAGTGCAGCGATTTTGGTGACGAGGTACCATTTAATGTTTTTAATGTAAATAATATACACCAATTTAAACCGTTTATGTTGCCGGTTAGTTTAGATGGAAAATTAGTTAGTATGGAGGTCGACACGGGGAGCGCAATTTCGTGTATCAGTCGAGATTTATATCTTAAATTGTTTGCCGACTTGCCATTATTTAGAAGTGATCTGGTGATGTGTTACTATACAGGGGAGAAAAAACAACCTATGGGGAAGATATATGTTAAGGTTACTTTTAAAAGTATATGTAAGCCATTGGAGTTGTAAGTGGTAGATAAGGGCGAGACACCTTTGTTAGGCAGACAGTGGTTGCATGAGTTAGGTATCGAATGGAAAGAATTGACTTGTCACACAGTGAAGGTCACCGCACCGTTTGACTTGAATGAACTTAATTCCAGATACAGTGAAGTATTTTCGGATGGGCTCGGTCGGTACACGGGGGGAGAGGTGAGCCTGCGGGTGCGCGAGGGCGCGGCGCCCGTGTTCCTGCGCGCGCGGCCGCTGGCGTACGCGCTGCGCGAGCCGGTGGAGCGCGCGCTGGACCAGCTGGTGCGCGACGGCATCATCACGCCGGTGGACACGTCGGACTGGGCCACACCGATCGTACCCGTGGTCAAGGCGGACGGGACTATTAGGGTATGTGGAGATTTTAAGTCTACGCTTAATAGATGCCTCGAGGTAGATCGTTTTCCGTTACCAAGGGTAGAGGACTTATTAGCCAAAATTAATGGGGGGGAGAAGTTTACATAAATTGACTTATCACAAGCGTATGCCCAGTTTGTGCTGGATGAGCGATCGAGACCGTATACAGTTATTAACACACACCGAGGGTTATATATGTACAATAGATTAATCTACGGGGTAGCCTCATCTCCCGGGATTTTCCAGCGCAAGCTGGAACAGATGTTTGCCGACCTTCCCATGGTAGGCGTATTTTTAGATGACGTAATATTGACGGGCAAAAATGATGAAGAACACATAGAAACATTACATAAGGTGCTAGGTAGATTGCAAAAATTTGGATTGAAAATTAAAAAGGAAAAGTGTACTTTCTTTGCCAGGTCCGTCACTTATTTAGGGTATGTAGTGGACAAAGAGGGGATACATACAAACCCCGACAAAATAAAGGCTATCGAGCAGGTACCAACCCCCTCTTGCGTGACCGAGCTGCGATCATTCTTAGGAATGGTGATGTATTACGCTAAGTTTGTAAAAGATATTAGTTCGACTTTGGCACCCCTTTATACACTATTGAGGAAGGGTGTAAAGTTTGAATGGTCCGAGGAGTGTAGTAGGGTATTTAGCGAAGTAAAAAAATTATTAGTCAGTAGTACGGTGCTAGCACATTATTCTCCAGATTTACCCTTGATCCTTACTACTGACGCGAGCAGCGTAGGGGTAGCAAGTGTTATCTCGCACGTGATGCCAGACGGGAGTGAAAGACCAATCGCGTATGCGTCTCGGGTACTCAACTCAGCGCAACGTGGTTATTCGCAAATAGATCGGGAGGCGTTGGCTATAATTTATGGTGTAAAGAAATTTCACCAATATTTATACGGTCGCAAATTTCTTCTTAAGACGGATCATAAACCACTCGTTTCTATTTTCGGACCCAAAGCGGGAATACCGGTAATGGCGGCTTCGAGAATGCAAAGGTGGGCAGTGATTTTATCGGGTTACGACTATGACATACAGTATGTGAGTACCAGTCAAAATGGGGCCGACGCATTGTCGAGGTTGCCGCGCCGAGGACAAGTTAGGGAGAGGGAGCCGGATTGTACTTATATGAATTACGTTCATGACTTTTTACCTATTACGCATCAACAAGTTTGCGAAGAAGTAAAAAAAGATACATACTTGCGCAAAATCGTATTACATTTACAGTCAGGGTGGCCTTCGCACATGTCAACGACGGATTTGCAACCTTATTTCATGAGACGAAACGAATTGTATTTAGAATCGGGGTGCGTTATGTGGGGTTATAGAATTATTATTCCCGCCGTGTTTAGGGAACAAATACTGCAGGAATTACATGTCGGACATTTAGGGATAGTAAAAATGAAAGCAATTGCGAGAAGTTACGTATGGTGGCCTGGCATCGACGCCGACATCGAGCGGTGCTGCGCGGGCTGCGGCGCGTGCGCGGCGGAGGCGCCGGCGCCGCCGCGCGCGCATGTGCAGCCCTGGCAGTACCCCGCAGAGGTGTGGACACGGTTGCACATCGATTTTTTGGGACCATGGCACGGAAAAACTTTTTTAATATTAATAGATGCCTCATCTAAGTGGATGGAAGCATTCTCGATGGCAAACACCACGGGAACGGCGGTTGTCAAGATATTGAGGGAGACTTTTGCTCGTTTTGGCTTACCCAAGCAGATCGTCTCGGACAACGGGCCGCCTTTTACAGGCCGCGAAGTTGACGCATTCATGCGATATTACGGTATTACACATACATTTACACCGGCATACCATCCGGCATCAAACGGGGCCGCAGAGGGGGCGGTTAAATTGTGTAAGAGGGCTCTAAAAAAAGCCTTTAGGGAGCATGCGAATGTAGAAGAAGCCCTCCAAGAATATTTGATGGCTTAGAGCATTAAACCAACCGGAGTGGCAATTGACAGGCGTTCCCCTCTGCCAAATACGTATGACCAGTGGTCATACGTATTGTATGGACTGACGTTTATCTGACGTAGCTATTTTCACGTTCCGCATACATTTGACGTTCCCCTCCCCCGCAAAAATCGGCAGACTTTTTATGTTTAGAAAATGACACATGTGACCACTCCTGTTGGTTTAATGCTCTAAGTTTGATGGCGTATAGGAATACTCCGCACAGTACCACCGGCCAGTCGCCGACTATGTTACTGCAAAGGCGGGGCTTACGCTGTCGCCTGGACATACTGCGACCCGGCCGCGACCTCGAGCAGCGCGTGCAGGCGGCGCAGGGCCGCCAAGTGCGAGCCGCGGGGGGGACGGACAGAACCTTCAGTGTCGGGGACCTCGTGTGGTTTAGGGATTATGGCTCGGGGGAGAAATGGCTAAGAGGAAAGGTTGATAGTCTGATAGGCTCCAGAATCGTGTTAGTGGTAAGAGAAAACGATCTATCGACAAAATTTAGGAGGCATGTAGACCAGGTGAGATCGCGGTCGCCCGTTTCGGTTTTATCGTGGCCCGGTCCGATGGGCCACGCTGAAGGCCCTCCACCACCACCACCGATGCCTTCCGCCCTTCCGATAGTACCAAGACCCCGTCGGAATATAAGACCCGTCGAACACTATGGTGATCCTTTATTGTATTAGGATAAGGTTATTTACTATGTAAATTGGTTACTTAGTAGCAGTAATAAACGCTGTTTGGATAACTGGCTTGTTTCGTTCCTCTCTTTCGTGACGGCTCCCGATACCATAATATCAATAGGATAAGTGTGTATAAAGTTACAACACCTATTCTATTTTGCCAATTAGTTTTTGGGAAATTGTCATTTGGCGGTTACTTTAATTTTTTTTTGAGGTATTTCTTTATTTAATGAAAATAGAATGATTAAGGTCCATAAGATATCCGCAACGCAGGATTCGTCAATTGCGTACAAACAAACGTACATCGCCCTATGATAGAATCCGCAACAGGCTTCGTCACTTTAATTCATATTACAAGCGACGATATAGCACATTGTAGAGTTTTGTATAGAGTATTAGTATTACAAGGGCCAAATGGTTTGTTTCTGGGTCGTAGGCACTCTTTTGTCGAAAGTTTCCATGTCTTGTATGCAAAGTTTCTGAATTTTGTTGCAGGAAAGTTGAATGTCTTCCTTTGACAGAAGGTCTTCTGTCTAACAAATCCTATGTTATGGATGCATAATATACGCTCGGGTGACTTGCACCCCCGCGTTGCGCGAAAGCAGAGTTTTTTTTTCTATACTTACAACGACGGTGGCAAACAAGGCCCGCCTGATAGTAAGCGGACACCGCAGCGTATAGACGCATGGGCGTTGCCGACCCTTGACATGATTGAGGATTCGCCGTGTTGACAGCTGAAGGAACGAATTCTCTCTCTTTCAACACAACGCATCCTCGGGAGCTCTGGCGACCTTGCTCACCTCCAGGAACACAACACTACTACAGAGCAAGCAGTAGTGTTATTATGGCTGTGGTCTTCTGCAAGGCGGAGGTACTTCCACAGTTGGGCTGCTCCAAATTCGAGCGGGATAACATTTTGCTGTGCCCTACCTCACCAAAAAAGCGAGTTTAGCCAAAAGGGCAAGAAGGTCTGAATCCCTGTCCCAACCTCAGGTAATTATGTGATTTCGACCACACAACTATGGTGGCTCTAAGCTTACTTAGAATTTAATATTATTGTCACTATAAATGTACCTATTTACCAAGAGCATTGTATTGTTTACCATTCAAGATCTACATGTTGAAAACCTTTTTGGTAATAACACGCTACTGGCACATTTCATGTCATTCAGACAGACATTTGACAGACTGTCTAAAAATCACAACAAAACACATCAACACAACAAAAAAAAGGTAAAAGTTATGTAAATAAAAAAAAATAGCAACATAAAAAAGTGTGACCAGACAATACTAATGCTTGAAGGTACTTGTTTCTTATTATGGTAATATTTAATTTAGACTAAGTCCACAACTTGGCTGGAGAGTAAATTCAATTAGGAGTGCCAAGGGAACTCGTTTGTTTATGGGATAGCAATACACAATATGGGAGTTCACATTAGTCTGCGGTTTGAATATCAAAGACATCACAGGCTCAAAAACAATATAGGTTTATAAAGTTTACTTCGCGCACAGACTAAATGGCACATGATGACATGACACAACCGTGGCAAACTACTATACGGCTTGCCATCAGGCACACACCGTAGCTTACGGACGCTTGCGACTACCGAGGACAAAGCCGTTGCCGATCCTCTATTTACTTTAGGATTCAGCGTGTCGATAGGTAGGGACAAATGTAGGGTCATCACTCTCAACACGGCGCATCATCAAGCTCTGGGGGCTGTCCATATATTACGTCATTTCAAAATAGGATGATGGTAGTCATTTTATTAGGTGGTGACATACGGCAGGGGTGGGGGGTGGCGGCTACGAGCCTCAAGCCCCGCCCCAGAAGTGTCTGAGTACTGCCGGGAGCAATCATACATTTGGCAAAAAAAAATAGTGGGGTGAAGCCCCCCCCCCAAAAGTGTTGAAGCCTCCCTGAAACCATAATCCTGGACCCGCCACTGACATATGATACACAATACCAATCGGGACATTAAAAAAGCCGAAAAATGTATCTAGTTTATTATGATGTTTTTTTCCTTATTCACAGCTTCTGACCGCAAGCTTACTTAACTTACTTACTTACTTAATAAATACTTAAATATATGCAAATTTTAGTTATCAGATGTTAAATTCCCACAGAACAAAATAGTATCAAAGACAAAATAAATAATAAATATAAGTATAAGGGGACAAATCTTACACAAATCGACCTAGTCCCATAGTAAGCTCAGTAAGGCTTGTGTAAACTCAGCTCAGTAAACTTTGTTTGTAAGTTTTACAAACAAAGTTTTAACCAACTTCAATTCAGTACTCCACCAAGGGATATGAACATTTTCACATGTCCTATCCACATCACCACATAAACTGCTTTCCGAGAGCCAATGACTTGATTCTTACAGAAAAAAACCAAATCGCTTTACGTGGACCGATAATATTTGAAGAGTTCCGTCGATTCCTCGAGGATCTCGCAGAATCACCTTTGGCACTTCATTAGTTGCTACTTCAACGGAATCATATCTAAATACCTACATTTTATAGTTTTAAATTTTAATTACATTGAGGAGTTTCTTATTCAACTGTGTTGTCACCAAATTTGTGATTTCTGGGTGTAAATACACGACTTATAATAGTTATAATAGAAAATATCGAAATTACTACATGCGTGCTTAATATATTTGAGGAGTTCCTTCAATTCCTCATGGTTCCCGTTATCCAAATGGAGTTTTGATAACAATAGGACCAACCTGGCAGCATAAACTTAAAGAAAAAGTATTGTGATTGACGCATACCAGTGCTTCAGAGATACGACTGACAACGCACAACGCACGTAGAACCGATGGCCGTTGGGGTGAAAAGGTTCTCGGGTAAAGACCACGTACTGGAAGGCGCGGCGTGGGTAGGCCCCCACAAGGTGGAATGATGGCCTGGTAAAGTCGCGGGAGTTCGCCGGATGCGAGTGGCGCAGAACCGTTACTTTGGCACTCTTTGGGGGAGGGCTGTTGGACGTCTTTCGGCTGACATGATGATGGGTTCAAATACTGGCTCATACGTTAAATTTACTAAATAATACTACCATTCTTGGTTCATCCGTAGTATGTACTTTTATCCAGTGATAAAAGTACACCACTGTGTAAGGCCTGTTTGCCAGGGGCGGCAGGTATGGTTTTTTTTAAATGCTCGACATGTTATGATTTATTAATGGTGTACAGGCGAAAAGTTTCCAATATTTAAAAACTTTCTTCAACAGAAAGATCTTGGTAAATTCACTAAATTCCTAAAGTAGATATTCTTAAATTTAAATTTCCGATAGTGGTCTAATTCTATAGAAGCTTTGCAACATTTACATCTGCTATGATGACAATATTTGACCCCAGACCGTGTTTTTCTACAAACAACTTACAACTGGCCTGTTTTTTTTTTAATTCAACTCATATCCGAAATTTCTTTACTCATGTACATAATATCTGCCCCCAAACTTGTGGCATATATTTAATTTATAGCCAATATGCTATTTAAATGTACTTATAAGCTATTTTACGATGCTTAAATACATAGAAAACAAATATTCGTGCTAATCACACAAATAAATGCCCTTACCGGGATTCGAACCCGGGACCTCTAGCTTCGTAGGCGGATCACTACCAAGTAGGCTAAACCGGTCGTCTATAGACACAATATATACATAAACATAATATACCTATTGCATAATAACACATTCTTCAAAACAGAAAAAGACACGTGGTATTTCTCATTTCATAATATCATCCAACATCAAACATAAAATGAGTCATCCTCCACGCTAGAATGAAGTAGGTACTTATGTTGAAAACAGCATATTTACATCCATTTTAGATTAAAAGGGAAGCAGGGGGGGTGACCTCATTTGTCTAAATATATTTCTTGAAATACCTTTCCTTATGATATGTATTCTTGGGCACAATAATTACCACATGGCTCAGTGAAAACTGATTTTACTGATGTCTTCTCAGAGTTCATATTAGGGCCGATTTCTATTGTTTGTATGGTATAAAAGAGGGTAGGTTTTGGAAGAGCTTTTGAGTTCAAAATAGGAGGTACCCATTTCACTTTATTTTTTTTAATGTATGTTATCTGATTACTTGAAAATGCCTCGACCAATTTGTATATTAAAAAAATTTCGGTAGAATTGCTATTCTTCGCAGATGGTCCCATGGTCATCAAATCAGGATCTGATGATGGGATCCTAGAAAAGTCGAGGGAACTCTTTAAATCTTATTGAAACACTTGAAAGAATTTGAGTACTGATTAACAGTTTGAATTTATTATTTATTCAAAATTCCCAAATTTATTATTATTGTGTACCCAAATATTTTGTACTAAAAAATCCACTGTGCCATCTTTTGTCACTCAATGGAATAAAATGGTATGGTTGATGTATGGCCCAATAATCTGTGTCCAATTATCCTTTCTCTCTCTATTTGTGCATGGGTTAAAAAGCAAGGATGATAGGTGATTAGGTATAGTGGACGCGAATTATTGAGCCACACATCAACCTGAATAAATCTGTAGGAGACTAGAAAAAGGGTTTACCAACATGAGAGCTGTCAAGTTAGATCGAAGTAATCCATTCAAAAAGCAAATCTGCCGTCCAAGATAAAAGATTACAAATTCAATAACAGTTTTATAAAAATCTCAACCATACCCACTTTTATCCAATCTCGAAAAAAAAATGTTTGCCAAGACAACAAAAACCCATTAGTAAAACTACTAATATTGTTGTGTAAACATTATTGGAGCATACAATAATATTTATTTGTAATGAATAGCGTGACATTATGGCAACTGGGCATTATTTCCTTGTCTTTTTGACACACTGGACATTCTGAACCTTTGTCCAAAATACCCTGGAGAGACTACTCATCATCATTTGCTTGTCTTTGTCCCATTTACTTGGGGTCGGCGCAGTCAACTCATCACACACATCTTTCCTGTTCATATTGTCTCTAACGCAGTCCATCCAACTTTTTCTTGGTCTACCTCTTCCCTTACATCCTTCCACATTCATACTTAATGCCCTTGTAGTAAGATGACTACTATCTACTATCATCCCTCCGCATAACACGTCCATAGCACCCGGAGAGACTAATCCCTACTATAAATAAGGAAAGTCTGTGAGGCGGTAACTTTACATATTGGTAATCTCCAGAACCACATTTCTAAGCTTCTTTCACACACAGGTGAATGGACATTCGAGATGGACATAGACTATATTATATGCTGCAGGTTTGCTTGCGTTCCTTGAAAATCGCGGGTCAAGCGCGTGGAGCTAGTAGGGATATAAAATAATATTTCATATGCTCAAACTGCAACTTATTAAACCTTTAATGGGCAAAGATAAAATCAATCCATAATTCAAGTCCCATGATGAAACTTTTGTTTGACAATTGCCTAATAATTTGTTGTGATCAAATTATTTAATTTCCGAGATTTGTTAGCTCCAAAACATGGAAAATTTGCCAAAATAACATGTGCAGACTAATTCATACATTTTGAAGGGTGATGCAAAGTTTGCGGAGTCAGCTAGTATACAATATTTCATTTACACTGCTCTCCTGTCTTGATTGCATCCTAATCATATTAATATTAGTTATTAATATATTGACAGACAATCTATACATATAATAATCAACCTAGTCCAAAATAACGTACGTTTAGGCAGTTAATATAAACATGCCAGTGCATTACACTTAGAGAGCAATAAAAGCACCATATATATAAATTAACATGATGTAACATCCCAGGATTCTCAGGGTCCACAACATATTTAAAAGTTTCTGTCAAAAATTTCATTTATAGTACAAGTTTTTATTGCCGACTGAACTTGTCTGTAGACCACCCTCAACTACACATTGAGACGATTCTAACGAGCCCTAACACATGGGGTTCCATGGATTAAGTACTGAATTCCCATGCCCACCATCTGTCTACATCATCAGATCAGTTTGATGGTATAATAATATTTAAGTGTCATCCAAACTATACTTATACCCAAAATTTCAGCTCAATTGGTCACTGGGAACTGGGTCAAATTTAAGATTTGATGATGACAAACAGGTGAAAGTGAATAAAAGCTTGTAAAATGAGTTAGTTCAGGCTTTCCTATGGGCATTCAAAGTTTGAAGCCTTGTTAAGGCCTGATTTTGATGGGTCCATACAAGTATTGTAAATATTTTGGACATATTGCCTATATAATGAGAACATCATTTATATGTAACTATAGTGTTAACAATTGCAGTTTTTTTCCCGATCTTGATCCACCTAACACATTGTTTTAACAAACCAAGTTGAAGTTGGTTCTACCCACATGTACCCACCAGTACCCACAAGTAGGGTTATGATAATGTAAATATTGTTAAAAATCAATACTTAACCATTTCAGAGACCCCTTATTATTTCGCTGGGAGTTTTCAAGCTTCTTCACAGATTTTATCATGATATGTGCGGAAACATCAGGAGTAACACAGTTTATAGATAAGCCGAGCGCAGCCACTCAATAACTGTCAAAATGTAAAAACAATCCGAGAATCACGTGATTCCCTGCATTTTACAGTTAAACTGCGCTCAAAAAGTTATAAACTGTTAATTACACGCGCGATGACGAACTAACGGTACTCTAAAGCAATTGTTGCAAAAAAAGTGCACCAGATTTCGTTCTAGGTTAGGTCACGATTCTCCGATTTTTTCACTCTGTGTATGCACTGGACGTTAAGAAACCAATCCAAATTACTATATAGCATCTATTGTAGCTGTTTTTGGAGATAATTGTGTTTTTGTAACGGTAAATATGTAAACATCCCTAGCGTGAAATGAAAACCCGCGCGCTACTCCTAACCTTGATAACGAAAAGGTTGATACAGGTTTCTAGTTCAAGGTCTCGTGAAAAAACTGAAAAGTCACATGAAGGCGTTACACAAACAAAACTGAAATATCATTGCGACCCGCACAAAAATCTATTTTGGGACAAACAACAGATGAAAAAAGTACTAACCTTACGGACTCAGGTGACGGCTTTATCCATGTAATTTGCACTTGAGGACTTGTAAGCCTCTTTCACAAATTACACCATCAAACACACTCACACTGATATGTCCTCAACACTTTCAGACACGATTTGGCACTAGAACTAATTGTTTTTCGTAAAAAATTAACACTTTTCACGAAACATCACATGTTACGAACTTCACGACTGCAAAATTTATGTGTTGCCACAACTCGGAAAATAAGATTGTAAGAGGCTCAACACACGTGCACATATTTGCCTGGGTTGAATGCACAACCATTTGTATTCCCACACAATTTGGTTTGCCAACATTTTCTAAAATTGGTTTGTAACAACTTTATAACAACTAAAAAATATTTCCTCTGTCAGAAAATCGGTCTGTTATCCCTTCCTCTTATTTTACGACCTGCTTAGGTTGGGCTACTCATTGTTTCATTCTCGGAATTCGAGTAGGGGTTCTTATTCAGTTGCTCAGGTCAAATTTAAAACAAAGTGATTGTGTTCCTAAAATATATTGTATGAATCTAAAGTGTAATCTTAACACAAATTGTGGACTTTCCTAATCACCTGTATTAAGGTGACCATAATGGCCTATTATGTAGGAGAACCTTTTGGCTTTCCCATGTTTACTATTTAATACCAATTCATTAAAAAAACATTTTGTTTTGATTGTAATTCCCTACTCCGATCCTGCAGCTAGCTCAGCTAGCTTATCACATGACGGTCCGAAAGCTGTGTCGCGGTGCCATAGACTATCCGTCTCTTTCTAAGCGTTCTAATTAGAAAGAGACAGCAGATAGTCTATTTCGTCGTGACACAGTTCGCGCGCCGTCTGTGATAGCCGTGCTAATATGATCGAGTTTATGTCGGACAAAAACATGAAATTAGAATACTCTGGACAGGCTATGGTATGGTAATAATAATACCACGTGCGAGCGAGCTGGTAGCATACAAATCTCGATAAGTGTGACAGAAAGGGAAATATCATTCATTGTCCTTGTCATAGTTCCACTTTTTTTATTTGCCACAACTGACCCCCTAGCACACTAAGTTTTATGTCGGACCTAAAGCATTTGTCACTCTTGCACTCGCATATTTGCCAGAATGGGACGAATGCTTTATGTCCGACATAAACTTAGTGTGCTAGGGGGTCTGATTTACTATGAAGTTGTGGCACATAAACCATTACCCGTCCAAATTAAGTAGGTTGTTTATGGCAAGTCATCAGCCATTTTAAGACCAGTTCTTAATTTAGCTGCATAGGAGACTTTCCGTCCCTCACTGTGGCATCATGTACAGCCTGTACATGGACATAAAGAATTCGCCCCTTGCCAGCAAGTTTTTAAGTGCGAATGGGTAACCAATAGATGAATAGAAATGCGTTATGAATTTCCATGATACCTCTATAGGTATATATCTACACAGTTTGGTAGCTCAGCAGTAGCGTGGCAGTGGGCGGGGCACATAGCACGTAGAACCGATAGCCGTTGGGGCGGAAAGGTTCTCGAGTGGCGACCACGTACCGGAAGGCGCAGCGTGGGTAGGCCCCCGACAAGGTGGACTGATGACCTGGTAAAGGTTGCGGGAGTCCGCTGGATGCGGGTGGCGCGGGATCGGTCACTTTGGCACTCTTTGGGGGAGGCTTATGTCCAGCAGTGGACGTCTTTCGGCTGATATGATGATGATGATGATGATTGGTAGCTCATGCAAAAATATTTCAGATGTCTCGACGTTTATCCCGCGATCGCAGCGTTACAATCGCAGATGGAGATGGTCTTGCCGTGATAAGGGAAGAGCAAACGAGCCCCATAGTTTCAAAGAGTAGCATTCCGAAAATTACTTCGAGCGGCATACTAAAGGAATCTCTTAATCACGATCCTAAAATATCTCATGACACAGAAAAGCATGACCCAGAGATCGAAGCAATGCTTGCAAAAAGGGAAGCTGAGTTAAGAGCAGAATTTGACAAAGAATTAAAAACGCAGTTATATATGATGAAGGAAAAATTCGACTACGTACTGCAGTAAGTAATGTCACCTAAAAATTCCCAATCTAGTTTTCTAGTGTGTGGGGTTGTTCAAGAATATTGAGTGGCTTAAAATGCAACTTTAAGGTGTTCGATTTCCCAAAACGTTATTTGACATTTGTAGGCTAACGGCGTGATTTTTGAAGAAACTTACGTTAACTGTAAGTGTCTTACATAAATTGGGTTTCCATTTGCGCGAAATTCCCTCTTTTCTTGAATAAACTTGTATAAACTAGAATAATTTGAGATATTAGTTAGTGACGTCATACTTTAAGAAAACCCTTTATTCACACGCAAATGGAAAGCCAATTTATGAAAGTCTCTTACATAAGTTTCTTAAAAAATCACGCTGTTAGCCTGGGAATGTCAAATAACGCCTTGTATGGAAATCGAACCACCTTAAGTAGATATTCCGTTTATTAGCGATAGTTTTTATTTACAGACATGAACAGATGCGCTCATGCTACATGTTGCGTGAAGCTCACAGGGAAAGGAAGGAAAAAGTGCAAGCTTTGCAGACACAGCTTGAATGTAAGAACATGACTGGGCTGATGTACGTGTTGTGCTCAGAGAGAAGAAAATCCAAATTGGAAAAGTTAAGGATCATCGAGGGTAGGTGTAACAGTCATTCTCACTTTTACTTAAGTCAGCAATATTGGCAATAATTATTAAATTTTCCACTATGATCGAAATTTGGAATTTCGTTAGCGGACGTTTCTGGTTGATAAACAGTTACTGGTATTGGCAATAG
Source organism: Epinotia demarniana (assembly GCA_945867215.1). Taxonomy (NCBI): domain Eukaryota; kingdom Metazoa; phylum Arthropoda; class Insecta; order Lepidoptera; family Tortricidae; genus Epinotia; species Epinotia demarniana. The sequence goes on from OX244280.1 coordinate 3,604,720, forward strand.
TTACGGAGTAATAACCAACCGCACCAGTAGCAAAGGAGCTCAAAGAAATTCAATAATGTGTGTTCGTTGACGTTGATATTATTATTTTTCCTAGTAGTTATAATATAACTAAAAAAATTAAAATCACAAATCATAATTATATTATAATTTCGTTGTTCGTCGTTCGTTCGTTTCGTTTTTAATTTCGTTAGCGGACGTTTCTGGTTCATAAACAGTTACTGGTATGGGCAATAGTTACGGAGTAACAAACAACCGCACCAGTAGCAAAGGAGCTCAAAGAAATTCAATAATGTGTGTTCGTTGACGTCGATATTATTATTTTTCGTAGTAGTTATAATATAACTAAAAAAAATATAATCACAAATCATAATTATATTATAATTATGATTTGTGATTTTAATTTTTGTGTATGATAAGGTCCTGTAATAACCATGCACAAGTTATTAAGGTTGATTTTATCTATACTACATAGCTTTCCTTTGTTTATAAATTATAATTAACACGTGCGTTAAAATATAACTGCACGGCTATCACACGACGGCGCGCGAACTCTTTCAATTTTTCTCGCACTATCCGTCTCTCTCTTATTAGAACAAGAGGTATAGTGCGAGAGAAATCGAGAGTATGTTGCGGCCGTCCCATGATAGACGTGCTGTAGTTTAAACATAATTTGACATGCGACTCGGTCCGTCGGGTCCGTCTGACAGTCGGGTACTCGTCTGAAACACCTTTAGCCCTTCAAAAGGTCACAAAACTGTAAAATTTAAAACTAGACCGTTTTAGAAAATAGTAAAGTCACGGTCAGAATTCAGATTCAGGTCATTGTGCGGGTTAGCGACCACCTAATTTAGTGTGAGTTTGTGAACCAAAAGTACTTGATTTAAGTAGTATTTTTTTAAAGATTTGTTGAAAATTATGGGTACCTATTTGAAAAAACTACCTGTTTCTTTAGTTGTTCTTTAGGTGGTCGCTAGTTGAAGCTCGTCGCGCCGGCGCTTTCAGCCTATAATGGGAATACCTACATAATAATGTCACCATCATCATATCAGCCGAAAGACTTCACATAGGCCTCCCCCAAAGCCCACAGAGTGCCAGCGAGGGGGGCCTACCCACGCTGCGCCTGTCGGAAATAGATATCTATATTTAATTCAGGAAACCTTGTCCTTCAGAGGCCCTAAGCACGAGGTTTTATCGTCACGTTTTAATGAAGATAAAATCTATCGTGCTAGCTGGGCAGTTGGTCGCTAACTAACGCTGGTTGCGTATATGAGCGTAACCTGACCCCGTAGCATATAATACGTTTTATGGTTATTTTTTATGTGACCTTTTGGTTCATTTGCTCCGTAAATGATGACTATAAAACCTTTCGTGCTATCCGTGCTGTGCTTGCGAGGCGTCCCAAGCCCATGTAGCGGCCGTGTGCAAACATTACTCTAGCGCCCCCTAGTAAGCGCGCGGTCAAAATGGAATGGTGGCGGGCGGCGCTCGGCGCCCCCTAGGACCGCTGGGCCCGTGTGCAACGTGCACCCTGCACCATAGAAGATGCCTCTGTATACAAGCCCCGGTTTTGATATTTCAGAGTACACCAAATACATTCACACCCTGCAAGACATCCTCACGGAGGGCCAGCTCCTGATATTGCACCTTTCGCGAGGGTACAAGACTGCGGCGCGCGTGGACCACGAATGGCGGGAAAAGATGAGAAGCATCATCAAGGAGGTTCTTCTCTATCAATTCTTTTTTGGGCGCCAAAATTGGTCCAACGGAACACTTAGCTAACTAGGTACCTATATCGGTTGGACAAAATAAATAATGGTACTAAGTACTAGTACTAGTATACGTGTTTGCCACCGTTTTGCACCCGTCGTGGTACATCAATGTCAGCTCAAGCCAGTTGCCGGATGGTCAACCAAATAGGATCCCTATTTAGGTATTGTATGGTTCAATAATACGCGTCCTTGTATCTTTCTCTCTCTATCTCTTGAGATAGCGATATAGTGCACCTATTGTTGGCTATTCACATCGATTGCACATGAAACAATCTCGATCGACATGTACCTCGGATGTTTTTGACGTATGTCGGCGACACTAAAAGTAACAGCGCCTGATAGAATACTCGTGAAACATGTCAAACATGTTGCATATTATTTGCATCAAAAATGAATAAAGGCGTTTTTTCTTTGCTCTACTGCGAGCTATCTCGATTTTTTTCGCACTAAGTATAGCTCTCTTTCTAAGTTTTTTCATAATAGAGAGAGACGGATAGTGCGAGAAAAATCGAGAGAGCTCGCGCGCCGTCTTCGAGCAAGGTCTCGTGATAGGCGTACAGTACAAAAATGTGCCCGTTGGAATGAAATTGCCTTTGTGTAAATCTCATTCATAGCAAATCCTATCCTATCGATTTTTGTGTGCGGGACACATAAATGACAAAACAACGGATAAAATTGAACGTTTGTAAGCTTGTATCTTCTATATATATGCATATTTAATTTCTCAGTTCCAAGAATACGTGTACCACTTCGCCGGTGGCACCCCTGAGTCCAACCAGTACGTGTTCGACGTGCCAGCCCTGCTGAAGACCGAGGCGGCCATCGTCGACAACCCTGAGGAAGACCCGTGCTATTGTGAAGAGAGTGAGGACGGCGAGGGCGAGGGAGAGGGGCTACAGGTGATAGAGCGGGATGGTGATGGTGCGTTCTTATAACTATTCACTTTTTAAAAAGTAACTTAACACTTTCACTGCGCCAGCGTCTTTGTTTAACAATAAGCTCTCGCGGCCACGACGCGATGTCACGATGTCACGACGCGATATGACGTCTCCCGCGAATGAGTAATGTTTCGGCATGACGCTATATCGCGTCGTCCGTGGTGAAAGAGCGGCTTGAATGCGGATGGTGTGGATGTGAGTGTCTAATCGTAGCGTTCTTTGAATATAAGTTGTTGCGAATGCCATGGTCAAATTTAGACAGCGCCTATTATATTAATTTTGGCTCAATAAAGCTTGTGTTATGGTTACTACACGAAAATATTTTTAAGGCGCCTTAGGTTCAGCGAAGTTAAGCGAACAGAGTTTTTGAAACAATATAATGCGTCTGTTTATTAATAATATGGTTAAAAAAAAAAACTAATCTTGAGGCTTATCTGCAGGGAGATCAGTGTTTCGAAACATGATTAAGCAACTTTCGCTCGACAGAAAAAAATCACGAACATAGGTCTAAAAGGGTCTAAAATACACTTAAAATATTCGTAACAAATTATGCACAAAAGCTAAAATATTAAAGTGGCTTCTAAAAATCGGCAATATCATGTTTGAGGGAACTCAGTGATTACTTTTTTATTTATTTAAACGGCCAAAAAATTAAAATAAAAAACATGATATCCGCGCTTCCGAGCACGCACTTCCATCTCGCTCACGCTTATGCTCAGTGAGAGGGAAAAAGACCATGAACCTAAAGCATGTTTTATTACGCTCTACTAGGGTCCTTTGTATCTTAGACATAAGTACAAAGATAAGGTTGCAAATAAATGATTATTATTATATTATTAATAGGTATAATTACTTACTTAATACCTACATAGAAAACACCGAAGACTCAGAAACAAAGGACCATGCGTCAAAATGGGCCTGAAACCAACAGCATTGAGAGTTATGTCAATAAATAGGTCTTAAAATCTACTTTATTTCATTATATGGGCACAAAGTCAAATTCCATTGCAGAACTAAGATATTTGTATTTTAGTCACGGTGAGTACGAGTTACGATAAATGCATTCAGAGAATATTCATATTCTGGAGGGTAGGTATTGAGCAAACCCAATTTAAAAAATGAAGGTAGGGATATTGACCGTTCCATTAATTATTCGTTCGGTGTCATTTCTTCTTGAATATCGTGTTTTACCAATAATAATATTATTTCGAGTCATTTAAAACGTCTTCTACCTAGGTATCTATTCTTAAGTACCTATCTTATCAGTGCAAGTGTTACTTAATATCGCAACGTTTAAGTGTTCAATTGATATTCACATCACATCACATCATCAGCCTATATACGTCCCACTGCTGGGTACAGGCCTCCTCTCATGTATGAGAGGGAAATTCATTCAGATTGTACTACGTCTACATTCTGGTAGATAAAAATCAAACTGGCACCGATGCCATCCCACACTATTACTGTTCATGTTTGACTGGCAGACGAACGATAGGATCTTGTGCACAAACAATTTCTATTATATGGTATTTAGGGTTAGGCAGGCACATACCATTTAATCATCCTGCAGGTCATTTAAATGACTTAATTATTGATGTAATGAGGTAACAACTTGCTGTATATATATTTTTTATTAATAAAACCATCAATTGCTACAAAACGTATGTTTATTTCACACACTAACCCTACCCTAATAATTCTGAATTTGTATTCTCAAAGAGAACCTGTTTTTTAATAGATCTTATTTACTCTGACTGAAATATAAATATCTCAGTTCTGCAATGGAATTCGGCTTTGTGCCCATATAATGAAATAAAGTAGATTTAAAGACCTATTTAATGACTTAAGTTTCAGCTCTGTTGGTTTCAGAACCAGGCTCCATACAAAGTTGCCCATGGTCCTTTTCAAATATTTTCGAACGGTCGAATTATTTCTAATCCAACACCTCCAGCTTATTAGGCAGCGTCACTATCCACTAGGCGAACAGCCCCCCTATTCTGTAACTAGTTTTACGTCACACCTGGCCATAATGCGAGTTTTACTGCACGCTGCGCGTACGGGAAAACTCGCATTGTTGCCAGGTGAAGACGTAAAATTTTGTACTCAACACGGGCGGTAATTCGTAAAGCCCCAGAGCGCATATTTATGGCCCTCACCTTCGGTACGGGCCACAAACACCTGCGATCTGGGGCATTCACGAATTCACCGCCCTAGTTACGTAATGTACTATTAAGCTCACCTCAACGCTCACCCAAAACTATATCTTGACACTACGCATCGCAGTAACCAAGCGTAGGCAGACGTCTAAGCTAGTTTCGTGACGGGTGACCGGCGGGGAGAGCCGCTTCAGCGCTTAGCAAACAACAGCCCCGGTTGTCAAACCGCACAGATACATTTGGTTACCATTATATATCTCGGTTTTTACAGAGATGGTACAGGAGAAGACGTGGTGGGAGCTACTGGAGACCCCCTGCCGACCGTTCGTCATGTACGGCGACATGGCGGACTACCTGCCACCGAAGCGGCGTAAGGTGGTCGCCATTGCCAAGGCAGCCGCCGCGAAGACTGCGCCACCGAAGTGGAAGGAATACGGTGAGTGTCAACACTGGGCTTTGCGGTGTCGTGATTTCGGTGGCTGTAAGTATACTAGGTATATATATGATATGTAAGAGTTACCCACGCTGCCCCTGATGAAATGAGTCCTCCCCTGGTGGACTGATGGCCTGGTAAATGTCGCGGGAGTCCGCTGGATGCGGGTGGCGCAGAATCGATTATTGTGGCACTCTTTGGGGGAGGCATTTGTCCAGCAGTGAACGTCTTTCAGCTATGGGGCCGTTCATAAATTACGTCATCATCCTCTGTTATTCCTTGAAATGGACCCTCCCCGCCTAATAACATGACTATCGTCATCCAATGGCCGTACCCCCCCCCCCCCCCACACCTATTTTGAAATGACGTAATTTATGAATGGCCCCTATGATGATGATGAAGAACTCATCTTACTAGTAGCGGATCCAGGAATTTGGTTTTGGGGTTGCGTGACATTGTCTGGAACACCCGCTTTAGGTTACATTTTGGTTTGGGGTGGCGTGACATTGTCTGGAACACCCGCTTTAGGTTACATTTTGGTTAGGGGTGGCGTGACATTGTATGGAACACCCGCTTTAGGTTACATTTTGGTTAGGGGTGGCGTGACATTGTCTGGGACACCCGCTTTAGGTTAATATGCTTTAGGTTACATTTTGGTTTGGGGTGGCGTGACATTGTCTGGGCCACCCCTTATTCTTTAAGGTATTTGTAATATGGACTTTGTTGCCTGATTTAAATAAATAAACGCTACTGTGAACACACGTATGACAAAAACTCATCCGATGTGAACTAAATATGGTCTAAGATTGGTCTCTGCTCTCCCATCCAGTGTTCAACGATATGTTCGTGAAGTCCAACTGTCCCACCGCCGACGTGATCAAGGACGTGTACCCCACACACTTGCCGCTGGACAATAAATGGGAGTGCCAAGCCAAACCACCGGAAGAAAGCGACTCCAGCCTTGTAAGTCCAATGAAATTGTGTCTGTGCTGCCCGGCTTTCACATTACGTCGCGCGAGCTCTCTCGATTTTTCTCGCACTATCCGTCTCTTTGTTATTAGAACACTTAGAAAGAGAGGTATAGTGCGAGAAAAATCGAGAGAGCTCGCGCGCCGTGCTGTTGACGGGCCAGTAGTTGGCCGGTACATTAAGCATCCTACACACTGCACGTATACGGTAAGATTGAATTGTTGACAGGCCGCGGCGGACCATATAGTAAACTTGTCTTAGCTGTCAAATGTTCTTTTGTCCGCCACCGCAGGTCAAGACAATGTGTTGCAGGCCTTAGTCGCTTCGCGCGACTGAGCATATGCTGTTCTCACTCGCACCGTGCAAATTAGAATGAGGAGGGTAGATCTTTCTCGACTCGCTCCGCGGCGCAGCGAGAGTTGTGCTAGCCCCGCTGATGTGGGCTTAAATGGGGAGTGGAGTTAAACCGTCTCGCTCTATAGACTCGCTCGTCTCGCTCTCGCGCCCAGATGCGCAGATAAAATTTTACCGTATCTGCGAAGCGAGCAGCACGCTTTGAGTCTAATACTACCCACTAAAGCGGCAATTTCACTTCGTCATTCGCCGCATGCGGTCGCCAAATTCATTTTAAACTACATAGGCCATGCAACAAACGTCGTCTTTACACTAGTATCTGTCCGCCTACTAGTGAGCGTTGGCAGCTGTCGATCGCCGAATGCGGCCGAGTAACGTGTTCTTTACACTTTTGCGGTCGCCGCATGCAGCATGCGGCGAACGACGAAGTGTAGGGGAAAAAGGGGTATTGAGAGTCACTTAAGCGGAAATTTAAATAAAAAAATATTACACTATTAAATCTTTATTGCAACCGCCTCATAACAAAATCTACTTAATTAGCAATCATTTAAGATCAGTAGTAATCACTTTGGTAGGTAATCAACTTTGGAAAATACAAAAGTTTAAAAAAAAAAACCAGATTTGACTCCGATTGCACCGAGGTGAGGGTAATTGGAGTCACCCTGAGGGCAATCAGAGCCAAAGAAATTCTAACACAAATCGCAAACAATAACCTTCGGCTGACTCGAACGCAGTGCGTCTGTATCTCATGTGGCTTATGGGCATAAGCCACATGAGGTACATCAGTACCAAACTTCACCATTATGGCCGAATATTTTCTGTATCGTCGACGTCATCATCCTCATCTTCCTCGCATAAATCCTCCGTTCCCACGTCTGATAGGTATCATTTGATTCTGAAGACAGTCTGCCGACCATACATATCTTTTTCGTACACTGGTACACTGGACAATGGAATATCTGTAGTTTAGCAGCTTTTCGTATGGAATATCCATAATCTTCAATAAGCTGTATCGCATTTTTAATGTATCAGAAGACCAGGAAGCCTTTTGTGTAATTCTCACACGTACTTTCGGCATCTAAAAACAAAGATAAATGAGCATAAATTATTAAGGTAATTTAATCTAGATGCTGCGGGCAATTGGAGTCACCCGAGTCTCATTACCCACAACAACAATAATGAGGAAAAATATTAATAGAAAAATACACCATAGTTACTCACTTGATTTAGGTTTCACATCAAACTTTTGAATGTCCGGTTAAACGTGTATAAAAATTACAAGCAAATAGATCAACAAATGTGGCACTTACCGTATTTTATGCGTGGTTGAAAAATTACATCGACGCAGCGCGAAAACGAAACACTCCTCTCATTACCGTAGTGGCAGCCATACTGGCGCTGGGGCGAGCTTCTCACACTCACACCGATAGCAAGGGGTCAAGAGCGGGGTGGGGCGGGCGCGTACGCGTCACTATAGTCTGTACTTTTAGGTATTTAAAAGAATGTAAACAAACAAAACCACGTGACTTGCTCATTCAACCAATAAGAATATTAAGATAATACCATAGATACAAAAGGTTGCTCTTCACAGCAATCTTATTGGCTGAATGACCAAGTCACGTGGTTTTGTTTGTTTACATTCTTTTAAATACCTAAAAGTACAGACTATAGTGTTTGTGGTTTTGTAGATGTGTGGGTGATTCCCATTGCCCGCTGATTCCCATTGCCCGGTTTTCCCCTAATTGCCGCTTTATGTGCCAGATCTGCTACTGCGAAACACGTACTTCGCTCGGTCGTATATTTCTATCTCTATTGCGATTGCATATTTGAACGAAAGAGAGGGAGACGCACGAACGAAATCACCATAATATGTCTATCCAGAAAGTCCAATCTATATCAAAACATTTAAATTTTTTGTAGCAGTGTTTCCCCATACTTAAGTATACATACTTCGAACCATACAAATAGACAATTTTACAGGCTTTTCTTATTTATAATATCAGTATAGATAACAACAGTTTTAGCATAGAAATTTTCACAAACATGCAATGCAATATACCTATTGATGTTGTGTTCTTCATAATGGGCTTCGAAGTGTCACGTTTCGGGCGGAGCGAGACGAGAGAGCACAGGATCACGGCGTTCAGCCACTAAAATCAAAGTTTGATTTCTTGGAGTTTTTTAATTTATTTCAAATTTCAAATTATTTAATTAAATTATTTCAAATTATTTATTCGCTTTAACACGCAAGTATAAACAAACAAAGATATCCGGCGGACCCCAAACTAGGCTGAGCCTGTATCCTTGGGGACCTGGAGTGCACAATTTCATTGCATGTTTGAGAAAAGCACTATACGCATACTTCGGCTTGAAAAGAGGTTGCCATAACTATATCCTCCTCTATATGTACTCGGCCGGGAACCCCTTATTTTGCGGCCTCTGTAGTAATGTACTATTGTGGTTCAGTCCATGGGTGGCTCCCGGTGGAGCAGCCGGCGCGTCACCACCAACAGCAACGACGCGCGAAACATGGGCTCCATACTGAAACTCATGTAAGTGCATTCAAGCGTATTCATGGACGGATTCCAGGGGTCGCGGGTTCAAATCCCGCTCGTGGCGAATAATTTTTAAATTTTCCACTTTGATCGAAATTTGTATTAGGTATAGATAGCTTTATTACCTTACATATATAATGACACCACTGCTTACTCTGTAAGTATGTTGTATTGTGTTCTTAGTGGTGTATAAGGTCGCTAGAGTTCTCAGGAGTTCATCATCATATAAGCCAAAGAGTGCCAAAGTGACCGGTCCTGCGCCACCGGCATCAAGCGGACTCCAGCAACCTTTACTAGGTCATCGGTCCTTGGGCCTACCCACGCCGCGCCTTCCGGTACGTGGTCGCCACTCGAGAACCTTTCCGCCCCGATGCAGTCATCGGTTCTACGTGCAATATGCCCCGCCTACTGCCATTTTTTAGCGATTCGGAGGGCTTCACGGTGGTTCTGCTGCGATCACGCAAAAACGGGTGTAAAAAAAACTGTCGCTAAGTATTCGATTGAAACGGCATTTCATTATATAAACGGCGTACACACTTTCAGGCGACCGCTGTTTAAATCTGCTGCCTCGCGACAATTTTTTTTTTATATTTTTTTTCTACTTATATCCACCCCCGTCCAAGTTGTCTCAGTTCGGGTGGCACAGGGCAGTTCCACAACACTTCGGGAGCTCAAATACCGCGAGCCATCCGGTTGGGTCTTGGACTCTGCTCTGGATACTAACTTTATTTCCTATTATAGTTGATTTATCGTCGCCATTTGTTGTATGCAGTTAACTCACTCGTTCACTACCTAAAGAAGTCGGCAACCACACGCGACGCCATCATGACATTTAGAGCGGAGTTGAACCTTATGTCAATGCATGTATGTTGCTATCCCACTGTAGTCTTTGACGGATTAATCCGTCACTCGCGTTGAACCAGTGGTGCGGATATATAAGTACGAGTAACTAGCTGCCCGGCCCGGCTTCGCACGGTTAGTTTTCCGTTTTCCCGTAGGAATGAAGCATTTTCCCGCGGTAAAAAGTAGTTTATGTTCATCAGGGATAATGTCGGCTTCTAACCGTAAAAGATTTTTTCAAATCGGTCCAGTAGTTTCGGAGCCTATTCAATACAAACAAACAAACAAACCTTTCCTCTCTATAATATTAGTGTAGATATAAGATACACATGTATATAAGATATACATATAAGTATAACCTTTGTAATGTTAAAAGATTCCTTCATAATTTTCAGTACTTCAAGTCACGTGTTGCCACCGAAAACGAACCTCCTTGGCGCGAGGGACTCTATGGAAATCGCTTCAGCCACCAGACTGGTGAGTCTACCAAGTTTCGTTTTTAGGGTTCCGTAGCCAAATGGCAAAAAACGGAACCCTTAAAGTCAAAGTCAAAGTCAAAGTCAAAATCATTTATTCCATTGACATACAATATGCACTAGAATATGTCTTATAACTAGGTTCAGGTTTACAATATGTCAATTTGAGATTAGTAACATTTTATAATTTTAATTCAGAGATTAATATTCTATAATTTAAATTTGATGTCATAGTACTCTTTTATATTATACAGTGCATTTTCGGTTAAGATTTGTTTAAGTATGATTTATATTTAATGTCACTTAGTATGGTAACAGAGTCAGGTAAATGGTTATACAATTTAATGCTCTGATAAATGAAACTTTTTTTTAGATTTGGCTAGCCGCACATTTGGAAGGCAAAGTTTAAGTCTATTTCGTGTAGGGTACTTATGGATTCGTCATGTCTGTCTGTCTGTCTGTCCGTCCGTATGTCACAGGCATTAAAATTTTGAGGATAGGTGTAGGTATTTGGTTAACCACTACGTTTTGCAATAAATTTCAAAAAAAAAACTTTTAGTGCACTCCATACATAAAACTGTAAGTAAAAAAAAAAAATTGCAAGCCCACGTGTGGCACATCAATCTTTCAAATATAAGGTTTCTCAGCATTTTTTTTATCAACTGAATAGTGTCGGAGATAATCGCCCCGATAGTCACTAAAATTGCCCCCCCCCCCCCCCCCCCCTCTAATATTTGACCGTCTATTTTAGAAATATGAAAAAATTGGGGCTTCTTAAATTCTATCAGCGAAAATTGTTTTGAACAAGACCGGTTCAAAGGTTTTCGAGATATTTCTAAAAAACTGCCTTCTTTAAAGAAAAGGACGGACCTTAGTGATACCAAGATACCCGTCGGAAAAGAACAGAACTGAGAGATGAGAATAATGGGCCTTTCTCCCTTTAACGTACCTATCTTATAAATGATTATAGTTGCGCCCTGTATAATAGGCCATGGCTACATTGGCGGCCCATTGTGTTTTCCAAGCCAGCAGTTGAAAAATGACAATCGGATGTCAGTCTTATTCATTGACATTAAGGTAGATATTTGACAATCAGTAAGTATGTTGTCGATATAATTAACGCCTCTGCCTGGAAAAGGGTAACAGGTACAAAAACCCAAATCACTGTACCGCTTAGCACGTATGCTCTTTTTAGGCCAGGCACCGAATGCTCTAAATAGGCCACATTGTCCTGGAATTTCTGGTCGGCAATTATTGCTGTCTTTCACTGTCTTTGTACGCTAGAGCAAGATGCACATACATACTTGCCGGCCACACATTGCCGTAATAAGGTTGCCCTTGAGCCGCGGGTAGAGGGAGGTTTAATGTCCCATTTTTTGGATTTTGGCCGTCAAAGACTACAGTACTTAAAAAAACAAGAATTACGGTAATTCTTGTTTTCAAAAATTCAAGACATTCAAAAGCAGATATCTCGAAAACTAAGTACAAGATATCGATAAACTTAGGTGAGGTAGGGCACAGCGCAATGTCATCCTGTACGCTTACCATGAGTTTGAAAATGACGGCTTACGCTAACGAGTATCGAGTTTTCTATCTGTGCATCTCTATTGCACTTTGTCAGTACGAGCGGGATGCACAGATAGAAAACTCGATACTCGTTAGCGTAAGCCGTCATTGTCAAACTCATGGTAAGCGTACCGCTCTAATGTGGAGCAGCCCAACTGGGGAAGTTCCTCAGCCTTGCAGAAGACCACAGCCATTAATAACACTATACTACTTGCTCTGGTAGTAGTGTTGTGTTCCTGGAGGTCAGCAAGGTCGCCAGAGCTCCCGAGGGTGCGTTGTGTTGAGAGCGAGGGCATTTGTTCCTTCAGCTGTCAACACGGCGAATCTTCAAACATATCAAGGGTCGGCAACGCCCATACTACTCCATTGGAGTGGCATTGCGTCTATATGCTGCGGTGTCCGCTTACTATCAGACGGCCGTACGCTTGTTAGCCGCCGTCGTTATATAAAACCGGTCCCGGCCGGTCCTAAACCAGGACCCGCTGCTAATACCTACTTATTTATTTATAAGAAGCAACAGCTATTCACACATTGACGGTCGATACAAAAAGCCAATTATACAACGTGTCCCAAAACTCAACGATAAGCCGGCACCAGAGGATGGAGCTGCTCATGATTAGTCGAGAAAAAATAAGGAAAAAAATATATCTAAAAAAAAAAAAAAAAAAAATTATAAGAACTGTGTTAGATAGCAGGGCTACTTAAGTTTCCAAAAACAAAAACAAAAACAGTAATATTTGAATATTTGTAGACATGGTCGTTAAAAATACCATTAGGGATGTCGATTTTCGATGAATTTCATTTTTTTAATTTCTAAAATAATTGAGATATATTTTTTTCCTTATTTTTTCTCGACTAATCATAAGCAGCTCCATCCTCTGGTGCCGGCTTATCGTTGAGTTTTGGGACACGTTGTAGGAACTCACAGGCAGTGACATAGTAAGGGAGCCATACAATTTTATTTGGATTTGATTTCAGCGGAAAAATGGTTGCAGCGACGGCAAGAACGTCTCTATCTGCATAGCGAGAACGAGGGTGAGTCATCTCGCTAGCGTCTTCCCGGTTATAATAGTGTAGGACGATAGAGGGCCCCGAAGCAATACGGCACTCATACAATACCAAAACGTAATATCTAGAATATCAGTGACATTAAATTTGAACCTTAATAATGTGACGATACCGTTTGTTTTTCAATATGAGTGTTGTTGTGGCTCGTGCCTACTCAGTAGCTAGCGGCTATGCGATAATAGAGACAATGGCCTTTGTTTGAAAGATTATTAGGGCTCGAAGCGAAAAATTCATGGGAAGAGCCGTACTATACCTACCTTAAGAGCCCCCGCACACTGATGACTTTTTAGTCGGCCGATAGTTTGTATGATATTGTGTATCGTTGCAATGTGCGCACTACCATACATCTCCATACAAACTATCGGCCGACTAAAAAGTCTGCAGTCTGCGGGGGCTCTTACACGTTCCCTATGATGGGTCATGCACTTGCCTTTCAGGAGTCCGTGCTACCACAATGAATAGGGGTGTCGACATTAAATTAAATAATGAATAATGTCATATTTTCTCGATAAAGAATTAAAAATGTAGTCAAATGGAGGAAAAATCAATAATCGGAAAAGGTTAAATAATCACGAATTTATAAGTGTCCAAAGTTTTAAGTAGGGGTATGTTCTGTCCCTTGTTCGCAAAACGCAAGTTCATATGAAACGATGACGCTTGAAGGTTGTGACGTCACTAATAGACAGCAACGTGCCGCGCCCCGTCGTGTCGACGCGCCCCCCGGCAGCATCCCGTAATGTGACGTCACACACTGTTTGCGTTTTCTCTCCCTAACAAGCAATATTAAAACGGTTGTAGCTTCGTAATTCTTTGAGATATCGGAATGGAATTCTCGTCAATAGGCATATTTTTTTGCCTTTTTTCTTTCGGAGTAGTAATAATTTTCGAGACTACATCCCTAGTCACCCTTATAGAAAAGATTCCTTGTATCGTGAGAATCATTTTTCTAGAACGGGTCCTACTTTAGCTATCGGTCCAAGAAAGCACATTGTTTAACCAAATGCCACAAACGCATCGGAATGAAAATACCATTTTTAATAGTGACTATTTTTGAAGTAGCAAGGTTCAAATTAAAAAAAAGGTTTATATATCGGTATTAACAACTTTTTAGGGTTCCGTACCCAAAGGGTAAAAACGGGACCCTATTACTAAGACTTCGCTGTCTGGCCGTCTGTCCGTCCGTCTGTCTGTCACCAGGCTGTATCTCAAGAACCACGATAGCTAGACAGTTGAAATTTTCACAGATGATGTATTTCTGTTGCCGCTATAACAACAAATACTAAAAACCAAAATAAAATTAATATTTAAGGGGGGCACCCATACAACAAACGTGTTTTTTTTTGCCGTCTTTATAGATAATGGTACGGAACCCTCCGTGCGCGAGTGTGACTCGCACTTGGCCGGTTTTTATTAATACTTGAAGCAACGTAAACAATTACCGGTTACACTTAACAATGAGAGACGATGGATTTTTCTTCTCATTTTACAATCTTTTATTTAACTTGCCCAGTTAGTATGGGACAAATCTTGCGAGTTAAATTTGACGCACTTCCCGGTGACCGATTGAGCTGAAATTTTGGGTATAAGTATAGTTTTGATGACAATTCAATATTATGGTACTATCGAGCTGATCTGATGATGGAGACAGAAGGTGGCCATGGGAATTCAGCACTTAACCGACGTAACCCCGTTGAGTTTGGGTTCGTTAGAATCGTCTCAATGAGTAGTTGATCTAGACACACGGCAGTGTGTCCGCCAAGTTCGAGCAAAAAAAAGCGACACACCGGCCGTGGGTTATATTACACGAACCATTTCGGGCCAATTTCGACCACCCTTTAACTCAAAACATATTTTATCTACGCATATGAAATTTCGAGTGTCTGTTTTAATAGAAAATTATATACTTGACACATTGCAGTCCAAAGGTGTCGATTCATTGCATTGAAAAGGTGTGTGGTGTGTGAAAACTTGCCAAGTAACATCATTAAAAAGTACTAAAAATAATAAATGTTATCAGGAAACTGCTAAAAAAACCGGTTTGCGTTTCTCTGACTATTATAATTTTAGGTATTTCTATGTAACGTGATACTTATTCAAAATGTACCTTAAAAACTGTTGGAAATCAAGTGTGCACTCCTATAACTGTTTATGATTTGAGTTATTTTTATGGAACTTGGTACTTATTCAGATCTCACTTCTTTTATAGGCGAAGCATTCCCATAGTATCGAACTTGGCAGCCTTTCACATTTATGTTTTTGATGGGATAATGGTATACAGAAAAGTACAGTCGGCAATTAAAGCTTGTACAAACGCCAACACAGTTAACTGACCATCCTGTACTTATATTGAACCTTATTTCAATGCACATCAAGTGCACGGATGGTCAATTACCTGTGTTGTCGATGGTACCAAAAATGAAATTTTTGACAGAAACTTGTTGCCTAGTATCTACAAAGAGAGGAGAATTCGTTCTAGAAAATGATTCGCACCATAAGTACCTACACCTACATATGGTTTCTTCTGCTAACCTTCAGTTATTTTCAGTCGTCAAGTCAACAAAATCTCCCGAAGGAGTTTACACCGGGAAAAGACCTTTCAGTACCGGAGTCGGTTCAAAGATCGTAAGTGGTGTTTTTATACGTCACCTGGCCGTAATGTGGCAATATAAGCCCGATACGGCTCTTTTCAATGCCGAAGACTGATATATCCGCACCAACTGGTCCAACGCCAATGACGGATTAATCCGTCAATGAGTACAATGCATTAGCAACCTACACGCATCGACGTAAGGTTTAACTCCGCACTACATATAATTTTGATGTGGCGTGTAATTGACTTTCTCTTTGAAAGAGTGTTGAAAACTGAACTCCACTTTCTAGCCAGGAGACTCTTTTAACGCTTTTTCGTCTAATTTTTAACCCCCGCACAAAAAGAGGGGTGTTAAGTTTGACGTGTCTGTGTATCTGTGTGTCTGTCTGTGGCACCGTAGCACCTAAACGAATGGACCGATTTCAGAGCATTTTTTTGTCCAAAACCAGACGTGGCTCTTAGTAATGTTTCAACAAAATCGGTTTTGAGATATTCATCATCCTCCTAGCGTTGATCCCGGTTGTGCCCTAAAGGACCCCATCAGGGTCCGCTTTGACACCTAATCCCAAGATTTGGCATAGGCACTACTTTTATAAAAGCGATTGCCATTACCATCTGACCCTCCAACCCAGAGGGAAAACTAGACCATATTGGGGATTAGACCGATTTCCTCAGTACGCTTACCATGAGTTTGACAATGACGGCTTACGCTAACGAGTATCGAGTTTTCTATCTGTGCATCTTTATTGCACTTTGACAGTACGAGCGGGATGCACAGATAGAAAACTCGATACTCGTTAGCGTAAGCCGTCATTGTCAAACTCATGTAAGCGTACAGTTCCTCACGATGTTTTCCTTCACCGAAAAGCAAACGGTAAATATTCGGTACATAAGTTCCGAAAAACTCATTGGTATGAGTCGGGATCGAACCCGTTATTTGGGGTAAGGTGGACTGATGACCTGGTAAAGGGTCGAACAGACTGCCAGCGGGGCGGTAGCGGCGCTTGACGAGCGCTTGATGCGCGCGGGGCGGCCGCGGCCGGTCACACAGCACGCGCGCATCGCGCCGTCAACCAGCCGGCATCGCATTGAATTGATGAATTCAGATATTCAGGTGGTTTTTAGATGTTCATTATTTTGAAAGAAGAGAAAGAAAGATACATTTATTTTGCAGGCACGAATTGCGAACATCAGCTGAAAGCGAGGTACTTGCACAGGACGGGCTAGGGTTCGTATTCGAATCAATACTTTTCAATACCATGGCCAACGCAGTTAACTGAGCATCCGTGGACTTTATGTGTATCGCAATAAGGTTCAATATAAAATCAGGATGGTTAACTGTGTTGGTGTTTGTACAATCTCTATTTGCACGGCTATAAAGGGACGGCGCGCGAGCTCTTTCGATTTTTCTACTACTATCCGTTTCTCTCTGTCCGTCTCTAGGAGCTACGGTAGCCTAGTGGTTCAGGCATGCGGCTGTCAAGCGGCGGTCGTGGGTTCGAATCCCGGCTCGTAGCAATGAGTTTTTCGGAACTTATGTACGGAATATTTACCGTTAGCTTTTCGGTGAAGGAGAACATCGTGAGGAAACCGGTCTAATCCCAATGAGGTCTAGTTTTCCCTCTGGGTTGGAAGGTCAGATGGCAGTCGCTTTCGTAAAACTAGTGCCTATGCCAAATCTTGGGATCGGGTGTCAAAGCGGACCCTGAGCTCCTTTAGGGGCACAACCGGGAATAACGCTAGGAGAATGATGAAATGATATCCGTCTCTCTCTTATTAGAACACTTAGAACAAGAGGTATAGTACGAGAAAAATCGATAGTTTGTCGCGGCCGTCCCATGATGGATGTGCTGGTCGTGTTCATTCAGGTCTCATAAGTGGGACGTTTCGTTGCCCCTATTTTAACCCAAGCGTAGCTCGTTCGCCCAGGTAACATTGATTGATATATGATATTGATATCAGTATTTCATTTGAGCCCCAACATTCAATATACCTTTGAGGGTTGATTTTGGGGATAAAAAGTAGTAGGGTCAGTTCGGGTAAGTGCGCCACAGGGGAAAGTGCGCCTCATTCGTCAAACAGTCATTTAAATCAATGCCGGCACTTACCCCGGGGGCGCACTTTCCCCTGTGGCGCACTCACCCGAACTGACTCTACCTATTCTTTTTTTTAATTAATAAATATACAAATATATGAACCTATGTTTACTAAACTTTCCATTTAGAAAGTTAATAGTTCTAAAATGTTCAAATATATGACCCTATGTTTTCTAAACTTTGAATTTAGAAGGTTAATAGTTCTAAAATAAGACATAATGACATGTAAAATATTTCAATAAATGATCTTATCGTATCGTATCGTAAATGTTCAGTTTCGGCATTGACCCCATCAACGCATTTGCCCCGGTTGATCTTTTTTCTTCTGTCATAAACCATATCTTTCTAGAAGCCTCCACCAAGACAGCCTCCAGGTCGTGAACATGCACAAGCCTGACGTCGACCACAAGATCAATTATGAAAAGGTGACCTCCGACCATGTCCCACTTTTTGTACGCTCGCTTTGAAAGTCACATAAGGAGACGCTACACGGACCGACATCGGCGCAGCGTGATTCGGCCCGTGTGGATACGCGTCGGTTTTGCTCGTGTAGCGTCTCCTATAGAGGAATTCATCACCATCATATCAGTCGAAAGACATCCACTGCTGGACTTAGGCCTCCCCCAAAGAGAGCCAAAGTGACCGGTCCTGCGCCATGCCTGCGCAACCTTTACCAGGTCATCAGTCCACCTTGTGAGGAGCCTACCCACGCCGCGCCTTCCGGTACGTGGTCACCACTCGAGAACCTTTCCGCCCCAACGGCCATCGGTTCTACGTCCTATGTGCCCCGCCCACTGCCACTTAGTTTAGCGACTGGGAGGGCTGTATCGGGCTGTAACGCAGAGAAACTCCCAACATAAGCGCCCTTCTCGATTGCCCTTTGGGTAACTTTGAGCTACATAGTAAACGTCCATGTCTCGATGTCATACGTCATCCATATTAATATTATACATGCGAAAGTATGTTTGTCCTCTCTGTCTGTCTGTTACCATTTCACGCTTTTTTAAACCACTGTTCGATTTAGATATAATTTGGTATAGAGATAATTTGAGTCCTGGGGAAGGATATTAGATTTTTATTCCGGAAATCACCCCTGAAATGGGGGTGAAGATTTTTATGGAGCTACATTAAACGAGTTCTATGCGGACGGAGTCGCGGGCAGGAGCCAGTTTTTAGGGTTCCGCAGCCAAATGGCAAAAAACGGAACCCTTATAGATTCGTCATGTCTGTCTGTTTGTCTGTCTGTCTGTCCGTCAGTATGTCACAGGCATTTTACTCTAAAACCATAAGGTGTATTTGAATAAAAAATTGAGGATAGGGTGTATTTTGTTAACCGCTACATAGTTTTGTAATGAAATTACTAAAAAAGATTTTTTTTAGGGGTGCACCCCATACATAAAACTGAAAGTCAAAAATTATTTTTTCATTGCAAGCCCACTTGTGGTACATCAATCGACAGGCCTTTCAAAACAAATATAAGGTTTCTATGCAATTTTTTGGATTACGTGAATAGAGTCGGAGATAATCGCCCCGAAAGTCACTAAAATTGTGTCCCCCCCCCCCTCTAATTTTTGAACCGTGTATTTTAAAAATATGAAAAAAGTCATGCAAATGGGCGTATTAAATTGCGAAAATTGATTTGAACAAAATCGGTTCAAAGGTTTTCGAGGTATTTCTAAAAAAACACGTTCCTTAAACAAAAAGACGTAAGTGCCGTAAGATTTCAGTAACGATACGACCTTTTTAGTATGCACGGAACCCTTGTTGTGCGTGGTCCGACACGCACTTGGCCGCTTTTTTATATATATGGAAACCCATAACTATTGAGCAAAGAAAAGAACAACATTTGTTTTAAGGACTCAATCTGTATTGACTGGATAGAAACACATTTACAGATTCTGAGCAAAGGCAGGTTGAATGTTTTTGTACTCGTCGTCCCTTCCCGTCATTTCATCATCATATCATCCGCATCCCTTATAAATATACGCGCCTCCTTACAGTAGTAGGTACCACAAATATAAGTTACATTGGCAATCTTCGTTCACGCCGACGAGTGCTAACAAGTACCTACGGAATGAAATCGAACGTATGACGGTTCCATTAAAGACCTTGCTGCACTATCCGTAAGGTAATATGCAATGACAGGTGATGTTGTGCTGTCCCGCTCATGGCGCCAGACAAGATGGCGGGCGCCGGAGCTGCCGGCCTCGTGCGCAAAATTTTGGCCAATGGGCGTTGAAGATTTTATCCGCGCAAACGGGCTGCCTTATGAATCTTATGATTGGTTAAAATATTTTTATACCGTATACCGTACCCCGTAATGGCCAGACCCTCACCTCCCGCAAGCAGACGAGGACTGTGTTAAACGTTCTACTCGTAATTATAAATTTGTTTGTGACCTGCTCGATCGTTTGACAGATCTGCCCCATGGAGAAATGCCAGCGCATGCAAGTAGACTCCTTCATGCGCACGCTGCCCGGCTACATGCGCGCGAGCCCTTACACGCTGTTCGAGCAGACGTTCGACGGCTACGAGACTTGCTCGCCCGGTGAGTGACCCGGACTTGTTGGGTGGCTACATGGTGGTGGCGAGACATGCTGCCTCGGCAAGACGTCAGACTAACGGTGGCTAAGACATGCAAGTATACCCGTTCATGCGCGCGAGCCCGTCCGTTACTGTTCGAGACAGCGTTCGACGGCTACGGGGTGAGTAGAGTACAGGGCTCTTTCTTATTCGCTATGCGCTAATGCGGTCACTCCGCCGCTCACCGGTCACGAAGCTAGACCTCTACCTACCCTTAATTAGTACGCATCGCGGTGTAAAGATATATTTGAGGGTAAGCGTTGAGGTGAGCTTAAAACAAGTTACAGAATAGGGGGGCAGCAGACTTGTTGGGTGGTTACGAAACATGGTCGGCTGGTGAGCGACACGATACGTCAGACTTGTTCGCGTACAACATGCTCTTCGAAGACGTTCGACGGCTACAGAGAAATTGCTCTCCTGGTTCTTAAAATACCTATAGACGTAACAGTCGAATCACCGATTCGTAGTTCTAATATTGGGATGGCAATACTTTAAAACCACTCTACGGACACTCGGCCGTTCACCGGACTTGGCGAACATCACCCAGCCCTATAATCTCTCACCAAAGATTGCGACTCCCAACCATCTGTCTACTGATAAAATAGCTTTCTAAACAAACTCTTCTTTCCCATCCAGAACAGCTAGAAATCCTAAAGCAGCGTCTGGAACACAAATCCAAAGGCCACTTGGTCGAAGAAGAAGAGTCCATATCAGAATACGAGACTGCTGTAGACGGAGTGGGTGTGCAGACATCAGACGAGCTGATAACGGGTCTTCCACCGTGTACCTGTAAGGACCCGTACCCTTCCATAGCTTCGAGCACGACTAGGATCTTTAAAGGTAAAAGTGTTCTACAATTATGTCCCGCATTGACAACAGCACCGATGACCGTTTTGGAGCGAAAACGATATCGAATGGCGACCACGTACCGCCAGGCGCAGCGTGGGTAGATCCCCCACAAGGTGGACAGATGACCTGGTAAAGGTCGCGGGAGTCCGCTGCATGCAGGACCAGCATTGTGGCACTCTCTGGGGGAAGCCCATGTCCAGCAGTGGACGTCTTTCGGCTGATATGATGATGATGATTGACAACAGCAGCATTGGACAATGAATCCTGGTGCGAGGTCTTTCTTTTCGGAGGCCAAAATCCACTTCAAGTCGATGCAGCACAGCAGTAAGTAAGTGTAGCTAACAGCTCTTTCAGCTCTCTATTTTCTTTTGCACCCAGTTAAGTCAGAGCAACACGACTCAGCGGTCATTAGTGGATGGGAGATGGTCGTGCGTTGAGGAGGTGCGTGTTTGGTTGGGGTGTGTAATGAATGGTATAACAATTTTTGATATATTTTCACTGCATATAACAACATTTAATATAATTTCATTGGATATAATCACTCAAGGGACATAATAAACTTTTGGTATAACAACAATCAGTATAATTTCAAGGCGTATAATGTTCAAATAGTATAATACATTTTTGATATAACGTTTAATGGATATAATGTATATTGGATATAAGTATTAGTGGTATAATGTTTTGTAGGATAGAATTTTATTTTTCACACACACGTTAATTATTTTAACCTAACCTAAACCTAACCTAATCGCCAGCGTGTCGACGACACCCCGCTTCGCGGGGTGCCTTATTCCACTCTAAGGGACACAAGCTAACCCTAACCTAACCTACAATGGTACAATTAATACCATTGTTACAAGTATGTATGGCTATTATATGTCTGTTGTGTGTCAGTGGTTACTCGTCGTCGTACCTACACCAACCTGCGTTAGAGTAAAATAGGTAAGAAATAAAAGCAGTAAGTATTCAAGATTATGCCAATAGTACATTATACCAACTGAGTTTTATATCGAACAAAGTTATATCCCATGAATGTTATACGTTATGACTGTTAGATTACTAGTTGTTATATTACAAGTTCATTATATCTGTTGATAATTATATTACATGAGAATATATCAAATGTTGTTATATCAAAAGTGCATTATATCCTTTAATCGTTATATCCAGTGAAAATATATCAAAAGTTTTTATATCGAACGTTACGCACCCGTTTGGTTGGTCTCTCATATAAGTAAAAAGATATTTAAAGGTAATTAGGGATTTTCACCACTTGTCCTGCATTTTACGCAATTATACGTAAAAAACACTGGTCCTTTGTCGGGAGAGTGAGCGAATCGACCAACAGTATTGTCAAGGTAGTGTACACCTCTTTGGTGTACACGGCATGCTACCTTACGAGTAAGGAGTCTACGCCTCGTCTATAAAACTGTTGCCTGTAATTTTAATTTTTTTTATTTTAACTTTTAATTTTAATTTGTCATTGTAAATGTAATGGGATGATACCTAAATAAAGAACAATTTTATTTTATTTTTTTTATTTTATTTTTTATAGCCTTTTGCAACTCTCACAGAATAATATTGACAATAGTTCAGAAGTTCCACAGCCTAACAAAATCGATGTTTAGGCACCAGCTATCTAACTCAAAACATGTCATCCCGCGTAACTCCATAACAACGTGCTTTTCCTCTAGTTAGGGTCCGCACATTTCCGATTCATCGTCGTGGTACAACGCCGAATGTGATACGATGAGTATCACGGCCGTGTCAACCGCATACCTACAGGTGAATTGCACCTCGGAGGTGCGTGGAGCGGAAAGTGGGAGGTCTGCTGAAACTTTATTCAATTGTTTCAGTGGAAGACCTTTTCCCGATGAAAGAGGCTCTGGACGAGATCACAAAGGAGTGCTTCCACAACCAGCACATCCTCTTCGACCGCTTCAAGGTCGTGGGGCAAGATAGAACGAGGGAATCGTATGTATTAGCTGACATTATCCACCAGTACTAAGTAGAATAGAGTTTTGAAGGTCGACCTTATCTCGGTCAGTTAATAAAAAAATACTGGGTAAAACTATCAAATTTAATTAATCTCGATTCACTAACCTGCAGGTATGGTGAAGACAGAAAAGATAAAGAAGATTTCAAGAATTTAAGAGTACAAGAAATAAAGAACATCCTAAGAAAGCACCCAAGCATGCTAGACCTATTTCAGCAAAACACTCGCTGCTAAGAAGTAGTCAGTAGTTGTCAATTTTAAATAAATTTTATTACAAAATTAAAATCCTAATAAAACATCCTGTATAATTATTTTAACCCTAATTATCACAATCTGTATAACAAGAACGTACAAACCACTAAAATTAATCAGAAATTTAATAAATTACGTATTCTAAGGACATTGAATTAAATTTAGACAAAATTTTGATTAGCAAAATCTAGTGGGTTGGTTATTTCTTTAACTTCCTTTTTGATGCTGTCTTCAATGGTGACCAAGACATCATCTACGCTATCTTTAAAGTCATCAAGATAGTCGTCAGACTTTTGTTCATTCAATTCATATTCCTTGGGCATTTTAGAATCAATCCTGTCTATATCATACTCAACTGCAGCAATGATCTCCGACGTGTTTATTTCCAATAGACTTTGTTTAGATTCGTTCACATTAAATTTATCCATCGACTCAACCTTCAATATAATTTCTTCAGATCTCTTCAACTCTTTATCTTCTGCCTTAGAAAGTTTGGACATATCTCTCAGGTAAAACTCGTCTAGTTTGGGTATTTTGCTAACTGATTCACAAGATTTAATCGATGGCTTGGAAGTTACACTGACTATGCTCTTAGAAACAGTATCATCAGACTTGGTAAGTTTAAGTTCATCTTTGGATTTATCTTCAAATACTGGGATTTTACTAACGGACTCATTGAATTTTAATGACGAAGACTTGCTAAGTAAAGTGACAGAATCAGTAATCTTTGGTGTTGATGGAGAAGAATCAAATGGTACGGACAAGCTGTTTTGAAGAGCTTCAACCTCCTTTCTTCTGGTTTGTTTTCTCTCTAACTGCTTTTGCAATTCATCTATTCTCTCATCTTTTAGTTTTAATAGGTTGTCCATGTGTTCAACCTGCAAAAGAAATTACGATGACATATTATCAGGCTACCACGTGGGTAGGCCCCCCACAAGGTGGACTGATGACCTGGTAAAGGTTGTGGGAGTTCGCTGGATGCGGGTGGTGCAGGACCGATCACTTTGGCACTCTTTGGGGGAGGCCTATGTCCAGCAGCGGACTTCTTTCGGCTGATATGATGATGATGATGATTATCAGGCTATTCAATATTAAAAGCATACATCATATACACGAACCTCGGCAATGAGCGTCCGATTGAGGACGAGGAATGTCGTGCGGAGATCATTTACTGCTGATCGCACCAATAAATAGATAATGAGGATTTATGTGGATGGATGACGAATGATGATGCCGATCTTAGCAGTAACGACAATACTAATTATCATGTTGATGACCTTGTTCTTAAGCACGTCGTTGCATTCCTGCAAGTCTTTGATCTCCTGCTTCGCAGTGAGGAACAGCTCGTGGCTCACCACCTTCTGTTGGATGGTCTCCAGCACCCCGTTTACCCTGGACTTCACTGGCACCACCAACACGTGTTCTGCAAACCGAAATTTATGAGTTTTACCACAATTCTCACTACATATTTTTTTCACCTTATTTTCGCAACCTAAGTACACATTTTCTCACACCTCCACCTCTCTTCGGGATCAACAGAGATGGCTCAGCCAACTCAGCCCACGGGATCTTTCAAACACTGATTTACCGCTTAAGGGTCTACCTACTCAGCCCTCAGGCACATCGCTCCGGGGTCAAATGAGCCCATAGACCACTTAACTTGAGGGCGCAGTATGGAGGGGTTTTCAATCATTATCTGCTGGGAGAATATTGATATCCTGATCGTAACTCGTCTACATTCGCAACTCGACAACTTGAACTGTCAAAGTCGCCGGTTATTTGCCTGTGGTGTACTTACCATCATCACCGCAGGCTTCGTAATAGCTGCCACCGCTGGACATTGGTTCCTGGCCATCTTTAGACTTGTTGAGTTCCTCATCTCTACGGATCTTCTCCCGAACTGAAACGGAATGTTTCGTTTTCAATTTTGGAATTTTCACGTAAAACTTTATAGTCGCTTGCCCTTTTCTAAAGCATCTCAAGATCCTACCCCTTATATTCATAATATATTCATTAACCCGGTCCCTCGTTGAGCAGCACAAGCAAGCTTCATCTTTTTGAGCACATTCCTAGAACGTTTTATCCAGTTGTGGAGTCTGAGTACATGACTGATGGGGTTAGTCATCTCCCATCATCCCAAGGCACTTCTAATAATGGTTGAAGCCTTTTATACATTTCTGAGCAAAACCTACCCATAATGAGCACTCGCTCAATAACTCCAGAAGCGCAGTTGGCCAATTGCTCCATCGTTGAGCAGCACAAGTTGAGCTTCAGCTTTCTGAGCACCTTCCTGTTGAGCGTCATCCAGTTGTTGAGTTTGAGCGCGTGGCTGTTCCGGGGAGGGTAGTTGTGCATCTCAACGAGTTTCGGGTAGTAGACGTTGAGAATCTCGGCCAGGAGTACTGAGAAATGAAAGTTTGGTTAAATTTTCTCCTAACTTGGTTGATTGTTGTGGTAATTTAATAGTTATTGTCTGGACAATCTCTGGCCACATAGGCCAAGCTCAGGTAGGAGTTAATGAAATTGTTTGTTGTAACGTTGGATAAGAAATGTGTCCTTCGCAACGAAATGTATGCCTAGGTTGTTTGGAAAATATCGGTCTTTAGCGATAACACTGCGTATTGTTTACCTCTATTTATAGTTGTAGCTGTAGCAGCCAAGGTAGCCAAATATTTCAGTACACGTCTTTCTTACTGTAAGAATAAGGGTGTGTTACGAAATATTTGGCTACTCTGGCTGATACTCACTATATGACGCTGACTGTACTCGTCACAGAGGTGCTTGAACGACTGGTCTTTAGATTTTAGCTTGTAGTTTCGTAAAACGGGCCGGGCCAAAGGAGGTAAGTATTCACAGCCTCCCAGCAAACGAAAAAACCATAGAATGCCTAAACTAAAGCCCGGTATGCGATTGTTCGAACTAAACGGCTGCCTGGCATCGTTTTGACACCCCGCCCCCAACCAACGGCAATGGCACCGATTCGGTGGGGCAATTTCGCGGCGCTACTTACACTTCTATGGTTGTTTCGTTTCTGACCTGTTTCGTGACTGACGTTTACTGACCAGCATCAGAGAAATCCCTGTTTATCTTCTTGGTAGGTCTAGATAGTTTGAAATTGTCAACCCAAGCCAGTACCGTCTCTATATCAGAGAGGGGTATGGGGGATTCGAAAGCAGACATCATGTTTTTGTAAATTTTCGTATATATGCAATTTTAGCTCATCCGTGATTGACGTATGATTTGATGTGACATTAGGTTTTGACGGCCAGTGTATTTGGTTAAGGAGGGCGAATGTAAAGAGATTTTATTCTAGTAGGAGTAACCCCTTAGGCCCTTAGAGCATTAAACCAACCGGAGTGGACATGAGTCATTTTCATTTTCTATACATAAAAAGTCAGCCGATTTTTACGGGGGAGGGGAACGTCAAATGTATGCGTAACGTGAAAATAGCTACGTCAGATAAACGTCAGTCCATACAATGTCTATGACCACTGGTCATATACTTTTGGCAGAGGGGAACGCCTGTCAATGGCCACTCCGGTTGGTTGCTCTAAGCTTAGGCCGGATTAGACGAAAGTAGAATAAAGTATTATTCTCAGGTTCACCAGGGGCGTATTGACCATGGGGCCAAGGGGGCTATGGCCCGGGGCGGCAGGCTGCGAGGGCCGGCTTCAGCCGCCCCTCTCGGCTTTCTCTGGGTGCCTTTTATTGTCAAGTTTATCAATTTTTTTT
Organism: Epinotia demarniana; assembly: GCA_945867215.1. NCBI lineage: Eukaryota > Metazoa > Arthropoda > Insecta > Lepidoptera > Tortricidae > Epinotia > Epinotia demarniana. The sequence goes on from OX244280.1 coordinate 3,631,945, forward strand.
ATGGTCACTTAAATTAAAAATGTAATGAGTAGTAGTAATAATGGTATCTAGGCCAAGATAAAAGAAAAAGGGCAAATGAGCGAAATACGTGCCTTTGCGCGGCACATTCGTAAAACCTCGTCGGTTGCTGAATGTAGCCTAGAATTTACAAAGTATTTCGGGTTGCTGCAGAATCGTTGCGTATTTTTTACAGCGTCAACTGAGCGCGCAAAACTAAGTACTGCAAGATTTCTTGACGGCGCCCGAAAAATCCGAAAATGTAGCTTTGAAAAGTTTATCCCAGACGAGATGTTCAACTAGGAACGATGCTTGTTCCAGTCTGGAAGTGGAAAACTAGAATCAAGTAATACCGACCCTTGAAGCCATAAAAGGTGACTCTGGCAACCAAACCGCTGTGGTCAGAAATGAAGCGGCAGGGTTGATTATACAGTTAAATTTCATGGAAACGGCCATCTTGTCAGAATTTAGGGGAGCTATTTTGATGCAAATCTAAGTATATATTAAAAAAAAAATTTTTTTAAATCTGCAAGCGGTTGACTCGGACTTGGAGGTCGTTTCTAGCCTTTAAGACACTTTAATTAATTTAATCAAACCAAAAGAGAATATTTTGACGATTTCGAAGAGATGGGTAAAAACCCGGTCAAGTACGAGTCTGACTTGCGCACCGAGGGTGCCGTACAAACAATCAATTTTCCTGCTAAATTACTTTTAAGTTACCCAACACAACCGAATTCAATTTAAATCAAACAACGAACACCTTATACACCAAGACCATCGAACTACCGAGACAATTGAATTACGGTTTTTTTTTGACCTGCTGTTCAAATATAATATACCCGTCCCAACCTCATTAATTATAGAAAAATCTTAACAGCGCGAAGTAGGAATGGGGTCAGCGCCATCTACCGGCCCCATTTGGTACTAACGTGCAAGGGCAATGAGCTTAGTATGTATGTTGGTGTTTTAGCGATTATTGCTTATCACGTCAACCGATTTCGATTTTTTTTTATTTGAAAGAGAGTACTAACATACTTCCATTATAGTATAGTCTTATAGGAATTTCAAAACAAAAAAATACCTATATTTATTGTTGAGTACTTATATTGCAAACTTAACTAGGAAATGATTTTAGAAAATAAAACATAAATGACGATACAGAAAAAGTTATACTTTTCCAGTAGGAAAACCATTCCAAATTTCAAATTGATAGCTTAAGTAGTTCGTGAGATATTTCAGTTTGGTACCGACAGACAGACAGAAAGACAGACGGACGGGGTCGCACCACAAAGGTTCCTTTTTTACCTTTTTTGGTACGGAACCCTAAAAACACCCGAAGACTATAAGCACAACCAAAAAAGAGTTGTCAAAAGGAAGAAACGTGATGATGAGAGTTGCGAAGAAGTTTTACTACAGGGACTTTTAAAAAGACATTAAAAAAAACCGCTATTAACACAAAAGCGAAGAACGCTTAAACAGCTTAGCTGTTCTGAATATAGAAGCCGAGTTGACAAACGCCATAAATTATGACAGAGTCATTGACGACTTTGTCGACCAATTTGTACACAGAACAAAAAACTAGTGAATAAATTGTTCATTTGCAAGACTTTTTTTTTAGTTATTATTTCACACCACATCTTTGTCGTCACTTAATGGGGCGGCAAAGCTAACTGGCCCGGGAGCCAAATCTTTAAATACGCCTCTGAGGTTCACGTCTTTCCATGAATTAATCTTGGAGTAAGATCAGATTTTTGTCATCGTTAATTTACTAAATAGATCACATGGTTCTTAAAATTTCACGCCGCTATTTAATTAACCGGATCCGAACCGGGATCGGTCACTTTGGCACTCTTTGGGGGAGGCCTATGTCCGGCAGTGGACGTCTTTCGGCTGATATGATGATGATGATGATGATTTAATTAACCACCCTGAAGTAGTGTCGTTGTAAATTGCATAATATAATATATTATGGCAATAATGCAGTACATGTTACGTATATACTTACTTTACTCTTTGATGTTACGTCATATATAGTCGGGACAGTGTGTATTTGGCATTGTGTTGTTCGTCGTTGAATGTAAAAATTCTATGCTTTATAATATAAGAAGATAAGGTAGCCTAGCGGTACAGGCATGCGGCTGTCAAACGGCGGTCGTGGGTTCGAATCTCGGCTTGTACCAATGAGTTTTTCGGAACTTATGTACGGAATATAATTTGATATTTACCGTTAGCTTTTCGGTGAAGGAAAAACATCGTGAGGAAACCTGCATACATCCACGAAGAAATTCATAGGTGTATGTGAAGTCCCCAACCCGCACTGGGCCGGCGTGGGGACTACTGCCCGTTCCCTCTCATCCATGAGAGGAGGCCTGTGCCCAGCAGTGGGACGTATATAGGCTGATTTATTATTATATTATTAATATTATATTAAATACCTATTCATCCATATCTAATTCCAACATAGATAACCTCTGTGGATATTATTCGATACGAGTATTCAAGTATTTTCAGATTGTGACCGCGAAGACTCTGACACAGAGATGTGGTTATCAAGACCGCCGACCTAAATTTTATAAAACGGTCGGCCTGGGATTCGACTAAATGACCTTTTTCTATATTCGTCTTCAATTTTCATTACAATATAAGTAATATATTAATAAGAAAAAATACCAGTCAAATAAAAAAAATCATTACTCGCGTCATAACATTTCGGGGTTCTTTTCGAAGGGTTCGAAACAATGATTGACTGAGTTTAGCAGTTAACATTACTATAATTTCATCCTTATCATTTGAATTTTCATGGTATTTCAATTTTAATTTCAATGGTATTTTTTTTACATTTTCCTTCATAGATCGAAATTTTACCAATGTAGAAGAAAAAAGAAAGCTCTTTCAAAATGACACCCCACTTGACCTAATAGTTGAATATGTTTTTTTGCCCCATTTTTTATTTTTTATAGAAAATTAAAATGTAAAAAAAAAATTAAAAAAATCCATGCACGCGGATAACTCTCATTTATAAGCATTTCAAATTGATAGCTTAAGTAACTAGTTCGTGAGATATTAAGGGTTCCTTTTTTACCTTTTTTGATACGGAACCCTAAAAAGGATCATACGGTTCAGTAGGTAAGTCTCACACCCCTAGCCCAGATTTACAGGAAAGATAGTTTACTAAGTGGACAAAAGCTAGTGTAAGATCTAGCAAATCGATCAATACTCCATCTAACAACACTAACTCTGAGAAAGTGACTCTAACGGTACCCACGCCTGAATGCATTTTACTAGTCCAACATAACCTGAGCTCTGCTCTCAACTGGACAGTTTCAATTACTGTTGCAGAAGCACCGTTCATGGATTGGGAGGGGTCAAGATAAAGTGGTCGGTATAGCGGGATTTCCTAAGTGCATTTTGTGAAATTGCACTTTCTATTTATGCAGCTTTTGATGTGTCAGTATTATGGGTATGAAATGTGAAATTATCTAGAAGATATACGCCTACGAAACAGGTGCACACACAAAAGCCGAACCTAATGCCATAGGGCATTATGTACCAGTCAAAGAGTTAGGTATATGATTTTATTACGAGTATGTAAAAACCGGAAAATCATTTATATGTAGGTACCTATTTATCAGTGGCGTCGCGTGAAAATTGTCGATGAAAAATAAGAAATTGAGAAAAAAAGTTATGAAAGAGTTTACTTACAATAAATTGAAAAATAGGCTAAAATAAGTACGTTTTAGGCAAGCCGATGCGAATCTGTGTGTATGGGCGCTCCACCCCTGCTACCTAAACCTGCTGCTGCTACCTACTAGTGTTTTAATATTATATTGCATGTATGTGAGTCTGTTAGGTATTTGTAACTATTAGGTCTTAGTTGCCTGAAACAAATGATATATATGTATATTAAACTGTTGTCTACGCGGAAGATTCCTAATATTTAAGATCTTTGAGGGGAGATTTTTTTTTGCACAACGTTCATATTCAAGTTTTCATTTCTGCCGGCACTCCCGGAGTGCAACCCGGTCTTTATTTAACCGTCTTAGAGCCGAAGCCACAGAATATAGTACTAGCACACTAGGTTCTATGTCCGACGTAATGCATTTGTCCCTCTTGCACTCGCATATTTGCCAGAATGGGACGAATGCTTTATGTCCGACATAAAACTTAGCGTACTAGCCCCCCCGGTTAGAGTTATCGTACCTATCTACATAAGATCACTCACTCGGCTGGATGATTAAAATTAATATGAATACAAAAAAAAACAATATCAATACATAAAACAAAAAAAACCTTGTTATAAGTTCTTTGTAATGTATTCTTTGTAGGTACTTACCTACATTAACTGGGCTTCGGCTCCAAGACGGTTAAAAAAACATCCTGTATATATCTAGTTATTCCAAATTTCAGGGCCGTGATCTTTATAACTATACCTATTCATTTTCTAAATGGGTTCTCGTAAAAATAACTTGAGGTTTCGATGAGCTTTACAATGCGGGGTATGCAGTGAAAATTCCATCTACGTAAAAGTAATAACACACAAGTTTAACTAATGGTCGAAAATACTGTTTACAAAACATTACTTTCCTAAAACGGAACTTGCATTTCGCTTGCACAAAGTTATTGACCACCAATAAGTTCATAAGTTGCACACACTTCCAAAATATTCTAACAAAGTTCAAGATTTGAAACAAATATCAACTCTATAATACCCTGCATAAGATTCAAATTGCAACTGTCCGTAAATGTTAGATATGACGTTTTCTTTGTAAGGTGACGTAGTACAGTCAGCACAAAAACGCATGGCGTAATACCGGCAGGATGAATGACCGGTGCTTTCTCGACACCAAATATATGCGTCAAGCGATAATTTCTATAAGCATGGCACGCTTGGACAGTCGCCAATGAAAGTGTTACGTAACATCAAAGTAACGTCAACGTCGAGTTTCGAGGTTTTTAGAGAAGAACAACTCGATGACGATGGGGTTCAAGTTGTCGGCTTTCTTTTAAAATAAAACATTCTACATAATATCTATGTATACCTTGGCACTCTGTGGGGGAGGCCTATACGTCCAGTAATGGACGTATATCGGCTGATATTATTATGATGATAATGTATTAATTTGTATTAGTTGCCCAATAGGTGCCTATTGAACGAGGTCATAATATGTTTAAAAAAAAATGAACTGTCGCAGTCGGATAAGAACTATCCAAAGTGGAAGCCGGAATATTAATCTAGGCACCTATTAAAAATGTTTCATTTTATTCCGTTCAAAGGAAGCTAATATCCTTCGTGACAGGACAAATGTTCTTTTTAGGGTTCCGTACCTCAAAAGGAAAAAACGGAACCCTTATAGGATCACTTTGTTGTCCGTCTGTCTGTCTGTCTGTCTGTCTGTCTGTCTGTCAAGACCATTTTTCTCAGGAATGCGTGGAGGTATCAAGCTGAAATTTATATCAGATACTCAAGTCTATTGTCCCTTGAAGCTGTGAAAAAATCACACTTAAAAGCCAACGCAATCAAAAGATACAGTCGTTTATGCTGCAAATTTTAGAGTTTTTCGACACTCGCAAAACCTACGGGGTACTTCCCGTGAACTCAGAAACTTGAAATTTGGCACGAAGCATTGTCATATAACAGACAGAGGAAAAATGACGAAAAGTAGACATTTTTATTTAAATCATACAAAAAAACACTTTTAAAATTTTAAACTTAATACCTTTTTCCTCATAAACGTGTGGTGGTATTAAATTGAAATTCATGTCAAATACTTAGGGCTATATGGACCCATCAGATGTAGCAAAACCAAACTTTTATGTCAACGCAATCAAAAGAAATGGCAATTTAAGTCGCATATTTTGAAATTGAGTATACTCGCAACAAACTCAAAACCTAAAGGGTACTTCCCGTTAACACAGAAACTTGAAACTTGGCACGAAGAAACTTCATATAGCACAGACAAAGGAAAAATTACGAAAAGTAGACATTTTTAGTTAAATCATACAAAAAAATACTTTTTAAATTTTAAACTTAAGAGTCCGTATATAGCCGTTTGCTGAATTCGCTAAACTTTTTGAGGTCATATCTCATTAAATATTCGTTTTCCTAAAGATTTTATTGTGTAATATGAAAGATCATTTCAATTCAAGTTGAATAAGCGGAAAAATTGTTTACATTTAGCTCTCAATTTACCATATTTTGGCTCAGTCCAACCGCTGTTTTCTCAATTTTCGCTCGGAGACGTGTAAAACGACGTGGATTTGAAGAACTATTTGATTTCTAACCGACATGAAACAAATAAATCCATATTGGAATGATAGTCTTCTTAGGAATAAGCGGAAAACATTTTATAAGTTACATATTAAATAGTTGAGTAAAACCGTATTTCCATCCAACAACTTTTGAGTAAAAACACACGAAGAATCGCCAGTATTTTTGGCCATTTAGCTCATTATTTCAAAAATATGAAGCCATAATAAGAAACTCTAGTTTAAGCGCTATTCGTACAAACAAAAATATATTTATGTGTAGAAGTAAATTTAAGCATAAAAAATATTTGAAATCACACTAAATTTCGTAATAAAACACCGTGCATGGCGCTCGATTCGGCAGGGCCTAGCTGAGTTTCTTGCTGGACTCTTCTCAGCTAGGCTAGGTTTTAGCGAACCAGCGATAAAACTCCCAGTAGTTCGATACCACTCACACCCCAGATTCGGTTGATACCGTTCAACCAATCTCACTGGAGCGCAAACTCTTAGAGTATTCCAGTGTACAAACTTCCCCGCGTGGTCGTGCCGGAGGCTTCCCCTGGATTTTCCCCAGGCCACCCTCCAACCACGCAGTTCGACCGCTATATTGGGTCCGTCCTATTATAGCAACAGTCAGGTTAAAAAAAAAAAAAAAAAAATCGTTTCGGCAGTACCGGCTTAGCCGTTGTCCGGGTCGGACCTGTACGTCGTGTAATTGTGGCTATTCACGAAGGCTACCCCTCGACTAAAATATTATTTTGATCTCCGGCTAGACATAATTGTTACCAACGTCGGGGTCAAACTATACTAGTGAGACATTCGTGAGGCTAATCGAGACAACTTACGAATTGTATAGCTCCCATGTCAATTATTTTACGAGTGATCGTGATACTTGCTGAATTTTTATAAACTTTTATTTAGTTCACCTATCCGTTGTCTGTAATTAAATCTTGCAAGTTAAATTTGATCCACTTCCCGGTTTCCGATTGAGCTGAAATTTTGCATGCGTGTATAAATTGGATGCCAATGTAATATTATTATGACATAAAGCTGATCTGATGATGAAGCTGGAAGGTGGTCATAGGAACTCCGTAATTAAACGACGCAATCCTATCAAGTTTGGGCTCGTTTAATTCGTCTTGACGAGTACTTTGGTATTATATGGTAACCAGGGTCTGATGATGGACCTGGAAGGTAGCCATAGGAACTCCGTAATTAAACGACGCAACCCTATCGAGTTTGGGCTCGATTAATTCGTATTGACGAGTACTTTGGTAACCAGGGTCTGACGATGGAGCTGGAAGGTGGTCATAGGAAGTCCGTAATTAAACGACGCAACCCCATCGAATTTGGGCTCGTTTAATTCGTCTTGACGAGTACTTTGGTACTATATGGTAACCAGGGTCTGATGATGGAGCTGGAAGGTAGCCATAGGAACTCCGTAATTAAACGACGCAACCTCATCGTGTTTGGGCTCGATTAATTCGTCTTGACGAGTACTTTGGTAACCAGGGTCTGATGATGGACCTGGAAGGTAGCCATAGGAACTCCGTAATTAAACGACGCAACCCCATGCCCCATCGAGTTTAGGCTTGATTAATTCGTCTTGACGGGTACTTTGGTAACCAGGGTCTGACGATGGAGCTGGAAGGTGGTCATGGGAACTCCGTAATTAAACGACGCAACCCCATCAAGTTTGGGGTCGTGTAATTCGTCTTGACGAGTACTTTGGTTCTATATGGTAACCAGGGTCTGATAATTGAGCTGGAAGGTAGCCATGGAACTCCGTAATTAAAAGACGCAGCCCCATCGACTTTGGGCTCGTTTGAAATATCTATATGATATGGCGTGAATATGCAACTCCAACAAATATAGGAAAAATTAAATAATCTAAAAAGTAAAAATTTAATTAAAGGAGAAAAACTTGTTATAAAACAAGCTTTTATTATTTGTTAATTAGTTATTGTTATTAGTAACATCAGTCCACTTTGTGGGGGGTCCAAGGTCCAACGGCCATCACTTTTTCATTTGTAACATTCACAAGTACTTACAAACCACCGACATAATATGCAGGGTTGAACGAATAGCTATTAACCTTACTCAAGTAAAAATAAACTGTGTAAACATTTCTTAATTACCTAGTATTTTATTTGAACACCTACACTAAAACCAAGAAACGAATAAGTCAGGTAAAAACTATTGACCTAGAATTTGATAACCTGGAAACTGAAAAGAAAACTCTAACATTACTGTAATACAGTCTACAACTCACAGAGCCACTAGTAAATAATATAAATAACCTAAGTTTTAAGATGAATACAGATAAATAATAATAAATATTGGGGACAATCTTACAAAAATCGACCTAATCCCAAACTGAGTACCTAAAGCTTTTACTATGGGTACTAAACGACTATATACATACTTATATAGATAAATAAATACTCAAATACATAAAAAACCAGTATCCATGACTCAGGGAGAAATAAATGCGCATACCGAGACTCGAACCCAGAACCTCCAGCTTCGTAGGCAGGGTCACTACCAACTAGGCTAAAGCGGTCGTCAAACAAGTACTTAAATAAATTCTGTATTGGTACTAATTACATACATACATTTATAATGAACGATACTGTTCTAAGTTACCTGATATTTTATTTAAATACATATACATAAAAATATTAAGAAACGAAAAGTCAGATAAAACGGTTAAAGTATCAAAACTTTTCTACGCCGACCTAGCAGCCTCGCTCGACCCCCACCACGACACCTGCGCTGGCGCGCTCGGGAGACGGGTAATATACCTACAATCGAACTTTTGCCGGGCCGACACGGACTCTTAATAGTCTTAATACCTTTTTCCTCGTAAACGTGTGGTGGTATTAAATTAAAATTCATGTTAAATACTAAGAGCTATATGACCCATCAGATGTAGCAAAACCAAACTTTTATGTAAACGCAATCAAAAGAAATGGCAATTTAAGTCGCATATTTTGAAATTGAGTATTCGCAACAAACTCAAAACCTATAGGGTACTTCCCGTTAACACAGAAACTTAAAACTTGGCACGAAGAAACTTCATATAGCACAGACAAAGGAAAATTTAAGAAAAGTAGACACTTTTAGTAAAATCATACAAAACTCATTTTTTTAAATTTTAAACTTACTACCTTTTTTCTCGTAAATGTGTAGAGGTATTAAATTGAAATTCATGTCAAATACTCATGTCTATAATACCTTTCAGTTGTAGCAAAACGAAAGTTTTATGTCTACGCAATCATAAGAAATAGCAATATAAGCCGCATAATTTAAAACTGAAAAAGGTGTATGTGGAGTCCCCAACCCGCACTCGGCCAGCGTGGAGACTACTGCCCGTTCCCTCTCATCCATGGGAGGAGGCCTGTGCCCAGCAGTGGGACGTATATAGGCTGGTTTATATTATTATATATTATAGGTAATCTCAAGGGTATCAAAACCTAAAGTTACTTTCCCGTGAACTCAGCTTTCAAAAGAAACAGCAATTTAGGTAATCCGCTTATTTTGCCGTTCGTAACTTTGATTTCCTTGCGAGTAGTTCTACTCGTAAGGAAATCAAAGCCTAAAGAATGATTACTAAATTGATAAAGTGACCCTGTTTAAATTTATGCTCCCCCAGCTTTCCACATTGTAATGTTACGGATTCCATTTTCATTTATCATTTAGTAATAAACATACTAAGTACAACTTTTGCTTGTTATAGGTTTGTACGGAACCCTCGGTGCGCGAGTCCGACTCGCACTTTGCCGGTTTTTTTAATTCAGAGATTTATTAGTGTAGATTAACCATTATAGAGTAGACCTTTCAAATGAATATTAGACTATATTTTATATGGGTTTAACCTAGTGCCTATGCCAAATCTTGGTATTAGGTGTCAATGCGGATCCCGGGCTCTTTTGAGGATGGTTCCGCCTAGCCTAGGTTCTCTGTAACACTCAGGCGGAGCCACGCAGGCAGTTTGTTAATAAACAAAATGGAAATGCAACGCGACCTCACTTCCGCTGTGTTACGTTACAGAGTAAATTAATAGGAATGTCTACCGGTTCTGTGTAGTATCTCTGGCGAAAGTGATGGATAACTGAGACGTGCGCATTTGCGCATGTGGCACTCCATGTAACATTCAAACGATCCTAAATTATTTTTTGTGATTTACTTTATTTTTGAATAAAGTTTTAATTGCCGACTGTACTTAGTTACTAGTCATAAACTAATCGCTAAGGGGTGTTCCAATGAGCCCAAATAGGGTGAACTGTATCATGATTCGTGTGTGGTTTAGCGTTATGTATTTCTTAGATAAATGTAAGATTAATTAAAAATAAGATTTTATTCTTCTGTTTTGTCGGCGTGATTATCTGGTTAGGTCACATCTCTACCGCGAAAAATCCTTTTCTTTATTTTCACAAGAGTAAAGCTCGGTAGCCCACGGCCATCACAAGACGGCGCGCGAGCTCTCTCGATTAATCTCGCACTATAGGTACCTCTCTTTCTAAGTTTTCTAATAGGAAAGAGACACACACGTTTCTCCCCGCACGCAAAAACAGGGGTAGTTTGACGTGGTTGTGTATCTGTGTGTCGTTATGTGGCATCGTAGCTCCTAAACAAATACACCGATTTTAATGCAGTTATTTTGTCAGAAAACTGACGCGTTCCGATGGTTCTTAGCGAAGTTTCCACAAAATCTGTTCAGCCGGTTTTGAGATAATGAACTTTGAAATGAACTTTGAAAATGTCGGGGGTTTTACAAATTTTCTCTCTTCTGCTTATTTAAGAGCTAAGCTCTTGTCGGTGTAGCTCAAAGTAGGCCCGCCATCTACTCCGATCCCAGGCAACTTATTTGACATCTCGAATGACCTAACATCAACTCTTTTTTTTGAGCTGCTCTATGTAGATTATTCTAGGTCTTCCTCTTCCTCGCTTCCCCTCTCTTACCAATTCCAAATCTACGTTGTCAATTATCAACAGTTAACGCTCTGGGCCACATCACTACATGCCGAGGTATCTAGCCGCAATGCCCACAATACAATAGGTACATCGAGGTCAGCATGGCACTCCAAACATCATCAGTTGTAAGAACTTTTCAAGAGGGAAGAGGCTTTGTCGGTAAATACTACAACATTTCTCCTAAATAAGTACGAGTACTTCCTCTACCTCGTAACACCAACTTTTTAAACTGTACTTTAAATTTAACGGCTTAAAGTTGCTTTTGCAGTATTAGTGAAATAAGAGGTCGTCAAAAGCGATTTCTGAAGAAACGTACAGTTACATCCGACTGTTTTCTTAAGCTTGCTTCGATATTTATTATTGACACTCGGTTTGTGTGGGTTGTTGAATATTTAACAATATTAACAACCTCTTCAAGAATTAACATTGTTAGATTTGGTCGCGCATAACAACTATTTATTTTAGACAGTACCTCTTACAATGTGAGGCCTCATTTATTTTGCAACTATGAAAACTTAATAATCTGTAGTGTCATTTATTTTTTACGTCAATCTTTATAAATAAAGATGAACGTATTTACTGCCTTGTACGGCTATTATGACTATGAAACGGCGGGCGAGCTCTCTTGATTTTTCTCGCACTATCCGTCTTTCTCTTATTAGAACACTCAGAGCCTATTACGCTAACTGACGCGGATTACCCGGAGCGGACGCCCGTAGTCTTATAAGAAATTGTATGAACAGCGCTAGCTGGCGCGGGCGCGTGCGACGGACTTTAATCCGCGCGGCGGGTGGCGGGCGTCCGCGCCGTGCGCACGCGGCGGGCACACGCTCGCGGACTTGTTTCTTGAATTCAGATGTTTTGTCCCTCCTACCCGCCGCCGCCTCCTACTGGCCTCGACCTACCCGCCGCCGGCGGCGTTTCAGAGAAACCACCCTCAAACATTCCCCAACAAAACATCCGAACGTCGTCGGCGGCGGACACGCGTCGGTCGCCGGCCGCCGGCGACGGGTGGTCAGAAAACCCAGGGCCTTAGGCGTGCGCCCGTCGCGGACGCCCGTCGCGGACTCGCTGGCCCGCGGCGGGTGTCCGGAGCGGGACCCGCGAGCGTGCGCACGCGACGGGCGTCCGCGTCAGCTAGCGTAGGCCCTTAGAACAAGTGGTATAGTGCGAGAAAAATCGAGAGTATGTCGCGGTCGTCCCATGATAGACGTGCTGATGCGACAGAGCATTTTGCAAAGTGCCCACTCCTGACCCCGTATCATGGTTGGCCTTATCACGCGATTAGTGACAAGATAGGAGCGTCGTGTCGCTCTATCGAACGGTGTCAGCCAGTGACGGTCTATCCTGTCACTTATCGTGTGATAAGGCCGACCATGATACGGGGTTTGGCTGGTGTAGACCTACCACAATGTCCAGTATTTTTTTAATAGCTGTGTTGTGGTCATGGCATGGTTCGATACCATCTCGGTACCTAACAATGTTGTCTGCACCAAGTTTCTCTTTAATGAGGAGAAATCTAATCTAAGTAACGCCTGATTCAATAAATTCTTTGAATAGCTAGCATGATAGATAATAGATTAATCCTCAATAAAATACTTTATTTGTTATCTGTGTCTTTACCTGTTGTGTTTATGCTTTACTTCATCTGTTAGAGGGCTCAGAAGAACTAGTCTGAGAACTGAAATGGACTACGAAGTATTGTTTCTAGGTATTGTGAATGCTCTGCTAAGTAAAAGCGTTTTCCAGGCAAACTTTGCGACTGCGCAAAGCCACGCGGGCAGCTAGTCTTGCCTATACAGGGTGTAACAAAAATGGGGTGTGGACCGATCAAGGGCATAACAGGTATCGTGTTCTGATAAGAAAAAACTAAAACGTGTTTTTTCCGAAGCGACTTTTTTTACATTTGTATGGAGCAGGTCGCGCCCAGTCTGCCAACGCTCCATACAAAGGTAAAAAAAGCGGCCAAGTGAGTGTCGGGCCACGCGCAGGGCAGGGTTCCGTAGTTGCCCGTCTGTCACAGAAGCGGACGTAGAAGGGGCTTTTGGGGTTTTTATTATAACTTACCCTCGTAAATAATCTTAAATATGATTATTTTTATAACACACCAATGATGTATAGGGTCGTTTCGCCAGTTACGCGACCACCTTCGGTTAGCGACCACCTGAAGGACAAGGTTTTTTTCTATTGAAGATAACGTGCCGTGAAAAAGCAACTCTACCGTCCACGGTAAAAGGTTCAAATTCCAATGACAATGTATATGCACCCGAAATTAAGTGCATTTCTTACCAGTTAACTAGTTATGTCTACTACTCGTTAACTAGTTATGTCTACTTAACTGTGATAGTTTTCCTTTTAAATTCATTATATGTACTACAGCCACGAATTTTTTCACGACCCCAGTAGCAGCCATTTAGCCGGCAGGGGGGAGACATATGACTCGAACAAAAAATTAGGGCTTTAAATCCCATTATCTCGCAAACGCATAACTGAGTTGAAAAAAAGGAATAGAAAACCCATAATATTTTTGAACAAACTATCCAACGATACCCCACACTATAGGTTTAACGAGACAAAAAAATACATCACCAATTTACATGTAGGGGAGGTACCCTAAAAAAAACATATTTTTTCAGGATTTTATTGTACTGTTTTGTTGGCGTGATTGGTTTATATACCCGCGCCGAATTGCAGTTTTCTAGTTGTAAGGGTTACTGAGCTAAGCCGAAGACGGACAGACAGACAGACAGACGGACGGACGGACGGACGTTTTTTCTTATCAGAACACGATACCTGTTATGCCCTTGATCGATTCACACCCGTTTTTGGTACACCCTGTATAAAATTAAGTGACACTTAATTAAGTCTTTCGGAATGTCTGTTCTTATTCTTTGAAATCTGGTATAGTGATAGTTGTAATACCAGCGAAAAACATAGGTCCCTAACATATATTGTGTGTTACCGGCATGCGGGCTTTTTTTAAGTAAGTAAAGTTTTCTGTTAATTTACACTATTAACAGAAATCTTTAACTTAATCATGACCTTAATACAGATAATTAACTATAATTCCGACTTCATAATTTTTTTAACAAAATTTTAATTGCCAGCAATGTACAGCAAAGTAAATTGACAAGTAAGTGTAAATGACAGCTCTTCATACTTTGTTTAGTACGGCGTCATACACCTAGTCCATTGAAGGTTTGTATTTTGGAAAATTAATTGCGCAGTTAATTTACATAATTATGATTTGCAAATACATGGAAGCAATTACTAAAATGGAACATATTATTATCAGTTTGAATAAATGCACGCATAAATGTAACACACTGTATACTTTTTATACCATCATAATTTTCAGGGCGTGGAAGAATAAACTACCAAAAAGCAACTGAAAAAGACAGTTGATGTTAGGTCGTATCGAGATGTCAAAGAGGTTGCCTGGGATCGGAGTAGATGGAGGGCCTACTCTGAGCTACACCGACAAGAGCTCAGCTCTTAAGTAAGGAGAAGAAGAGGAAGCGAATACCTACTAGAGTGCGATTAATCAGATCGATGCGCATGAAGTTATATGGGAATGATGAATGATGATATTTAATTAAGTACTAGCCTCCTCCCGCGACTCCGTCCGCGTGGAACTCGTTTATATCGCAGCTCCTTACAAACTTCCCCATTTCACCCCCTCAGGGGATGATTACGGGCATAAAAACTATCCTATGTCCTTCCCCGGGACTCAAACTATCTCTATACTTACTAAATTTCATCTTAATCAGTTCAGCGGTTTAAGCGTGAAGAGGTAACAGACAGACAGAGAGACACACTTTCGCATATAATATTAGTATGGATGACAACTTCGATACATTAAACAATTGAATAGCAATGCTATAATCAATTGTTAACTATTTAAGTAAATCTGTAACACTAACACTTTATGGACTCCAAATGTCTGACATAAATGTTTTCTTAAACCTTACAATTGCCTTACAATACAAAAGGCGGAAAGTTAGATACGAGCCAGTCAACTTCTAGGAAAGGCGATATTTTTTTAAAGTTTCCGCTATATCATTACCGGCATTGGGCACAGACATTTTCATAGTTAGGACATTCACTTCATATGTTTTATGCCAAAAGATAACAGTAGTTGCATCATTTAAATTCAGCAATCTCTAATGCGTTATCCAACTGTAAAAAAATACGAAAAAGAATTACAAAAACCACATACCGGTACATTTTTAATGACCCTTATTCCGCTAACCTAAAGAAAGTTTTCGAATAAAATAACAGCATATTAATGAAGGCTTCAGAAACAACATGAACGTGCAGATGCTATCAAACTTGTTGCAACGCATCAGGGCGCTTTTTTGTTTGACAGGGAGGAATATAACTGAAGGCTTTCGGAGGCATCCAAGGCATGCCTGGGGTACCAATCAGTGTATACGGATTCGTAGACGAGCGCACACGCACGTGACTTTATATAAAATTGCTTGAGAAAGTGTAATTTGTGGAAGATAAAATAAATCAGTCGGTAAGTAAATAATATACCAATATTTAAGGGTCATTTTAGTCATTTATTTTGAATTAATGGGGGTTTGATACAAAGGTTCGATGAAAACGTCAGAAAAATGATAATCGTAACTTTGTATCAAACTCGTCCTCTTCATCTTGGAGTAATCCCGGTTGCACCCTTGAAAGAGCTTTTGTACTAAACTCACACTCAATAAAAAAGCTTTACCGTGAAATATTTTTTTCAAATGCGTTTCTGGTATGGGTATGACCCCGTACAAGCTTTCAAAGCCGCATACTTATATTATAAACTTTCGGTTTAAGTATACTATAAGCCGATTTATATATATACAAGTAAGTAGATTATACAAGTTGATTTACAAAATTAGAGATACCTAGTGGCTCTACTAATGACAAACATATACATTTTAGTAAACTGGTTTGTTTTGGAGAATTCTCAAATCGAGTAAATATGTTATCATACTTATCATTAAGAGAACCGACACGCTTCCTTTGTGATAAAAATTACCTACCACACTTTATCTTAGACTTAGAATGATCGACGGTTCAACATATATGATCACTATAAGAACAAGGCAAGTTAAGTTCGCAAATGATTAATAGAGACCACCACTCCCGCTCAAGACCGAACGGGATGGCGGCGCACTGTGGACGCCCTCTGCCCCATCTAGGGGACACAGGAAAATAAGTCAAGACTCCCGTTGCAAGGGTATTCATCCTCACAACATAGAACCTAAACGGTACCTACGGTCAAAATAATTTCCTTCGAAAGCTCCGATTGTAGAATGGGCTCCGTGCCCCCATTCCCGAGCGACCACAGTATGTATAAGTACCTATACATTTTTAAAGGGTCTGCAACGCCTGTGACAGTCTTGGAGTTGTAAGCGTCCAAAAGACTACGGTGACCGCTTACAAGACAGGCTGTAAGGCCGCGGTCTGACACCAGCGGGCAGCGGAGCGAAGAGCGGCTGCCCATACATTGACGTCTCTCGAATGTATGAACTGCCGCTCGATGCTCCGCTGCTCGCGAGCAAACCAGTCCTCGACCTTAGCATCTTTGCTACAGACTTGGTATAGAAAAAAAATAGCTAAGTGTTAGCAAATGCTCTAGACTTTCACTAGTTTTGCTATCGGTATTACCAGACCCCGTATCATGGTCGGCCTTATCACGCGATAAGTGCCAGGATAGAGTGTCAGTCTCGTTCTATCGAATCGAACGGTGTCAGCCAGTGACGGACGCTCTATCCTGTCACTTATCGCGTGATAAGGCCGACCATATACGACATGATACGGCGTCTGATTGATACTAGTGGTAACAACTCTGGGCCAAGCCTTCCCACATGCAAAGTACGAATCACAGTCATTATCATTTATCTATAGTAGTTACTGCGAGAGAAAGGTCTTGAAAGAATTATACGTTTATCGTAATATTTATGAAACGGGAACAAGATAATGAGTTACACTTTTAACAACGTAATAACACTAACAGTACTATTTACATTTTAATATGCGAGTATCCAATTATAAAACTTTTTTTGTCGGTCTGTTACTTTTTCACGCCTAAACTATTGGACCAATTGTGATGAAATTTGGCATGTAGAAAACTTTAATAAATAAATATTACGGCTACTTTATTTGTAGAGGAGAAATTGGCCCTCGCAGACGGAGCAGCGAGTCTGTGAGACTGTAGAGTTTGTTTTGTATGTAATGGGTAATCACTTGAACTGCTTTATGCGATATAAAAAAATATTTCATCTGCGTGTGGACTTTCTGCCCTTTCTGGATTCTTTCTGGTTTGCCTGTGTTTGCAATATGCAGGCAGTCAGTAATTATAATTACTTTATTTGCATGATATCAAACTGTTTTTTTTAATAAAGAGATTACGTTAACATTATATGATCCTATGAATCATAATAATAGTACCACATTCCGTGTCGCACTTTTCCGACGGAATCGTTTACATTCCTAGAGTTACATTGTTATATAACTTCGACAATGTATATTTTCCTATTAACAAACGACATTTTAATCGACTCACTCAAATCGCATTGCAATTAGGGTAAACATGAAGTTTTGTTTCATCTATTTGGACCGCAGTCGCGTGAAAGCTGGCTCGTGCCGCAAACTAGCTACAATTTCTAATGACTTGGTCCGTATTTTTACGGTTAAAAGCCAGTCCCGTTCTGTAATTTTTTGTGACGTAATGATTATTTTATTAGTAAAAACTATGCTTATTTTATTGGATTTCCGCTCTTTTTCTTTACTTGCATAATGTGCTCAAGGTTACTTAAAAATAGAGTGGTTTGCAGTTTGGCTATGATTCCCACAAAGGATTCAATATTTTTATTCGTTTGGGAAATTATATTAAGCTTTGAACATTGGCTTCATTTATGCACGTCTGATTAGTGATTAATCTAGACTTAAGTACCTAGTAGTTTACATGCAGTTTTTTCTATTTTTTTATATGAACACAGTTCTGCATAACTTGGTTGTATCCGTGATTTTGAGTCAGATCACTTAATTGACAATATTTCAAAATATGTAATGACGACTAAATCGAAAAGCATTTCGGTAATTATGTTATCTGAACGTAATAAAGTAGTTTTCAGTGTTTTTCCCTGCTCGCTTTTAAGAAAATCGCGAAAACGTATAAAAGTGGTTTTCACCGTGTGTGACGTCAGTATTATGGCTGCCATATGAAAGTGTCCAAACTGCCATACAGAGTCGTAGTATTGACGTCATAATTTACTTACAACCTTCTGGAATTCGCTACTTTTCAATTTGATAGTTTTGAATGAAAATTACAATTAAGGAAGATATAAAAAAAACACGTGTCGCTTAAAAAAACATTTTCTAGCGATCTAAATCATAAAATGGCCTACACGAAAATTTGAAATGTTGTCAATTTCTGCTTAAATTTCACTAAGTATATTCTTTTGAGTTTTCTAATCTATTTTTTTAAGAGGAGATAGTTTCTGTTCTTTATATTGCAGCTTGTATTGTCCGTGACCCCCTATCCGATTTCATTTTGTTCCACCTGTGTATAATTTTCTGGATAGACATAGGCTAACACGTAAAATACATTTAGTCCCAACGCTCTCACTGGGATGTTCGAAAACGCGGGCGCTACTGCGTGGGCAAGTTTCTCATAAAGTATTGGAATATTTTCCCTTCGTCATCAATACCTTTCGTAATAAACCAACAGGTTGTCGACTCAGGTGTCGCTGCAACTTTCCCCCAGTCATCTCGACAACACGTGAGTGACCTGCCCTCAAAAGAAAGACTCAATTCATCAAGACATTGTGGCTCTATTCGACATGCGCCAAGCTGTTCAGATTGCAGACAATTGTTGTACATAGGAAAGCTTTTACACATTTGATTAGACGCAGGTTCGTTAGAGTTAGTCATGAATATTGCCAACAGTTAAATTATCCTCATAGTTACGATTTCGTCGAATCGGGTTTAGAAGCCAAGAACGCCCGCACCGAGTAAAACCGGCCAAGTTTCGTACTTTTCATATCCAGTGCAATAGGTATCAAAGCTATTACCAATTAGATATGTTTAAAACAGTGGTTTAGAGGTACACAGGCAGACGGTCAGATAGGCCCAGACGGCACTTTAAAGCCACGTAATTACGTCATCCCCAAAGGTAAAAAAATATCTAAACTACTTATATAAAATATAAGGGCATAACCATGTTCACATATTTCTGGTCACTTTGTCAGGGCACATATTTTCGAACTCAACACAAGACTACATACAACAAACAACAAGAAGTAGTCTGAAGTACCCAAAATCCATAGATATAATAGGTGTTTAAGGTTACATACTAAAAGAGTGGAATTGGAAGTTCCAATATTGCCTACTTGGCATTGGCATAATATATTGTAATTGTACAGTCGAGTTCGAAAATATGTTTGGAACCAAATTACTAGACTACGCTGTCTCATATGGCCTGCGTTGGGCTGCAATTGTAATTGTATAAAGATGTGTAGGAGAAAGTTGTTATGGACACATTCTCACATTCAACATTAATCTTTTATTCTTGAGCCTTCACTTGTATGCTAATTACTGTCCGTACGATTCTATGATTAGTAGGTATAGTACCTACCAAAAGAAATTAGAATCTCAATAATACAACAGTAATCATATTGTTTACGTAAGTTTCATTCATACTTCGTAAAAAATATTTTTGTATTTATATTGTACCTACAGTTACAAACATTCTCCTTTAATGTTCCACTTACATATAATAACTGATGGCTAAAATAGTAAAATTTGTACCAAGAAACCTACTATAATGTCAACCTACATGCCAGACATGAGTCTTGACGAACTTGAATTCAAAATGAGACTGTAGGCGAACTATTTAACACCAAATACTAAACATAAAAAATGGAATTTAAAAATCCCTAAACCGTACCACTAACACCCATTCCGTTATACTTTGAATAATTTTCATTGCCTGGCCAATTATATTTTAACTACGCAGCCTAATAATAGTTTTAGTTCAGTTAATTTGTAGCGCGTGAAACTAGGTGGCGGTAGTTATTATTCATGAACTTACTGCACTTGGCTGTGCACTACGCGCACCCAGTTGGAAAACGCGAGCTTTCGGCAATACGCGTAAACAAGTCGTATTTACGTAGACCCAGTGGAAAATATTTTCCTTTTTTATTTGGCTGTGCCAAAAAGTGCTTTAAAACTATACTTTCAAGTACACAATTTAAATTATTCAAAGCAATAAATTCTTTAACAAAATATATAATGTATACGTATCTAATTAACTAACTAACTTCATAGTAGCAAAAATCATCTATAACATTTATGCGTATCAAAATTTCGATTCATTCAGATTTTATAGATGGCGTATAAAGGTCTAGGTACTTTTATGGAGATGTAATGATCTTGTCATCGTAACTGCATAGCTAGTAGCAACAAGTTGTGGCGTTTCTGCCTGTCAAAGTAATACAATCAGATTTTAACGGACGTAGCTTACGATTACCGACGGTTTAAACCTACCCAGCGCCCAGCCAACCTTTTGAGTAGAAAGAGAGAGTCATTACATTTGACGTGATCTAATAAAGCCTATTTTCACGGCACGTTTTTTTCTTTGACTACATTCTTTCCTTTCATCTGAGCTTTTTCTTTCTTTCTGTTTAAGTACTTACAAGAAAGTTACCTATAGTATCAGCATGGTGACTGTATTAGGAAAGGTAATGGTGACTTCATTTGAGTGGGCCATCGTCAAACACAACTCTATGATAGAGGTAGTTCTGGAGGACACCTGGAGATGGATCTACATTCAATGTAAGCCCTGTTCCTGTCTCAAGAACGTAAAATTCCGATTTCTTCAGCATGCTCGAGTTTATGTCGGACATAAAGCATTTGGCCCGTTCTTATAAATATACTTGCTAGTAAGCGACTAATGCTTCAGTTATGTTATGATCGACAAAAATGCGACCAAACTACATAGGCAGACGGCATTAGCTTCCGTAGATTCTAAGTGCCTACGGATCTTTTTATGATTAGGTATTAAAAAGTATATTTTTGGGTATTACTTATATAGTATTAGTAAGTAAGTGTGCGTGGAACCCAAGCCCATTCTTCTCTCATTCTTCTCCAAGGCATTATTATTATTACTATAGATCTTACTAGATTCTGCCCGCGACTTCGTCCGTAACAGTAACAGACTTATTTTAGTAGGTATGGAGAATATCGGTATTCATAATTAATATCATTATGCTTGGATGACTATTTTACAGTTACCCAATCCATTTGCCATCCAAGAAATGCAACGACAAAATTAATAGGAAATTGTTTACTAATGGATCTTCAAATTACGTTCCCTACAACAATCTTATTATTTCGCTCTCCAGTGGCGCCACTGTCGTTGTATTGCTGTGCATTTAGTATGTCAAAATGTTAGTTCCATATTTATCCG
Source organism: Epinotia demarniana (assembly GCA_945867215.1). Classification (NCBI taxonomy): domain Eukaryota; kingdom Metazoa; phylum Arthropoda; class Insecta; order Lepidoptera; family Tortricidae; genus Epinotia; species Epinotia demarniana. The sequence goes on from OX244280.1 coordinate 3,653,630, forward strand.
TAGATCCGTTGCGCATGGGTGTGTGGTAAGTGGGGACACTAAAGTTGTGACCTTAACTTTGTTGGTTAATTAAATGGAGGTTTCTTTATAGTTGAGTGCGGTTGTGTGGTCAATGCTAAATATTTTGTGGTTTATTTTTATAATAGTTTTTGTGTCAGACAAAATAACGGTGGATGATGTGAGTAATTTTGTGTTTTGTTTTTAAAGGGTAGAATAAAAAAGTCCACATGTCTAGCTAGACAGTACAATATTGATCTGGCGTGCTCTGCAAATGAAGAACTTTGGGCATGGTATAAGAACTTGGCCAATATGTTTACGTTTTTGTTTTTTGGTGGGTCACAATTTACCAAGACAAAAGTTGCGAGAATAGATATAAAAATGTAATTAAGGTTGCAATTTCCACATTTGTATCTTAAAGCATACGGACAAAGTAGGCACCTATAGGTATTTGTCTGGACAATAGCTGTGTAATCTATAGACAGACTTCAGACTTGCGATTTAATCTTGATAAAATCTCAGTATATGTTACATAAAACTTATGCATGAAGCAGTGCTAGAAGTAAACGGCTGCTTATTAGGTAGATAAATAAATAAATATTAGGGAAAAATCTTACAAAAATCGAAGTATGGTAATGGAAACTTCGATGAGGCTTGTGTTTGGATCCCGGTTCAAACACAGATGTTTTCCATCATCCAAAACTTTGATATCACAAATACTTGTCCTTGCCGAGATTTGAACCCGGACAGGCTTTTCAGGTAGGGTCAATACAATTACTCACTACTACGAGGCTAAACCGGTCGTTTTGGATTTTATTCCCCACCTTAGTCGCGCATCAATACATATTCATGATGACCTCATCATCGTAGGTACCTTAATATATGTCTTTATCATGTTCCGTCAAAACCAGTATGTTAGGTTAACCGCGACTTGTGAAGTTCCAAAAGATATATCAGTGATTTACATAAGTGAAAGTTGAATAATATCGCTATCGCCGCGCTGTCAGAATGTGTGAAGAATGTGTCCACCCTCTTTTGTTTTTGTTTGTAAAACTATGGCTGTTTCTGAGTAAGAATTAACTTAATGTTCATAGCGGGAATAGTGAGTTACGGTTTTTTATGTACTACCGTGGAGGTACGGTTACTGTACAACTAATATTTAGGTATACCTAAGAGAAATCAATACTTCTATTTACAGGTACTAATGTTATTAAAAGGAAAAGTCTGTGTGATTCTAGCTTTGTAAAATGTAAGTTTGTATGTAATGGGTAACATCCGGAACAGATTATCCGATACAGTAACACCATATTACTGCTATCTGTATTACAATGTCGATCTAATCCATTGATCAATGTATTCTCTTGTATTTTTTATTTAATTGCAAATTATCTTCATAGTTCATTATCATAATATTTATTTCACAAAAGGAAAACTGACTTTCAGCTGTTGCCCTGCAGAAAGGAATATATGAGTTATTAACTATACCGCCGCAATAAATACTTAGTTACAGAGAATTTTACAAAAATATTTCCAAAACAGGCGAAGGTGTGTTACTGTATGCCGCGAAATGTTTATCCTATCCCAATTTTCACAAAGTAGGTATATATCATTGTTAAACGGGGCTTTATGTCGCGACAAATAAATATAACTATCAGCGATCGAGAGTAATAATAATCAAGAAAAGGACGCCCTTTAATTTACTTGGCGGGGGCACTGCCGTGTACCCAGGTATATTTATTTCAGTGACAGATCTAAACGAAGAGGTTTTCTTTTAGGGTTGTCTACAATTTTGAATAAGTCATTGTAGAAGCATTGTACTCGTAGTAATAGGTAACGCAACACCTTTGTCACTTTACGACATTAATTAAGATTCTATTCAAACAATGACAAGTGTTGAAATGTATTTTGTAATTAACTAATTGTTAGTCTATGCACGTTCAGTGAGCGTCTGTATTTCGTCCTCTATGATCGTAAATATTGTCTATGGGTAGAGTAGATTTTGTGGCTGAAATGTGTGATTGTAAAACGGTTTGTAGCGGCATTGATCCTTATGTGGGGGGAAATGTTACAGTTCATATAGGTACGTGCGTATCATCTACTATAGATAATATTAAATATTGAAAAGAGGTAAAGACTGTGTACCTAGTTGGGTACTTAACAAATTTACGTGAGCGTACGGTGTACGCGGTTTTAGTGTAATGCGGGCTGAATATTTCATAAAATTACTGTTTACAAGTCTTTGAAGTTGAAGCCGACAACACTGAGGCGCTTTGGCCAATGACGAGCCCCTATAATCAGTGTTGCCGGTTTAGACTGAACTTGTAGCTTTTTTAAATGGTCCGTTGATGCCAATTTTACGAAGGCTTGTAACTTGTGATATAAGCACGGGTCGCTTCACGGACCTACAAGTTACAAGCGGAAGTCTCTTTCTATCAAAAGGTAGTGAAAAGAGACGTCCGCTTGTAATTTGTAACTTGTAGCTTCGTGACATACGGGTCCCAGAAGTCTCTTTTCAAATAAAAGGAGCGGAAAAGAGGCTTGTATTAAGAGCCTTTTGAAATGGGCCTGTCACAGACAATGTAGCAGATTATCTTCTAACGAACTCACCCTTGTTCCAGACATGATCGTCGCGGAAGCTTGGAGGTCAAGCTACCTGTTCTGGGTGTTCCCGCTCCTCATCGTCCTCGTGATCCTAGCTGTACTGGGCGTCTTCACTGTTCTCCTGGGCATCAGGTATCTGTGACATTCATAGCGTGGCCGCGCACATATCATGGGATGCCGTAGGCGCGCCTCACTTTATCGGCTCCAGGCCCAAGACATTCGTAATGCGTTGCTTGAGCATATGACATGCCAACGGCGCCCCACGCTTTGTTATCGGCTGCAGACCGGGACATTCATAAGGCTCTGTCCGCGCACGTATCATGGGACGCCATCAGCGCTCCACGGTCTATCCGGTTCCAGAAACCAGGACTTGGATTATAGGTACTAAAAGAGCTTGAAAAACTGAATAGGTACGGGATCGGCCTTAATCATCAAAGCACCCCTGGAGAGACACTAATCCCCAACCAACCCTTGTGTGCTGTCTGCTCCAAAAAAGACAGCAAAAACCGAATCCCCGAGTTAGCACAGGAGCAGGCACGGCCACTGTGGAGTTTTTAGAAATATTCATTCAAAAAAATTTGGCTGCAATCTTACACAAATCGACCTAGTCCCAAACTAAGCAAAGCTTGTACTATGATACTAGATTATGATAAATAAATACATAAAAAACATTCATGACTCGAGAACAATATATTCGTGCTCATCACACAAATAAATGCCCTTACCGGGATTCGAACCCATGACCTCATGATTTGTAGGCAGGGTCACTACCAACTAGGCTAATGCGGTCCTCATAATATATCATGTCATGTGCCTTGTACTGCCTTGAAAGGAATCATTCGTGTTTTAATCATTTCGCTACTGGGCACTAGAAGAGATTTATCCTCCTTTAACAAAGTAGAAGGTACTTGGACGAAATTCTAGACTAAACAACTTACCAAATCCCCATTTCCAGGCTATACGCGCAATTCACCTGTGGCCGTTACCGCGGCAAGACCAGGATGGACGGCAAGACGGTGATCGTGACCGGCTGCACGAGCGGCATCGGCCGGGAAACGGCTCAGGAGCTAGCCAAGCGCGGCGCCACTGTCATCATGGCGTGCCGGAATGTTGAGGCGGCGGAGAAGGTCAAAGGTGAGGCTTCAAGGTTTCCCGATGAAGTGCCAGTGTCATACTGGGGTTAGGTCTCGGGAGTTGGCCAAGCGGGGCGCCACTGTCATCATGGCGTGCCGGAATGTTGAAGCGGCGGAGAAGGTCAAAGGTGAGGCTTCAAGGTTTCCCGATGAAGTGCCAGTGTCATACTGGGGTTAGGTCTCGGGAGTTGGCCAAGCGGGGAGCCACTGTCATCATGGCGTGCCGGAATGTTGAGGCGGCGGAGAAGGTCAAAGGTGAGGCTTGAAGGTTTCCTGATGAAGTGCCAGTGTTATACTGGATTCAGGTCTCGGGAGTTGGCTAAGCGGGGCGCCACTGTCATCATGGCGTGCCGGAATATTGAGGCGGCGGAGAAGGTCAAAGGTGAGGCTTCAAGGTTTCCTGATGAAGTGCCAGTGTCATATTGGATTTAGGTCTCGGGAGTTAGCGACGGCGAGCGCCACTGTCAACATGGTATGCCGGAATGTTGAGGCTGCGGAGAAGATCAAAGGTGAGTCTCCCAGGTTTTCCGAAGCAGCGACTATGTCATACTGGATTTAGGTCTCGCCGGGAGCTTGCTAAGCGGAGGGCTACTGTCACCATGGCGTGATGGAGCAGAACATTTTGAGGCGACGGAGACGGTTAAAGGTGTAGCTTTTCCAAAGCATTAATCATTATCACCCTGCCTACTGTCGTGATACTGCTGTAATAGTCCGATCGTCCACGAGGTCGATGGGACGACATGAAAAACACCGCGGGTCTTTCCGTGACGCTAGCATGCTAGCTGAGAGCGAGTCCTCTTAAGCTTTTGTTCAGCAGTAGGCTATTGCGGTTGCTTGTTCCATAGGATTTAGGTGTTTGCAATATTGTGACTTGTAGCTTTGTGAAACTGGCCACAGGAATTTGGCAGCCAATGGGCCCATAACCTAAAGAAACAAATAAAAATAACAATACAAATATAGGTGCTATCCCGGTAAGGGCTAATATTTGTGTGGTGAGCATGAATATTTGTTTCCGAGTCTTGGATGTTTTCTATGTATTTAAGTATTTATATCTTTTATATATATCGTCGTCTAGTACGCGTAACACAAGCCTTATTGAGCTTACTATGGGGCTAGCTCGATTTGTGTAAATTTGACCCTTAATATTTATTTATTTATTTATTTATGCCCATAAGTCCCATAACCTAATGAACCTAATTTATTTACGCCTAGGTAATAGATTTCAAATGTGTTTCTAATACATAACAATATCTGATGGCCAGTATGCAACACCGCTGTCTATGAATGACCCACATTTTCGAGTTGCATCGAACTAAAACTATTTTATTTTTCAGAGAATATCATCGACGCCACAAAGAACTCCAAAGTAGAAGTAAAGAAGCTGGATCTCAGTTCCTTCTCATCCATTCGCGCCTTCGCTGAAGATATTAAGAAGAACGTAGAGAAACTAGACGTTCTCATCCACAACGCTGGTTACGCTGAAACCTTCCAGAAGAACAAGTCCCAAGATGACATAGAGCTGACCATGGCTACAAATCATTATGGTCCTTTTTTGCTGACACATCTCCTCGTAGATTTGCTGAAGAAAAGCGCTCCATCTAGGATCATTGTCGTAGCCTCCTCCCTGTACCGCCTAGCGAAATTTAACCTTGAGAACCCTAATCCTACCACAACTCTGCCAGGCTATCTATACTACGCTTCAAAGGAAGCGAACATCCTGTTCACAAGAGAGCTGGCGAGGCGTTTAGAAGGGACTGGAGTGACCGCCAACTGCCTGCATCCAGGAATGATTGACAGCGGGATCTGGAGGTCCGTCCCCGCCCCGCTGAGCTGGGGGCTTTGGGCCATCAACAAGTGCTTCTTCAAGACTCCTTTCCAAGGTTGCCAGACGTCGGTGATGTTGGCGGTGGATGAGCAGCTTGAAAAGGTCTCTGGGAAGTACTTCTCGGATTGCGAGGAGAGCGCTCTCTCGGCTTCTGCTACGGATCCGCAGAGGGCGAGGAAACTTTGGGAGGTGTCCGAGAAGATGGTGAAGCTTGAGGAAAATGAACCTAGAATTTAGGGGTAAATTACATTTATAAATCCGATAAGACAACGCGACTTGAAACTGAACATAATCGATTTTAAAAGACCTATTAGAACGACCACTGATTCGCCGATTATGGTGGTATATTGGTTTAAACTTTGGAGTTCATTGCAACGATCTAAAGCGAAATTACAGTGGGCACTTTTGTTTTATACTTATTAACATCTCGGGAATTGGCCACCCTATGGCCCTAACCTAACAACCAAATCCATGGTTTTTAATTTGCTGACATCTCTGGTATTTGAAAGGTCAATGAAAAAGAGTGTCGGTGTTTTGCAAGGCATGTTATTCGTTATTGTTAAAAAGCGTATTTAAAAAGATAAAAATAACTTCGTGTTGAGATTGGCCACAATAGGAGGTAAGAGGCTCAACTAGGGAGGTTTACGTGTAAGTAGGTAGTATGTTAGCTATTCGACGAGTAAATTAGTCTTCTTTTATTGATTTCTTAAAAAATATTGATATCTCCTGTCTTCCAATTGCTGATTTTCCTATAGTATATTACACACCTTGAGTGTTAATAATTGGTACAGTGCTTGACCTAGGGCTGCAAAAAAATATCTTTCACCGCAGGTATTTGACGCCTGGGCCGAAGGCGCAAAGCGATCAATATGCAATCTCAGGCTTTCTTTACTCCCGCCCTTGCTGAGTGTACATTTATACGTATCCCCTTGGCCAGGAATTGGGATTTTCCGCACACATAGCGGGTTGTAATTACCACTTTACTAAATATATATTGAAAATCAGCCTTAGGATTTAGCTTATATAAGGACTGTTTTAGACCTGAATAAAATATAATAGCTTTTCATATGGATTGAATCCAATGCGAGATATATTGCTTCAGTACAAAAGGTGATTTGTTATACTTCATTACATGAATGTAGTATACCTATAAAAAAATCGGGATACGTTTGAATATTTGACTATTGACTACGTCAATATTTCTTAGCTACTTTCTCATTGTACCTTCAAGAGCAAAAAAACGGGTACACTGTTGGGGTTCAATACAATGCACCTATGCCCGCTTTTTTTTCTAAGTGTACTTTTGGAAAAACATAGAAAATACATTATACCTATTGGTAACTCGTGAAGAAATAGAGGAATTGTTTTAATTGATTCCATGGTTTCTTTTAACCCCCTCGGTACATATTTCATGTAATTCAGTATAATTACGCTAAGCTTACACGAATAAGGTGCTAACTTATTAAAGAAATATTTTATTTACATTAAGGTGTTTTATTTTTGCAATAAACGTTTTAGTAAAAAGATGTTACTTTATTTATACCGTTATTTTACAATTCTATTTCAACCTTGAGTGATCAAAAACTCGAGTTAACTACGTTATACAAGGTGCTCGGCAAGTTTACGCGCTGTCTCGCGGCGAAATAGACTATTCGACTCTTTCTAATTAGAACACTTAGAAAGAGACGGTTAGTATACCTAGCTCGCAGCGCGCGCGCAGTCTTGTGATAACCATGCTGGAGGAGTTCTAATTATGTTATAAATGTTACCAGTGTGTTTCTGACCATGTATAAAAAATTAAAATTATATAAGGAAGTTGTATTCCATTCAGTTTTTTTGCATGTATTTTTATCTTGTCCTTTCTAATAAAAAAATAACTCCCAAGGCATATTTAACTGGACAAGCAAAAATGTGTTATGTATGAAAAAACTTACTCCATACGATCTCATGGGCTTGTCCATGTATGACGTCATCGTTCGTTTTTTATCGAATTATAGGAGGATATCATCATACTGTTAATTCCTTGAATGGACTCTCCCCGCCTAATGAAAACCTGAGAGCAAATCCCCTACGGACATGTTATGCGGAGGGATGATAATCATATTAGGTACTAGAAGCCTAAGTGCATTAAGTATGAAGAGGAAGGTTGTAATGCTGGGGCCACACTAACGAGAAATGCCATTAATGGTGCACGTTCATTATCGCGGTAATTAGTGTGGCCCGGGCATAAGAGATGTAGATCAAGAAAAAAGTTGATGGACTGCGTGAAAGACGATACGAATAGGAAGGAAGTGTGTGATGAGTTGACGGGTGATAGAGAGGTAACAATGACGACCTCACGAATACGCTGATAAAATTTTAGTGACATCTTGAGCACCTTGTATAATTACAGAAATTGGAGAACTCACTGTTTCTTAAACTATGATTACGTATCCAGTATATGCTACATTGTGCAATAAGTTACAAGCATAACAGTGAAAGCAAATGGGTTAAAATTATACATTATTATATAGATACAGTCTTGATACAGTATTGTAAGGCTAACTTAAATGTAGGAAATATGATAATTAAAGATCATCTGTAAAAAAAATGTCTCCTCAATTCGCGACATTTTTTCGTTATTCTATAATTGTACAAATTAAGGTGATAATAGATGTTGAAATAGTAGTGTAGTGAGTCCATAAGCAACGAAATTTAAAATCGGTATTTTTGTAAGAAAAGCATACCGGTATAGTCCATGGTTTCACTACTTTGACGAATGTTTACTGGATTGACGAAGACCATTCACACTAACATTTTCAAGGCACAACATTATCTTTAACGTCCGTAGTAATAGCAACGCGTCATTTCTTTTTCATCTATGCCATATGGGTAATTCATATTGCATAAATAAGTAAAGCGAGAAAAACTCTTAACCCTATAGTGTATCATTAAATGCACATGTTATGGTCACCTTCTTGCATTTATTTTAAGAATAATTTCTTTGCTCCGTACAGCGTGAAGAACGCTTGTAAGTACTCGCTTTTTTATTTTGTCCAAGTTTCGTTTCAAAACCTGTAACACATTGATACAACGGCTCGGCCACGACTTTGCGTGAATTGCGGCGCGGCAAGCGTTATCTGTTCATTGCGCGGTCGAGGCGCAACGCACTGTGGTTAGTTGGGATCACGCGCAATGGATTTGAAAATCCGCTGCCGCGCAATGTTGTGGCCAGAGCGTAAGGTTCAATTTCGTCTGGCCTGCGTTCGTTTTTTCCTTTCACTATGTACACATAAAAGCTACAGCATTAAAGTAGATCAGTTAAGTTCATATAGTCTGTAAGATCAGTCTATTAGATTGAATTGGTCTAAAAATGTATTATCAACACCCAATGCTGTCCCTAGACTCTCCCTGGGTCTCCTTTCAGTCGTCTCAACATCATCACAAATTTGGTCAAAGAAATCACTGCCTTTCATCGAAAGCACACTGCAACTTGGACTTAATAAGTCTGGCAATAAGACCTTATTTGCTGTGAACACGTCTACGTTTACCGCATTGAAATTTTCCTTTTCTTCAACTATCGTTTTTATTTCGATGTCTTTTGCTTCTTGGGCTATTACATTGGCTTTTACCTTCTTAAATCTGTTTATTATTTTCTCTATAGAGCTCGTCTGTTTTATTGGTACGGGTATTTTGCTTTTGGGTGTATCAATAGTATCATCATTAGATTTTTTTGAACACATGGACGCTATACCAGACCCGACACTGTTATTGCCAATGTCTTTGCTCAAATGGTCAATGATTTTTAGTTCTGCTGGCGTTATTACTATAGTTGGTGTGAGAAAGCTTGGAAACTCTTTAAAAACTGGCATTTGTATGTGTGCATCTGGGGTATGTTTTTCAAAACCCATGATCATTTCTTTATGTTCATGCTCTGGTGTGTCTTTCTGTAAAGCCATGATACCGGAAACTTCTACAAGAGACGGACTGCCTTCCTGCATGATCGAAAGCTTTCTCGCCCTTTTAATGCATTTGTTTTCTCTATTCTCTAAAAGGTTTGGTGATGAATGACATCGAAACAGCCCGTTTTCGCTTGAAGTGTTTGAAACGTTGAATGCAGCTTTAGAACTGTTTGAAACATTGAACAAACCACCTCTTTTGATAAGCATGCTTGGTCTATCTAGTTTAAACTTGTGCTTTTTGGTACTACTGGATTTCTTATTGGTTGATAGTAATCGTTGTATTTGCTGCTTCGTAAAGCCAGAGGCACAGTCTGCAATAGTCTCATTGCTTCTCCCATGTAGTTGGGAAATAATGGACAAGTTATGCACTGTTGATGTTGAACTCTTGTCGTAAGGGCCTGATATGAAATTTTTCAGGAAGTCATCTCTAGGAGCTTGATAAATTAAGGATCTATTTTGTGGTTTCACGAAGGATGTTGTGTTAGTTCTTCGTAGGTTGAACTGATGTCGACTTGCTCCAAGCGGTGTGAAGTCGAAGTATGTTTGGATGTCTCTCTTCATGGAAAGATCGGAGAGGTCTGGTAGTTGCGGTATTTCCGTGAGGTCCTTTACTGATATCGACTGGTTGAACGAAAGTGGTGATGGCTGGAAAGGAAAAAAATATGTGTCATGGGAGGCAGAATATTTTAATTTAAATGTGAGTTTGTCAACATAATCAATAGCATCCAAATAGGTGTATTATTATGTACTGAAGTTTCAATAAGTTTATGCATTCATGAAAACTTTTTTCATTGTATAATTTTGTAGTTGTGTGCCATGCATGTCCAATATGTGTGTAATATGTAGGTTTTGTGATGATACCAAAATCCTAGTAACTGTCTGTCAAATTTGTGATGCCAAAGTCCTTCCTGAACTTATTTTGTATGTATAATAGTTTAGTTTTTCGGTAATTTGGTCTAACACTGTAAATCCTATATTATAAATTGATGCATCATTGATCATTTTGAAATATGCACACTTTACTCATTCTCCTAGCGTTATTCCCGGTTGTGCCCCTAAAGGAGCCCAGGGTCCGCTTTGACACCTAATCCCAAGATTTGGCATAGGCACTAGTTTTACGAAAGCGACTGCCATCTGACCTTCCAACCTAGAGGGAAAACTAGACCTTATTGGGATTAGACCGGTTTCCTCATGATGTTGTCCTTCACCGAAAAGCTAACGATAAATATTCCGTACATAAGTTCCGAAAAACTCATTGGTACGAGCCGGGATTCGAACCCACGACCGCCGCTTGACAGCCGCATGCCTGAACCACTAGGCTACCGTAGAAATATGCACACTTTACTACTTAGCAAAAATATGCACACTTTACTACTTAGCAAAAAAAGACATTGCATAAAAATAGTTTCATACACCTTATAAAACAAGTATAAAATCAATTAAACGGGTTACCATCAAATTTACCTTATCGCCAAAGGACAATATGGCTGAAACATCTGGATTGTGTAATGCATTTGTTAGTATATAGACATGAACACTAAATGCCTCTTTAGCAAAACATCTTGATCTTTTTTTTTTGACTGGTTCAATTGCCGAAGCCCGGAGGCTGTATCGGCTGGTCTTTGCTGGCCTGTGGATAGGCGCCACTATGGGGCTATCCGACTGCCGAGATCTGGATCTTAAAATGATGCCATTTAAAATACTCTAGAAGCAAAACGCCATTGTCTTAGAATGTCTTTATTACTTAATAGACATAAACGCTAAATGGCCCGGAAGCAAAACGTTTGTATCTTAGAATGTCTTAATTACTAAACAGACTTGAACGCCAAATGGCCCGTCAGCATTTTTTTTTTTTATATTATAATAATAATAAGCCCTTTTATCCTGAATTCAGTCCCGTAGTTCAGTGTGCCTCTTGGCATAGGCCTCTTCTAATTCAATAATATTACTTTCAGCTAATTTAGTATTCTAATCATATGGACTATTCATATTACCAGACATTTGGATATGTGCTCATTCTATTTGTGAGCCGTCCAGCTAAATTGACTCCCTGCTGACTGAGTATCCCACTTCAATGTTGTCACAGCTGAATTGACTATATGCTGTATTTAAATTTTATGTCATCTAGCTGAAATGGTCCTTAGGCAATTAGGTAAATTTGATAGTAATCCAAATATACACTTACTTCCAATCTACTTTCAGCATTGATCAATCTGTCTCTCAAAGCTTTCATTGCTTCAACCATCTCGGAATAACTCTTTTTGCTATGCTGCAGATACTCATTAAACCGATATATCTCCTCTCCTACCTGTTTGTTCTTCAAAACGTAACTCATCGCCACTATGTAACCCCGAATAAGATTTGGGAAACTTAACCTATCGTTTTTCACAATATTTTTGAGTATATATTTCTGCTGACTGTTGACTTTTTCGTATAAAGCTTTCGTACAAATTTCATCATTAGGGTTGTGTTCTACTATGAAAGAGTTTTTATCTGCCTCTCCAGTTTGCCGTTCGATTAATTCTTTGGTTAATTCCATTGTTTTTGATGCAGAATTAACTATGGGTGACATTTTGCAGTTCCATTCCTTTTCTAAGCCATCTAGATCAGAGTCAATATCTTCCAGCCATTGGTTGAAATACTGAGCAGGTTTATTGAAGTTTTTTATTCCAAGTATACTGATTTTTGTTGCCTCATCTATTGTATCATCCATTTCAAAGCTATCCACCAAATTCGCAACTTTTTCCTTAGGTTTTAACTTAGACAGTTTACCCTCCATAGAAGTAATACCGTTTCTAAACAATTCTGCTATTTTCTCGTATTTTTTCCTCTTTTCTATGTAATTTGATAACTTTAGATATACCATTTTATTTTCTTTCTCAATTTCTTCCACTAAGCCTTCATTTTGAGACTTATACTTTTCTGTAATTTCCGTGTAATGTTTTTTCTGCTGGTCTCTCTTCATGACAGACTTGAGTGTGCACTGAACAGCCAATTGGGATAGTTGGAACATAAACAGAGTCACTTTATAACACGCTGGGTTAACCAGATACGACGACATTACGGGAGATAGCAGTCCCTTACCACTGTAGTCTGCTATGAAACTTGAAAGTTCATTTCTATAAGCTCTTTCGGTCTTCGTGTCATACAAAGGCCAAGAAAGCGCTGAAGCTTTTCCCGGGTCCACAATTGAGACTAAATAATATGAAAGAGGATTGAACACATTCTGTGTGAGCTTCTCTAAAGCCTCTTTGGTGAATAATTGCCTCAAATCGGAAGGCAAAGGATGCAGTTTGCTTATAATGGAAACATTCAAAAATGTTTCTATTTTCATCGAGCTTACGAGGTCCCGTTGCGCAGAAATAGCCATGTTGACACTTTATAGTCACTAGCACTATTATTTCTACACTGCATTTGAAATCTGTGTTCTTTAATTATTATTTACGTTTCATGGATAAAAACGAAATATGAGCGTAGCGACTCGAGCGAGCGAGAGATGCAAATGTATTTCAAATGAATGTCAAACTTTCCGTTAAAAGATAACGTTCGACTAGAACCCTAGGTTAACAATTAAGGTAATTCTATTTATTTTTGTTGTCATTACTTTATGAATCATGGAAATAAAATATGTGAGGTACTTTTGAACACATCTATTAACGAGAATATAACCACTACTCGTTCTATAGGATATGAAGTTGAAATTCTGCATAGGTACTGTCTCCTTAAACTTGACACCCCGAAAAAAAAGCTTTTTTATTTAAGTATCTATTTGTTATCTACTAGTATTTTTAAATGTAAGGTAAAACTGCTTTATTTTAAATAATACGCTGGTTTATTCTGTAATAATTTATACGGATAGAATACACAGATAGATATGGTATGGTATGTCGACTATCTGTTGACACATCTGTTGACCAATCAGCTGTCATGTATGTCACTGTCACTCGACGAAGTTCTGTGGGGCTACCGCACGGCTACCGCGAAGTGAAAACGAACTTCGTTCGAATATCTCCGTCTCTGTCGCTTTAACCGCCAAGTGCGACAGAGACGGAGATACACAAACGAAGTTCGTTTTCATTTCCCGGTAGCCCCTCTGTTTCTCGATACTATGTCTTAAATGGTCTTGTCATATTTTCTTTCTCGAACATTTTATTACTATCCTTATGCTATCTTTGTCTAACTATCTTCATATGTAAGAGACAAAGTGTGGCGTCAAGTTGAATGCGAGTGAGAATTGAATATTTGGCAAGCGGGTTGTAAAACGAGAAAAACGTCAAACGTCAAACGTGAAATTTCTTAAAACCCACATCAATTTCAATATTTTCAATACTTATCGTTTGTTTCTAAGCAGAAAGATCGCGTTATATTATATTGGTGTGCCGGCTATTTGAATCGCTCACAATGGAGGACGAAAATGAACGAGAATACAAACGTTCAAAGGTAAAAAGTACCAGATTATTTCTATGTTTTTGTATATCTATTTGAAATAAACAATCAGTGTGTTTATAATACTATGATAAGACATCGTTCTATAGTCCTAAGAACGACTACTAAGTGAGCTCTGTATACTACTCAAGGACTGAGTTGGTCTTATATAAATATGAACCTAGAACATTCTATCCAAGGCAAGTTAGATTCTGTATCTAACCACTTTATTATAATTTTGATTAAGTTTCTGAATTTTACATGACTACTTAACCAGGATGAAATACTATTGCAGTACATTTAGGTGCCCGGGAGGAATCCTAATAATTCTACCAGCATATTTATGAAGTTGTAAGGACATAAATAGACCCCGCTATCGGAGGTCCAAATCGGTAGCTGTCAAGTTCTTAGAGATGGTTAATTTAAGAACTTAGTTCACATTAAAGTGCTCAAATCTTCACAGTAAACATTTTTTTGGAATCGAAATACTAGCTATATGTCGATAGACGATAATTATAGCTATAACAAATATGTTTATTTCGGATTAAAGATATATCCATATTTGCTATATGTTGATAATTTTTCTTTACCATAATGAGAGTCTAAGGCTGGACTACTTATATACCTGATTACAAACTTATAAATAAATATCTTCACTCTTTAATCATTACTAACAAATTATCTTTATCTTCATAGCACAAACCATTCATAAATTAATTAGACATAAATGATTAATAAATCTATTTTATTTCCCACCAAAAGGCATATTGTATTCTTAATGAACAATCAGTTTTTTTTCTGATTCTCTGCAACAATTTAGTGCAGTCACAATGAATATATTCTATAATAAACCCAATATATCTAGCCCTAATCAAACTTACGCCAAATGTAAATTTTTGCCCAATACTTCTGTCGAAGTAGAAAAGTCAGTCAAAAGAATTTTCTTTCAAGTGCTTACAATCTTCTGAACATGTCTCTATTGTCCAGGCATTAGAGACATGTTCAGATATTTGTGGGCACCTTGGTTGCTCTGATATACCTACCTATCCACTCTCTGTGCTGTTCTTAGATTTTATTTTTCATATACCAATATGAAATCCCGACATGTTTTAATTTACAAAATTGAAGTAGCCACATCCCCCTTCGAGTAGCTTCCTTGACCCCTGAGGGGTTGGCGAGCCACAGGTTGCAAAACACTGATCTACCTTATTACTGTATTGCCAGGACCGGAGCCCTTCACCCGGCATCAAATCAACAGCCGTGGTGAAGTACACAGCCTTCCCTCGACCAGTGAGCTATGCTCGACTGCAGTGCAATACAGACTTGAACCTGCCACCGTCCAATTGGGCTGCTATCGACTCATATGGACTCAAGCAGATACTGACGGGGACCACTCCATTGTCTAGGTAACTTCGTGTTCATAAATATATCACGGCTGAAAACTGTTAGGTACACAGTGTTTCCTCAGCTGGAGAGCTATGCTCGACTGCAGTGCAATACGGACTTGAACCTGTGTCCAACTGGGCGCTGCAGACAACTGTTAGGTACACAGTGTTGCCTCGTCGGGTGAGCTATGCTCGACTGCAGTGCAGTGCGGACTTGAACCTGCCGCCGTTCAATTAGGCCGCTATCGACTCATATGGACTCAAGCAGATACTGAACATTTCTGTTCATAAATGTCTCGGCAGACAACTGTTAGGTACACAATGTTGCCTCGTCGGGTGAGCTATGCTCGACTGCAGTGCAGTGCGGACCTGAACCTGCCGCCGTTCAATGGGGTTGGCCGGGCGACGGTATTTGCAGATGGCGCCAGCATAGGTTTTACCTGTCAGTCCTACAAAACTGTCAAATTGTTGTTTTTTTTTTTGAATTTCCTTGTTTAGAATCAAGCCGTTTAAGCCAAATCCCATAGAAAAAGGCTGGTGATTAGGTAAAACCTATGATGGCGCCATCTAGTCAAACATTTGACAGTTGCCAACCCCATTGGGCCGCTATCGACTCATATGGACTCAAGCAGATACTGACGGGGACCACTCCATTGTCTAGGTAACTGGCTGTACATTTGTGTTCATAAATGTCTCGGCAGACAACTGTTAGGTACACAGTGTTCCCTCGCCTGGTGAGCTATGCTCGACTGCAGTGCAGTGCGACTTGAACCTGCCGCCGTCCAATTGGGCTGCTATCGACTCGTACGGGCTCAAGCAGATACTGACGGGGATCAATCCATCGTCTAGGTAACTGGCGGTTTGGAAATAAATTTGACGGAGGACGACTTGGATCACATCATCAGGACTGGCCCGAAAAGACTGGCATCGTCAGGCGACGGCAACCTGCCTCGGCCTTTAGTTGTCAAGTTTGTTCGACGATCCAAACGGAATGATTCCTCAAAGCGGCTAGGACCAGACGAAATTTAACCACAAGGACACTCGATGTTGACTGTAGCTTTGTAGGATATATGCGGGGTAGAAGAAAGTAAAAATCAAGGCTCGATGATTTCACATGGCGCTGCCGATGTAGGTGAGTAGTGATGTTGTCGGAATGATGTAAATTGTATAACTGATTTTAGGATGCTTGGGCGGCCATTTTATGCGCGCGCGAGCGTCCTAGCTACGCAGGAGCGATCACCCGCGATACTGTTTGGGTCGCGATAGGGGCGTGGCTTCTGCGTATAGACTTCGTTACCTTGTGTATTGTGTATGGGTAATGTGTAATACCGTGTAATCGACCTCACCATCCCTTTATTGATTCATATCAAATCTTAGACTAGTTACATGACACACTAGAAAATGGTAAAAAATGGTGAGAATATAACAAAACAACAAGACTTAATGCTACGTGATTAACTTAGAAATAACACATAAAACAAGACTTATTAT
The DNA here is from genome assembly GCA_945867215.1 of Epinotia demarniana. Taxonomy (NCBI): domain Eukaryota; kingdom Metazoa; phylum Arthropoda; class Insecta; order Lepidoptera; family Tortricidae; genus Epinotia; species Epinotia demarniana. The sequence continues at coordinate 3,670,428 of OX244280.1, forward strand.
TATATGATTGACTTACTTAACTAACACATAAATTTATAAAAGTAGGAGTTTAGATAAATTTAAACATAGGTTAATTAGGTAAATTCTTAAGAGCTACTCCCGACATTCCGCCCCACGTGTGCAAACACCCTAAAAATTTCGAACTGAGGGAGTATTTATATGGTACATAGTTAAGTCAGATGACTATAAGACGGGAGGCCGGACGACGTATCATTCCCGCTGCGGTGCGGACTTCGGTGACTCGTACCTTTCCGTCGGGGCCGGGGTAGACTTGGGCTACTTCGCCTCGCGGCCAGGTGCTGCGTGGCATGGTTCCGTCGACTATGATGACTATATCTCCTACTTGCACGTTACGGTAGGCGGGGTTATTAGGGCTCGTTCTTGGCCGCAGTGTCTGCCGATATTCGTTGGTCCATCTTGACCAGAATCTGTCGGCCAGCGCTTGTGCTGTTTTCCAAGACTTTTCGTTGAGAACTGCGTCGGTGAAACGGCCTAGTGGGGTCATAGCGTTCGATCGTCCCAGGAGAAAATGGTTCGGAGTGAGGGCCTCCTGGCTATCGTCAAGCCGTACTGGTATGAGCGGTCTGGAGTTGATAATGTGCTCGGCTTCCAGCAGTAGAGTGTGTAGTATCTCCTCTGCTGGATGCTTTTCTTTTAGCGTTACTCGCAGGGCCGCCTTTACAGATCCGACTAGTCTCTCCCAGGCTCCCCCTGCTGATGGGTTACCTGGAGGTATCTTTTTCCACACGATCTGTTTCGACGTGACGTAAATTTCTAGCTCTTGTTCGTTAGCCGCCACTGCTTCGGCTATTTCTCGTTCTGCGCCGTAGAAACAGGTAGCATTGTCCGTATAAAGTACTGTCGGTTGTCCCCGGCGCGCCATTAAGCGCCTGAGCGATAGGATCATAGAGGAGGCCGATAAGGAGGGCACCAGTTCTAGGTGCACTGCCCTTGTGGTTAGGCAAGTGTATAGGGCTCCCCATCGCTTTTCATGTCTCCTTCCCACCGTCACGTGCATCGGGCCGAAATAGTCGCAGGCTGTAGCGGTGAAAGCTGGCTGGTTAGCGGAAAGCCTTTCATTTGGTAGGTCGCCCTGAGGGACCTTGAGGGGTGTCCCTCTATAGGTGCGACACCATTGGCATGTGTTGCTAATATACCTTGTGGCCCCGCGTAGTCCCACTATGTGAAATCTGGTATTTAGTTCGTTCATCACAGTGGCGTGGTTTGCATGGTTGAACAACGCGTGGTAGTGTGCGATGATCAACCTCGTCAGTGCTTCTTTAGCGTGTAGGACTGGGGTGCCTCGGTCTCTGTCTATTCTTCCATCTAGTAGCAGGATCCCATGCTTGTTCAGTTGTACTGCCAGTTTGTTTAGCGGTGACTTCTTCGGCGCACGCCGCCCGGCCTCTAACAGTTTAATATCATCCCTAAACGACTCCCTTTGACTACGTTTAATTAACGATAGTTCAGCGAGTTTGAGCTTATCGTTTGTTACGCTTTTATCCGACGACTGGCCGTGTATTACGGCTTTGAAAGTTTCAGCGGCGATCAAAACGCGGGAGGACGCGCGCAGCAGGCGTAGATACTTGGAGAAACGATTTACATCCGGTAGGTATGTAAACTCGTCGCGTTTTACTATTACGTTAACCGGCTTTATGGTGCGTTCTTCCCCTGTGGCGGGCGGGGGCGCATTACTTGGCTTTTCCGCGGGCCAATGTTCGGGATCTAGTAGAATGAATTCCGGGCCGTGGAACCATCTATGCGCGCTACTAAAACCCGCGGGAATATCGCGCGTCGCGTCGTCCGCGACGTTTAACGCGCTAGGTATCCATCTCCAGTCGCACGGAGATGTGGTGTCCTCTATCTCGGCTAACCGGTGTGCTACGAAACATTTAAACGTGCGCGGGTCCGCCCTTATCCACGCCAGTACTGTTTTCGAATCCGACCAATAATACGACTTCTCTACTACATAGTCCGACTCTCGCTTTACCGAGTGCGTGAGTCGGCTTGCTAACGTGGCGGATTGGAGCTCTAAGCGCGGAATGCTGACGTTCTTGAGAGGGCACACGCGGGCCTTCGCGGCGACCAGGGAGGAGCGCCGTTCGCCTGCTTCGTCTGTGTCTACCATATACACTGCGCAGGCGTACGCACTCTCGCTGGCGTCGCAAAACGTATGCGTGACGACCGTCCTATTTTGCGAGGGCACGTGCCGTTGAATGCGTAAATTGTGTAGGTTCCTCATGTTGGCTATGAACGTTAGCCACGCTTTGTGGTCGTCGGGCGTGATCTGCGTGTCCCAATCGATCCCTGTCCTCCATATGCGTTGTATCAGGACCTTACCTGTGACAGTGACAGGTGATATGAGGCCTAGGGGATCGAACAGACTCATCACGCCCGCCGTCACTTGACGTTTCGTAGGTACGACGGTGCCGTCTAAAATGTTGTTCGGTATGTTTCTGAAATTTACGTTGAAACTTAACGTATCGTTTTTATTATTCCATAACAGACCTAGCGTTCGCTCGCACTCGTCTCGGCCTAGCTCGGAGATATCGCTTTTCAGTACGTCCGTTACGTCACTGAGTACCTCTGGCGTGTTCGACGCCCAACTGCGCAAAGTAAAAGATGCTTTATTGAATACTTTCACCATATCGTTCACTAATTGCTTTGCTTGCGCGGGGTCGTCGAAGCTGACTAGCAAGTCATCCACATAGAAATTCCTTAGCGTTGTGCTGTGCACTAGCGGATATTCGTTCACGTAACGCTCTGCGTTCTTATTTTTCACGTAAATAGCGGTCGTAGGCGATGCGCTGGACCCGAATATGAGGCTACTCATCCTATATTCATCTGGCGGGCCCGACCGCCGTCCCCCCCTCCATAAGAACCGTAGAGAGTCACGATCTTGCTCGATAACTTTTATCTGCAAAAACATCTCTTTTATGTCCGCTATTATGCCTATCTTACCCTCCCTAAAACGTATCAATACTCCGAATAGGGACTGTAGCAAGTCTGGCCCGGACAAAAGGGCGTCGTTTAAACTCTTGCCGGCCGTGCGGCATTTTCCATCGAACACTAAGCGCACTTTTTGTTTGGTCGGATGAATCGTATGGAAATACGGCAAGTAGAACCCCCTGGGCGAGGGTAACGGAGTGTCTACCTTCTCCGCATAACCTTTGACCAGTAGGTTCGTGATCTGCTTTGAAAACTCTGCCTTTAACTTCTCATCTTTGTCGAGTTTGCGCTCGAGCGTAAGCAATCGTTTAAGCGCCTGTTGTTTATTATTCGGCAAAGTTTCCTCATCCGACTTCCATAACAGGCCCGCCTGGTAGCGTGGTTCCCCAGGAATTGGCTTGCATGTGTCGTCTAATATTTGTAACGCGCGTTTGTCCGGGTCCGCCCTAGTAGTCTTGGGTTCGACTCCCAAAGACTCTATACTGAAATGCCTCTTTATTAGTTCGTAGGCTTCCGCGTCGCCTTTAACTGTTAAGTGATTTATTTGTCCGCGAAACGCGCGCGGTGAGTCCTCCATTCGACCATGCAGGACCCATCCCAGGCTCGTGAGCGAGGCGACGGGCAGCGATTTCCCGTTGCTCACGAGTTGTCTTGTTACGATTAGGTGCCAGTTATCCTGCCCTATTAAGACTGTGGGCACTGCATCGTCGTAACATAGTTCGTCGCGCATGCTTTCTAGATGTGGACATCTGTCTATTATCTCTCTGCTAACCGCCTGCGGACTCAGATTTAATTGGTTTATCGTATACGCGGACAATTTCTCAAACTCGCGGCCGCATAGCCCGCGGATGGACACGTTTACTTGGCAGGACGCGTTGTCCCTGACGACATTATTCGCTATCGACCCTAGTGAGAGTTGCTCTTCTTTTGTTCTAGGCGTCAATTTATCCGCGATGTGTCGTTCGATAAGACTGAGGGATGAGCCTTCGTCCATTAGCCCGTAGGTGTGTACTGTGCCCAGTGGGCCGCGTAATTCGATAGGTATTATTTTAAGGTACGTGTTCGTATCGCGTAAATGATTAATCGAGCCCGCAGTGCCGCGTGATTGGCTTTCGCGCTTATACCCGTGTAACATCTTATGGTGTGCGGCTTCGCAATCGCCGTTGCCGCACGGGGAGTATCCGCACTTGTGTCCTCTGGGATTCAAACCGAGGCAGCGGAAACATAATTTTAATTCTTTCGCTTTATCCCATCGCTCGTTTATCGTTAATTTGATAAAATCGGCACACTTTACGGTCGGATGCTCTCCGCTACAGACTGGACATTTTGTACGAGCGTCCCCCGGCACTGTCGCCGGGGGTCGTGGTTTAAACGGCTTGGTTTTCGTATGTCTGGGCGTTTTGCTAAGCTGCGCTACTGTATGCTTCATAGCGGGTTTCTTAACGCGAGCGTTCTCCTCCTCGTACGATTCTCTACTAGACGAGCGCGAGTACGAGCGATAATCTCGCCTATGTGTAGTATTGTGTACGTTATGGCGTGGCCTGGCGGACGGCCGCCGTGCTCCCGGTATGTACGTCAAGCCCGCGGCTTTACTCGAGTCCGACAGAAACTTAGCCAGTGCTACTAAACCAGGTACGTTCGCGTTACACAGGCGGTATTTGTTCCATTCGTATCGCATGATAGGATTCAATTTTTCTACGAGCCTACCCACCAACTCCGGCGCGAGTAGGTATTGTTCCTGTTTCAGCGATTTTATAGTGGCCACGACGTTTGCCACTTGACCCGCGAATGCAGTTATGTTGGAGTTATCGTCTGCTAGTCTAGGTAATCTACGGACCTCATCGATCTCGGCCAGCACGATACCTTCGGGATTACCGAACTGCATCTCCAACATATCTACAATCTCGTACGGGTCTATAGACGTGTATAGCAACGCTTTAACTGAGTTTCTAGCGTCGCCGCGCAACGCACGCCTAATTCTACCAACGTTAGCCACGTCCGAGAACGAAGATTCTGTATCTAGGAATTCAGATTTGAACACTATCCATTCCGTTATTGACCCATCGAAATGAGGCAATTCCGGAATGTGCCGATGAGAGGTAAACTCTGGCTTGCTACGTGAGATAGCGCTCTCTAATCTGTGAGACAATAATTCCACGTCCCGGTTCTCGAACTTGACGTCGTAGTCGACTACGTCTTTTGCCCGCCTCGATGCCGGGTTTCTTATGCGTATATCGTTGGTAAGAGTACGATCCTGATCTGCTATCCACCCGGCCGTACGTGCGGGTGCTTTCGGCCCGTCCGTGGGCGCGAAAACTGAGGGAATCGGCAGTACCGCCGACGGTACATTTCCCTTCTGGTTTACCGAATCGAGTTCGGGTGGGACGATTTCAGCCCCGGTTGCTGTACGAACTTGTTCTATCCGCCCGGAAGTACACGCGGGCCCCCTCGTCCCAGCCGTGGGTACGGGGGCGGGGGCCGCCGGCGCTGCTGCCGGCGGGTCCTCCTGGATTTCTGATTCTAAGTCGGATCGGGCGGCCTCCGCCCTGGCTAACTTTAACTGGCAACGGGCGGCCGCTGCCGCCGCGTTTGCCTGTGCTAACATCGCATTGTGTAATACCAACTCGGCCCGTAATATAGCTATATCCTCCGAATCCGCGCCTATCAACGTTGGCGGTCCGCTGACCCTAATTACGGTGTCGTTTAAAGTTGAAGCTGGCAGCGTCGCCTGCTGGTCGCGATCGCCTCCCGCGCTTTGTCTTTCCGTGGTTCTGGTCGCGTCACTACTCGTATTATCCGTACCGTTCGAGGTTTCGTCAGTACTCGCTGTACTGGTCGAAGTAGGGTCCGTCACTGTCGACGGCGCAACTTTCCCGCTGCGTAACAAACGATGCTCGTTAACACTCATTTTGCACACGTGGGGCCTACTATACCTATTGTGAACGTACTTAACAGAGTAAATGAGTGATCAAAATGTACAACTTTACACAGAATAAACAAATTAAAACGCGATCATTACACAATTATAAAACGAAAATTAACACTTCAAAAACTCGCGATCAAAACTAGCCATCGAAATTAACACAATAAAACATCCCGTGAATTTAACACTCATTTAAGGATAATTCCGCACTTTTTAACACTTTTGTTGAATTTGATACACTTCACACTCCTATGCGGCGCGCTTGCCCCCTCGTAGGCCTGCGCGGCGCGTATCTAGCGGGCCCTAGGGCCTAGCCGGGTTACTAACTGATGGAGCCGGCTAGGAGGGAAAGGTAAACGTGCTGCTCCGGCAGTGGCGTAGCGAGTAAGTGGGTACCCACCAGTGGTCTGGAATCACCACTGGCTGCAACGGTATGGTCTCTGTCCGTGAAACGGCATAAAGTCGCCCACCTTCTCGCCACGCTTACCGGCAAGGCAGCCGAGAGATACGCGCCACTTGCGTGGTGCGGTGTACAGTCTCGAGTGCACACGAAGACCCGCTGCCCAGACCCACTACACGCTTAACACCGCAAGGGCATGCATGGGGAGGGTGAGAAAGTCGCCCAGGTTTCGCTACCCGTAGGCTGCGTCCCCCGCGTTACTGTTCTCCTACTCGGATCCGGGGGCCGAAACCCCTTAACACCGAGGATAGCCAACGGCGGTTGGCCCAGACGAGTTTTCCCCCTAAGGGTACTCTACCTCGTCTATTGATCGACCTGACTGTGTTAATCAAGATTCTTCTTTCTTCTCTTCTTCTGGCTCGAAGATATCCGGTGAGCGAAGGACCATTGTTGACTGTAGCTTTGTAGGATATATGCGGGGTAGAAGAAAGTAAAAATCAAGGCTCGATGATTTCACATGGCGCTGCCGATGTAGGTGAGTAGTGATGTTGTCGGAATGATGTAAATTGTATAACTGATTTTAGGATGCTTGGGCGGCCATTTTATGCGCGCGCGAGCGTCCTAGCTAGCTATAGACTTCGTTACCTTGTGTATTGTGTATGGGTAATGTGTAATACCGTGTAATCGACCTCACCATCCCTTTATTGATTCATATCAAATCTTAGACTAGTTACATGACACACTAGAAAATGGTAAAAAATGGTGAGAATATAACAAAACAACAAGACTTAATGCTACGTGATTAACTTAGAAATAACACATAAAACAAGACTTATTATTATATGATTGACTTACTTAACTAACACATAAATTTATAAAAGTAGGAGTTTAGATAAATTTAAACATAGGTTAATTAGGTAAATTCTTAAGAGCTACTCCCGACACTCGAGGTAGATGGCGCTGAGAGAAAACTGTTCTTCAATGAAAGACTGACAAAATCAAGCCGCCTGTTATTTCGTGAGGCGAGGGTGCAGTCAAGCAACGCCGGATTTAAGTACTGCTGGACAAGAAACGGGACCATCCTCGTCCGTAAAAAGACAGGCAGCCCGGAAATCGTCATCAGAAGAGTCGAAGACCTTAACCAATTCCGCTGTACCAGCTCAGAAGCGCCTCGCCCTCGAGAAAACAGCAGCAACGGCAACATACCTGAGGCTCAGGAGCAAAACAAATCGGAGTAATGAAACAGGACGTTATCACTTCCGGCTTTTTCTTTTTCTTTTAGTGTCGCTATTCTTGTATTCATTTCATTTAATTTTAAAACTGTTTCTACACACCCAACGCCCTCTTACAAATCACACCAACACACTACATTCACAAGACACGCATGCCCGCTCAGCAATAACTCGGTCCCGCTTGTTAAAGGAAACATCCGTGAATAAAGTTAATTTTTTTGTGGAAGTTATGACAACTTTCCTCTTCGATAAAAAGCCGCGTCTTACTGTTTTGAGAATGGCATTACATGATCTAGCAGACAGCATAGACGGTTCCTTCAATATTGATTGTCATAGACTTGATACACTAGACCAATGCAAAGCTATTCTCACTCACGAACACAAGTTTAAGGTACTCACATTAAACATAAGAAGTTTGCAGCGGAACTTCGATGCTTTCCTGGTAGCCTTAGGGCTTACTGACATCCAATATGATGCTATTGTACTTACAGAGTGCTGGCTGGGGGAGGGTTCTATCACAGACCAGCTGCCCGGTTATAATTCGTTTAGCACATCGAAAGTTATCAATAAAAGTGGTGGTGTTGTTGTCTATGTAAAGGAAAGCCTCAGTGCTGTGGCTGTGGAGCCACCATTCGAAGATGCCAACTGTCTCTCTGTGACTATATCTAATGAAATTGTTCTTTTTGGTGTCTATCGATCTCCTTCTTTCACAAATACTGACAATTTTCTGAACTCACTGGATAATATCCTAAGCCTAGCAGCAACCAACCATGTTATAATTTTAGCCGGAGACATTAATATCGATTTGCTACGTCTCTCGGCCCACAATCAATCGGATTACGTCTCTCTGCTGGCCTCTCATGGGCTTCTCCCCTCTATCACCAAGCCCACCAGAAACGATGCCTGCCTAGACCATGTTTTTATTAAATACAATGATCTCTCTGTGGGAGCCGTCTGTCCGAGCTCTGTCTCAGATCATGATGTCGCAATGGCAGGTCTTATGCATTATAAACATATACAACGTAACCGACATGTTCTCAAAACCAATTACAGGGGAGTGGCGGACGAGTTGAAGTCGGCTGACTGGTCAATCGTAACGAACGCTAACAACGTAACCGAGGCGGCTTCAAACTTCAACCACTTGGTATCACAGGCAATTCAAAATAACACACGCACCGTTAAAGTTAGTCGCTCTAAATACAATATTAAGCCCTGGGTCACCCCAGGGTTGATTAGATGTATGAGACACAGGGACAGGCTGCACTCGCAGGTGAGAGCATCTCCACTCAACCAAACCCTTCGCCTTATATACACTAGGTACAGGAACTATTTTGATAACCTGTTATATAATTTAAAAAATGAGTACCAAAACAAGCAGCTGACCGACAACAAAAATAATCCTACCAAACTTTGGCAGTCAATTAAAACCATGTGCCAAAACCCAAAACGACAAAATGACTCTGAGGAGCTCATCACCGCCACGGATAAACCTGTACAGGACAAACTCAATGAATGTAACAAGTACTTCTCAGCAGTGGGGAAGAATCTTGCGGATAGTATTTTGGCAGAAATCTCGGAAACGGAGGCGTCCTTGGCCACAAAATACAAGCCTCAGCGGTCAGTCCTTAATTCACTGTATTTGCGCCCTACAGATACCAATGAGGTTGACAGGATAATTTCTCAGCTTAAAAATGACAGTGCTCCTGGCCCTGATGGTGTGAAGCCGCTACTAGTAAAAGAGATCAAAAGCGTTATTTTAGAACCACTTACATTTATTTGTAATCTTAGTATGCAGTCTGGTTATTTTCCTGTCTGTTGGAAAGTTGCCTCTGTCTCGCCTATTCATAAAAACGGCCCCAAAAATACTCCTGTAAACTTCAGACCAATTTCTCTCTTGTCCATCTTCTCTAAAATACTGGAAAAAATTGTAAACGCCAGATTAACGAGTTTCATTGAGAGCAACAGCTTAATCTCGGACCACCAATTTGGCTTCAGGGCAGGCAAGTCAACGGAGGATGCGGCTATTCTCCTCTCCAATCTCGTGTCTGGCTTTCTGGATGGTGGCAATAAGTGTGTTGGTATTTTCCTGGACCTGGCCAAGGCATTTGACACCGTCTCGGTCGCCATCCTGTTAAAAAAGCTAGAATGTCTTGGAGTAAGAGGAGTGGCTCTTGCCTGGTTTACTAGTTATCTCACTGAACGCACTCAAAGAGTAAAGATAGGTGACCTGGTAAGCGACCGTCTCCCGGTAAATTTTGGTGTCCCTCAGGGGAGTATACTCGGCCCATCATTGTTCACGCTGTACATTAATGACATGTTTGATATACCCATACCAAACTCAAACCTCATTTGCTACGCTGATGATACAGTCATAATGGTGAATGGCAAATCCTGGGACGATGCTTACTCTGGAGCCGAGGAAGCGCTGGCAGGAGTTGCTCGCTGGTTAAAAAGTAATCTGCTAACTCTGAACATAGACAAGACAAACTACGTAGCCTTCTCGAAAAGTTCAGCAGCCTCTCCCACAACTGACAAAACTATTGCATTTCATACCTGCATGCATCACAGTGTTCCGGGTTCACGTCAGCCGGCCCCGGTGTGCTCCTGCCAGATGGTCAGGCGGCAGACCACCGTTAAATACCTGGGTCTGCTATTTGACCAACACCTCACATTTGCACAGCACATTGTCACCCTTGCTGCTAGAGTCCGAAAACTGATCTATGTGGTGAAGAGACTCCGAGACTGTGCTGCCCCGGATGTACTGCGCCTCGTCTATCACGCTTTGGGACAATCGATCCTACAGTACGGAGTGGCAGTCTGGGGCTGCGCTGCCAAGAGCCACATGATCCTGTTGGAGCGTGCGCAGCGAGCGGTTATCAAAGTTATGCTCAGGAAGCCGTTTCGTTACCCAACTAACTTGCTGTACCAGGAAACGAGACTGTTTAGAGTGAGACAGCTCTTTATTATGAAAGCGACCATACGTAATCATAGCAGCATCTTCAACTCTGATCGCCACGAGGAAATGTTGCGGAAACGTACGTACAAAGTGCCAACCCCACCGTACAGGTCCGCCCTAGCTAGGAGATCACCTTCATACTCCTATTGCTGCATATATAACTATGTCTGCAATAAATGTGACATAAAACACCAGCCAGTTCTCAGGGCTAAGAGAGTAGTGAAACAGTGGTTACTCACGTTATCTTACTGTGAGACGGAAAAAAACATTGAAAGTGCAAAGATAAAGCATTAACTAATAACCTAACTTACCCTAACCCACAACTGATTTATAAATGCGGGCTCACGCACACACAACCACATACCAACACACACTGACATAACACACACACACACACACACACACACACACACACACACACACACACACACACACACACACACACACACACACACACACACACACACACACACACACACACACACACACACACACACACAAGTGCACACACACACACACACACACACACACACACACACACACACACACACACACACACACACACACACACACACACACACACACACACACACACACACACACACACACACACACACACACACACACACACACACACATACACACACACACACACACACACACACAGCCTCGATTTAATGTAATATTTGTTTTTGATGAAATAAACTATTTTGTATTTTTGTATTTTGTAAATAAATATCTCTGAACAGCATTAAATTTAATGAACTTTACGGATAAGCAATAAGGTGCATTTTTTCAGTTTCCACATGGTGCACAGGCTCCGGAACTTAATTTATTTTGTATGTATATTTTACTATAGCTCAACGAATGATGAACCTTACGTTTATAGTACTGAGGTTTATTTTCCCAGTTTCCAATGGCACAATTGTTCCTGAACGGAATTTATTATTTTTGCAGACCTTACCATTGTTCAATGAATTATGAACTTTACGTACACAGTAATAAGGTATCTTTCTCTAGTTTCCGCATGGCTCACATGTTCCCCGACTGCGTAGGCGCCGTGGACGTCATCTCGGGCGCCGAGTGCATAAAGAAACTTCTCAAGTTGCCATATCAACCCAACGGGACTGTGAGTTTTGAACCTTATTGAATATTGATATTTAAGCAAGGTCACTTATATATTATACAGGGTAACCAAAATTAACCACATTGTTCCAGGTAAGCATGATGGTGCACCGCGTGGAAAACACACTTCTACTGGACGATTTCGACGTTTACGACTACCTGATGAAGTCAGAGTGGTCGTGGCTGAAGGACTTCTTCTACGAGAATATTCTCAAAACCATGTCTGAGAAGGTATGTTAGAGAGAGCACAGCTCAATGATGTCTCGCTCATTTATGTCTTGCTCATTTATTTATTAAGAACAACTTGGATAAGTTGAAAAGCCCCCGACATTTTCTTTTCAAAGTCCAATTACTCAAAAACGGCTGAACAGATTTTGATGAAACATGGCTAACAACACTCAGGATAAAATGGTCTATGACACGAAAAACCGCATTCAAATCGGTCCATCCGTTAGGGAGCTACGATACCACAGACAGATACACGCTCGCAAGCTCGCTCGGATGGATAAACGTCTCGCGTAAAATGGGTTTTATGGACGAATTGTACACTCTACTCTTCACTTCGATTGCGAGTAAATGAAAAGTGAAAACTATAAGTTTATTTCATGAAGTTTTATTGCGTACTTCGGCTGGTATCCTTGCCTTGGTCTTAGAATACTAACGAAACAAAAAAAAAAAAATTTCATGAAGTTTTATTGTGTACTTCGGCTGGTATCCTTGCCTTGGTCTTAGAATACTAACGAAACAAAAAAAAAAAGAGTTTATTCTATGAAGTTTAAGTTGCTCGTTGGACCACTTGCCTTGATCTTCGACGAAGATTTTACTTTAGGCACTAAAAAAGCGACTTTATGTCGCCTACACAGCATAAAGAGACACTTTTAGAGCATGAGAAGTGAAAAATAAGCTTACATTATAAGGTAACTTTAAGATAATTTACACGAATTTATCTAATGATCGTACTAATATTATAAATGCGAAAGTTTGGATGTTTATATGTTTAGATGTTTGTTACTCAATCACGCTTAAACGGCTCAACCGATTTGGTTGAAATTTTGCACGAAGATAGTTGATAGCCTGGATTAAAATATAGGATAGTTTTTATCCCTTGTTCACGCAGACGAAGTCGCGGGCGGAAGCTAGTAATGAATATTCATTGAATGAAATGTCACAGGTACATTACAACATTATTATGGACGTATATTACAAAATGATTAATGACAAAGTCGAAATAAGGAATATAAATATTGATATTGATATCTCGTAATGATCGTCAAAATAAAAACTAGAACATTATCAAAATAAAATGACTATGTCAAATTACCCGTGGGGTGTCGGCTTTGAATAGCACCACCCCCTTTCATTCTTCCCGACGGTGTCGCTGTCGTACGAGTCGACTAAGGGAACAGGGTTGAAGTGTGTTGTGGGCGATGGGCTGGCAACTTATCACTGCGATATCACATTTTGTCGATCTTTTATACCCACATTTGTGCTAACAGTGGCACTGGACACAAGCTTCATGTGCTCTGCCTCCCCCTTTTAGGGATAAAGGCGTGTATGTATGTATGTCAAATATACTCAAATACAGAATGCAATGGATGTTCTGAAATTTGGCGGGTAGACGCTTATAATACGTGTGGTCAATTACCATCAATCACATGAAAGAAGTAGCCGCTAATTTGTTTTTCGTACAACTTTAGGAGCGAATGAGCCTAGCACCGCCCCCTACACACAATGCACTGCAGTTGACACATAAGTTCCTGTCACACAGTGTGTGTTCCCTACCCGAGACCACAAGACCGGCGCCCGGGGGACCCATACCAGGTAAAACCACTTTTACAGTACATATGGTGCTACTTTCCCGCACTAGTACGGAAAAGACCACTTTTCGTGCGTATGTCGAAACTTTAAAGAGCCATATGTACAGTAAAACGTACGATACGCGTGCGAATAGGTAATTCGCAACTCGTGTCGATTTAAAACACTCCCTTCGGTCGTGTTTTAATTTATCACCACTCGTTGCGAATTTCCAATTTTCGGCACTTGTATTGTAAATAACTATTTTAACCCTTTAGTCACATATACACTTTATTGGATATTTGCGATAATATTACATACAGAGTGTACCTAAAATGGGGTGTGAAGTCAATCACATGTATGTACCTCACTTTTAATACCTACGCTCGGCGGTCGCTCTAGGGTTGTCAAACAAACAACTATCGGTAGTGCCACGCGTATCCAGTTGTTTCATTTATTGTTGAGAATTAAACGGGAATAATGGAAATATAAATTAATAATGACTAAAATATTTTTCATGTCATTGTTATATTAGAAATTAGCTTAAAAAACGACAATTCACCGTTTAATGTTGAATTTAAACAACCGTCCACTGAACAGTTATAATAACTTTTTTTGTTGCTCCAATATTGAAAAAAAAAGTTCACAGACGCGTCTCATGCCGATTGGCACTCGCACTCGTACTGGTTCGAACCGGTCCGAGATATCGTGTACGCGAGCAGTGTCTATGCGTGCGTTTCTCGAGCGCACCTGTATGTAGATTGATTTCTGTACCTATCTATTTTGTGTCTATAGGCTTTAGACATACTTTACGGATATTTTTTTTTTTGCCTCAGTATGCACAGTCAAGTGCAAAATACGTATCGATGACATCCTCTCATAAATAAGTACCAAAACCTTAAGCCGCTGACATAAAAGTTATGGGACATATTTATGAGTAAGTTGTATGCACCCATATTTTTACACTTGACTGCAGAAGATTACTCTAAAGTCTCACACAGAATCAGAATCTTCATTCATAAATAATTTATCTTATTTTTCAAGTCAAGAACATATATGTAGTATATTAATAAAATCAAAAGTCTATATTGCATCAAATGTCTTATTGTCTAAGACAGGGGTCGGCAACCTTTTAGAAACCAAGGGCCTTATAGTCACTAACGAAATTGCCGCGGGCGGCACATCTTGTGAATAACAGGCAATTTCAGAATTCTGAATATAGCGACCTTTACATGCAAAAGCTAGGGAGGCTAGCGGGCCGCAGGTTGCCGACCCCTGGTCTAACAGTCTTCTTATTTTTGTAATCTTAGAGCAAATCAATATCAACCTTACCCCTTCAATTTCAAGGTCCATATTTACCCGATCCTGAAACCAGATCTGAACCACCAAACGAGCACCTCTACAACAGAAACGTGCTGTGGACCTTCGAAGACATACAAATGCTCATAGGCAGCGATTTACCCATCTTCGGAGACAAAGACCGCCCCTGCGTTTCCCTAAGGCTCAGAGACGCCAGGGAACCCATCAACGTGTTGACTGGAATAGATTACTGGCTGGACAACTTAATGTGCAACGTCCCTGAAGTCCTGATGTGTTACCATTTGGATGGCATTGTGCAGAAATATGAGCCGATGAAAACAGAAGACTTGCCCAATATGGAGAACTCCAAATTCTCGCCTAAAGTCGTTCGGAATGTCGCTCAGAACATCCTGTCCTTTTTAAAGTACAACGCGACGAAAGCGGGTCATACATACTGGCTGTTCAAAGGGCCTCACGATGACGTAGTTAAGTTGTACGATCTGACGTCGCTATGTCCGGATAGTTTGGACAATCCGTTCACGACGCCGGTCGCCATGTTGTTATACAGGGTGGCGAGGAACATGAGGCTGACGAACAGGTCTAAACATGTCCGTCAGCTATTGGAGCAGGCGATAAATCTGCTTAAAGTGGAGAGGTATCCGCAGATAGTCGCATCTTCGCACTATATGCTCGCGGATTTGTACGTGCCGGCTACGACTAATCCGGCTCGCCCGGATTTTAAAGGTTAGTTGCATTTTTGTTACACACTACTGAATTACCATTACCACAAATATAAGGGCATGTATTTAACGCGGCGACAAATTAATCTGATGTAGGGATTTATAAAAAATTGAAGGGGGTAGCAAAAATAATAAGTTGGCGACTAATTGCGGAGACTAGTATAAAGTAAAAAGTAGCAGCTAAGTAATCAATTTTCGGCTTTGTTTCAATATAAACTAGCATCGAGTTATTGTTTTGGCGACTGAATTAACTAATTAAGCGGAAACATGACAGCGGATACAAAGTTGAAAATGGCCTACTCTAATTGTTCAATGGAGATTGCATATAAAATAAATCAAGGTCATAAAAAAAATACTTTGTGCGACACTTTAAGAGCTTTAATCAAAGTTGAAAATTGCATGTATAAATAATAATTTTGGCCCGTATAAATAATATTTAAACGCCTTACTAAACATGAATTCGGATTCATCTTTGTTAATTTGCTGGTTTTCCGCTCTTTTATAAAAAAAAAACCCGCGAAGACGGAAGCGGGAGCAAAGCTCCCGCTTCCGTCTTCTAACCTATCCGCGGCTTATCGCCGTTTTCATTAAATTATGGTTTCGAAGACTAAAAAAATAACTCCCCATTACTTTTATATAGTACCCATTTTAATATTTAAGCTGCCAGCAAATCAAAGCCCAAAATGCTTTTTTAGATGGAGACCTGAAGTTGGCACTAATATAAAGTTTGTTATCCTTCTGCTAATATTAGTCGCCAAGTCATTATTTATAGTACCTCGCCTATGATTTCAGTAATCTCGTTTATTATTTCTGCTACCTTAAAGTAGCTGCCATTATTTTAATTTTAAAATATCCTTAGTTTAAAGCTCATTTAATATAAATGATTGCCAAAATATTTAATCGCTGACAAGTTATTATTTTACTTGCAAATAGTTTGCTGCTCTTTAATTTTTCTGTCGCCGCGAAAATAATAAGCCAAATATAAGTTACATCGGCAATCTTCGTCCACGCCGACGAGTTCTGACAAGTACCGAATGAAATCGAACGTATGACCATTTCAATAAAGACCTTGTTGCACTATACGTAAGGTACAATATGCAATGACAGGTGAACTCGTGCTTTCCCGCTCATGGTGCCAGACAAGATGGCGGGCGCAGGAGCTGCCGGCGTCGCGCGCGAAATTTTTGCTAATGGGTGTTGAGGATTTTACCCGCGCAAACGCGCTGCCTTATGATTGGTTAAAATGTTTCCTTAAAATGCTTTCTGCGCAGGTACATCGTTGTAACTTATATTTGAGGTACTACTGTACTGGTTTAACACATTCACTGCCAACAATTTCGTGCTCCGTAGCTGATGCCGTGGTTCCCCTTTCGCGGGATCATGGCAGTGAAAGTGTTAAATTAGAGCCCTTGTTCACTGCTATAATATATGCAATACTAGCTTCTTAATACTCCGTCCGCGTGGAGCTCGTTTATATCGCAGCTCCATACAAACTTTAACCCCCCAAGTTCAGCTTAAGGGATGATTTCGGGGATATTCAATTCATTTTTTATTCAAGAAACAATGTACATTGTGTTATATAAAAACTATCCTATGTCACTCTCCACTATATACACTTAAAAAATCACGTCAATTCGTCGCTCCGTTTTGCCGTGAAAGACAGACAAACAAACAAACACACACATACACTTTCCCTTGCTTTAGTATGGAAGTATGGATAGCAGGCAACGAGAAGAAGAAACAGATTTTACTTCAAAAAATATTTTTTCGAAAGTTGTGCATTAAAATTATCAATCTCTTTTTTGTTTCGTGCCTTGGTGTTTATAGGAAACAACTTCTAAACGACTCAATATGAACCTAATTTGTTACGGCCTTATAGAATCGTCTTGGAAAAAGTCTAGAAAATGGTTTTACAACTAAGTAATTTTAATGATAATGTTTTCTAGTATTAGAAAAAAATATATTACAGACGAGACGCTTGTAATTTATATTGTATTCCGATTTCTAGACGACAACTCCGATTCCGAAAACGAGGACCCCGACTTCGAACCAACCGAAGTCACGTCAGAGCGAGACGCAGAAAGCGTCAAAGATGACACAGAAACTCTCAAAGACGATGACACCGACGGTATCACGGAAGACAGTGACAGAAAGGACAATGGCGACAGTGGTGATAAAAGTGACATTAAAGTTAGTGAAGACGATGATAAAGTTAAAAGTGATAGTGAAGGTGGAGATGGGGATGTTGAGAAGGAAGAGAAATCGCTGGCGTTGCAGATGAGGGGGTTGGCGTTGAGGGACATTGGGGACAAAATTAAGGGTAAAGAGGAGGTAAGTTGACTTTTCTCATTATCGATAATTATGATTATTTATGATCAAGATAATTATGCCCTTGGGCTTGTCCATATTATTCTATGTATGTTTCGTCGATTGTTGACTAGTTTCTAGTTTGATGCAGTTCGGTAGATGGTTATACAATTTTCTGCCAATGATCCCGGTCGTATTAACCGCCGACGCAAAGAGCCGTGTTATAAGTTTAAAGTGTCTGTGTATCGGTCTGTGGTATCGTAGCTCCCAAACGGATGGACCGATTTGAATGCAGTTTTTTTTATTCGAAAGGTGATGTGATCCCGAGTGTTCTTAGCCATGTTTCATGAATATTTGTTTAGCCGTTATTGAGATATTAGACTTTGAAATGAAAATGTCGGGGGTTTTATTTCAGGGTTCGAAATTATCAAGATAATTACGATTCTTGATAATTATCACCAGTATAAGAACCAATGACACTCGAGTTCGCTCAACTTTGCATAATCCGAACTGAATTCTTCTTGTAAGGGGAATCCCCACGGCGCGGCATACTTCGAATACAGTTCACTTTCACGAGCGCAATTTTCTGTTATTATCAATGGATAATTATCCATCGGTTATTATCACGATAATTATCATAATAATTATCACGATAAATATCATGATAATTATCATTGATAATTATCCTTTCTAAACCTGTTTTATTTACCATAAACATTTTAAACCCATAAATGTCATGTTACAGGACAGCAAGGGCAAAGGCCCAGAAGACAAAGGTCTCGGCGTGGAGCCCCCGAACCGCTGCGGGCACGCGCTGAGGCACGCGCTTAAAGGGCTGCTGGCTCTGCACAATGTTACCTTGGACAAGTGCAAGGTAAACGTTATAATAAGCCCTTTTGTCCTAAATTACTACGGTATGTCTAGACATTTTATTTTGTGGAGTTATAGAATGTCCCGTAGTTCAGTGTACCTCTTGGCATAGGCCTCCTCCAACATCTTTCAATGAGTTCTGTCTTATGCTACTCTTCTACAAAATTTTGTACTTTTAATGATTAAATTGATTTAAATTTTTTACTGAATGTCAAAAAGTTCCTAATTCAAAAGCACTAAAGCGTACCCTGGGTTTCAATCGAATGATTATGGGAGGTTTAGCCTGGTTAGTCGGTAGTTAGCCGTACAAACTAAGGAAGTGAACAAAGTTCCGTTGTGACCATTGAATTGTATGGTTCATTTTCGTGTCAGCGGAAAGCTTCCATAGAAAATTTAATTGAGTGAGTTAAGCTGGCCAGAATAAAATCAGGATATCTCTAGAACCTTAAAGAAACGGTAATTTGTTGAAAAACTAAATTCATGGTAAGGAAATACTTTTCTTACTTATGTAAGTTGGTCTGTAATTTCCAGATTTCGCTAAATAGTCTATGAAAATATTAATTTGTTGTGAAAACAACGCGATTTTAATGAAGACATTTATTCAAGTGTTATTGTAACAAAACCCATAATGTATCCTCCTGAGGCTCATTGAGATGATTTATTTACTCAAAGATTAAATTATATTCAATTGGAGCTGTGTTGAATTAGATTTACATTGCCCGATTTTTGACAAGGAAATTCAATTTTTTCCACAAGTTGATTCAAATTTCGATGTTATTTTTATTGTAGGCTAAAGAGTACTCTTATCATCTCTATTTTATTCAACAGGAAGAAGAGAGAGAACGTTTAAAAGAACAAGTCTTACTAGAAGAGCAGCATCCCAAAATGGCGAACCCATACGAACCAATAACGATGAACTACGAACCCATACAACAAATCGACAAACTCGACCCCAATCAACACAACTCTAGAAACCGAAGACGAAAGAACAGAGAGAAAAAAGCCAATAACGATTACTTAATAGAAGCCAACAGTAACATAGACAGAAATGCCATTTTAGTTAGAAAAGAACAGAAAAAACTGCCTTCGTGGAACGAACCTAACAGAGACGACAATTTTGCATGGAAAATGCATATAAAAACTTTACTATACGAGAAGATATGCCTTGCCTACGCTACTTTAGCAGAATATAGCTACGCTAACGAACAATACGGATTTTCCTTAAAATACGTAGATTTAGCTAGCAAATGTCAGAAGCTGCTAAGCAATATGATCATTAAAAGTAAAGTTGTGGATTCTAGTTGCCTCATAGGCAGAGTTGGTGATAATTACTTCCAGTTAAGTAAGAATTGGCGCAGTATGGAGCAGTTCAGGAAACAGTTCGACACTGATCATGACATTGACAGTAAGATAAAGCTGGAGATTGAGAATGACTTGGTGGAGGAGGTGGATGGTGTGTTGACGAATGAATTTGATTTGGGTAAGTTTACATCAATAGCCATATCAAATATTATCAACAAAAATCATTGTTCATTGTAGCCTCCTCCTATGAATGTATGAGATTGGATTAAATTATACCAATATTAGCTGCCCCCGCGTATTGCAGATAACGCAGGCAAACCGCGGCATAAAGAACAGCCTGTGCCCTTCCAGAATGTCCATTTTATACACAGGTTAAAGTTTTTGAAATTGGATTAGTAGTTGCGGAGATTACCGGAGGATCTGAGACCCACTACATACAAATAAACAAACTAACAAATCTGCAATCTCACAGACACTTCCTCTTAATATTAGTCTAGATTAACGATTAAACTGACGTATTAATTGCACTACTGGCGACATGTTTCGGAGGAATGAGTCTTCTCGCTACACACTATAATTCGATCGTTTGAACAGCCGACATTACAGGACGGTTCAACTCACGTATTACCCGACGGTTCTACTCACGTATTACGCGACGGTTCAACTCACGTATTACACGACGGTTCAACTCACGTATTACACGACGGTTCAACTCAAGTATTACACGACGGTTCAACTCAAGTATTACACGACGGTTCAACTCAAGTATTACACGACGGTTCAACTCACGTATTACGCGACGGTTCAACTCACGTATTACACGACGGTTCAACTCAAGTATTACACGACGGTTCAATTCACGTATTACACGACGGTTCAACTCACGTATTACATGACGGTTCTACTCACGGTTCGCCCGTAGTGACATTTAATACGTGAGTCGTGTATAATTTCTACATGAGCGACGTGAAAATAATTTTTGACGTGTGAATTATACATTTTCTTGTATCCCCAGACATATCGCTCCCGAACAGCGAGCTATCATCTATGCTCGCTTGCTGCTCGTACTACCGCCTCGCTCTAGCGGCCACCAGCGACAAGCGAGCCGAGCTACAGCGACGACTGGCTTCCGTCACTAACGAGCTCGCCGTGCGTTATATGAACGACGCCCAACGTGAGTTTCATAGTTCAAAAAGTTTTGGCCGACAGGGACGACTTGCTCTATACAAATGTAAAACAAAAATCGCGTCGAAAAATTAATCCATTTTTTTTCCACATGCTACTCTCGATTCTGAAACTGTTTTCAGGTTTTGCGTTATTTTATTAAGGTTCAACGTCACTGGTTCCTGTCGAGCTGTTGCTAACAGATGTCGCGATATATAATTTCGATGGTTGCTCATCGTTTTACGCAAAACCGTGACGAGTACCAACATATGTTTCAAACTGCGGAAGCCGAAGAGCTTGCTACGTATGAATCGCAATCAATCTGCACTAAACAATGTTTCTTTTTAAAATGTAGTCCGAAAATATGCATAAAAGTGCTTTTTCGTGAATTTACGCAGACTAACGTAGCTAAATGTCACTTCGAAGTTTGTCATTGTCAAACATTTTGCATAAATCAAACTAGAGGGCGCAAAACTAAATATACAGTAGCGCCTCTATTAGGAAATAGCGAAACTAAATGTACTTGTGTCTGGCACTCTAGAATGTACGACGAATGCATCTGACTTTTTCACTCGTTACCTAATGTCATGCGGTAGCGCAGTGTTATACACTTTTGCTTTAA
Organism: Epinotia demarniana; assembly: GCA_945867215.1. Classification (NCBI taxonomy): domain Eukaryota; kingdom Metazoa; phylum Arthropoda; class Insecta; order Lepidoptera; family Tortricidae; genus Epinotia; species Epinotia demarniana. The sequence continues at coordinate 3,692,111 of OX244280.1, forward strand.
TCTGTCTGTAATGCCATCGTTGAACCGGGTTCAAATCCCGATGAACGTACATCTTTTTTGTTTTTCAATTTGGATTTCTAAACCAATATGACCGTCTAAACTAACTTAGATTTACTTGTAATGAGCAAAAATTTTTTTTTTTCATATTTAACTTGTTTAAGTTTTCTTGATAAGCATGATTTGTATCTAGATTATCCACAAAACCCCCTATATTTTTGGCGGACCTATTCTGTCATGTTACATACTACGTAAATATTATGATGCATAGGTATTTCATTTAAAAAGATGTTATGCCTTCATTTAATTGGAAAATCATGATTCATGAGTATCCGTAGGTTTACTGTTGAAAAATCAAAGTACTACCTTTATTCCACATGATATTAGACAAATCGTGCGTAAATCTTCAAGTCATTCGCGTCATGAAAACTATTTTGATAAACAAAAACATTTACACTGTTCCATTTGAAACACATTAAATAATCGAAATAACACTAGTAAGTACAATATTTATAAAGGAAGATAAAAGAGGTATTTTTCCTTACAAAAATCTAACGTTATAAGGAATAAGGTATCTATACTTAGGAAGTATATTGGTACTTTGATTTGTTATATCCATATTCACCCGCAGTTGCGGTACTACATAATTACAATCAGAGAGGCTACGTATTATTCACAAAATGTTTTGTATTCGCCCGTGACTCGCGTCTAAAATAATGACCTCAAAGTTGGTAACAATTTTGCGTTACCGGACGGACGAATTTAGTAAGCTTTGTGAATAATTGGCGAGTTTGTATATCAAAACTGCGTGGGCTGCGTTCACTTTTACCATTAAGGCCCATACGCACGTAGCGGTTTGTTGGGATGCAACTTTTTGCAGGCCAACAAACCATTACTACTACAACTATTTATTTTTTAATTTAATTATTTATAAGTTTTAAGTTTTAATTTTAGTTGAGACGGTATTTTTCCTTTTATTAATTTTTGTTTGTTACTTTCCGTGTCCTCACCAAATGGACCCTGCGGAAGACCAGCGCTGGCTGCAAAGCTAGTACATGCTGAGCTGGGTCCATTTCGTGGCAAAAATGTGTTTTATTTTTTATTATTATTTCTTTTAATCGATGTTGTGTTTGTCACGAATAAATGTAAAAAAAAAAAAAAACTCTTAGTGGCCAGTCTCTCGAATCTGGACCTAGACCGCATCAGAAAGAGAGAAATATATCATTTGACAATATGGTACTGTTTTCGATGAACGTCAAAATTCAAAATTCGAATTCAACTTTTTCACGCGTTTACGTTTCTATACGTTTATGATGCTTTCACTCATTCATTACTAATCTTCAATGGTTAGGTTATGGGCATTTGCTTACAAAATTATTGAATGTCTTGTTTAGGTGAATATGAGATGAAACTTATCTGTCGAACCCACGACCGCCGTTTGACAGTCGCATGCCTGAACCACTATGCTACCGGAACGATTATTGTAAAGTGTTATTTATTTGTATGTTTGTATGTACGGTATAACCTCCGAAACCACTTATCCGATTATAAAAAATCTTTCACTGGTGATGCTTACTGGGGGGACATAGCCGTGCTTAGGCATAGTAAGTATACTTAGGTATACTTACTATGCCTAAGCTAACTTTATACGCAAAAAACGAACTCGGATTTTTAGACAGATTTGACTGCGTACTAAGTTAAATGCAGTTTTTATTCTTTCTAAAATCGGTCTGGGTGACTCCTTAGAGCAAATTTCCGTGTCCCTTATAGTTTCGGATTGAATGTCACTCTGTATAATCTTCAAATCAGCTCACAAAATTTCCCGAGAATCGGTTGAGAAATTTAGCTACCTACGACATATAGAGGAGAAGTCTAGACAGCAGGACATACGAAAGAATATTTATTTATTTAATCTTTGATTTGAACAAAAGAACAACTTATCGTACAAAAGGCGGACTTAAAGCCGTAAGCATTTATCAGTCAACATTTGGGCAAAGCAGACAAATTTTGGTCGGTGCAACTACAGATATAAACACACAGTGGTTATACATACATAATAAATAACGACAATAGACAAATAAATAAAATACATATAAATACCTTCATACAATATATATGTATATATATAAACAGACGAACATCGAGAACAGAAACACTAAAAATTTACGGCTCTGCTAGCAAACAACTTGCGTAAAGTAAAGATCTTTTAAACGCGAATCTGGAAATCTGGAATAATTGCCTAGCTGAAATGAAAATCTTCGTTCGTCTCGCTCGCTCGTTCAATTAAGTATATGGATATTGTTATCGATTCAGTTTTTAACAATTGGCGAACACTTTTGTTTTCAAAGGCTGACTTACGAGCATGGACTGATTTCGGTTACGTTATACCGGTATGGAATCGGTATTCCATTACAATAGCGTTATATTGTAAAGGTTAGCCGCGCCGCCAACGTAACGGTACCGGATCCGGAACCGTGTAGAAATACATATCGGTTACCGGTATTTATTTTTAATTTTACTGAAACTTTTATAATTCCTTTTCCAAACCGGTATAATTATGATACCGTTATTTTTTTCATTTAATTCTCGTCCATGAGAGGAGATCTGTGCCAAGCAGTGGAACGTAATATAAACTGATATATTATTTACTATGCCAATTTACACGAAGTCATTATTATAATCGTCAAAAACGAAATAGATATATACCTTCAATATCAGATGATCCTCAATGCTGGTAGCATTGAATTTTGATATTGGACCTCAATACCGAGATTACCGGGGCTTCGATAATAATACCTATCAAGATTTGGTTGCAAATTATAGTGCATTTTTTTAGGATTAGAAATGCGCTAAACAGAGAAGAAGTTGTCGTCAACCTTTTCTGCTTGGGATAAATATTGAACAGACACGGTTTGTTACACGGAAATTCATTATTGCTGCAAAGTTCACACACCAACTTGTAAATTTTGAACACCAACGTTTCTCATTTGTTGATAATGGACTTTGTTTCTGCCTCTTTGCTTTTGTTGAAGGCAAAACGTTCGGGAGAGAACGAGTCGGTCTTTTTTGCAAGCCACTTAGGCCTGCCTCTGGTAGCTCCATCGCAGTCCGCACACCACCACACACAGTGAAAAATAAAATCTTAATATTAATTAACAAATAGATACTCGTTTAATAATCTCGTGATCTGAATTCAATAATTTGTTGATTAGCAAGAAAACAAGAAAAAGAACGTGATACGATTTTCAATTTTGACAATTTCGATAGCGAAAAATACGAAGCGATCGTTTCAAACCTCTTCTTCTTTAGGTTTTTTATTTAAGCAACTTTTCGAGAACTGAATAAGGAAATTTAAAATTATAGAGTTAAATAATAAATACATTCAAAATAAATATATTGATTGTTGTAAGTACTATTTAGATATAAATAATAAAAACACTTGTATGTGGAACAACACAGCTGTGTGGCATAAAGTGTCTTATATAAAAGACCTCGTGCTTTGTGCTTTATCCTTCTTTCTAATGCTAAAATAAAGCACTATAAAGTTCACTTTTTCTTGTAAAATAAGTCTGAAATTAAAAGTGTAAACAATACATTTGTGTTTTTGTGTTTAGGATTTACATTATTGGAAGTTTTACACCTTATTTTTTTGTCCAAACATTACTAGTGGTATATAACCTAATATAAAATTAAACACTCATCTCTCACAGCAAAACCAACCTATTTACTTAAAAATACCTATGGGGCTGTTTTCGACCACTGCTTTTATCTGTTCAGGGAGTCATTGTAAATTTGGAAACTGTCTATACAATAGAATTAGTGCCCTCCCTGAACTGATAGTAGTAACAGTTTATTTTTTTAGATGCATAATATTTTTTTAACATTCATGTTTACAACCAAAGGTTTAGTACTTAAAGTTTTATTTCAGGAACGTTTGTGTAATCAGTTAACAACCCTAAAAACTACGTTTTTTTGAGAAAAAAGAAAAAACTTAGCAGAAAAAAAAATCAATAAATCATTTTTTTCCTACATTCCCCATTTACAGTGTTCTACGTTCATTCATAGAAGTTACCCATTCTAGCGGAAGCCTATTTTACCTTCTAACAGTTCAAATAGTGCTCCTACCACCAGCAACAATAGAGTGGAAAAGCGATTATTCTTCAGTAGAAAAATTACGTAGGACAGACAATAACAACTAACAAATAAATTTAACTACATTAGATTATGCGTTCCTTTTTTTTACAAATGCATGTCAATTTTTTTTTTATTAAAAACTAGATTCCACTCACAGTTTCGTCTGCATGAACCTGGGATTAAAAAAATGTCCTATATTTTAATCTAGGCTCCTCCTAAGGCTCAGCATATATTACAAATTGGCACTGGAATTGGAATCGCATTGTGTTGGAAATAGAATTGACTTTCGTTTGTTTTGAAAAGTGCCCGAAACAAAACAAATTCAGCTCTATTCCAGTTGAATATAATTTAAATGCCTTCGACAGAATAAGTCCCATGAGTAGGCCCATGGGCTTTAAGAGGTTAGGCAGGCAATAAGGTTGCGCAGTTTAAGCGTGATTGAGTTACGAACATCCAAACATCTAAACATTCAAATATTTATACATATAAACATCTAAACTTTCGCATTTACAATACTAGCAGGATAAAAATAATAATAATACACTTGTTTCGACATTGGTCCTTTTAAATTCTGGTATTAGAATATTGGAAAAATCGGTAGGAGATTCCGGGATTTCGGGATTCCATGATGGTGGTTTGCATTCCCTATCTGTACCTAGTATGTTAATAATAGCATAATTAATTAAATATATCGGGTTTCTCCGGGACATAGATGGCTGCAGCTTTATATTTTATGTCATTTTTTTCGGTACCGTAAATACGGTTTCATAAAAGTTACAAAGGTAACCGATATTTCGGCTTCGGCGTGGAGGGCAAGGTCGACCCGCTTAAGAACAAAAAAATATCTAAGTAAGTATCGAAATAATACCGGTTTGAAACCGGTATTAAAAAGATATCACAAGGCTTTAAAAAAATACCGGTAATGGACATTTCTAACTGGTTGCGGCACTGTTATGCTGTCCCCTAACCACTTTGCCTAACCACCGGTCGTAACTGGCATCAGTCCCTGCACCGAAGAATGCCTACGAGTGTATAATTCTACCCTCACAACATTGTACTCGTAAAGAAGAAAAATTGTGACTTAGTTAATTTACATTTTGGGGGTAATCTAATATTCTAGTTGAACAGTCGATTCCTAAATAGGTTGCAGTAGGTAATTTACTGTCAATCGATGTGCAGTCGACTAAAGCGAATGTTTAAATTTATCAGGTACTTACACTCCTAATAATTGTCTGTTATATTTAATGCTACATTACGTAACATTCACTCAATCGAAACTTGCTTATAATCTGCAAGTTGGAAATTCAAACGGTTCATTTGATCAACAACACCCCTTTCTTCCCGTGGGTGTCGTAAAAGTCGACTAAAGGACCAATGTTGAAGTGTGATGTGGGCGATGGGCTAGCAACCTATCACTGCAATATCACATTTTGTCGATATTTTATACCAACATTAAGTGGCGCTGGAACATACGTTTCAGGTGTTCTGCCTACCCCTTTTAGGAATAAAGGCGTGAATGTATGTATGTATGTATGTATGTCATTTGATCAAAACCTATTATGTATACGTTCGGTACCACAGATTACGTTTCAATATTGGATCTTACTTCTTTCTAATAAGACACAAAATGTACCTATGCATAGTTATCGTTCCGTGGACTTTAAGTAGGTCTATCACGGCTAAAGAGCAAAGCATTGAAATTCATTCATTGTTGCTTGAAATTCAGTCTATCAAAAACAAATGACATTGCTCTTACGTCATTACCAAAATGAGCAGCGTAGCAAGATAAAAATAATGCTATCTCTTTCACCACAAACTAAAAGTGTTTGTACGATGGTGTCACCGTCTGGTGATTATAATTACTACTATTCACTCCGCTATCTAACTAATCTTGTTTGATATTAAAGACATCTAGTGAAGGTTTTAGGCAACGTGCTGTCATTGTGACGCGGCCATGTCATTTACACGGACAGTGTCTAACTCACGCACACATACAAGGCTCGGAGTAAAATTTTATGAATTTCAAATGGCTATTGTTTGAATATTACTGGTTTTTGCGTGTATTTATTCAAACTGCGGGAGAAGAGGGTCATATATTATCTAAATATCACAATTTCAAGTTCCTGACATCGATAGATTATACGTCTAGTCCGAACGAAAATTGTATGGAATTCGTCAGTGACGTTGCACCTTAACACGTATATTATTATCAAACGATGGGCCTAAATGGGATAAAATCTCTGTAGCAACAATCAAGGCAAGCCTTAGGGCTAAAAGATGTTCATGGTATTATCAACTCTATCAATACAGTAAATTCAAAATGAACTATATTGCGCGCTCGGTGATGCCATTTATTTGTATGGTATATACTGGCGATTTTTAAGTTTTTAATCATTTTTAATCCTCTTTATATTTTTATTGCCTGGCTATATTATTATATTTGTATTAAGTACATAATAATGAGATTATATTTCTATACTTGATAATTTAATGAATTGTTGTTAATAATAGCTTTGTGGTTTGGAGGAAAATAGGTAACATTGCCATTGTATCTGTACAAAGCGTCTGTTTAACTACGAGAGGAAAAGTTCACTTAAAAAACCAGCAACTATATCAGCTAAACAGCATTTTCTTCAGATACAGCTTTGCTAACAAAAACGTTTCTCCACAGAAACCTACGCCAAATACAACGAAGAAGACCCGAATGACTCCAAAGCGCAGCTCCTCCTGAAGCAATTCAACAATCTCTCGAAACGGTCTCTCGAGTGCCTCGACGAGGCATCCGCCATATTCGAGCAAGTTAACGACGTGCCGAACCTCGCCTTGCTGTACTGTAACAAGGGACGGTACTTGAGGTTCAAGGCGCATTGCGACCAGGGGAGCTTTGAGTGAGTACATAATTAACTCTTAGTCGACCACGACACAGTGTCCGTAATCCATATAACTACAACTTAGAAAAGTAGAAAATCCCCGACATTTTCATTTCAAAGACCAATAACTCAAAAACGGCTGAACAGATTTTCATGAAACATGGCTAAGAACACTCGGGATAAAATTATCTATGACACAAAAAAAACCGCATTCAAATCGGTTCATCCGTTTGGGAGCTACGATACCACAGACAGATACACAGATACACAGACAGACACGATAAACTTACCTCTATAACACCCCTCTCTTTGCGTCGGGGGTTAAAAAACAGCGCTTATGACCTATCACGGGTAGCATCCATTCTAAGATACGTACGGGATTATAATGTGGGGAAATTCTGTAACCGCTTATCAAGCATTTGTGGCGCAAAAAATTGTTTTCGAGCTATGTGTGGGGTAGGTTATATAGAGACATGTAAGCCTTTATTTTCAGCGTTAAACTTACTGACTTTACCATGCGTTTATATCTTCGAAGTTTGTCTATTTGTCAAGCAAAACCCGGAACTTTTCCATGCCTCGAAAAAATTGTCAAGTTCATCGCTAAGGAGATATCAAATGACATTTCCACCGCACGATCGTTAGATAATGAACTATGATACTTGTTAAAGTAGGAAAAAGAGTGCGTCACTATGTGCATTAAAATATTTAATTAAGCACAACTTTAAAATCATTACCCAACTCTAAATTTAAATCTGAACTTGATTTTGTTTTTATAGCGTCAATGAGTTTATTAGCCATAAGTTTTAATCATGTATTATATACTATTCTATTCGTAAGCAGAACATTTAATAAAACGAAATTATATTACACTAGTACACCCTCAAATGATACGACGCTTCTGTTTCCACGCTAGTCCGTCCGCCTTTGTCCTTTTTATTTTCCGCAAGACCAACCTTTTTTTGTATAAAAGAAACCTTTTTTTTGTGAACCATTGAGTATTTATTGCAGTGAAAAAAAACGCCATCTCTACAACACCGCCGAAGAGCTATACCTAACCGCTTTGAAACTGGTCGGGCGAGGTGATAGCGGCGGAGTGAGAGATCTCGTGCAATGGGAGTTGTCCTGCCATCTCTACACGCGAGCTGTTCTCATGCAAGACTGTCCAGGCAGTCGGCCTAACGTGAGTATACTTACAAAAACTCAGTCTCTATAGCACCGTCGCAGAGCTGTACCTCACCGCTTTATAACTGGTCGGGCGTGGCGACAGCTGAGTCAGAGATCTCGTGCAATGGGAGTTGTCCTGCCATCTCTACACGCGAGCTGTTCTCATGCAACACTGTCCAGGCAGTCGGCCTAACGTGAGTATACTTACAAAACCTCAGTCTCTATAGCACCGTCGCAGAGCTGTACCTCACCGCTTTATAACTGGTCGGGCGTGGCGACAGCGGAGTCAGAGATCTCGTGCAATGGGAGTTGTCCTGCCATCTCTACACGCGAGCTGTTCTCATGCAAGACTGTCCAGGCAGTCGGCCTAACGTGAGTATACTTACAAAAACGCCGTCTCTATAACACCGCCGAAGAGCAGTACCTCACCGCTTTGAAACTGGTCTGATGAGAGATAGCGGCGGAGTCAGAGATCTCGTGCAATGGGAGTTGACCTGCCATCTCTACACGCGAGCTGTTCTCATGCAAGACTGTCCAGGCAGTCGGCCTAACGTGAGTATACTTACAAAAACTCAGTCTATATAGCACCGTCGCAGAGCTGTACCTCACCGCTTTATAACTGGTCGGGCGTGGCGACAGCGGAGTCAGAGATCTCGTGCAATGGGAGTTGTCCTGCCATCTCTACACGCGAGCTGTTCTCATGCAAGACTGTCCAGGCAGTCGGCCTAACGTGAGTATACTTACAAAAACGCAGTCTCTATAACACCGTCGAAGAGCTGTACCTCACCGCTTTAAAACTGGTCGGGCGTGACGACAGCGGAGTCAGAGATCTCGTGCAATGGGAGTTGTCCTGCCATCTCTACACGCGAGCTGTTCTCATGCAAGACTGTCCAGGCAGTCGGCCTAACGTGAGTATACTTACAAAAACGCCGTCTCTATAACACCGCCGAAGAGCAGTACCTCACCGCTTTGAAACTGGTCTGATGAGAGATAGCGGCGGAGTCAGAGATCTCGTGCAATGGGAGTTGACCTGCCATCTCTACACGCGAGCTGTTCTCATGCAAGACTGTCCAGGCAGTCGGCCTAACGTGAGTATACTTACAAAAACTCAGTCTATATAGCACCGTCGCAGAGCTGTACCTCACCGCTTTATAACTGGTCGGGCGTGGCGACAGCGGAGTCAGAGATCTCGTGCAAAGGGAGTTGTCCTGCCATCTCTACACGCGAGCTGTTCTCATGCAAGACTGTCCAGGCAGTCGGCCTAACGTGAGTATACTTACAAAAACTCAGTCTATATAGCACCGTCGCAGAGCTGTACCTCACCGCTTTATAACTGGTCGGGCGTGGCGACAGCTGAGTCAGAGATCTCGTGCAATGGGAGTTGTCCTGCCATCTCTACACGCGAGCTGTTCTCATGCAAGACTGTCCAGGCAGTCGGCCTAACGTGAGTATACTTACAAAAACTCAGTCTCTATAGCACCGTCGCAGAGCTGTACCTCACCGCTTTATAACTGGTCGGGCGTGGCGTCAGCGGAGTCAGAGATCTCGTGCAATGGGAGTTGACCTGCCATCTCTACACGCGAGCTGTTCTCATGCAAGACTGTCCAGGCAGTCGGCCTAACGTGAGTATACTTACAAAAACGCAGTCTCTATAACACCGTCGAAGAGCTGTACCTCACCGCTTTAAAACTGGTCGGGCGTGACGACAGCGGAGTCAGAGATCTCGTGCAATGGGAGTTGACCTGCCATCTCTACACACGGGCTCTTCTCATGCAAGATTGCCCAGGTAGTGGAAGAGGTCGAAGGCGGGGCCGCTGACGGTGCCGTTGTCGAGCTAGTTGGTATGAAATAAAGGTGTGACGATCTTTCGAGTCTTTGAAGTGAGCTAGAATCCTCATCAACACCTGTTGCGGGTTCATTAATTATTGGCTAGAGGTATAGATACGTGTTGCCAGGTCACCTTTATGAAAACGTGTCGCATTTAATTGATTCGAGTTATAATTCTAAGAATAATGTAAAACATTGCGTAACAGGATAAAATGGTTAATTAGCATTCAACAAGGCTAATCAACAGGAAGTGCTTATCGTTCCCAAGTGTAAAAGAATATTTTAGCATTCCTCCGTATCATTGAAATAAAGGTAGGTTTGTATACCAACTTTATAATTAAATGTTGGTCATCATATCGATGATTACACATGAAATGACCTTGCCAAAAAACTTAAAATACAAGTGACTGTGCTGGCAAAATTTTGAATATCTTGATTGCACCTGCAACAATGTACTATTACTGTTGAAATCAGCGTGTTGGTTGAATTGCAAACAAAAAATGTTTATAAGTAATTTGCTAACGCTTTCGTTATTTCTAAAAATTGAGTCGTCTACTGACGAGGTGACACAAAATGTGACAGTAACATCATCGTTATGTGATCATTACTTACCTTCATCTGCAATTTCTAATCTGCGGTTTTTAAGTAAAGCGGTCGTATTGGATAACACTGATAATGTTCTGTACGGTGAATGGTTTATAGAGATTCAAATGGTTCCTAGAGGAGAAATGGAACCCGTCATAACGATATAAGTGTAAATCTTAACAGTCAGGTAAGGCAGCAGCACTTCAAGAAAACTCCGACATTTCTCGACAATACATTTATTTTAATACTTTTGCCAATAAATAGTTACAATTATAAACTTTTACAAACAATTATAAATGTTAAGACATTAACGTTACGCCGTTGACGATCAGCACCAGAATGCCCTCCAGGCATCAACCCCTGGCCAAGCAACTCATCGTTCTGCGAGGGAAAATCCAGCTCTCTAATTGGCTCCCGACGTCACGCGATATCAGTGTCGTGAACCAATCAGAGAACCGCTTTATTTTCGCGCCACAAATTATACTAATCAAGCCAGCAACTGTTTTGCCATTTTTTTGCGAATTAAGAGTGACTACTTCACAAAATGAAATCTAAAATAGTTAAAATCTGTTTACATGATTAATAAATCTTAATAAATTACACATTACAACAATTTTCTGTTTAAAAACGTAAGCAATTGATTGGTAAAATACTGAAACCTAACATAAGTGAAACAGAGTGAGATAAAAACAATACAGATTTGCAGTGACAATGAAGATGGTTATATGGTTATGTGGTTATTGGTATGGTTATATGGTTATTGGTATGGTGGTATGGTTATACATCGTTTGGAAATATCAAGAGAGAAAATTCCTGGACGCGGTAAGCGCGAGATGACTGTAGGTGTGGTGTTGAGGGATGAAGTAGGAGTGGAACCCTCAGTGCGAGTGAACAGAAAACCGACTGTTGCAGCCTCTGGAGGGAAATTCATGAACAATTAAAAACTGAAGAAAGGTACATAAATTTTGTAAATAAGTATAAGGATCTGATTGTAGAAGACAAAAATGCAGTTAAATTGTCTGAAGACTGTTTGACTATAACACCACCTTAGCAAATATACTGGTTTGGACTCTATCAGAGTTGAAAAAAATTATCAAAAGGTCAGGTCACGTTTTGTGAAAACACGTCGCAATAACAAGTTATATTTCCGCGTTAGTACATGGTGAAAAAAAGGGGAACAAAACAGGATAAACTAGCTAATTAGCATTACGAGTACAACAGTCAAACGCTACAATCATTTTATACTCAGCTTCCATACTGGATACTGCTGAAGTTCTCTTACACTCATACTTTTTTAACACCATGTTTCACGCGTGGTTTAACCTAACGCTGGACAAGCTGAAGTCTAAAGACTAATATAAGGTTTGTTCAGCCACCACCTTCAACTGGCCATGCATGTGAACAGCATCAAAAGCTCCTCAAATTATCATTCAAGCGTTCGGCTGCGAGCAGTCGATGGCCGAAGTCGAACTGAAGATGCGGATGGACTATCAGAAAAGATTCGCAATTACGCCCAACTAAAGCCGGCTACACACGCTAGGTTCTGCGTGTCGGTTTTGCGTGTGCAAGCTATAGGCACTTGTCCTAACATATCATTTCTAGTGCTAGTGACAATTACGATAACAAGTGAAGTGAATCGGATAGATTACAGGCCGAGCCACACCGACTGCGTGTGCAGCACGTATGCGTCAACGTAAGCGTAGACGTGCACAGCACCCCTGTCACACCGGATGCGCGCGCGTGTCTACGGCGTACCTGCTGCAGAGAGCTGCACACGCAACGCAACGCAACGCAACGCAACGCAACGCGTGCGCACGCTGCAGCTCCACGGTGTAACAGCCGCCTGCAGCATTCCATTACTTATAATATTAGCATCATGTTCGATAGCAGTTAGCCTGGCGAAGAAGAAGCACTGCTCTTACTGTTATTTAAAGATACTTCTGCGACATCCAAAAGGGTTTGGGTTTATAAAATTGACGGAAGAAGAGGAGAACACAGTGAATAACACAACTTATGTCGTGAACTTGAATCACACGAAGATATTCGATGTTTTGGTATTTCCACATGTCAAGAGAATAAGTTAGTCTCGTATTTAAATCTAGAGTAAAATTATCTGAAAACACGACAAGACTTTAACATACAAGCTTGGACTCCCGATTGATGCACTGATTTGTTCCCATATAAAAATGTTGTATGCCACTTTTTTGTAGTATTTGTGTCTACCTAATGTTATAAATACACTCATATTGTCGAACAACATCAATTAGTTTTCCTTTGGTCTCCATATTCATGATGGAAACCATCACGCGCACCAGCGAATTTGTAAATAAATACAAGAGAGCTGCGCGTACACACGCGCAGCACCGAGCTGTGCGTGTCCGAACCAGTCCGGTGTGTCATCTCATAGGGAACGTCGACCAATACAACGTCATCACTGCATGCAGCGAAGCGACGTTGCCGCTCCGCTCCGTGTACGCATGCACGCAGCACGCAGCCTGTTTGTCTGCCTGTAGCTGCGCTGCGTGCGCACGCGTTCCGTGTGCGTGCACGTGGACGCACACGCGTCTGGTGTGTCATGTCGTATGGGGATTCATACATTACAACGCAGTGGTGTACGTGCTGCACACGCAGTCGGTGTGACTCGGCCTTACAGCGTGAAATTCATGAACAGTCAAACTTCTAATTGCAAGTTCCTCTGCGCCACTTTGGTTATTAGAATACACATAAAATTGGGACGTGGATATGTTCGCGTGCAAACGTACGTGTACACTTTTGGCATAGTCATAGCATCTATTGCAACCATAGTTTGTACAGGTCTTAATAACTAGGTACATTTGGACTCTGGGCCCTGGTACAATTTAATTACATAGGTACCTAGTCCTCTAATTAATTTAAATTTAAATTCACATTTGCATTATTAATGTCAAGCGCGGTTCCTTAAATATTACGTAAGTTTTAAATATAATCTCAAGTGAAACAATTTATTAGAAAGTTAAATGGGAATCTCCTTATTACGATATCACAATAATTAAGTTTTATAATTTATTATGTACAAAGGTAGTAAGGCTGAATATCGTCGTTTCTGGCGCTATGTGCACGCTTTCAGACACCACCTATGTGTTTTAATAAATTCCTCTAACAATTGGAAACATCTCTATGATCACGCCATCGTCAATTAGCTTCCGATCTTCTTCACCAGTGAATGGATTTACTAAACTATCTTCTTTTGTTTCTAGGAGGTGACAGAGGTAGCCGAAGCATTCAAGCACGCCCTAAAGTACTGCCAACTGACTCCGGGCCCGCGGCAGTACTTGTACCAATTCCGGGCTGCGATGATACACCATCGCTTGGGCTCGTTATACCATTCGCAGTACAGGTCGGTACTTTTATGAATAATTATACCACGATCCTGACAAGCGGCCTGCCTTGGGCCCATCCCCACAAAACTTTACGACTGTGCGATTCTGCAAAATTGTTGGCGGAATGTCTTATCATTTAGTGTAAATTCCATCGTCATCATATCAGCCGAAATGCCACAACGACAGGTCCTGCGACACCCGTATACAGCGGATTCCCGCAACCATTAGGGTGCATCCAGAGAGCACCTCCTGGTGGGTAACCTATCGCAATCACTAAAATTTACTAACCGAATATCGTTTGTCCGAAAACTTTTCGTATTTTATGAGTTCTTTCATTTACCATTTGATGTTATCCAAATGTTTCAGTTGTCCGAAAAACTTTTACCGCTACAGTCATTTGGGCTTTGGCTTGTTACAACTTTTGTTTCACAGCCAATTTTTTACTTATCCACCATTACTTTCCGCATTTCATACGTTTAGCCAAATGTTTGTTTTGAGGGAAATTCAAAAGTAGTTTTACTGAGATTCTAAGGCAGGTCGGTGTAGGTACGACGAAATGAGGAGGAGTGTCAGGTGAACTGCGAGCCTGCGGCGGCCACCGAAGCGTCAGAACCGAACACTTTTTTACTACCTAATGCTTACATATGTACTGTATAAGTATGGGTCAGGTCGGAAGAAATAACTTGAAACGCCGCCATTTCATGATATGCCTAAAAGTTGGCCAGGCTTATCACGATGTGCCTGATAAACAATACGGCAGATCGTTGAGAACAACGCATTCGTCGATATTCCTAGCCCAGTCAGGCACATCGAAAAGTAGTTTCTTTCTTGGCCACTGGTGGCGCTGCGTATGCGATGGCGGCCGTGTTTGTTGGGAGCCAATAATCAGGGCGAACAAAATGGCTTGTCATAAGCGAACTCTGTCTTAGGTCGGTTAGGTTAGGGTTCACTTGTGCCCCTCAGACCAGAAATAGACACCCCGCGCAGCGGGGTGGCGTCGACTCGCTGGAGATTATCAGTCCGTACTCCTTATTTTTTTCATTTATGTATGTGATATGCCTCGGAATTTCGTGATCTGGCGAATATTACAATCGCCCGCCGACATATTTATACGTTGTTTACCATAAATACAGCTTTAGCAGGATAACAGTAGTTTAATTTTAAACTTTTTGCTAATGTTTTTAATATTGAAAATGCATAAGGTAACAACCATTTTCATAAACAAACATATGAATTAGTAACATATGTGTGCTCCGTATGCCGTATGCGTATGCAGCCGATTTGATAAAATACGAACAGATTATCAACCGAATCGTTACGTCGGTATACCGATATTGCGGGTATACCAATAATTGGGAATCATGGATTTGTCAAACAATTACAAAAGCTAAACCATAAAATGGCCAGCCGTAAACGTCGCGAAGTAAAGTGTCGGACAAACGAAAAAAAAGGCAAACGAAGTTTGTCGAACAGTAAATGCCGAAATGAAAATAGGGCAAAAAAATTTAGTGATTCAGATAGGTAACCCTCCTGGTGGTCCACCAGAGATGTGCTATGCTTGTTATGCTATGTTTTCATACATTTGAAACGCAGCTGTAGCTGGAGCTACGTTTCAAATGTATGAAAACATAGCATAGCATGGCATAGCACATCTCTGGTGGAAAGGCACCCTAAGTTGGTTATAAGTGCACCTTGTGGGGTCTACGCACGCTAATCCTTCCAGTTTACAAAAAATATGCATTTTTACTGTCCAAAGGTAAATTTAAAGCTACCAATAGAATCCTTACGCTTTTATAGAATCAAAATAACGTGACCGTGAAACGCACCGCCCAATATGGTTATCGGTTCTATATGCAATCTGCCCTAGAGATTTACATCGTTACCATGGAGGCTCTTTGAATAGTTTAGAAAGAAAGAAGAAAGGAAACATTTATTAGTTTAGGTGTTATTCCTTTTTAGGGTTCCGTACCCAAAGGCTAAAACAGGACCCTATTACTAAAACTCCGCTGTCCGTCCGTCCGTTACCACTGTATCTGATGAACGGTGATAGTTAGACAACAACAAATACTAAAAAACAGAATAAAATATATATTAAGGGGGCTTCCATACAACAAACGTGTTTTTTAGATAATGGTACGGAACCCTTCGTGCGCGACTCTGACTCGCACATGGCAAGTTACTTACTTTAAAATACTTTTTTCCAGGATAACCTCAGAGGAAGGTCCGAAACGTCGAGCGCTCCTCAACTCAGCCAGAGCCAACTACATGTCGTGCTCGCACATGTTCGCCAGCCTGGAGGACGCCGGCATGTTCCTGACGGCGCGCCTCGAGCATGTTGCGCTGTGCGAGTGTAGCGCCGCCGGTAAGCAACCTTGCTCCAAACTTACTTACAGGTTCTTTAAAAATAAATAGTTTATTGCCTCGAACTTAACAAAATAAGCCAAAAATAATAATTTAATATAAACGAAGAAAACTTAGCTAAGTATCTAGGCAATGGGTATCAGTCTCAGCGTCTGCTGAACAAAGTCCAGCGCAGATTTTCAGCCTGATCTGGTTTTTAAAACCACGACGGGGACAAACTAGCATATCTATGCAAAGTACTGTAATTTTTATCGTGAAATAAACTGAATCAGAATCCTGGTAAGCAGACTCAACTTCCTGTTGGTAAGCAGACACCAACAGTTGGGACTCAACTGGCTAATGATACACAGACACTGCACTCTTGCCAATTGGGACTCAACTGCCTGATAGAACACGAACACTGCACTCTTGCCAATTGGGACTCAATTGCCTGATGGTACACAGACACTGCACTCTTGCCAATTGGGACTCAACTGCCTGATAGAACACGAACACTGCACTCTTGCCAATTGGGTCTCAACTGCTTGATAGTAGACGAACACTGCACTCTTGTCAATTGGGACTCAACTGCCTGATGGTACACAGACACAGCACTCTTGCCAATTGGGACTCAACTGCCTGATGGTACACAGACACAGCACTCTTGCCAATTGGGACTCAACTGCCTGATGGTACACAGACACTGCACTCTTGCCAATTGGGACTCAACTACCTGATGGTACACACACACACACACACTGCACTCTTGCCAATTGGGGCTCCGAAAGAGAAAAGCACATTTTGAGGGACATGGTCTTGGATGAATACTTTGAACTATTAGCACCACGATGATATGTTTAGTGGAGTAACAAGCAGAGTCGCCCAGGGCAGAATTATTGTGAGCGTGACTCAGTGTCATAGCTTGAGTCTAGAGCTTTGAGTTCAAGAATTTCACCCCCGGATGTGTGAGTGATGAGTGTCACATGGGCCGAGCCGCCCCCTCTAGCTACGCCACTGTCTATATCTAACGAGGTGGAGACTCGATAATTATTATTACTCCAAAAAAAGAAGGCAAAAATATATGCCTAGTGACGAAAATCCTATTCAGGTATCGCAAAGAATTACGAAGCTATAACCATTTTAATATTGCTTGTTAGCGAGAGAAAACGCTCGCAGTTAGTGACGTCGCAATCTGCGAGCATCCTAGTACATTTACTATTGACGATTGTCATTACAATCGGTTCATATGAATGCGTTTTGAGCAAAAGGGAAAGAACATAGCCCTTCTTAAAACTTTGGACACTAATAACTTCGTGATTATTTAACCTCTTGCGTTGCTTTTTTCTCAATTTGACTACATTTTTTGCGAAAATACGACATTATTGATTATTTAATTTAGTGTCTACACCCCTATTAGTCACTGTCTATGTCTGTGAATTAAACAATGAATCACATGTTCGCAACAAACACACGTGTTCAGAAGTAATTAACAAGGATAGGACAAACGCCCGTCATTTTGAAAACTTAACCCTGTTCTGTACAGCAAATAGGACAAACGCTATCCTCGGTAATTAACAAGGATATATCTAATATTCCTACTTTCAAAAGTAGGTAGAAATAGGTACCATTCGTTTTACATCGTTTTAAAAATAAAGTCAATATACCGACCTGCTCTCACAGAAATTATTGAAGCCAGATTCATGGTAAACCGTGAGATAAATATGAACAGGCTTAAGACTTAGGAGATACATTATTTTTCTAAAATGCCATTATTACTTTTTTCAGTTTCACCGAACCTCAAACTCAAATCCCTCCAAACAGCCATAGAGCTTCTCCGCCAAAGCCACTCCATCATGAAACTACTCAAACACAGAGACCCAGAGGACCAGAACACGGCCCCCAAATCCGAAGATCACGACGAGAAAACCATGAAAAACGAACATAGCTTACTCTCCTTATACGAAAATAGACTACATTACATACTAAAAAGTATTATACAGTATTGTAGATCGAGGTCTAATAAGGATTATGAGAAAATGACTGATATGTACAAAAGATTGTACATGGCCAGTTTGAAAATTAAGAAAGATGATGATATAAGGATATATGCTGGGAGTGTATGTGATGTTTTAGAAGCCATGGATGTTATTAGCAAGGATTTTGAATAGGTAGATGAAAATTGTAGGTATTTATGTGAAAATGTACCTAAATGTGAATAAAACAAGTTTTTTAAGTGGGTAGTTTTTTTGTATGAAATCCATTAGAGCATACATAACTGGAGTAACCTTATATGTCATATTTGAGTACAAAAAAGTCTGCCGAAAAATATCATGTAAATATTTCGTAGAAACGTGGTTTAAGAATACGTAAATGGCAGTGTGGTCGGCTCAAACAGTAGGGCGAGGTTTGGGTCGTTAAATAAGGTCGATAATTTTATCGATATTTGCATAAACATGTACAATGGTTTTGCTGGCATTCATTGTAAGCGAAATTTTTTTTAAATACTGTATACATTGTTTCTGGTACTGATTTTAAATCTTTGCCTGATTCGCCTATTGCGGCTGTATCGTCTGAAATTCTTATGTATTAAATACTGTGTCCATTAAATTTTACACCTACATTTGTTTTCTCATGTATTGTTTTTATGGCAGATTCAATGAAAATTAGCGGGGAAAGTGGGATACAATAACGCAAAAGTATGTTAATTTTTATTTATATTTATTAACAAATTTAAATTTCGATTAACTAAATACATAGAAAGTAGCGAGTAATATTAGCAATTTTCTAGGTTTAATCTAGATGAATGTTTAAATAATTTGTTTATTTTCTATTATTTTATTTTATTATAAAACATAATTTCCTTGAAGGTACATTTGATGGGGTTTGTAGGGCGGTAGGGCGCTGTAGGCAAGTTATGTTAGGTGCTTCTTTATACGGGCATTTTTATGATCAGTGTTCTCTTGCGAGGCGATATTGTGAATGACCATTCATCGATAGTGACACTGTCTTTATATGAGCAATTGCACATTGTGCAAGGTTTTCAACAGAGGGGTAAGTTACGGAAGGGCTCCTCCAGTTATGTATGCTCTAGATTGAAATCCTTCCAGTCAATGCAGTTATTTCTTCATGCTCGTTAGATTCATTTTCCGTCGTCAATGGTGATGTGGAGGCTGTCTGGCGAGTAGTCGTGGTCGATGTATCTGTTGGCGACGATGTGCTTGTACACGAGCGCGGATTTACGCGCCGTGCGGGTCCGCTCGGCCGATGTGAAGTCCACCTCATACAGGCCGAACAATTGTCTGTTGACAACAAGATATATTTAAGTTGGATGATAAAGCTTGTGCTCTCAGTAAATAGCTCTGTTCAAGATCTTTAGCTGTACGATATCATATTTTAGAGTCTGTCCAGCGAGTCTCTTCCCGGGAAAAGTCATCAAAATTGAATAAAACCGCTTACTGGTCACATGAAATATATGGCGGAATAATAGTTACTTATAACTGGCAGCTCATTACATAGGTAAAATTGTTGCCATATATAAAGAATTTGCAAAATTTCCAGTGTCACGTCACGACTCACTTGACCGACTTTATCGGTACTGAGTATGGCCTTTCCACTGTTATAATATTTGTTCGATGTCGACCTATTAAGCTGAGTGTATTATCTGTCTCAGCGGGAATGGAACTCTGGTCCGGATGAACCTTATAATATGACCGTCGCGGTCTGCCTGTCTGCGCCGTCATTTATAGGTCATAATATGTATGGTGGCCCATGAGGGGTAAATATAAGAACCGCTACATACGTGTATCCTGACATCCACTCATAGTTGTCCATGAGGCTCCAGGCCATGTACCCTCGCAGCTGAACACCTTCGTCCAGCAGATCCAGTACATCTTCCAGCGCGGCGCGGTAGTACAACACGCGGTTGTCGTCCTCTAAACCGGCCTTACTGGACCATCCATTCTCTGTGATGTACATCACAGGACCGTTGTATTTCTTGTGCATATGTATCATGACGTTATAAAGGCTGTTTGGTGCCAGCTGCGGATTGAAAAATTACTTAAGGAACTTTTTAGGCACAATTTGCACTTAAATATGTAGGTGCCGATATAAGTTATTAATTTGGCTGTTTTCAAGTAATATTTTACCTAATCGCTTCTACAGCGGCACAATCCACCCACTAAATGAATAATGAATCCACATGACGTAGCATAAGCCGCAATTAACTCACCGTCAACCACGACGAAGCCGACTTAAGCCAATCCTCAGGCACAAACTCTCCAACATCTATATCATCATACATGCTAGGTACTGGATGCACTCTCTTGTATTCATTCGCTGACACCAGATTAGCCGTATAGTGGTTGATTCCCAAGAAATCAGCAGCTCCTTTCACGTAAAGCCTTTCTTCTTCAGTAAATTCTGGTAATCGTGATCGGGGGAAGCCCTGTTCTTTGCTTTTAGCAGCTACACGTTCGGAAAACTCCTTGGGAAAGCCGCCTTGTTCGGAAAAGATTGGCTCCGTGTATATGCCCCACTGAAAAAAAATCGGAGGCAGATGTTATGATCAGAAGAGCAAAAGTAAACTTCATAAGTAAAGTTCTCACAGAATTATGTGGCATGGGAAATTTCGTATAAATGCATTACTAATAAAGTAATAAAGGTAAAGAAAGGTATTTATTAATGGCTTAAAGAGATGATAAGATCTTCAAGCCGAGAAATGGCAAGTGGTGACAACTCGGAAGTCAATTCCTAAGATACCGTTTCATTTCATTTATTCTTACCTGTCCTTGTCTATCTAAATCAGCGGCAGCCTCGTCCTCTTCGGAATCTGTCAGAGGTCCAAACCACGTCACACTGATCGTAATGCCACACTGCCCACCCTGGCTAGGCTTGAAGTCGTTGTTATACGCGTGGTACGCCCTCGCATGAGCAATCACCAAGTGTTTCGCGCAAAGGTAGTCCCCAACACCCGTAGCGTTTAACTGAGGCGCCATGGCAGTGTCTCCATAGCCTTGGTGACAGACCTCTCTAGGCTCATTGAAGGTGATCCAATCCTTGACTCTATCTCCAAACAAGGAGTAGACAGTTCTAGCGTAATCCTCGAACCATTGAGACATAAGAGGGTTCGCGAAGCCTCCTAAATCTTGGAGGCTCTGTGGCAAGTCCCAGTGGTAGATCGTGACCATGGGTTTGATGTTGTACTTGAGCATCTCGTCGATGTAGTTGTTGTAGAACTGGACGCCGGCAGGGTTCACGTAGTCGGGGAAACCGGAGGGCAGCAGACGCGCCCAGGAGAGTGAGAACCGGTACGCGTCGAGCCCGAGCTCGCGCATCATTTCCACATCGCGGCGGTATTGGTGGTAAGAGTCTGCCGCCACGTCGCCGTTGCTCTGGTCTGCGATCACGTGCGGCTTGGTGTGGGTCATGTGGTCCCAGATGTTTTCACTCTTACCTAAACAGAAAAATTAAACTAAAGACTGAACACTCCGTGTTTTCACACAATAAATCTCGATCTCTCTGGTACCTAATTTAAGTATCTTTGTTGTTCCTGATATCATGTTAAGTCCTTTACAATACTTAATTTCTTTTGTAACTCACTTATAATTTCTATACAAGGGCTATGTCTATGTGTCCGTATATTTCAAAGTTTCATAATTATCAGCCAATGCGTCTTACTTGTTTTTGAATCGATTACCGTTAAAAAAGCGAATTTTTCAACCTTTTGGATACAACAAAACATTTGGTTGCAATCTGCAAGGGTGCCGTGAACAATGATATTGTAGGTCCTTAACTGGGAGCGGCAAAATCCCCGTTATCTACTACGCAATCTATGTGATCGCTATGAAGTGTGGTCGGTGCCGTCGGTGGTGGTACCCTCAACCCAGCCTATGCCTAACCGCAGTAGTCGAACTGACAAGGGACCGATAATAAACTGCCATACGAAGTAGTCAAACCACTGTAGGAAGCCACTATAGTCGAGCAAGGAAGCCACTGTCGCGCAACGGTACGGCTGGGCTAACGGGTGAAAGCGACAAGCTATCGAGCGTAACTCCTTATACTTAAGTTAGACTGTACATCGCCGATGAGTAAACTTACCATCCTCATCCCAAGCGCCTTCGATCTGGTAGGAGGCAGTCGCCGTGCCGAATATGAAATCATCGGGGAACCGTCTCATCTGTTTCGTGTGGAGAGCATTGCTTCCAATAGCCAATACTGCGAAACTGAAAAATATTCGTTATTATACAGATGCGTAGGTACCTACACTTGGTACTTGGTGACAGATGACTTTCGAGGCGATTCAGATAATGAACGCGGGCGCAGGGCCCTGGACCTCAGGGGCAACATGGTTGCCCGCAAGTTTAGCAGGTGTACATACAGCACAAGTTGAAATAACACTCTTTCAAGCAAACTGTACACTAGACAGCATAAGTGCATGGTCAACTGACAAACTGTTTCCTTTGACGCGCTCGCTAACGCCTTCTATGTGCACGACGTGTAATATCATTATAGATGTAAATGTAAACCACAGAGGATCAGCAAGGTTTCACTAGATGGCGTTGTTAACAAAAATGGAAACAAAAAGTAATGCTTCGTCTTGTATATAATTATAATTATTTTCTTGGGTTATTATTTTTCCTATATTATATTGCCAAGTAATCTTGCCAACGCATTATCGATCGATAATGGCGGTATTATGACGCAATTTGGAATGTGTATTCTATTTATGTGCTACCTTTGTGCATTTATTTTTCTTGCGATGTTTCCGATTCACTACCAGTGAATATCCAAACAATTCCAAAAACACATCTTTCCCAACATATTTTTGGTTGGGTGCGGGATTTGAACCCACGACTCTCAAGCTAGGTGTCGACCTAGTTACTTGCCTTGTTGGCCACTCGACCATCGATTCAATTGACTAGGCAGTTGAAATTTATCATAAGTTTAATTTGCTGCTCAGATATTAATCCATTACTACTACGATTAATATAATAATCGATGAGGGTAGACGAATGAATCAAAACTACCATACTTATTCGTTTTTATCACAAAGATGTTACGTGTTCGTTCGTAGGACTACTCAGCTTTGTTATTCATATTTTTTTCTGGATAACATGAATAATAAAACTAGTTTTCGACGTAATATTGATCTAGTTAAAAGGTCGCAAATATTTGCGATAT
Organism: Epinotia demarniana; assembly: GCA_945867215.1. Taxonomy (NCBI): domain Eukaryota; kingdom Metazoa; phylum Arthropoda; class Insecta; order Lepidoptera; family Tortricidae; genus Epinotia; species Epinotia demarniana. Next base: position 3,715,566 of record OX244280.1, read on the forward strand.
GTAACGAAGCTACAAGCTACAGAAACTGATCTAAACGTAAGTAGTTATTTTACACGTTTGTGATATAATTATTTAGTAACTACTACTGAACTATCATACATTTTTCTGATGATTTATTTTCAAATAATATCGTTACAGCTAGAAAAAGGTTGAGCAAAAGGAAACGTCTCTGCTACACCGACAAAGAACGGCCACCAGCCATTGACAATGGACTATAAAGAAAATGATTTTGAATCGACAAGTCATTACGTCGATTTATTGCACAAGTGTGGAGTTCGTCGTGTCTCCATAACGAGAAGGGTTTATAATTATCATGGGCATGCTGTTAAACCCATACTTACAGAGAAGCACATAAAACAGCAAATTGTCGCAATTTGGACACTGGACAGCTGGATTTTTGTCATGTTTAGTGATGAGAAGTGAGAAGTGTTTAAATTTATTCATAAGGACATATAAGTTCACGTTCAGTGATCACGTAGTGCCTAACGCGGAATCTGGTGGTATATCTAACTGTGAACATGTAGGGTTTGAAGAAAGACAGACCGGGTTATATATAAACAAATGACAAAAGTAAAATATGAGTAGAATATTGTTTTCATCGTGCTTTTTTATCCCTGTAGACACTATTAGTAATAGATGTGTTACGTTAAGGAAAATTATCATAATAGAATATAATCATTTTGTTAATTAACGAGATCGAGTGAGATAGATAACTGTAGAAGCCTACCATTATAATCTATGAAATACTAGTATCAATAATAAAAGCCTTAGTGAACTGTAAGATTGTTTCGTATTTTTTTATTATTTTAAATGGCGGGTTTAATTACTTATTTCAAATCTCACTTAAATAGAAAATGCCAATAAACACCAGAATGCGTTCGCCTGATATATATGTTATCATAACCCGGTCTGAAATTATTAATAAAATTGACAATAGGTATTATTTTTATTGAGGTAAAGCTTCAATCTTTTTCCGATTTTCGGAAATGAAACTTAAGCTATAACCTCGATAACATGTTAAAAAGTGGCTAATTCACTAATACTACTACTGAATAAATATAATTTTAAAATGAAAAGTTCTTTGAGTTATTTAATTTTATTTAATTACTGTTACTTATATTTAAAAAATCTACTTTTGGCTGTGCAAAATAGTGTAAAAAACAGAAATCATAAAAACACTAAAAAGGCAGTCAGCACCGTGTCATTTGCACTTAATAGGCTAATCCACAAGCCCATCCAATCTTGTTGTTGACACTGGTCAGTGTTTTATCACGGGTATACATATTTCAACTGTGAAATATATACCTTTGATAAACGAGTAGGTAGGATGACAGTTCAGTCACACTCAAATACGGTTACAGTAGATTAAACCTTGCTAAACTTGTCAATAATTGTACTCGCATCGCAAGAAAATTTTATGGTGATTACAGGAGTCAATTATTATCAGTGAATTAAGTTATATTCGTCTATATATCAATATTTTTGGCCAGCAGCGCCATCTAGTTTATTTTGTGCGCAACGCATGCAATCATATCAGCTGTAGATGTCAAACGGTGCAAGCGAAACTAGACCGTAAGGTGTCCATGCATTAGCATTAATGCATGGACACCTTAGCCACACAACCACAGCCGATGTACATCGCTCTACACCTGCAGCCTATGGAAGAGGTACACGCAGCGCGCCATGAACGCCATGCGTGTATAATTACAACGACGCGTTCAGGGCTGTACACGCTAAAGCGGCTCTCCCCGCCGGTCACCCGTCGCGAAACTAGACCTCTGCCTGCGCTTAGCTATTACTACGCATCGCGGTGTCAAGATATATTTGTGGGTGAGTATTGAGGTGAGCTTAAAACGAGTTACAGAATAGGCGGGCAGGGTACTGTTCCAGCCGCTGCGACACTGCAGTGCGCCCGGTATGTTTGCGCACGCGCACCGTCTACGTAGACCGTTTCCATGCGAAGCTCCGCAAACGCTGTGCCGCGAAACTAGGCACTAAGCATAGATATATATATTACTTCGTAAAGATAGGCCCAACGCCCACGAGTAATTCGTCCAATGCGGTGGCCCGCCACGGGCAATCGCGGGCCACGGTGCCTTAGTCATCAGCTGTCACAGTGTGTCACAGTATGTCAAGCGAATATTGTTCGGACAGGCGTATCTTTACTTTCGATATCATTGGCACTAAGAGACATTATAGTTATTTCAGTTAATTTGTTCACTAACACTTTATGGACTCCAAATGTCTCAAATAAAGAAAGTATTATAAGTACCTAAGTATTTCGGTATAATTACCACTTACTAAGAAATCTTCCCCAGCCAAGCCAACACACATCTTGAAATATTTAGTCGGGTTGCATTAAAAATCTAGATAATGATGAATGAAAACTCAATCTTACCTTAAAATTACTGATAAACGCATTATGATGGCAAGCTTAGGTACTACCTAGGAAGTCTTAGGACTAAACAAAAAATAACTATTAAACCCTTCACGACTATTACCAACTCTGCTAAAGTTGGCGTCTATATGATAACATCTGATACAAGCCCCAATTTATAATAGAAGGTTCTATCCCCCCCCCGCCCCCCCATAAAGTTAAGCACTCTTAGAGAGTGTTCACATTAACCAGCACGATATCAAGGACACGGCAAAGATTATCCGCATCCAGACGCCGATTCCTGGATGCAGTCCGCCGCGTGATTTCGGCCCGTCTGGATAAGTGCCGGATACACGGCGTCCGGGAAAAACATGGTCACTCCTTCCTTCGTCCCTTTGACTTTGACCTTCCGCGACCTGTAGCTAACATATAAACCATTTCCAGACGACCAAGCGTAGCCTGATGTCGGCCCACCTGGATAAGCACTAATATCCGTAATAGATTCCCTTGACCTTTGGCAGTAGGGCCGCGCGTATAGGCTAATGTCAAGAGGCGCATCCCCAGCATGGCATGGCAGTCCGTTATCCAGACCGCCTTGTCATTCTTCCATCTGGACAATTGCAGGCTGCACGGCGTCCAGCAAAACCAGGGTCACACCGTACTGCTTCCCCTTTGACCTTTCTCGGTAGGAATGCCGTCAGGACAATGATACAGTGAGCATGTTTTCCATACATTTTACTTACCCCGATATCGTTGCCGGATCCTATATACACCGATATCGTACTGGATAATGTGAACACGCTCTTAGCGGCAGGTAAAGTATCATATCTTGGATTATGAATATAGATTTGCGAGAAAACCGAGATTATGTAAGACACGTGTAATGTCAATTGTCATATTTTGGTTATATTTTCCTACACAAAAATAGAGTCAAAGTTGAACCAACTGCTGGTGCTACTTCAGATTATAGCACGGGGCTATTAGGTAATAAGATAAGAATAAGGTTGGGGTATAGCAAAGGGGGCGCGGGACTTACTACTTAGAATTTTTTTAATGGAGGACGGTATCATTATGACACCAATTTTTTATGTTGCTATCGTATAGAAGACGCTAAAATAAGCATGTTTTGTATGAGGAACTTTTCTCTAAATTTGATAATTATCGAGATATTGGCTCCTAAAAAAGTCATTTCAACGGTTCTGGTATGTACTTAAACAAAATTCGGTATCGTGAACCGAATCGGACGGCGGATAGGTTAGAAGATGGTGGCGGGAGCTCCGCTCCCGCCGCCGTCTTCGTGGTTAATTTTTTTATAAAAGCGGAGAAAAAATTTTTTGAAGAGTTGTGAGAAGCGTTTGAAGGCAATCTCCAGAGAACCACTAACGTGTGTACCCTTGTTTTGTCGACAACCTTTTCATCGAATTTTATTTCATCGACAACCATTCATCAAAACTTTAGTACTAGTAATATTGTTTGGCGTTATTTTATTTCAACTACTGTTTATTTAAATTTATTTTACTACATTGAAATTCTATTCAACGAATATTACTTAATCGCTGATTTGTTTCAAATTATCTTAATTGGGACAACCTCAAAACATTGCAATTCATTTCTTCGACGTATTACTATAATACAATTTTACATGTCCTACTGCACATTTATACATTATTCAAATTATGTAGTTAATTCTGTGACATACAAATATGTAATATGTATGTATAATAAAACTAAGAATCATTGGTGTAATTTTTTTATTGCAAAAAAATATCTGGGGCGGACAAAAATGGGCTTGTCATAAGCGAACTCTGTTTTAGGTCGGTTAGGTTAGGGTTCACTTGTGTCCCTCAGACCAGAAATAGACACCCCGCGCAGCGGGGTGGCGTCAACTCGCTGCACGGCAAAAATAGGTTAAAAAAACCGGCCAAGAGCGTGTCGGGCCACGCTCAGTGTAGGGTTCCGTAGTTTTCCGTCCGTCAGAGTAAGTATCCCCACTTAAGCGTTAAACAAGCAATACTTAGCGAACAATTTTATTATTAGACAACGAACTACTACACAGAAAAGACAACTAAGACCATTCGAGCACGACAAATTTTCGACCTAATGTATGGGCGCACCTGCTCCGACCCATTAAATCTGGAAAAATCTTAACACCGCCATGTACGATATGAGCGTTCCGCGTGCAGCGACATCTATCAGCAAATTAAAGTAAACTATTGCGCGCGAGCTTAAAGGATGGAAGATGATTTTTATGGGATAACTAGCTTTTGCCCGCGGCTTCGCTCGCGTTAAATTCGGGGTAACACGGTTCCCCTTTCCTGATTTAGAACACAGAAGAGAACTCGGAACAGAATAATTTTAATACGCTAAATTGTAGACGATATTATATGTCTTTCCATTTGGGGATAGAATGTAAAGATTCTGGGCATTGGACACACGCAAACATTCTAAGTTCACCCCAGCCACCTTTAACGTTTGTCCTTGCGCTTTGTTAATGGTCACAGCGAAAGTAAGCTTAAGAGGAAATTGTAGCCTTTTAAACTGGAACGGGTTATCTGTGGGAATTATTGGGATTCATGGGATCATTACATTTTCACCCTTTCCTACGCCGGTTAAGATAGTGGCGCTAATGATATTGCGGCCAAGTTGTGTGACACGAATTCTTGACCCACCTGACAGCTCAAGCGAATTTAGAATATGATATGATATGATTATGATATGAACATAGAAGGATATGATGTGCTCTGTTCTGTATCCATAACTGTGTCTACTGATAAATACTCTGTTGTATCTCCTGGTACTTTACTCAATATATCTGAATTGATTTTGTTGACAACATCATTTTTTGGTACTAAAATTGCTCTTTCACATATATATTGATTTTCGTGTATATTGTTTTGTAAGTCTGGGCACGAATCACTCACAACTCACTCACTTGCAACGAATTCTGGATCACAGTGTACTAATTGACAATAATTTACTTTAAAAACAAAGTTTTAACCGACTTCAATTTAGTACTCCACCAAGCCACGAGAACATTTCCTATTTTTAACCGACTTCAAAAAAAAGGAGGAGGTTCTCAATTCGGTTGTATTTTTTTTTTTTTTTAATGTTTGTTACCTCAGAACTCCGTCATTGATGAACCGATTCGGAATTTTTTTTTTTGTTTGTAAGTATATGCTTCCAGGTGGGTCCCATTTTTTCAAAAATTCAGTTGGATGATGGGATCCATGAGGAATTTAGGGAACTCCTCAATTTTATTAGGCGCGCGTGTAGTGATTTTAGTATTTTCTATTCTAACTCGTGTATTTACCATATGAACTGATTTCCGATAGCAAATGCGTTGATTACTATAGAAAAAAACCGAATCGCTGTATGTGGGCCGATAATATTTGAGGACTTGGTTCCATCGATTCCCCAAGATCATCACCAATGGCACTTCACTATAGTTCCTATTTTCAACGGAATCTTATCAGAACCTGTGACGTACTTTTGCGCTTTTAAGTACATAATTGAGGAATTCGATAAGTCCTCTGTGGTCTTCATCATCAATTCCTCACCACCAAATTTATGATTCCGGATGTAAATACACGAGTTATAACAGAAAATACCAAAATCACTACACGCGTGCCTAATAAAATTGACGAGTACCCTCAATTCCTCATGGATCCCATCATCTAAGTGAATTTTGAAAAAAATGGGACCCACCTGAAAGTATATACATACGAACAAAAAAAATATTTTTCGAATTGGCTCATCAATGACGGAGTTCTGAGGTAACAAACGTTGAAAATAATAATAATAATAAAATTGTAAACCACTCTGACTGAATAAATGATTCATTATTATTATTTCCATCCCCGAGGTTTGCTGGCTGCTGGTAATAAATAACATGAATACCTACCTATTTATTTAGGGTATATACCTATTTACCTAGTCCCGAACTAAGAAAAGCTTGTTCTAAGGGTGCTAGACGGCGATATACATACTTAAGTATGAATAAATAAATACTTGGATACACCGCTACATTACTTATAGGAAATTCGAGCTGATCGCACAAATTAATGCCCTTTCTGGGATTCGAACCCATTTATTTATTTATCGTATGGCATACAGTTTCTCTACTTAAATGTTTATGATATTAGATTTAAGGTAAGCAATTGCATCTTAGAGCACTCTACCGGGAAAAAGCCTGCACATTTAGGCACATTTTTTACGGCCTGAATTTTAGGGAGCCGGTTAAGATTCGTACCTACTATACTACATTTCATGATCTTCCTCGAGATTTCAGATTTTTTCAATATTTGATTGTATTAGTTATCAGGAAAAATATACATCGGAAGCTCTTTACATTAATAGACGTCATAGTTATAGATAACTTTCTCAAGTCCTATAATCACATGTTGACAGTTTATCTCAAATGTTTTCCACTACGTAGGTAGTTTACTTGCTTGTTGTTTCCAAGACATGTTTTTAATACTACTTTTCTCAACCACGCAAATATGGACGTTATTTATCCTTATAGCAAGCTGCGAAGTATCACGTTTCGGGAGCGGCGAGACCAGAGGCCCATAATGAAATTTTATTGAATCCCTAGGTATATAAGGCCAAAGGGCAGCGCGTATACTCCGTTTTGTAATGGGAATGCTTACTTGTATGGAGGGGTACTTATACAATTTTGAGTAAAACTGAAATGTAGGGCAATATAAGAAATAAAGCTCGGTTCATGATAGCCCTTAGCAGAAGAGGTTCGATCATCAACTCAGATCGATCATAAACTTTTAGTAGTGACACAATCCAAACAAACCCGTTTAGTTTTATAGTTTCATATTAAACTTGGTTTATAAAAAATACTTTTGGAAAGCCAATTTATTGCCAATTATAAAAACATTAACAGTAAATACACATTTGACTATTTTTAATGTGAAATAAATTATTTTTGAAAGTACAGTAAAGTTTGTCAGCGCAGCAGCGTAGGGAGCGGCAAAGAGACCCGAAAAACACGCACTACTAACAAACAAAAAACCAGCCAAGTGCGAGTCAGACTCGCGCATTAAGCGTTCCCTACTTACTTATCCCATTCATCATCATCAGCCTATATACGTCCCACTGCTGGGCACAGGCCTCCTCTCATGTATGAGAGGGAACGGGCAGTAGTCCCCACGCTGGCCCAGTGCGGATTGGGGACTTCACATACACCTTTGAATTTCTTCGCAGATGTATATGCAGGTTTCCTCACGATGTCTTCCTTCACCGAAAAGCTAAACTAACTTATCCCATTAGGGCCCGGTTAAGTTAACACTCACATCACAAATTTTCGCCTTTATATTATTAGTGTGATTTTTAATCATCTTCAATTTATAAACGAAGGAAGTCAGGTAATGTTTCGTGATGAATGACGTTTCTAATGTCAGATGAACGGCTGTGCCCTACGCATCATTGTGTCAACCCTGTTAGACCTACCTGAACAGCGAATAGTTTCGACCGTTGTTGCACAGCTTCCAGACGATATGATTGATACTATACTCAGTCGTTGCTCTGTAGATTTACTAAAATAAAAAGAGTATGGGCATATGTCTTGCGTTTTATCAGTAATTCGAAGATTCATCTACCAGCACAACGCGTCAAGGGACCACTGTCATGTGATGAATTACACATAGCTCTGACGATTATACTTAAGAGTGTCCAAGCTAAACACTTTGCAGACGAGATTGAGAGTATACAGTCAAATACGGAATTCTCACATAATAGTTCCTTCGCGAAGTTGCAACCTTTCCTATGTCATATGGGGATTCTTCGTGTACGACTATAGCAATCTAACGTGAGTTTTGATGTCAAGCACCCTGTAATATTACCAAAACGAGACATCCTAACAAGATTTTTTGAAGATCAGCGTACGCATGCAGAGGTCCTCAAAAACCTCACATTTATTGTGACAATGGATCCAACTTCGTTGGTGGTTGGAATGAAATCAAGGCTAAATTACCCGATACCTTCCATCCAATTCCATTTTACGCCTCCCTACGGTCCTAATTTATCCGGTCTATGGGAAGTAGGCGTTAAGTCTCCCAAGCATCACCTTAAACAAGTTCTTGGCTTAGCTCACCTCACATATGAGGAATTAAGCACTCTACACTTTGCCAAATTGAAGCCATCTTAAACTCGCGTCCATTCACACCACCACCATCATCATCTCCAAAAGATTTGTCACCCCTTACTCCGGGCCACTTTCTTATCTTTCGCCCGCTGACCTCACTACCGGAGCCTGTTTGTCACGCTGGTAGTAACACTGTTCAACGATATCAACGGATCGTACAATTACGTCAGCACTTTTGGCGTCGTCGGAGCATAGAATACTTGTCACAAATGCAAGAAAGATCGAAATGGAAGCGCAGGGTTTCTAACATCGACATAGGACCCCCTGGTCACCATTAAGGACGATTCCGTGCCTCCACTAAAATGGAAGATGGGACGTGTAACAGCGCTACATCCCGGACGTGATGGTGTCGTGCGAGTAGTTAATATATTTACTAGATTCTGATCCTGTCGACGACCAGTTACCAAGCTACGTCCACTGCCCACAGATTGAAGCAAAGACCTTCAAGGGGGCGACATGTTCGCGCCTCTTCAGTCATAATTGGCTGGATACTATTTTTCTTCTTATTTTAAAATTTTTTCGTTTTGAAATTCGGTTGATAAAAATTGAGCTCCGCGCAAATACTCGCGCTATTTATTAGGAGTTCTCTTTGAGACCCATTAAAGTACATTAAGTGGCTTGGAGGAGCAGGAGGAGATCTTACCAGCTGCGTATACTCAGGTGCCAGGTATCCTTAGAATCGGGTAAGTGCAGTACGAGCCAGGTCCCAGGGTCCTACACCTGACGAAGGAGCATCACCAGCAGCTCCTTGCAACGGTGAGTGTCTTTTAAGTTTCTTCAAGGCTCTGTTTCGCTAGCTTCATAGATTTTAGTATAATTATCGAAAAACCTGCAGTCTACTTATTAACATTTTATATGAATGAGATCGTTGTGCAAATTGATGTTCTATCCACAATGCATTACATATATTTTTATGTTAGATAATATAATATGAAATTGTATATTGCTATCAGCATTTGATATTTTTAAAACTACGAATGTCAAGTGTGTTATTTTACTTCATTTTGTTTCTGTCAACTCAAGAGATTTTGCAAAAGCATTACATTATATTTTATTTACATAACGGTATGTTTCATTCATGTTCCTACACTGACGTATCCAATAAGAATTGTATATTGATTTCGAATAATCGTATAATCTGATGATGTGTATGAAAATATTTTCATAAACATAATATTATAGCAATACTACAATTACTTACAAATGGAAAGTTATACCATCTTTATCTAAGCTTGAATTGGTCGGAAGTTTAAAAAAAAAGTGTTCATTTCAGTAATTTAATTGATCCTTACAATTTTTTCCTTCTTATTACATAGCACAATCTCAATTATATACGATTATTTGCTAAGCTTAGCAAATTTCTAGGTTTAATCTAGATGAATGTTTACATTCATTTTCCGTCGTCAATGGTGATGTGGAGGCTGTCTGGCGAGTAGTCGTGGTCGATGTATCTGTTGGCGACGATGTGCTTATACACGAGCGCGGATTTACGCGCCGTGCGGGTCCGCTCGGCCGATGTGAAGTCCACCTCATACAGGCCGAACAATTCCCTGTTGACAACAAGATACATTTAAGTTGGATGATAAAGCTTATGCTTGATCATGCCCCGAGTCTCAGTAAATAGCTCCGTTCAAGAACGTTAGCTGTACGATATCATCTCTTAGTGTCTGTCAAGCGAGTCGTGTCCCCAGAAAATGTCGTTAAAGGGGTTTGGGTAAAAATGTTGTATTTTTTTTGAAGAGAGAAAAAAGATGAGCGGCCTTTCGTAAAAGTGGTAGATTATGATAGATCTACTCAAAATAAATGTAATACACTAAAATGTATCGGAGCCGAGATATTTGCAACATATATTTTCACAGATCATATTGAAAATTAAGTTATAAACAAAAGTTCTAACTTAAATATCTCGGCTCCATGCGTATTAAGAGGTCCTCTAAACGATTATTAAAAAGACACCATTGGCCGCTGCAATAAATAAAAAGTGGCCAAGTGCGTGTCGGGCCACGCGCAGGGTAGGGTGCCGTAGTTGCCCGTCTGTCACAGAATGCGGACTTAAAAGGGGCTTTTGGGGTTTTTATAATAGTTTACCCTCGTCAATAATGATTATTTTTATAACACACCAATGTATTGGGTCATTTCGCTGGTTAGCGACCACCTAATTTCATGTGCCGGTTAGCGACCACTCGGCTGAGTTGCAGCTTGAGCCGCACATCACAACTAACCTCGCGGGCAAGAAGCACCGTGCCGTAAGTCCCCCTAAGTTTTAGCATTGCCACGGGTGGGGGGGGGGCATGTCTTTTGCGCGCTCGCCGCGAGCAAGAAGCACCGTGCCGTGAAAAAGCAACTCTACCGTCCACGGTAAAAGGTTCAAATTCCTATGACAATGTATATGCACCCGAAATTAAGTGCATTTCTTACCAGTTAAAGTTATGTCTACTACTCGTTAACTAGTTATGTCTACTTAACTGTGATAGTTTTCCTTTTAAATTCATTATATGTACTACTGCCACGATTTCTTCACGGAAGGGGGGGGGGGGGGGGACATGTTTCGACCAAAACTTAGGGCTTTAAATCCCATTATCTCGCAAACGCATAACTGAGTTGAAAAATAATTTAAGAACAAGCTATCCAACGATACCCCACACTATAGGTATAACGACAAAAAAAATACACCACCAATTTACATGTAGGGGAGGTAGGTAGGTTATATACCCACTCCGAATTGCAGTTTTCTAGTTGTAAGGGTTACTGAGCTAAGCCGAAGACAGATAGACAGACAGACGGACGGATATGGCGAAACTATAAGGGTTCCTTGTTGACTACGGAACCCTAAAAACGACATTTTATCTCATACAAGGTTACCCAATGCCCTTTGAATAAAACCGCTAACTGGCAAATTATAAAACACACAAATTATATGGCAGCGTAATAGAGATTTTGAAAAATTTCCAGTGCCAATCGGTGCTGGGACTGCTGAGTATGGCCTTTTCACTGTTATATAATACTTATAATATTTGTTGATTTATTGAACTAAGTGTAGCCTTTGAAATCTGGGTATTATCTGTCTCAGTGGGAATGGAGCTCTGGTCCGAATCAGCCTTATGACCGTCACGGTCTGTCTGCGCCGTCTTTTATACCGCATAATATATACAATATATATGGTGGCCCATGAGGGGTAAATATAAGAACCGCTACTTACGCATATCCTCGCATCCACTCAAAGTTGTCCATGAGGCTCCAGGCCATGTACCCTCGCAGCTGAACACCTTCGTCCAGCAGATCCAGTACATCTTCCAGCGCGGCGCGGTAGTACAGCACGCGGTCGTCGTCCTCTAAACCGGCCTTACTGGACCATCCATTCTCTGTGATGTACATCACAGGACCGTTGTATTTCTTGTGCAGATGTTTCAAGGCGTTATAAAGGCTGTTTGGTGCCAGCTGCGGATTGAAAAATTACTTAAGGAACTTTTTTAGGCACAATTTGCACTTAAATATGTAGGTGCCGATATAAGTTATTAATTTAGCTGTTTTCAAGTAATATTTTACCTAATCGCTTCTACAGCGGCACAATCCACACACTAAATGAATAATGAATCCACATGACGTAGCATAAGCCGCAATTAACTCACCCTCAACCACGACGAAGCCGACTTAAGCCAATCCTCAGGCACAAACTCTCCAACATCCATATCATCATACATGCTAGGTACTGAATGCACACTCTTGTATTCATTCGCTGACACCAGATTAGCCGAATAGTGGTTGACTCCCAAGAAATCAGCAGCTCCTTTCACGTAAAGCCTTTCTTCTTCAGTAAATTCTGGTAATCGTGATCGGGGGTAGCCCTGTTCTTTGCTTTTAGCAGCAACGCGTTCGGAAAACTCTTTGGGGAAGCCACCTTGTTCGGAAAAGATTGGCTCCGTGTATATGCCCCACTGAAAAAAACGAGGAGATGTTATGATCAGAAGAGCAAAAGTAAACTTCATAAGTATAGTTCTCACGGAATTATGTGGCATGGGAAATCAACGTAATCAATACATTACTAATTAAGTAAAAAAGGTAAGGAAAGGTGTTTATTGATGGCTTAAAGAGATGAAGGTAAGATCTTCAACCCATGAACTGGCGGGAAATGGCGCAAGATTGGAACAAGTGTGACTCGGAAGTCAATTCTTAAGAAACTGTTTCATTTTATTTATTCTTAGGTACCTGTCCTTGTCTATCTATATCAGCGGCAGCCTCGTCCTCTTCGGAATCTGTCAGAGGTCCAAACCACGTCACACTGACCGTGATGCCACACTGCCCACCCTGGCTAGGCTTGTAGTCGTTGTTATACGCGTGGTACGCCCTCGCATGAGCAATCACCAAGTGTTTCGCGCAAAGGTAGTCCCCAATACCCGTAGCGTTTAACTGAGGCGCCATGGTAGTGTCTCCATAACCTTGGTAACAGATCTCTCTAGGCTCATTAAAGGTGATCCAGTCCTTGACTCTATCTCCAAACAAGGAGTAGACAGTTCTAGCGTAATCCTCGAACCATTGAGACATAAGAGGGTTCGCGAAGCCGCCTAAATCTTGGAGGCTCTGTGGCAAGTCCCAGTGGTAGAGCGTGATCATGGGTTTGATGTTGTACTTGAGCATCTCGTCGATGTAGTTGTTGTAGAACTGGACGCCGGCAGGGTTGACGTGGTCGGGGAAACCGGAGGGCAGCAGTCGTGACCAGGAGAGTGAGAACCGGTACGCGTCGAGCCCGAGCTCGCGCATCATTTCCACATCGCGCTGGTACTTATGGTACGAGTCTGCCGCCACATCGCCGTTGCTTTGGTCTATGATTACGTGCGGCTTGTTGTGGGTCATGTGGTCCCAGATGTTTTCACTCTTACCTAAACAGAAAAATCAAATTAAAGACTGAACACTCCGTGTTTTCACACAACAAATCTCTTTCTCTCTGGTACTTCAGGACCTAAGTAATTTAAGTATCTTCGTTGTTCCTGATATCATGTTAAAGTCCTTTACAATACTTAACATATTTTGTAACTGACTTATAATTACTATAGAAGGGCTATGTCTATGTGTCCGTATATTTCAAAGTTTTATAATTATCAACCAATGCGTCTTACTTGTTTTTGAATCGATTACCGTTAAAAAAGCGTATTTTTCAACCTTTTGGATACAACAAAACATTTGGTTGCAATCTGCAAGGGTGCCGTGAACAATAATATTGTAGGTCCTTAACTGGGAGCGGCAAAATCCCCGTTATCTACGCAATCTATGTGATCGCTATGAAGTGTGGTCGGTGCCGTCGGTGGTGGTACCCTCAACCCAGCTTATGCCTAACCGCAGTAGTCGAACTGACAAGGGACCTGACCTTTGTAACGTGTCGCTTTAAAGTCATGTTCAAACTGCGAAGTAGTCAAACCACTGTAGGAAGCCACTATAGTCGAGCAAGGAAGCCACTGTCGCGCAACGGTAAGGCTGGGCTAACGGGTGAAAGCGACAAGCTATCGAGCGTAACTCCTTATACTTAAGTTAGACTGTACATCGCTGATGAGTAAACTTACCATCTTCATCCCAAGCGCCTTCGATCTGGTAGGAGGCAGTCGCCGTGCCGAATACGAAATCATCGGGGAACCGTCTCATTTGTTTCGTGTGGAGAGCATTGCTTCCAAAAGCCAATACTGCGAAACTGAAAAATATTCGTTATTATACAGATGCGTAGGTACCTACACTTGGTACTTGGTGACAGATAACTTTCGAGGCGATTCAGATAATGAACGCGGGCGCAGGGCCCTGGACCTCAGGGGCAACATGGTTGCCCGCAAGTTTAGCAGGTGTACAGCACAAGTTGAAATAACAGTCTTTCAAGCAAACTGTAGATCGCTCTACACCTGCCTATGGACGAGGTACACGCAGCGCGCCATGAACGCCATGCGTGCACAATTACAACGACGCTTTCAGGGCTGTTATTCGCTACGCGCTAAAGCGGCTCACCCCGCCTGCGCTTAGTTATTACGCATTGGGTGAGCATTGAGGTGAGCTTCAAACAAGTTACAGAATAGGGGGGCAGGGTACTGTTGCCGCAACACTACAGTGCGTCCGGTATGTTTGCGCACGCGCACGTATACAGTATCCATGCGAAGCTCCGCAAACGCTGTGCCGCGAAACTAGGCACTAAGTGACATAGTTATTTCAGTTAATTTGTTCACTGATGTGGGTATATGGGCTCTGGACTCCAAATGTCTCAAATAAAGAAAGTATTATAAGTAAGTAGGTATAATTACCACTTTCTACTAGGTACCTACAAAGGTAAGAAATCTTCCACAGCCAAGGCAACACACATCTATAACTATTTAGTCGGGTTGCATTAAAAATCTAGATTATGATGAGTGAAAACTCAATCTTACCTTAAAATTACTGATAAACGCATTATGGCAAGCTTAGGTACTGCCTAGGAAGTCTTATGACTTACTTAAATAAAAAAAAACTATCAAACCCTTTACGACTATTACCAACTCTGCTAAAGTTGGCGTCTATATGATAACATCTGATACAAGCCCCAATTTATAATAGAAGTTACTATGCCCCCCCATAAAGTTAAGCCCTCTTAGAGAGTGTTCACATTAACCAGCACGATATAAAGGACACGGCAAAGATTAGCCGGATCCAGACGCCGAGTCTTGTACGCAGTCCGCCGCGTGATTTCGGCCCGTCTGGATAAGTGCCGGATACACGGCGTCCGGGGAAAACATGGTCACTCCTTACTAGATTAGCTTCCCTTTAACATTGACCTTCCTGAATAGGAATATATGTTAGCATATAAACCGCTTCCAGGCGAAAGAGCGTAGCCTGATGTCGGTCTTCCTGGATAAATAATGGATGCACGAATTTCGGCAAACCCAAGGTCACTCTATGCTAGATTCCCTTTAACCTTTGGCAGTTTAGGGCCGCGCCTATTGTCAAGAAGCGCATCCCCGCTGGTAAGCATGGCAGTCCGTCATCCAGACCGCCTTGTGATTTTTCCATGTGGACAATTGCAGGCTGCACGGCGTCCGGCAAACCGTACAAAATTACCGTAGTAAAGTACTGCAGGAATATCGTTAGGACGTGCCTAAAGCCTGCAACGACATCTACAGTGAGCATGTTTTCCATACATTTTACTTACCCCGATATCGTTGCCGGATCCTATAAAGTCCTATATACACCGATATCGTACTGGATAATGTGAACACGCTCTTAGCGGCAGGTAAAGTATCATATCTTGGATTATGAATATAGATTTGCGAGAGAACCGAGATTATGTAAGACACGTGTAGTGTCAATTGTCATATTTTGCTTATATTTTCCTACACGAAAATAGAGTTGTCAAAGTTGAACCGACTGGTGCTACTTCAGATTATAGCACGGGGCTATTAGGTAATAAGATAAGAATAATAGTCATGATAATTCAATGATGTATCGATTGTAATAAATGTTACAGTGCACCTATCTTAGTGCTTATTGAAGTATTTAAATTATTCATTGCACAACACAAATAAGCACCAAAGGCGGACTCCAATCAACCAACCTTAGGGCCTAACAGAGACCAAGCTGGGTGCAAAAGTTCACAATGCGATTTTCAATAATAATCTAGGTAAATATACTAAATGTTATATGAGGAAAAGTCTACGAGATTGTAGCTATGTTAATAAGTTTTGAAGCGTTTGAAGATCTCCAGAGAACCACTTACCTATCCGATTTAAAAAAATATTTCACATGTGTACCTACCTATAGAATGTAGGAACTTAGGTAAGTACTTTCTGGATGGGCATAGTTTATTTTTTCCTGAGTCATGGATGTTTTCTATGTATTTAAGTATTTATACGTACGTTACTAGTATTAGTATATACAGAGGGCGTCCCACGCCTATGCCACATGGAGGGAAAGTAGGTACCTTATTGAATATTGTAGATGGAAGATTTTACTAAAAAAAGACATTATATTAGTTAAAAGTAACAATTTAAACTGCATTCATATTTTTTTTTATAATATGGTTGAACCGGGAATCGAACCCGCCACACGACAAAAAAATTACGCAGTAGCTTTATCATACCGATCGAAAGGCTTCATCATAAGGATTATTTTATGCTAAATAACATAGTGTCAGAAATAAAAGGAAGACCGTTCATTTTACTTTTTTTTTATTCAAATTCAATCATTTCTATTTATCAAATGCTCAAAATAAGTCCCATTCTATTGAATACAAAGTCGTACTCTTTTGATTATTTCGCCCCCTGTCGATCAAATCATTTAACTACGCGTCTTTCGACAGAAACTCGATTTGTTGCAAACAACCAGGTCCATTCCTATTACGTAAGTATATCTCTTTATCATTTTATCATGCACTTAAATTATAACAGCGAAATGATGCGTACTTCCCAAATGGGTACTGATTCATTAGTAATAGGTACTTAAATTAAAATTATAATGTCAGTTGTAGGTATGTTATAAAAATCTATGAGAGATTTAGATTTAAATTTATTTATTACACGATAAAAATTACAATATTAATTTGTATAAAATGTCAAAATTACAATGATTTCTACCATGTTCGTAAATTCTAATAAAAAAAACTTGATGAGTTAACTGCAAATACAAAATATTAAGTAATAAAAAGGATCATCATTGCTTACACACAATAACATAATCTAGAATAATAATAATAGTTCATAACATTGATAAATATTAAGTTAACAATAATATGTCAATGTGAATCCAGTGTATATTGTTTTTTAAAATTACAATAATCTCTCCTTTTAGTAGGTATATATATATTTGTAACAATGCTTTGATGAAGTTTGCAGTATAGGTGTATACGGGGCCGAGAAACCTATCTAATTTGGTCTTAAGTATTTTCGACAAATTAGTTTTTACCGTTTCTTTCCCAAAAGGCTGGTTCACTCTTCGCCGACGACCAATGGTTAATCTTGAATCAAATAAAACCCATTTAGTTAATACTTATTGGTAAATTATTTTTAACCGACTTCAAAAAAAAGGGGGTTCTCAATTCGGATGTATATTTTTTTAATTTTTTTTAAATTATTATTTTCAATGTTTGTTACCTCAGAGGCCGTAGCACGGTTGCCATTTTATCACATAAGTATCGTTGTGGTAAAGAGGTCCATCATGCTCTGACAAGTATGCAAGCGCGAGGGTGACGGATGCCTTATCCACAACGATAAGTGATAAAATGGCAACCGTGCTACGCCCGCAGAACTCCGTCATTGATGAGCCGAAATTTTTTTGTTCGTATGTATTATAGGTACTTCCAGATGGGACCCCATTTTTTTCAAAATTCAGTTAGATGATGGGATCCATGAGGAATTGAGGGGACTCCTCAATTTTATTAGGCACGCGTGTAGTGATTTTGGTATTTTCTGTTATAACTCGTGTATTAACATCCGGAATCATAAATTTGGTGGCGAGGAATTGATGATGAAGACCACAGATGACTTATCGAATTCCTCAATTATGTACTTAAAAGTGCAAAAGTACGTCACAGGTTCTGATAAGATTCCGTTGAAATAGGAACTAATGAAGTGCCATTGGTGATGATCTTGGGGAATCGATGGAAGCCCTCAAATATTATCGGCCCACATACAGTGATTCGGTTTTTTTCTATAGTAATCAACGCATTTGCTATCGGAAATCAGTTCATGTGGTAAATTGTAAAAAAAAATAGGAAATGTTCTCGTGGCTTGGCGGAGTACTAAATTGAAGTCGATTAAAATTTTGTTTTTAAAGTAAATCATTATTGGTCTACAAAACATCAAAAACATAATATAATCGGCATTTATCGAGCAAAACAATTTTGGACCAAAATTAAGCTCGCTAGATGGTGCAAATCGACAACTAAACTAACATCAGCGATGATCAGCGACCCCGCGACGTCTCCGAGGTCCCAATGGAAAAAATACGAAAATCTTTCAGCGAGGGCCATTGAGTCGCCGTCTAACCCCCCAGTCCATCTGGCACGTTTCACCGCTGCGTAAGTCCGACTCGGTCTTGGCCGACGACTAGCTGCCGCCCGCGACTTCGTTTGCGTGGACTCTGGATAAAGCTACCCTATATTTTAATCCAGACTATAAACTATTTTCGTGCAATATTTCATCCACCATCATCTGATCTGACATCTGTGGATAAGACATCCGTCACGTTCTGACAAGTATGCGAGTGCAAGAGTGAGACGGATATCTTATCCACAACGATAAGTGATAAAATGGCAACCGTGCTACGCCTTGTAAAGCTCACCCTCAGACTGCATGTGTAGAACGTCTGACAGTAGGCTTTGAAAAGCGTCAGTTTGACTTGGTTACTACAACGTGCAAATCTTCATTTATATATAAATAAATAAATACTTAAATACATAGAAAACATCCGTAACTCAGGAACAAATATTCGTGCTCATCACATAAATAAATGCCCTTACCGGGATTCGAACCCGGGACCTTTCGTTTCATTTCTTTTATTTATTTGCAACCAAGTACTCAAACCTCCGGCTTCGTAGGCATGTGACCCTTTGCCTACGAAGCCAAGCAAGTAGGTCACAGAGGTCGTCGTACCTATATGACGACTGTCACTACCTTACCCTGGCACAACCGTGTACCCAGTCTACCCTAAATAAATTTAATACTTCTGAAAGTAGGTATTTACTGTACTATTACAAACGATACATCATCGAATATCATGACTACTATCTTATCCTTTATCCCGTGGAATAATCTTAAATAGCAACAGTTGGTTCTTTGAGAATTCTATTATTGTCAGGTACAGTCGACTACAAAGAGATCGATACGACCAAAGTTACAAAAATATGTAGGTATACACGACTTTATTGCCTTAACATTAAGGTCGTGTTTGATGTCGATATTTCTGTAACTTTTGCCGTATCGATCTTTTTGTAGTCGACTGTATGAAAATATTTAACAAAACATGTCAATCATCATACGTGTATGATAAGATAAGATAAGACCAAATCTATACTCATAACCTTAGATATCTGTTCTATCCTTTATCTGTCGGTAAGAGCGTGTTCACATTATCCAGTAAGATATCGGTGTAAGATCCGGCAACGATGTCGGGGTAAGTAACGACCTTCAAACCTTCAAGAAAAGAGCGTACACCCATCTTAAAGGCCGGCAACGCACTCACAACACCTCTGGTGTTGCAGGTGTCCATGGGCGGCGGTAATTGCTAACCATCAGGTGATCCGTCTGCACGTTTGCCTCCTACCACATAAAAAAAAAGTAAAATGTATGCGAAACATGCTCACTGTATAATTGCACGGTAATGTCGTTGCAGGCTTTAGGCACGTCCTGACGGCATTTCTACCGAGAAACGTCAAAGGGGAACTAGTGCGGTGTTACCTTGGGTTTGCCGAACGCCGGGCAGCCTGAGAAACTGTCCAGACGGAAGGACCACACGGTGCACTGGATGACGGACTGCCATGCTCACCTGTGGGAATGCGCTTCTTGACACTAGCCGATAGGCGCGTCCAGACGAGCCAGCGCGGCCCTATTGTCGAGGAAGGTCAAGGGAAATCTAGTACTGAGATACATTAGTGCTTTCAACCTCTAGTAATAAATAAAATTGAGTAAATTATTTAACATTTACCACATTACCGAATTCAATATTGAAACAACGTTTTGAGTCTATTGACAATACATTAATTTAGGTGATCGAATGTAGTCGAAAGAGGTAGTCTTACCTTTGATGATCATCGCTCATTAATGGGGCTTCTAAACGGGCAACATTTTACGACGACGTGTGGCCGGCAAGTATGTGCATCTTGTAATAACGTTGTAATAAGTATATGTGCTTTGTACGCTAGAGTAAAAAGTCAGTCTAAGACACCAATAGTTGCCGGCCAGAAATTGCAGGAAAATGTGACCAAATTTATAATTTCGTTACCAGCGTTACTGCTTAGTATAAAATTAAAATGTGGCCCGTTTAGAAGCCCCCCATTAGTCAAAGATTGTGTCGAAAAAAAAACACAGAACGTATTTTCCATATATTGTATTTAATTATAGGTATAGTTACAATGCTACCACGTACTTTAATAATATTATATTAGCGCAGTTTGACTAAGGGTCGATTTTCAATCTCTAGATAAAGTTATCCGTCAGTTAAAATTATCACCATCTTTTTCTTAAGTCATATGAAAGAAAAGGACAGACCTAACATTTATCTGACAGATAGTTTTATCTGGGAATTGAAAAATCGGCCCTTATTAAGATAAGTTTTAATTTAATAATTATGTAATAAATTTATAGGTACTGTTTTAAATAAATAAGTGTCAAAGCGATAATTTTAAGGATAAAACACAGAACAGTTGTGGTATAATTTGATATGGAATTATACTCAAAAGCAATGAAAAGTACTTTGTATAGAATTTCCTTACAAATTGAACCGCTTTATTGCTCGTTTGAGTCCCGAAGTATACTGAAGAATACTTAAAGGAACTTTTTACCTCGCGAGAAAACGACACGAAAAACTCGCGACTCAGCAGCTTCTGTCTCATTCACACTGCGCGAATTAGAAAGAGGAAGGCAGATTACTTCGCTCCGCGTCGCATCGCGCCTTATGCTAGCCCCAAAATCATGTAATGCGAAGAGTGCGGCTTGGTTGATTATAGTTTCCTAGTGAAACCCTGATTTAGGGCAATATTTCACCGGGCCGCTACGCCACCAACAATTTGTATGCTTTTGTTTGCGTCGCCATGGTGTCGCGGTGAAATATTGCCCATAGAGCTGCATACAATTTGTTGGTGGCGGGCGACTGGTTGCGCGTTCATGGTGTCCTGGTAAGATATTGCCCTTAGGGTGACTCCACCAGAGCTGTTGGTACTGGTTCGGCCCGTGAATATTGTACATTACTACAGAGGCCGGGAAGTGAGGGTTTGCCGGCCGATCGTTGCGAGGCCGGATAGTTATGAAGCTGGCAACCCCTTTTCACGAAAATTCCAAATCAAACTTCAATTTTCATGGCTGTACGCCGTGATGCTGTGCCACAAATTGCCTCCAATATTGTATGGAATTCCATTATTGGTCTCCCGTCTCGGTGCGCCCGAAACGTGACACTTCGGAGCCCATTATGAAGAACACAAAATCAATATTTCATTGCATGAAAAACCATGAATAACATTGCTAGCCTCTCTTCCTATCCCTTGCGCACCGCTACGCTACCTTGCACATTTCTCTAGGTATACTCACTAATGCTGGGGACACACTAACGAGAAATGCCATTAATTATCGCGATAACGGACATTAAAGGTACGGCCACACTACGATTACCGCGATAATCAATGGCATTTCTCGTTAGTGTGGCCCCAGCATAAGGGTGGGTTGCGAAACCGCCTGTATTCGTAAGCGGTGTTCGTTAAAATCGGAATGTATGGAATGTTTGACAAGTTTCTATGGATTGACAGCTGCCGGCCTATTTAACGGTGATCGGTCTGTAATGGTAATTTGTTGCACTGGGTTGCAGCAAATCGTAAACGGTATTCGTTAAAATCTATACTCGAAAACCTAATTCAAGACCAACGTGGGTTGCCACTAAAATAAAATATGTTTACGGTGGTATATTTTCACTTTTTAAAAGGCCGCATCAAGAATATTTATTTATTGTTTTAAACCTACGATTTAAATAAACAAGTTAATTCAACTTATTTACAAAAAACCAAGATGCCTTATCAACCACAGAAGAACCCTTTCCTTAACCATTTCCTTTGCCTTTTATTTAACCATAGAAGATTTTTGGTAGAAAAACTGTTATTGCACTTGTAATTCTTCAGGTATTCATAACATTTGGTACGATTTATAAACAATGGTCGTGAACAACGTTAGATGTAATTATGCCATGCGTTTAGCTATTCGATGCACATTTGTGGTTGGATTGTTACATCTATACGACACACCCAATTATGACTTCGACATGTTGTACTGACAAACTGTGGTGAAATCATATAATCTGTAGACCCCACCAGCCATCACCCCATAGATTAGTAATTGTCAATCTGTCATTATATATCTAAATAGATTTATGAAATGTTTAACAAGTAATTTTTGTTTTGAGATATTGTAATTGTTTTTGAACGGTATCAGGTAGAAAAAACAATTACTTTTTAATAATGCGTATTGTCGAATGTAACTTTTTTGATATTGAAAATGTTGGCCATATCCACGAATATTTACTATGAATTGATGATCAATGCAAAAAGGTTGGCTACATCTGACATGTTCGATTGACAATGACATAAGTGACTTTGACACTTAATGACAGCGACATATCTGTCGTAGTATTTTTGGTCTTGAATTAGGTTTCCGAGTATAGATTGACAGCTGCCGGCGCTATCTTTAACGTTCATCGTAAGGTCGTGCAGCCCGCCCTTGGTGTCCAAGACCTAAGGCCCATAAATTGACAAAGCTAGCATGTGGATATTCATCTTTTTATTTCTAATTTATTGCTAATAGCTGCTAGATAAATATAATAATATACTGTTAATATTCATTCATATCCGTAGTCTTCAATTGCCAGGAATCATTTTCGTTTGCTTCCAATTTCTGGTCATCAGCATCACTCCCTACATGGCCTTCTGTAACAAAAGAAATGCAATAAGGATACGCATCCATCAACGACCTGTTAAGGGGATGCCTTGATTCGAGGCGATCTCGCCCCCTTGACAGAGACACGCAATACCTTCCGCGCACGAGAAAAAGAGATGTAACACTTTTCGGGAATGGCTTTTTTTGGACAAATTTCGATCTGGATATTTATATCTTGCCGCGCGGGTTTTCATTAACCACTTGTACACTAGGGTTGTCCCCCGTCCGACACACAGATAAACAGTACATCTCACTAACCTCCGTTTTTCTCTTGATCCGGCGCCATCTTCATCTTCATGTTTTCGGGCACCAGCACCATCGTCCCGTCCTGCACACACATCTACACTTGACTATTGCAGGCAGGGTTCGAAAGGATGATTATCAATGATAATTATCACGATAATAATCATGATAATTATCGTGATAATAACAGATGGATAACTATCGATTGATAATAACAAAAAATTGCGCTCGTGAAAGTGAACTGTATTCGAAGTATTCGATCGTGTATTTCCGCACTTGCGTCTATCCGAACGCACGAAGTGTCAACGTGACGTCCCGCGTCGTGTGGATTCCCCTTACAAGAAGAATTCAGTTCGGATTATGCAAAGTTGAGCGAACTATAAGACCAAATATAAGAACAAATGACACTCGGTCATTTGTTCTTATAGTGGTGATAATTATCAGGAAGCGTAATTATCCTGATAATTTCGAACCCTTGCAGGCCCGCACTTAGTGCCAATGGCTGCCAATACACGGTGATTAAATACTGATTATCCTGGTTTGTCAGTATTTGCAGCAAGACTCGGTATGGAAGCAGTATTGAATGGTTCTAACGCTAATTATTTATCGCGTCAGTATTATAGAGTTCCCTCTCATACGTGAGAGGAGGCCTGTGCCCAGCAGTGGGACGTATATAGGCTGATGATGATGATGATGATTATAGAGTAGCCAGATGGTAATTCTGCTTCATCCATATCCCCATCTCGCTCTATCTTATAGCTGCGTACCGCTCATACCATCCACCAAGCAGTATCGTGCGGTGTGCCTTTAGTCACTCACGGATTATTTCTTATCTGTAGGCGGATTTCATGATCATCCGGATATTCCGCAATATATTAACAATCCTGTGATACACGTCAATATGCGTGTGATCCAGATTGTGATATGTGTGGATCATAAGTATTTAATCACCGTGTATTGGCCGCCATTGGGGCTTTTATAGAAACAAAATTGTATAACAACTAGGGACCTAGACGCGGTATTTTGCTACCGAAACAGCAATTTATTTGATTTCCATACAATGATTAGTACACATTGCAAAGTATGACGTCATACTTTAACTTCAATTAGTATGAATCGTCTCGGCTGCCGCCAGCGAGATCTTTAACTATTTTTTTTGGGTATTTATGTTATTTATTTGCAGTTGCTCCCATACAAACATTTGTTCCTCTCCAAAAACTGGTACGAATGGAATCGTAAAAAAAATTAAGGTCACAAGCCTGTACTCTGCATTAACTGTGCCCATGAATGGCATAGTAGTTAGGGTTAAATTAGTATAATAGTTTAGTGTAAGAGTTGTAATACCTTTAATCTGATGAGTTTCCCTTTGGGGGTAGCAGGTTTGACCTTCCCCTGCAAGATCGATTGCACCTTCATCCTATCGTAATTTGGCTTATCTGTAGAACAATATTATATGTAATGTATTTTTAATTAATACATGGAAAACCAACAGCGCAACATATTTGTAGACAAAATAATAAAACCATATAGCCCATTACAGATTCTCTCTCAAAGATATAAACTAATACAAACAAATCTACGTATACCGAAAATTTCAGCTTAATCGGTCACCGGCAAGTGGGTCAAATTTAACTTGCAAGATTTGATGACAAACATCGGCACAGGCGAAACTAAATAAAAGCTTGAACCGCCCTGGAAAAATTTAAATTAATTTGATATAACATATATTATACAT
Source organism: Epinotia demarniana (assembly GCA_945867215.1). Lineage (NCBI taxonomy): Eukaryota > Metazoa > Arthropoda > Insecta > Lepidoptera > Tortricidae > Epinotia > Epinotia demarniana. The sequence continues at coordinate 3,740,708 of OX244280.1, forward strand.
ATATTAAAAAAAAAAAGTTTATTCGATATCATCAACAAATTACATATATGTATGCTGGTGCCTCTTTTTAAGCGTTCAAGACACTTGTGCTAAGAGAGCACCGCTCTTCCGGAAATAGTTTTTAACAAGAATTTGTCTTAGGTATAGGATAACCTACTATTATAATTCATACTATTTTACACATACTAATATATTTATATTTACTATATTTATTTTTTATTTATTGTTTTATTAAATTTTATATACCGAGTGGAAAGGCACGACGATCCCTTCCGCAAAAGGGGGATTGTTTAGACTGAGTACAGTATTTCCTCTAAAGAAACTAGGCTCATATTCATAACCGTTTTGAAATTATAGGCAGTTAACTTTTAATAAAAATACTGCAAGTGACAACCCTCATTAGGGTCAGTAACATTTTAACAATTACACAAGGGTCAGTGATCTTTATCAATACGTATAAACAATTATTAGTACGTAGTTATAGTAGGGTTGTCCTTAAGAAGAACATTAATTGATTTTAATATTTTTACTAATTGATCGTAAAAAAAATCTAAACATTACGAATCGATTCTCCATCACATACACTAACCCCCCTTTGCGGAAAGGATCGTCGTGCCTTTCCACCCGGTATACTATTAACTATTATAATTCATATTATTTTACACATTTTGTTAATAAATGAGTATGAGTATAAAGCTTGCAATGAAACCACTTACGAGTGTCGCTTGAGGTCAGCGTTGACAAAGATACTGGTCTGATGAGCGGCGCTGGGTTCACGAGAATCTGTAACAGAATAGGAATAAATAAATAAACATTTGGGGACAATCTTACACAAATCGATCTAGTCTCAAACTAAACAAAGCTTGTACAAGACGACGATATACATACTCATGACCATGACCATGACTCGGGAACAAATATTCATGCTCATCAGTCATCACACAAATAAATGCCCTTACCGGGATTCGAACCCGGGACCTCCGGCTTCATAGGCAGGGTCACTACCAACTAGGCTACAGAGGTTGTCGAATAGAGTGGAATAGAGTGAGACAAACCAGGCAGTTAATGAGAAACTAAGAAAATAGAAGAGATAGGGCACCGCATACGGCATGACAAGTTCATACTCAATACTAGGTCCTTACCTATGAAATTGGCGTTTTGTATGGAGAATTTTATGAAAACTGTGATTTTCACACATGGAATTTTGCGGATTATTCAGCAATGTAAAATTCAAACCAAACAAAATTTTGGTAGAAATATAGAAAACTTTTAAGCCACGTTACACAAATCTTATTTACTTAAAAATAGTTAGCATAATTAAACTATACGAAATTGAAACACTTAAACCGGCAGCACATGAAAATGGTGGTTGTCAAACTAAAATTTGAAACAATAAATTTGGAGTTTGAAATTGGAAGTTGCAATAGAAATGAATAAATTACGTACAAAATAATATCTGTAAAAAAAACGCCAATTTCATAGGACCTAATATAATTGAAGGAAATATAGAGGGGAAGGGAGGAAGAAAAAAGACCTAGAATGAAACTACATAGAGCAGCTCAAAAAAGAGTTGATGTTAGGCCGTATCAAGATGTCAAAGAGGTTGCTTGGGATCGGAGTAGATGGCGGGCCTACTTTGAGCTACACCGACAAGAGCTTAGCTCTTAAATAAGCAGAAGAAGTAACAGAGTATCGGGCAGTAGAATACTACTAGCAGTAGAATAGGATGCCCCCTGTACACGGCGACTGAAAACTATTCCGATTCGATTTTGTTTTTTTTTTGACAGTAAATCTTTATGTAGACAGACACAGATTTGCCGACTTTAAGAGCCCTCATTGTATAAAATACTAAAACGTCACTGGAAATAATTTTAATGGAGCAACAGAAGAGAACATTCATTAACACAACTAAAAAACCTTTAGAACGTTATAAAAAAAGCGATTTCTTAACGTTATATTTAGTGTAGAAATTTTTCGTTATAACAAAATCATTATGTCCCATAACGATATTTCAAGTTGTATATTTAAGTCGCTAATTAAATAAATAGCCACAAGCAAATTTAGACATACGAATTAGAATATATTTTCTAGGGTTTAATTTTCTGATTCATTCTTACCTCATTATGCGAATCGTTGGCTTCATCACAATGACTGGCGCTTTCTTCTATAAATATTTCGAGTGTGTTTTCCGTGACCTCTTCCTTTGGTTCCTGTGCCTTGCTCTCATGATTAATTGGACTCTGTCTGTCTGCATGTCTTGTTCCGTGCATGCATTTTTGCGTTCTGAAAACATGCACTTAATTTAATCATTATAATAGCGCTCCAGTTTATAGTTCAGTTTGAAGTAGTTACATAATCAATATGGACACAGACACACACGCACGCACGCACACTCATCATCATCCACTTAGCGTGTTTATGGTTTCACATACTCGCACTTCAAACCAAAAAAATATTGTAAAAAAGAATAAATTTAAAAGAAATACTTAAAACCATAAAAAGATATGGACATTGGAAGTTCAGAAAAAAATGTTTTTTTTTATTGTCCAAGAGTCAATTTAAAGCTACCAAATCCTTACGCCTTTATAGAAACACAATAGGCATGATGACAGTAATTGAAAATCACTAAAATATGGTATTTTTTTAGTGAAATTTTAATCCTAGAATTCGAAAAATGCTCATATTTTTTTATTAAGTAAGAGACTATTATTTATTTTGATAAAATTAAACTGAAAAATACGGACGCCCGCCATGATATGTTAAACACCAACCAGAGCGCATGACGTCACGTTTGTATAAACAAATACCCATAACGGCCATTACCACAGATTACAGAGAAAACTTACATACTGAACGAATAGTAAGACAGGGATAGAACCATGCTATCTCTGTCAGATCTTCATACGTCATTGTCCCGCTTTCTCGCTCGCACGGCCGCGCAAGACTTGTAAACTTTTGAATTTATGTTCATTCAATGAGCAATTGAGCGATCTAGGCAGCAAACTTCAAAGATCTGCGTTCATCTGCGTTCTGTTTATACAAACGTGACGTCACTCGGGACGCCATGACACTGACAAGCGTTTTAGCGCCAATTTGAAATTTAAAAACTAAAATGCATTTTTTTCCTACTTAACTGTTATATTCTCTGGAATCATCTTATTCGTTGTACATAATAAATGTTTCTAAACATTATAGAACAGTTTTTCAAAATGTGTCATCATGCCTATTGTATGTCAACTATGGACCTAAACGCAGTATTACGCGACAGAAACAGCAATTTACTTCTATCCATACAATAATTAGTACAAATAGTCAGCGCTGTCGCCATACTTCTGTGTCAATTAGTATGAAGCGTTTCGGCTGCCACCAGCGAGGTCAGTCTTTGACTCAATTGTCTATTTATCTGCTTTAATTGTAGTTACTCCCATACATACATTTGTTCCTCTCTAAAAACTAGTTCGAATGGCATCGAAAAAAAAACCGCAGGAATCATGCCTATTCAATATCCGCTGACAAAGTGCACGAGAGAAAAATATATAATTCTTCTCACCTAAGTTGCTTTAATATATCTTGTAAATAGCCGTTGTGTTGTACACTTAGCTCATTGCTTCGCCTCACCTCCTTAAGCAGATTCTGAAAACACAACAACATACATATATAGCGGCAATAGGGTTTTACGTATATATATTTTTAGGGTTCCGTAGTCAACAAGTCCGTCTAGGCTAGGGTTCCGTCTTCGGCTTAGCTATATTTCTTTTCTTCTGCTTAGGTATATTAACCAACTTTCGTGCAAATTCGGCAGGAGCAACCATTTAGGCCAATGGAGCGGGCCATGTTCGGAGTTTCTCTGCGTGATCGCATCAGAAATGAGGCTATCCGCAGCAGAACCAAGGTAACCGGTATAGCCCTCCGAATCGCTAAACTTAAGTGGCAGTGGGCAGGGCACATAGCACGTAGAACCGATGGCCGATGGGGCGGAAAGGTTCTCGAGTGGCGTCCGCGTACCGGAAGGCGCGGCGTGGGTAGGTCCCCGACAAGGTGGACTGATGACCTGGTAAAGGTTGCGGGAGTCCGCTGGATGCGGGTGGCGCAGGACCGGTCACTTTGGCACCCTTTGGGGGAGGCATATGTCCAGCAGTGGACGTCTTTGGGCTGATATGATGATGATGATGAACCATTTAGTTGGCGCGCGCGTGTAACTAAGAAAGACGGGCAATTTTGAGTCCCGGGGAAGTACAGGCAAGGAATTTAATTTCCTACCCATTTTGTTGAAATGTTGTTAGGCATTCACGATGCATTAAGGTCGAAATTTTCATTTTAGTATTGATATGTCAATTCAATACCTATTATTTGTCACTGCACATTACAGATAACCTCTTTGCGAAGTCATTTACTTATCTAATAAATAATTAAACACATGTCAGTTGATGTCAATGTCAATCGAGAAAATTGTTATATGTCATATTTTGTTAGATTTTCGATTACTGTCATCCATTTTTAGCAGTGCCTTGACGTTTTACAGTTCACCATGTCAACGTAATTTAATTAATCATATCAGTTGCCTAGTAACACAAACAAATGCGTCTGATATGTCAAGTAACGTTGTGCTTAGATACCTCTTATGATGACTGTTTGCTATACAATATTGAACCTTAGGTGGGTAGGAATTTAAATTCCTTGACTGGGTAAAGAGGTGAAATGGGGGGTGAAAGTTTGTATGGAGCTATGATATAAACAAGCTCCACGCGGATGGAGTCGCGAGCAGAAACTAGTTTTACGATATTTTGAACCCTTTTCCGAAACGAATCAACATTATTGAATATTATACAGGGTGAAATATTATTCACCGTCCAAATTTTAGGAGGTCATCTTAATGAAAATTGACCAGATAAGTTAAAATAAGTCCAGCTGTTCCATACATTTTGGCAGCTGAGTTCACACCGTTTGTATGGAACAGTACCTCGCAAAATTTGAACGCTGAATAATATTTCACCCTGCATTAGGCATGATGACTCATGTTCAAAAGTAAACCATTAAATTATCGTAATAAAGTATACATCATAAAATATAGTTAAAATAGTAAAACAATATGAACCTTGAAAGTTAAGAAAAAATATGCTTTTTTTTATTGTCCAAGAGTAAATTTAAACTTACCAATAGAATCCTCACGCTTTTATACAATCAAAATTGTATGACAACTATGTACTTAAACGCAGTATTTCGCGACCGAAACAACAATTGACCTGATTTTCCATACAACGATAAATGTACTTTGTACTAACAAATATTATTGTGACGTCATAATTAACCGTCTTTCAGTATGGAGCGTTATGCGCTGCCGCCAGCGAGGTCAATCTTTGTCTCATTTTTTTGGGTATTTATGTTCTTTAAATGTAGTTACTCCCATACAAACATTTGTTCCTCTCCAAAAACTGGTTCGAATGACATCATAAAAAAATCTTGGTCATCATCCCTTTTGGTGTCAATATCTTTATTTTTTATTACCTGTAGAAGTCTATTCGTCGTCGACGCAACAGACGGTTCTTCTGAAGGCACGTTTTTATCTTCTCTCTCGTTGTCGGCTGTTTGATCTTCCACGGGGCTACTTCGAGCGAGGATCTCGGTGAGATTGTACTGAGAGTGGGGTGACTCGGCACGCGGGGCCAAAATGACTTCGGGTTCCGGCACCAAGTATTCTTCGTCCATCTGTAAAATAGTGACGCTTGATTGATTATCATATATTTTCATAATTGGAGTATACAATCTCTTTTAGACGTCAATAATAAACATATTACATAGACTTTTAATAATACACATATTTATTAAATCACAAAATTAATATAATAAAAAACATACGATTTAAATGAAAAATAACCCTTTTCACATTATTTTCTTTATATCTTATATTTAAATTTATTTAGAGGCAATGTTTGCACGTCTATCGGTACCTTATTATAATAATGTATACACTGACCTATGAATGACTTAATTTATGGAGTAATCTATAATTGGCTACAAGTTCATTTTTATTTCGAGTGTTTCTATTATGTATGTTCATTTTAAAAAGATGTTTGTTTCTATGTATAGTCAACCACAAAAGTGGATGATCATTTTAGTAATTCGCCACTTTCACTACTTTGACGCATACATAAGATACAAAAATCATTGTAAGATGCTTAGCCACCTGCATTGTGTGTGGTGCAGAAGGTAGGACACATTCGACATAAAGTAATACAATATAAGTCGACAAAAGTTGTCATGACGAGTGACGAGGGTACAGTCTCTGCCACCTTTCCTCGATGTCCCACGTCACTAGACGAGTTTCTGGCAGGGGTATTTCGGTTGATAATTGGTTAGATTAGATTGTCTTTCTAGAAAAATTCTAGACTAGTATTTTTTTATAAAAATGTTTAAATAATTCATATAAATTTTACTTTTTATGTTTCATAAATTACTCTAAGTAATTAGCTTAAGATTATGTTTCTACCTGACGATTTGAAAGTGCTTGTTACTGGGCCTACCTACTTGAATAAATATAATTGACAACATTTCATTTTTTTTGTGGGTCATTTTATGTTTTAAATTTTAAGGTAGGGGAAGAGGGGGGACAGTGGATCACGGGGAACAGTGAATAAAACTATCTAGCGCCATCGTTTACGCACACATTCAAACGCCAACGCGTGTTTGTAAACTCGTCTCGACAGGCCCTACACTGCGCCAGTCGCCCGCGAGCTCAGGCACAAGGAGGGTGCGTTATCGCTGCCAGTCGAACAACACAGTACGTAAAATTTATTTTATATATTCATTGAAAATGTTTGTAGGCAAATTTACGCGTGTTATTGAATGTGTTTTTGTTTTATCTTGTTACTTTGTGATTGCAAATTGTGTTGATTGGTGTTTTGAGTGTAATAATATATATTTAATTTTTTTGGGGAATTATTCTTCCTTTGACGGTTTATGGGGTACACTGGGCCATCTCCTTGTGGGGAGCAGTGGACATGGGTCCAGTGGTACTATGTAAACCTAGGAAACTGGCTACCTCGCCTAGACTGATTATATTATATTTTTATGATTATTTGTAAACTAGTGAAACTAAAACCTGCCTATATGGCTGCCTGATTGCTGTGATTTTATGTTGTAGGAAGACATTTGTGCCTATATTACAATTATAATGAGTGATATTAAAATTAACGATAAGTATTTTTTTTGATGACATCAAGTATTGTCTTTAAGTTTTCTTTTTTGAATTTATATTTTCTATAATAAAACATAACTTTTGTTGATTTATGACTTATGACGTTATTTTATGTAACTTAATACATATGATCCCGTGTTCCCCCTATGGTCCATAGTTCCCAATGCCCTGATTCAAGGTTCCCCGAGCATGGGGAACAGTGGACCAATTCCCATTTTTTTTAAAGTCACTCTGTGGCCTAAAGTTCCATTTGTGTGCCTTCTATAGTGCATTTTATTTATGCCTTAATAACCCCTTATTAATATGAGGACAAGAAAACGGACATAAAGTGTATATCTGCTGGGCTATGTGCCTCAAAACAAAAACTGATCCACTGTCCCCCCTCTTCCCCTATACGTGTTTTTTTATTTCTCCCTAAATGTTTATTTTCATGCAAAAATATCACAATTAAAAGTAGTGAATTCCAATAGGTCGTAAGTAAAATATGACGTCATTATTATGTCTCTCTATGGCACCTGTAGTCATCTTTCACTAACAGACGTAGGAATGACGTCACGCACAGGGTATACAGCGTTTTACAGATTTTAGTGATTTTCTCGGAAACGAGTAATGAATAAAAATGGGAAAACCACCTTATTACGTTCAGATAAGGTAAATACCGAAATGGTTTTCGATTTAGGCATCATTACATATTTTGAAATGTTGTCAATTTTGAGTTTCAGTTTAAGTTTGGGTATGATGAATAAAATGTGACTCACATGGTCACCATCGGATCCAGCGTTGTTCTTCCGGTCCGGAGACGATATACCGATCAGTTTCAGAACTCTTTCCTCCCTGAAGCTTTCTAGACATCCGCTGCGCTGGTTGCTGCGCCCTCTCGCTCGCACACCGTTCTTTATGTCTCTCCAGGTCTGGATGACATAAGAAACTACGAGTTACAAAAGTAGAAAAACCCCCGACATTTTCATTTCAAAGTCCAATTTCTCAAAAACGGCTGAACAGATTTTGATGAAACATGGCTAAGAACACTCGGGATAAAATTATCTATGACAAAAAAAAACCGCATTCAAATCGGTCCACCCGTTTGGGAGCTACGATACCACAGACAGATACACAGACACGTTAAACTTATAACACCCCTATGCGTCGGGTCTTAAAAACCCGGTATATATAAAGAGGATCTTTCAAATAATCACAATACTCAAATGTTAACACTGTTGTTTACTTTTATTTTAAACTAGCTTCTGCCCGCGACTCCGTCCGCTTGGAACTCGTTGAAATATCGCAGCTCCATACAAACTTTTACCCCCCCATTTCACCCCCTTAGGGGATGATTTCGGGGATGAAAACTATCCTACATCACTCTCCATCCCTTCAACTATCTCCACTTAAATAATCACGTCAATGCGTCGCTCCGTTTTGCCGTGAAAGACGGACAAACAAACAAACACATACACACTTTCCCATTTATAATATTAGTATGGATTCTTTTACTTGTATTATTTTTGTGTTCTCTGTATATTCGTGTAATTTCTTCCCTCTGGGCCATGAGGCCCCCAGAGAATCCCTAACCATATATGTAACTGGCCCCACTGCAGGCCAAACAGGGTATTTTTAAGCATAAATTGTCGGACTGGTTATTGGACAATTGTTATTATAGCGTGAAGGAGTTCTTTTATAGCAATAGGATATTATGATTATTATTATTTTGACATTGTTTTATATTGTTTAGTGTAATTTTGACTTTTTGTAATTGATTATTTATGCATTTATGAAATGAACCTCCAGACATTTCCATGCCTGCATGTGGGCTGAATACACTGTGCTGTGAAATCTTATTGACATCTGTATTATATACCTACAGTATTCTGGCAAATAAATGATATCGGTTGATTGATTGATTTGCAAAAAAAAAAACAACACAATACTCACGCGTTTCCAGGCCTCAGTCCGTTTCCTCGCGGGGCCTATGTTGTTCAGGTACTTGGCCAGGTGCAGCCACGCGGGCTCCCTGTGGTCAATGTACTTGTCCGTGGCCAGCTCCGGGTGCTCGATCATGTAGTCCGCCAGGGCTCGGAGTTGGCTGAAGGAGCTTCGGCTGCAATTACAATAACAATGAGAAAAAAACCGGCCAAGTGCGAGTCGGACTCGCGCACGCAAGGTTCCGTACCATTATCTATAAAAACGGCAAAAAAATCACGTTAAATATTTATTTTATTCTGTTTTTTAGTATTCGTTGTTATAGCGGCAACAGAAATACATCATCTGTGGAAAGTTCAACTGTCTAACTATCACGGTTCATGAGATACAGCCTGGTGACAGACGGACGGCCGAACGGAATCGATTGGTTTGTCTTCTTTTATTTATAATAGGTAATATACATTTATTCAACATCATCATATCATCCGAAAGACGTCCACTGCTGGACATAGGCCTCCCCCAAAGAGTGTCAAAGTGGCCGGTCCTGCGCCACCCGCATCCAGTGGACTCCAGCAACCTTTACCAGGTCATCAGTCCACCTTGTGGGGGGCCTACCCACGCCGCGCCTTCCGGTACGCGGTCGCCACTCGAGAACCTTTCCGCCCCAACGGCCATCGGTTCTACGTGCTCTGCCCACTGCCACTTAAGTTTAGCGATTCGGAGGGCTATATCGGTTACCTTGGTTCTGCTGCGGACTAAAGAAAGACTTTATTCAACATGTTAATATACATTTGACGACCGCTTTAGCCTAGTTGGCAGTAACCCGGCCTACGAAGCAAGAGTTCCTGGGTTCGAATCCCGGTAAGGGCATTAATTTGTGTGACAACACGAATGTTTGTTCCCGAGTCATGGATGTTTTATATGTATCGTCTAGTACCCATAGTACAAGCTTTGCTTAGTTTGGGACTTGGTCGATTTGTGTAAGACTGCCCACTAATATTTATTTATATCTGCAGAAACACTGCTAAACATAGACCTCCCCCAATGAGTGTTATTCAACATGTTAATAGACGTTTATTCAACATGTTAATAGACAATTATTCACCATGTTCGCATACACTATGACCGTTAAACAGAACGATTTAGATTAAATTTAAATAGTATGATGACCATGGGACCATCAGGGAAGAGTAAACTTTCTAAAAAAAAAATATTTTTCGCAATCGATCCAGGCGATCCAAAAAGATTCAGATCTACGAATTGAGAACCAAATTTTTTTGTCGGTAAATAATCTACAAAAAGTCGTAAAGGAAGATGGATCAGTCAATGTCTGCGTCAGCTAGCCCTCGAGAACTCTAGCTCTCAGGGACTGGCCCGCTATTATTTAAGTACATACATTCACGCCTTTATCCCTAAAAGGGGTAGGCAGAGCACATGAAACTTGTGTTCCAGTACCACCTTTAGCATAAATGTGGGTATCGACAAAATGTGATATCGCAGTGACAGGTTGCTAGTTCATCGCCCACAACACACTTCAACCCTGTTCCCTTGTGACTGTGACACCACACGGGGCATAATTTAAGTACTTACACTTTTCTCGGCCTTCCCCATCGGTTCAGTGCATTCTCCACATCCTCAAGATTATCATCATCCCCATTTAAATTAGCAGCATCTCCTGGCGATGTCCGACTGAGTCTATGTACAGACTCGCTGGCTCCAGGAGACATTTTGTCAGACCGTCGCACATTGTCAGAAATACGGACAGGGGACATCCGTGAACCGCGTTGTAGAGGAGACATTCCGTCAGTCGCTTTACCCGATGTATGTGTACTGATTGCGTGATTTTTATTATCTTGGCTGTGTTTATAGATATCAGAGCGATCCTTTTCACATTGCAGAGGGTCTGACTGATGGTCGGAGTGTGGTTGTGAGTACTGATTGCTTCCAGTTTGTGTTGGTAGCGAGTCACAGTCTTCCTGTGAATTAAATTATTATTGCTGTTATGTGCAATCATATACAGGATAATCCTAGTTCAGGCGCATTTAATTAATTCCCCTAACATGTAACAGTACAAGCACAAAGTATCGTTAGCAATAAGGTTTTTCAATAAATTATTCTGATTATATATAAGAACTGTGTGAAATTAATCATAGATCAATTGTTAACTAAAATAGTTTTACAAGAAATAGGAATTAAGTTAATTGAAATCATAAAGATGTTTGCGCCGTTATTTGTGATTATTTATGTGACAGGTTGTTAGAAAAAAACGTGGTTTACTGTTGTCTCTTCGCTTATGTAACGGAATAAGCTTATTTGTTATTATTTATGTGAAAGGTTGTTAGAAAACAACATGTTTTTTTTTCTAACATAAGATTATTGTTGTCTCTTCGCTTACGCAACGGAATAACCAGATAACCTCATATAACTGTAAGTGTATTTAGCAATGTCTATGGTTATAATGAAAATATAAAATTAAGTTTATCTTTGATCTGAGAGGACTATGGATGGTTTTTAAATCCCATTTTATGTCATGTAAATAATATAAAATTAAATGCCCCGAACAGAAGCCTGACACAACATAGTTTACATTAAGACACTTACAGTTTCCATTTTCGTTACAGTAGTGTCATCTTCGTTCACTCGTTCTTCACCGAGAATTTTTAGGACCTTCTTGTAAACGCTCTCGTACGATGGGCATTGCTTTGATTTCTTCCTACGCGCATTAAGGCAGAGTGTTCGCCACGTCTGAAAAAAAAATCAACTAATTGACGACGGCTTTAGATTAGTTGGTAGTGCCTAGGAAGCAGGAGACCCTGGGTTCGAATCCCTGTAAGGGCATTTGTGTGATGAGCACGAATATTTGTTCCTGAGTCATGGATTTCTATGTATTTATCTATATAAGTATGTTTATCGTCGTCTAGTAGCCATAGTACAAGCTTTGCTTAGTTTGGGACTAGGTAAATCTGTGTAAGATTGTCAGCAAATTTTTATTATTATTAGCACTGGTAACTGAGAAATGACGATTTCCATTGAAAAATATTATAATGAATGAAACCATAATGTAAACTATAGGTTTTAACAAATGTATGTATGGAATAATGACTGCTAGTATAAAAGTCACCGAGACAAGTATATCAATCCGGATGCTTGAGACGTAAATATCCATCTATTCAGAATATGTACAGGTCGATTCACGAAAGCTGGCACGAATGAATTGAACAGTGAATAATAATGTATATGTGTGCATCACATAATTATAAAATACAAGTTGATGCAAAAAGTGATTAGGTATAATAATTGTGTTTTAGAATTTGTTTGTTTGTGTTTCTCTTCTTTCAGAATTTTTAAAATTCCAAGAAGCCATCAGCCTTTCGATTCTTGACTTTAAAAATAAGTCAAAAAAAAGTTAGAAAAATATACATACGTTTTATTTACAAAGGACTTTAATAATAATTATTAATTACTAAAAGGATTAACATGATACCTGGGGCAGATTATTATATTAGTTAGTTAATCGGTGAAGGAAAACAATAAGTTCTAGTTTTCCCTCTGGGTTGGAAGGTCAGATGGCAGTCGCTTTCGTAAAGCTCGTGTCTATGCCAAATCTTGGGATTAGGTGTCAAAGCGGACCCCGGGCTCCTTTACAAACTCGAATAACGCTAGGAGGATGATGACACATGTTTTGGTAACTGATAATGATGATAAAACTAAGGGACTGGAAATGTTGATTGACGCTTCTAATGCTTATCATAAAGAGTCCTATATTAACTCCCGCTATATATATCAATCATCGCATTGGAACTGTGAGAATTGTTTGTCCGTCTGTGGCATCGTAGCTCCTAAACCAATGGACCGATTACCAGGGTCCGGGCTCCTTTAGGGCACAACCGGGAACGCTAGGAGGTTGAAGACAAAAGTACTTCCACCCTGAAGTACTTTTAGCTGGGCCCATTTTGTTGAGACTGTTGAGGTACCTGGTCACCCGTCGCCATTCGTTGTACCACGGGTCTCTCCATTTCGGCACGTAAAGGACACAACCGGGAATAACGCTAGAATGATGACAAAACTACACTTACATTCTTCCACCCTGAAGTACTTTTAGCTGGGCCCATTTTGTTGAGACTGTTGAGGTCCCTGGTCACCCGTCGTCATTCGTTGTACCACGGGTCTCTCCCTTTCGGCACGTAAAGGAAACAACCAGGAATAACGCTAAAAGAATGACGACAAAAGTGCACTTACATTCTTCCACCCTGAAGTACTTTTAGCCGGGCCCATTTTGTTGAGACTGTTGAGGTACCTGGTCACCCGCCGCCATTCGTTGTACCACGGGTCTCTCCCTTTCGGCACGTAAAGGACACAACCGGGAATAACGCTAGAATGATGACAAAAGTACACTTACATTCTTCCACCCTGAAGTACTTTTAGCTGGGCCCATTTTGTTGAGACTGTTGAGGTACCTGGTCACCCGCCGCCATTCGTTGTACCACGGGTCTCTCCCTTTCGGCACGTAAAGGACACAACCGGGAATAACGCTAGAATGATGACAAAAGTGCACTTACATTCTTCCACCCTGAAGTACTTTTAGCCGGGCCCATTTTATGAGACTGTTGAGGTACCTGGTCACCCGTCGCCATTAGTTGTACCACGGGTCTCTTCCTTTCGGCACGTAAAGGACACAACCGGGAATAACGCTAGGATGATGACAAAAGTACACTTACATTCTTCCACCCTGAAGTACTTTTAGCTGGGCCCATTTTGTTGAGACTGTTGAGGTACCTGGTCACCCGCCGCCATTCGTTGTACCACGGGTCTCTCCCTTTCGGCACGTAAAGGACACAACCGGGAATAACGCTAGAATGATGACAAAAGTGCACTTACATTCTTCCACCCTGAAGTACTTTTAGCCGGGCCCATTTTAGGAGACTGTTGAGGTACCTGGTCACCCGTCGCCATTAGTTGTACCACGGGTCTCTTTCTTTCGGCACGTAAAGGACACAACCGGGAATAACGCTAGGATGATGACAAAAGTACACTTACATTCTTCCACCCTGAAGTACTTTTAGCTGGGCCCATTTTGTTGAGACTGTTGAGGTACCTGGTCACCCGTCGCCATTAGTTGTACCACGGGTCTCTTTCTTTCGGCACGTAAAGGACACAACCGGGAATAACGCTAGGATGATGACAAAAGTACACTTACATTCTTCCACCCTGAAGTACTTTTAGCTGGGCCCATTTTGTTGAGACTGTTGAGGTACCTGGTCACACGTCGCCATTCGTTGTACCACGGGTCTCTCCCTTTCGGCACGTAAAGGCACTTGGCTCTGGCCAAACCGGGATGTTTGGCCAGATAGTTCATTAGAGCGTGTATTTGTGCTGGCGTGCAGCGCCTGGAAAAAATATCAAAACTAATATAGTAATAACAAACCTAAAAAAACATAAGGAACAGGAAAAAATATCAACACACTAACAATGTATTATTTAAGTAGGTTTGACTAAAAAATACAATGATAGAAATAATTTTGTATTAATCAGTAGCGCTGCTAACGAAGTTATATTTTTTTCATTAAATGTATGGATTCGACCCGGCGACTACAGGAATTCATGGCCCGTCGCTAATAACCAACTGAGCTATCGGAACAATCTGTCTGGGCCACTAAATCTTTCAATCAGTTCCTATTACAGTAGACGTTAAGCCGATTTAGAGGCCTTCGGGCGGCTTAAGAACTTCTCACAGTCGAGTTACCCACTCACTTGACAAAGGGGGGACAACTGTCACTCGCGTCCGCAGGAGCTACCTACCACATCCCTGCACGTGTCCCCTGGGTGGTACTAAAGAGTGACAAAATTTAAAGGCGACAATAATGTATGACATAGGATTAAATGAATTAAGTATATGATCTATACTCACGTATTTTTCAGAGATTGCTGTGGCCGTTCTTTCTTAGTTCGAGCCGGCGAGGGCTCAGAGCGTTGTCCAGGAGATACGTCACATCGCTCAGGAGACTCTTCCGTCAGTTTACACTGACTTTGGTCTTGGTTGGACTTCGTATCATTAGCCTGTTCCACCTCACATAATACTACTTCTGGTGAATGTGACGTTGGCTTCATTAAGGAAACAAGTGGTATGTCGTCGTTTGCACACGGTTTGTCATGTTCTACACCCTGTAAGTAAAATACATACATACATTCATATGATCACACCTCTTTCCCAGGGGTAGGCAGAGATCACGGATCTCCATTTGCTACGATCCTGACAAACCACTTTCGCTTCACTCACTTTCACAACATTTCTCATACATGCTCGTCGGTTTAGGGTACTTTTGATCTGGGGCCGTAGACAAGGTTACCATGGACAAGCGATAACGCCAATAGAAAATAATAAAATGTACGGGAATGACAGATGCCGACGAAACACTTTTCGTTAACAGTCATTCCCATACATTTTATTAGTTTTCTATTGGCGTTAGGCGTGGCGGCCTTTCATTAAGTATAATAATTACTTAATAACCATTTATACAGCTTGTAACGAAAATGGAGAATTTTTTTTGTTTCGTTTTTGTTGTTGGAGAACTCGAAACATAACCATAAAAAAAAAACCCTCCCCTCTTCCGGCAGTTGGGTAAAATTTCGGCGATCGAACCCGGTCAAATCTGTCTACAAATCATAGAGTATTTTTTTTTGCGATACACCCTGTATAGGATATATTTTGTGGGTTCTTTGTAATACACGGGCAGACCCGCGCGGGTAGCTTGTGTAGAAACTACAACTAAGAAACATTGAGAAACCCCCGACATTTTCATTTCAAAGTCCAATACCTCAAAAACGGCTGAACAGATTTTCATGAAACATGGCTAAGAACACTCGGGATAAAATTAATATGACAGAAAAAACTAAACGAAAATCGGTTCATCCGTTTCGGAGCTACGATACCACAGACACGTTAAACTTATAACATCATATAAATCAAAATACACACACAACATTAGCAGGTATAACGCGCGCAAATAAAGAATGGATCTGAAAATGGCGTCCGCTCGCATGCTATCTCGCTTTCACCCTATCGCTGTCGATACTCGCACAGTTAAAGTGTGAGTATAGACAGCGATAGTGTGTGAGCGACCATTATAACTCTGCGCGCGTTATACACAATACTTACAGTTCTAATGGCGGATTTAGCTTGACGTTTGATTTTCGCTGATACATCACAGATTTCCATAATTCTCTCGTTTATTTCCAACCACTTGTGGTTGGACGATCGATTGCATCGGGCATTCTTCTTGAGTTCCCGCCAAGTCTGTAAGATAACTTACTTTTTCATAACACTTGCTCGAAAAGGGCTTCATAATGCGCAGACATACAGAGCTACAATAGTCTATGTTACGCCCACGGGCGTAATGGCTTTTTTCTTAAATTGAAAGTGAATTAAATTGCTACCCCATCGCCCACAACACACTTCAACCCACGGGAAGAAAGGGGGTGGTGAAATTCTTACCCGACACCACACGATTTACAGATTTAGTATATAGTTATGTGGCTATGTAAAAATGTTTTTATGTGTTTTCAAATCGTGGCTGTACATACCGATGTCTTTGCCATACCCGCCTCACGTCAAATTCAACAAAATGGACAACTGACAGTTGCAGATTTTATTACGATTTGTATTAATTCCATCTAAAATGTATTTGTTTCCTCGCAAATGTGATGAAAAACATTGTGTATAACACGGGCGTAAGAATATTGCAAACTCGAGTCATCAAAAGCCCTCCACCTTCGGCGTCGGGCTTCTGATAGACTCTTGTTCGCAATATTGCACTTACGACCCTCGTTAAACAATGTACTATTAAACCACTACTAAAGGCTTGTAACGTTTCTAAACCCCGATGCAATAATTAACAACTTAGGTGACAATTCGTTTTATCGTCAAGTTTTATGGCGAAAATGTATTGAAACGTCATGTAGCATGTTTAGCTATCTTGCTAAGGCCTCAGATATAGTATTTTCTTGTATTTAAACAGCAAATAGTAGAAACGGGGAGACACTAAAAAGGTTCACCCAGATAAATGAATGTACACTTTTGGAGGGGACTCCCTAATTTTACCGAAAAACGTTTCATCGAATGTTCTTTCACTGAACTTAATTTTCAGAGGCCGTTAACTTTTCGGGTATAAGGAAAAGGTATTTTTGGGTGTAGTGTAGAATCCATTGGGTAAGGTAGGTTTATAAAAATGCTGAAAAATGTAGGAACTGTTTCTGAAGAAAATATGCTTACGATGAAATGAAAATTCGGCGAAGCATTCATTCGATGAAACGTTCAGGTATAGGTAAAACATGGGTAAAACTCACATCGAACATTAAAATTGCAAGCTAACGGCCAGTTTGCTAACTTTGCAGCCCTCGAAAAACCACGAAATATTTCGCACTTTTTTTGGTACACAGGTCTTTCGAAGTGCAACAACATATTAAAAAATCACAAGTTTTTATACCACGTCGGTGGCAAACAAGCTTACGGCCCACCTGATGGTAAGTGGCTACCGTAGCCTACGGACGCTTGTGACTCCAAGGGTGTTGCATGCGCGTTGCCGATCCTTTAAGAATTTATACACTCCTTTAGCCGCCGCCGTAAGTAGCCGTTAGCTTGCGATTTTTCTGGTCAAATATGGGTGGCCTGTAAACCCTTTTGAAAATACAGGATACAAGAGGGTACGTGACCTATACGTATGTAAAAGTTGACTTACCCGTTTCCAGGAAGCGGTGGTTTTGGCCGTGCCGATTTTGTTAAGGTACTTGCGGAGTTGACTTAACGTACGTAAAAGTTGACTTACCCGTTTCCAGGAAGCGGTGGTTTTGGCCGTGCCGATTTTGTTAAGGTACTTGCGGAGTTGACTTAACGTACGTAAAAGTTGACTTACCCGTTTCCAGGAAGCGGTGGTTTTGGCCGTGCCGATTTTGTTAAGGTACTTGCGGAGTTGACTTAAGGTTCAACGTCACTGGTTCCTGTCGAGCTGTTGCTAACAGATGTCGCGATATATAATTTCGATGGTTGCTCATTGTTTTACGCAAAACCGTGACGAGTACCAACATGTGTTTCAAACTGCGGAAGCCGAAGAGCTTGCTACGTATGAATCGCAATCAATCTGCACTAAACAATGTTTCTTTTTAAAATGTAGTCCGAAAATATGCATAAAAGTGCTTTTTCGTGAATTTACGCAGACTAACGTAGCTAAATGTCACTTCGAAGTTTGTCCTTGTCAAACATTTTGCATAAATCAAACTAGAGGGCGCAAAACTAAATCTACAGGAGCGCCTCTATTAGGAAATAGCGAAACTAAATGTACTTGTGTCTGGCACTCTAGAATGTACGACGAATGCATCTGACTTTTTCACTCGTTATCTAATGTCATGCGGTAGCGCAGTGTTAAACACTTTTGCTTAAATCTGTCTGTAATGCCATCGTTGAACCGGGTTCAAATCCCGATGAACGTACATCTTTTTTGTTTTTCAATTTGGATTTCTAAACCAATATGACCGTCTAAACTAACTTAGATTTACTTGTAATGTGCAAAAAAATTTTTTTTCATATTTAACTTGTTTAAGTTTTCTTGATAAGCATGATTTGTATCTAGATTATCCAGAAAACCCCCTATATTTTTGGCGGACCTATTCTGTCATGTTACATACTACGTAAATATTATGATGCATAGGTATTTCATTTAAAAAGATGTTACGCCTTCATTTAATTGGAAAATCATGATTCAAGAGTATCCGTAGGTTTACTGTTGAAAAATCAAAGTACTACCTTTATCTATTCTATACCCTATTCCACATGATATTAGACAAATCGTGCGTAAATCTTCAAGTCATTCGCGTCATGAAAACTATTTTGATAAACAAAAATTTTTACATTGTTCCATTTGAAACACATTAAATAATCGAAATAACACTAGTAAGTACCTACAATATTTATAAAGGAAGATAAAAGAGGTATTTTTCCTTACAAAAATCTAACATTATAAGGAATAAGGTATCTATACTTAGGAAGTATATTGGTACTTTGATTTGTTATATCCATATTCACCCGCAGATGCGGTACTACATAATTACAATCAGAGAGGCTACGTATTATTCACAAAATGTTTTGTATTCGCCCGTGACTCGCGTCTAAAATAATGACCTCAAAGTTGGTAACAATTTTGCGTTACCGGACGGACGAATTTAGTAAGCTTTGTGAATAATTGGCGAGTTTGTATATATTATCAAAACTCTTAGTGGCCAGTCTCTCGAATCTGGACCTAGACCGCATCAGAAAGAGAGAAATATATCATTTGACAATATGGTACTGTTTTCGATGAACGTCAAAATTCAAAATTCGAATTCAACTTTTTCACGCGTTTACGTTTCTATACGTTTATGATGCTTTCACTCATTCATTACTAATCTTCAATGGTTGGGTTATGGGCATTTGCTTAAAAAATTATTGAATGTCTTGTTTAGGTAAATATGAGATGAAACTTATCTGTCGAACCCACGACCGCCGTTTGACAGTCGCATGCCTGAACCACTATGCTACCGGAACGATTATTGTAAAGTGTTATTTATTTGTATGTTTGTATGTACGGTATAACCTCCGAAACCACTTATCCGATTATAAAAAATCTTTCACTGGTGATGCTTACTGGGGGGATATAGCCGTGCTTAGGCATAGTAAGTATACTTAGGTATACTTACTATGCCTAAGCTAACTTTATACGCAAAAAACGAACTCGGATTTTTAGACAGATTTGACTGCGTACTAAGTTAAATGCAGTTTTTATTCTTTCTAAAATCGGTCTGGGTGACTCCTTAGAGCAAATTTCCGTGTCCCTTATAGTTTCGGATTGAATGTCACTCTGTATAATCTTCAAATCAGCTCACAAAATTTCCCGAGAATCGGTTGAGAAATATAGCTACCTACGACATATAGAGGAGAAGTCTAGACAGCAGGACATACGAAAGAATATTTATTTATTTAATCTTTGATTTGAACAAAAGAACAACTTATCGTACAAAAGGCGGACTTAAAGCCGTAAGCATTTATCAGTCAACATTTGGGCAAAGCAGACAAATTTTGGTCGGTGCAACTACAGATATAAACACACAGTGGTTATACATACATAATAAATAACGACAATAGACAAATAAATAAAATACATATAAATACCTTCATACAATATATATGTATATATATAAACAGACGAACATCGAGAACAGAAACACTAAAAATTTACGGCTCTGCTAGCAAACAACTTGCGTAAAGTAAAGATCTTTTAAACGCGAATCTGGAAATCTGGAATAATTGCCTAGCTGAAATGAAAATCTTCGTTCGTCTCGCTCGCTCGTTCAATTAAGTATATGGATATTGTTATCGATTCAGTTTTTAACAATTGGCGAACACTTTTGTTTTCAAAGGCTGACTTACAAGCATGGACTGATTTCGGTTACGTTATACCGGTATGGAATCGGTATTCCATTACAATAGCGTTATATTGTAAAGGTTAGCCGCGCCGCCAACGTAACGGTACCGGATCCGGAACCGTGTAGAAATACATATCGGTTACCGGTATTTATTTTTAATTTTACTGAAACTTTTATTATTCCTTTTCCAAACCGGTATAATTATGATACCGTTATTTTTTTCATTTAATTCTCGTCCATGAGAGGAGGTCTGTGCCCAGCAGTGGAACGTAATATAAACTGATATATTATTTACTATGCCAATTTACACGAAGTCATTATTATAATCGTCAAAAACGAAATAGATATATACCTTCAATATCAGATGATCCTCAATGCTGGTAGCATTGAATTTTGATATTGGACCTCAATACCGGGATTACCGGGGCTTCGATAATAATACCTATCAAGATTTGGTTGCAAATTATAGTGCATTTTTTTAGGATTAGAAATGCGCTAAACAAAGATGAAGTTGTCGTCAACCTTTTCTGCTTGGGATAAATATTGAACAGACACGGTTTGTTACACGGAAATTCATTATTGCTGCAAAGTTCACACACCAACTTGTAAATGTTGAACACCAACGTTTCTCATTTGTTGTTAATGGACTTTGTTTCTGCCTCTTTGCTTTTGTTGAAGGCAAAACGTTCGGGAGAGAACGAGTCGGTTTTTTTTGCAAGCCACTTAGGCCTGCCTCTGGTAGCTCCATCGATCCAGTCCGATCCACTCCATCTGGTAGCATCCAGTCCGCACACCACCACACACAGCGAAAAATAAAATCTTAATATTAATTAACAAATAGATACTCGTTTAATAATCTCGTGATCTGAATTCAATAATTTGTTGATTAGCAAGAAAACAAGAAAAAGAACGTGATACGATTTTCAATTTTGACAATTTCGATAGCGAAAAATACGAAGCGATCGTTTCAAACCTCTTCTTCTTTAGGTTTTTTATTTAAGCAACTTTTCGAGAACTGAATAACGAAATTTAAAATTATAGAGTTAAATAATAAAAACATTCAAAATAAATATATTGATTGTTGTAAGTACTATTTAGATATAAATAAAAAAAACACTTGTATGTGGAACAACACAGCTGTGTGGCATAAAGTGTCTTATATAAAAGACCTCGTGCTTTGTGCTTTATCCTTCTTTCTAATGTTAAAATAAAGCACTATAAAGTTCACTTTTTCTTGTAAAATAAGTCTGAAATTAAAAGTGTAAACAATACATTTGTGTTTTTGTGTTTTGGATTTACATTATTGGAAGTTTTACACCTTATTTTTTTGTCCAAACATTACTAGTGGTATATTACCTAATATAAAATTAAACACTCACAGCAAAACCAACCTATTTACTTAAAAATACCTATGGGGCTGTTTTCGACCACTGCTTTTATTTGTTCAGGGAGTCATTGTAAATTTGGAAACTGTCTATACAATAGAATTAGTGCCCTCCCTGAACCGATAGTAGTAACAGTATATTTTTTTAGATGCATAATATTTTTTTAACATTCATGTTTACAACCAAAGGTTTAGTAATCAAGTTTTATTTCAGGTAACGTTTGTGTAATCAGTTAACAACCCTAAAAACTACGTTTTTTTGAGAAAAAAGAAAAAACTTTGCAGAAAAAAAAAAACATTTTTTTCCTTCATTCCCCATTTACGGTGTTCTACGTTCATTCATAGAAGTTACCCATTCTAGCGGAAGCCTATTTTACCTTCTAACAGTTCAAATAGTGCTCCTACCACCAGCAACAATAGAGTGGAAAAGCGATTATTCTTCAGTAGAAAAATTACGTAGGACAGACAATAACAACTAACAAATAAATTTAACTACATTAGATTATGCGTTCCTTTTTTTTACAAATGCATGTAAATTTTTTTTTTATTAAAAACTAGATTCCACTCACGGTTTCGTCTGCATGAACCTGGGATAAAAAAAATGTCCTGTATTTTAATCTAGGCTCCTCCTAAGGCTCAGCATATATTACAAATTGGCACTGGAATTGGAATCGCATTGTGTTGGAAATAGAGTTGACTTTCGTTTGTTTTGAAAAGTGCCCGAAACAAAACAAATTCAGCTCTATTCCAGTTGAATATAATTTAAATGCCTAGGCGTCCCATGAATAGGCCCATGGGCTTTAAGAGGTTAGGCAGGCAATAAGGTTGCGCAGTTTAAGCGTGATTGAGTTACGAACATCCAAACATCTAAACATTCAAATATTTATACATATAAACATCTAAACTTTCGCATTTACAATACTAGCAGGATAAAAATAATAATAATACACTTATTTCGACATTGGTCCTTTTAAATTCTGGTATTAGAATATTGGAAAAATCGGTAGGAGATTCCGGGATTTCGGGATTCCATGATGGTGGTTTGCATTCCCTATCTGTACCTAGTATGTTAATAATAGCATAATTAATTAAATATATCGGGTTTCTCCGGGACATAGCTTATTTTTTTCGTCATTTTTAATGTCATTTAGTCATTTTTTTCGGTACCGTAAATACGGTTTCATAAAAGTTACAAAGGTAACCGATATTTCGGCTTCGGCGTGGAGGGCAAGGTCGACCCGCTTAAGAACAAAAAAATATCTAAGTAAGTATCGAAATAATACCGGTTTGAAACCGGTATTAAAAAGATATCACAAGGCTTTAAAAAATACCGGTAATGGACATTTCTAACTGGTTGCGGCACTGTTATGCTGTCCCCTAACCACTTTGCCTAACCACCGGTCGTAACTGGCATCAGTCCCTGCACCGAAGAATGCCTACGAGTGTATAATTCTACCCTCACAACATTGTACTCGTAAAGAAGAAAAATTGTGACTTAGTTAATTTACATTTTGGGGGTAATCTAATATTCTAGTTGAACAGTCGATTCCTAAATAGGTTGCAGTAGGTAATTTACTGTCAATCGATGTGCAGTCGACTAAAGCGAATGTTTAAATTTATCAGGTACTTACACTCCTAATAATTGTCTGTTATATTTAATGCTACATTACGTAACATTCACTCAATCGAAACTTGCTTATAATCTGCAAGTTGGAAATTCAAACGGTTCATTTGATCAACAACACCCCTTTCTTCCCGTGGGTGTCGTAAAAGTCGACTAAAGGACCAATGTTGAAGTGTGATGTGGGCGATGGGCTAGCAACCTATCACTGCAATATCACATTTTTACCAACATTAATGCTAAAAGTGGCGCTGGAACATACGTTTCAGGTGTTCTGCCTACCCCTTTTAGGAATAAAGGCGTGAATGTATGTTTGTATGTATGTATGTCATTTGATCAAAACCTATTTATGTATACGTTCGGTAGCACAGATTACGTTTCAATATTGGATCTTACTTCTTTCTAATAAGACGCAAAATGTACCTATGCATAGTTATCGTTCCGTGGACTTTAAGTAGGTCTATCACGGCTAAAGAGCAAAGCATTGAAATTCATTCATTGTTGCTTGAAATTCAGTCTATCAAAAACAAATGACATTGCTCTTACGTCATTACCAAAATGAGCAGCGTAGCAAGATAAAAATAATGCTATCTCTTTCACCACAAACTAAAAGTGTTTGTACGATGGTGTCACCGTCTGGTGATTATAATTACTACTATTCACTCCGCTATCTAACTAATCTTGTTTGATATTAAAGACATCTAGTGAAGGTTTTAGGCAACGTGCTGTCATTGTGACGCGGCCATGTCATTTACACGGACAGTGTCTAACTCACGCACACATACAAGGCTCGGAGTAAAATTTTATGAATTTCAAATGGCTATTGTTTGAATATTACTGGTTTTTGCGTGTATTTATTCAAACTGCGGGAGAAGAGGGTCATATATTATCTAAATATCACAATTTCAAGTTCCTGACATCGATAGATTAGACGTCTAGTCCGAACGAAAATTGTATGGAATTCGTCAGTGACGTTGCACCTTAACGTACGTAAAAGTTGACTTACCCGTTTCCAGGAAGCGGTGGTTTTGGCCGTGCCGATTTTGTTAAGGTACTTGCGGAGTTGACTTAACGTACGTAAAAGTTGACTTACCCGTTTCCAGGAAGCGGTGGTTTTGGCCGTGCCGATTTTGTTAAGGTACTTGCTTAGTTGCCGCCACTCCGCATAGTAGGAGTCACCGTCAGAGGCGCGGGATGTTGCTAAGCCCGGGTGGCGCGCCATGTAGTCTACTATGGCGTACTTTTGGGCGT
This sequence comes from Epinotia demarniana, assembly GCA_945867215.1. Lineage (NCBI taxonomy): Eukaryota > Metazoa > Arthropoda > Insecta > Lepidoptera > Tortricidae > Epinotia > Epinotia demarniana. The sequence goes on from OX244280.1 coordinate 3,765,530, forward strand.
CCGTACAGCGCCTAGATTAAATGATACATTTTATAATTAAACTAGCAACCCGCACGGATACTATATTGCACATATAAACCTTCCTCTTGAATTACTCTATCTATGAAAATGCAGAAAATTTTACAATAAATGATAATTACTTGTTCTGTTGACAAATATAATAATTTGTCATCACTCATCATCACATCAGCCAAAAGACGTTCACAACTGGACATAGGCATCCCCCAAAGAGTGCCACAATGACCGGTCGTGCGCCACCCGCATCCAGCGAACTCCCGCGACCAATACCAGGTCATCAGTCCACCATGTCCACCTCGCTGCGCCTAACCGGTACGTGGTCGCCACCCGAGAACCTTTCCGCCCCAACGGCCATCGGTTCTACGTGCAATGTGGCCAGCCCGCTGCTACTTAAGTTTAGTGATGCGGAGGGCTATATCGGTTACCTTGGTTCTGCTGCGGATAGCCTCATTTCTGATACGATCACGCAGAGAAAAACCAAGCAAAGCCCTCTCCATTGCCCTTTGGGTGACTTTGAGCCATCTTATGAGGCAGATAGTAAGCGACCACGTGTCGGTATACGACATCACTGGCAACACACATTGGTCAAAGACTCGTCTTGAGACACTGCGGAATATTGAAGGCTTTGGGGTCTGGGTTACGCAACTCGTTACCTCTCGCATTATTCAGTAATGAAAGCAAGTACAGTAGTACCGCAAATATAAGTTACGTACAACGATGTAGCTGCGCAAACATTTCAACATTTTAACCAATCATAAGGCAGCGCGTTTGCGCGGGTAAAATCCTCAACACCCATTGGCCAAAATTTTGCGCGCGATGCAGGCTGCTCCTGCGCCCGCCATCTTGTCTGGCACCATGAGCGGGTAAGCACCTGTCATTGCGTATTGTACCTTACGTTTAGCGCAACAAGGTCTTTATTGAAATGGTCATACGTTCGATTTCATTCGGTACTTGTCAGCACACGTCGGCGTGGACGAAGATTGTCGATGTAACTTATATTTGTGGTACTACTGTAAAGATCTATTAATATTATTAACAAGTGTCTCAAAGGTCCCACTGCTGGGTAAGCTCGTCTCGCCATCTCCTACGTGGTCTACCAAGAAGCTGCATTCGGTTCTGTGGGACCCACTTGGTGGTAATTGTAGCCCACAACGCTTCTGTCATACGGGAGTAAAGATCTACCACGTCAGTCGTCAAAGTTCAAGTTTTTTTATTTTATACGACGGTGGCAAACAAGCGCGGCCCGCCTGATGGTAAGCGGACACCGCAGCCTATGGACGCATTCCACTCCAAAGGAGTAACATGGGCGTTGCCGACCCTTGACAAGTTTGAGCATTCGCCGTGTTGACAGCTGAAGGAACAAATGTCCTCGCTCTCAACACAACGCATCCTCGGGAGCTCTGGCGACCTTGCTGACCTCCAGGAACACAACACTACTACAGAGCAAGTAGTAGTGTTAAAGTGTTATTATGGCTGTGGTCTTCTGCAAGGCGGAGGTACTTCCCCAGTTGGGCTGCTCCACATTCGAGCGGGATGACATTTCGCTGTGCCCTACCTCACTCACTGTAAGAAACATTAAAGAAGACCTTACATTTTCTTAACTTTCTTCCGTTGAGGCCGGTGAGAGTCATCGTCCGAATCGTGTTCATTATCAGTCAGCACAAACGACACAGAGCTTTCATGTGACGAGTTATTTACAGATGACATTATGCTAGAGCTCCGTCGCACAGGGGACACTTTAAGTTTTCCATCAGGCATTTTGGAGCGATCTGCGTCTGACAGGGCGAGATATTCGCTCTGCGGCGATATTGAAGGTGCGTGATGGACGGACGGTGCGGGCGGTAGAAACAGGTCGTCATCTGCCTGAAAACGGATTGGTGTACATTGAGTATTTTCCCTGTTTGACAACAATCAAAAATTTAATCTGCAAGGAGGCCTATTTGCAAAATTTACTACCAAGATTCCATCCGAACAAACATAGTTAAACATACATTGCAAGTTAAATAAAAGCTTGTAAAATCGTATTGGAATTAGTCCGTTTGCGCAGAACAAATAAAGTTATTCGTACGACTCTGAACAAGACCTCCGCTACATTGTACCTATACTACTATGCTTAGGAGATAATTTGATAATTACATACATACATACATATAATCACGCCTCTTTCCCAGATGGGTAGGCAGAGATCACGGATATCCATTTGCTACGATCCTGGCAAACCACTTTCGCTGCACTATATTGTAATTATGAAAATTTGGGACTGACCTAGACAACAAGCAATATAAAAAAAGTCGACTAACTTTAATACTGTATTTGTCAAAAATCAAATCAGCTTCTTTTTATGAAACATCAAAAACGCTCCGAGTATGGAATTTGTAGGAATTACTTGCTATTGTGACGTCACAATCAAGACACGTCCATAATAGGCATGATGACAATAATTGAAAATCACTAAAATATGGTATTTTCTTAGTGAAATTTTAATCATAGAATTCGAAAAATGCTCATATTTTTTTATTAAGTAAGAGATTATTATTTATTTTGATAAAATTAAACCGAAAAATACGGACGCCCGCCATGACATGTTAAACACCAATCAGAGCGCATGACGTCATGTTTGTATAAACAAATACCCATAACGGCCATTACCACAGATTACAGAGAAAACTTACGTACTGAACGAATAGTAAGATAGAACCATGTTATCTGTCAGATCTTCATATGTCATTGTCCCGCTTTCTCGCTCGCACGGCCGCGCTTGCCTTGTAAACTTTTGAATTTATGTTCATTCAATGAGCAATTGAGCGATCTAGGTAGCAAACGTCAAGGGTCTGCGTTCTGTTTATACAAACGTGACGTCACTTGGGACGCCATGACACTGACAAGCGTTTTAGCGCCAATTTGAAATTTAAAAACTAAAATGCTTTCTTTTCCTACTTAACTGTTATATTCTCTTGAAAAATCTTATTCGTTGTACATAATAAATGTTTCTAAACATTATAGAACAGTTTTTCAAAATGTGTCATCATGCCTATTGTTAGTTTTTATCAGTATCAAAATCTTAAAATAACAAGTTTAAGGATGAGTGCACCAAAACGTCTGTAATCGTAAGCGGTGTTCGTTAAAATCTGAATGTATGGAACGTTTGACAACTTTCTATGAACTGACAGCTGTCAGCGCCATATTTAACGTTGATCGGTCTGTAATCGTAAGTCGGTGCAACCCGCCCTAAATGGAAGACACTTTCCAAGTATTTTCGTAATGTTTATCTGTTGCTAATGAAAACCCAATTAATTTTCACTGTTGTCCACCCTATTTCTACTTCAAAACTACGAAAACACTCACCGAAACATCGTTCGGATTCTCTTTAATTTTTTTCGTATACGCCTCGATAACGTCCAGTATTTTCTTTGTCGTCGGCCTGACCCACACCGGCTTGGCCTTCTCACTAATAACGGCGCCTCGTTTTAAATCGCGCCATGTCTGTAATGAAAAAAAAAAGATCAATCAGAGGATTTTACCAGGCGAAACAGCGCCAAAAAAAGCAAAGACCGTCCCATCGGCCGGAAACGACTAGGCGACCGATTTTAGGGTTCCGTACCCAAAGGGTAAAAACGGGACCCTATTACTAAGACTTCGCTGTCTGTCCGTCCGTCCGTCTGTCTGTCACCAGGCTGTATCTCAAGTACCGTGACAGGTAGACAGTTGAAATTTTCACAGATTATGTATTTCTGTTGCCACTATAACAACAAATACTAAAAACAAAATAAAATACATATTTAAGGGGGGCTCCCATACAACAAACTTTTTATTTAACTGTTTTTATAGACAATGGGACGGAACCCTTCGTGCGCGAGTCCGACTCGAACTTGGCCGGTTGGGACTCGCAAGGTATATACATATTGAATAAGATTGATTATTGACAAAAAGGAAACACGATAACATAGCAATATTACGCTTTAATGGGCGAATTTGATTCTGTTTTAAGAAATAAACGACAGACTACATAATTAAAAAAATTACGCTATGAATTGCTGTCTCATCCAGCATGTTCACCAGACTTAGTACTTTAAATGACGCTTCCAAGAGGCAACCGGATGGCTCGCGGTATTCGAGCTCCCGAAGTGTTGTGGAAACACCATGTGCTTGTGCAACCCGAACTGAACCAACTTGGACTGGGGTGAAATAAAAGGATTACCATTTATTTGAAACGCCTGTTTCACGGCGCTACCACTTAGGGGTGAGTTGCACCAAACCGTCTGTAATCGTAAGCGGTGTTCGTTAAAATCTGCATGTATGGAACGTTTGACAAGTTTCTATGGACTGACAGCTGTCAGCGCCATATTTAAAGTTGATCGGTCTGTAATCGTAAGTCGGTGCATCCCGACCTTACAATGTTTCAAGTCTAAAACAGCAACACAGGTCAAACAGCCAGTAACTATCACTCTTTGGGGGAGGTCTATGTCCAGCAGTGGACGTCTTTCGGCTGATATGATGATGATTGGTCAAGTGCCTGTGTTGCCATTGTTAGATCAAACGGAAAATCATAAGAGAAGAGATGCATCGTCAGTGACGTCATCGAGTATAAGTTAAAAATGTTCCACTTTGTAACTAAAATTAACCATACAATTTGTATGACAAATACAAGTTACAAAATGGAACACTTTTAACTTATACTCGGTGACGTCACTAACGATGCATCTCTTCTCGCGAAATGCATGGCCAGTGTCTTATGTCTGGTAGAACTTTGAACATTCATGTGTGCTATCCCATTTTCAATAAATAAATAAATTAAATAATGAACATCTTACCTTCTGCCAAGCAACTGTGCGTTTAACTGGGCCCATTCTATTAAGGAACTGACGCAGCCTTCTCCAATCTTCGGCCTTTTTAGGAGTGTTTTGTCTGCCGAAGGCCATGGAAGTGTTGATCGCCATGCAATCCACTAAAGTGTTGATCTGATCTTGGGTACAGCGTCTAAAAAAATACGGGTTAAAATAGTTTGCTGTACCCTCGGTCACGAATCGTATGTGTTGTAGTGACACTAATAAACAATAATTTTGGGAACAGCGTCTACAAAAATACGTTTTCAAATATTTGAATAATAATAATCATCGTCATTTATTTCAGGCAGCTAAGGCCCATAATTACAAATACCTTAAAGACCAACATACATACAATACAATACAAACACAATATATATTAGTGTCCCCTCGGTCACACATCGTTTGTGTTATAAAGACAGAAATAAACAATGGACATAAGTATCGAGTGTAAAGGAATCGAATCCGAAACTTTCCGACTAACGTAGCACTAGAAAAGAGTGTTTGATTGACATATCATTTAACTTGTAAAAGGGCCGTTACGGCCTACTTGCATCGTAAAATGAATTTATTTCATTTATTTATCATTATAGTCGGATTACATAATTGGGACTTTCTATTTAATGTACGTACCCCCAAATTTTGTCACGATCTTGGAAATTTTATTCTAATTCTACTCAGAATCGCGAGCTCTATCGATCCTCTTAGGAAAAAATCCCTGTATTGGAAAACGATACCAAATGGACTACGAATTTGGGTCAGGGAATCAGGATCGAAAGAGATGGTCTAGATAACTCCAGTAAATTACAGTTAATAACGATGGATTGTTGGACGAGATCTATGTATTCCAGACCAACATTTATTTCTAAAGATCCACCGGCAGTCTGTGTAGCGTTTACTTGCCCGTAAAAAAGACGAACGGACTTCATAATTTTCTAAACACCGACGCAAAAAGATGGGTGTTATAAGTTTGACGTGCCTGTTTGTGGTATTGTAGCTACTAAACGCATGGACCGATTTTAATGCGGTTTTTGTCTATCTAGGCACAACTTAGAAAAATTGAAAAACCCACGACATTTTAATTTCAAAGTCCAATATCTCAAAAACGGCTGAACAGATTTTCATGAAACACAAAAAAATGCATTTAAATCGGTGCATCCGTTAGGGAGCTACGATACCACAGGCAGATGCACAGATACACAGAGAGACACGTTAAACTTATAACACCCCTCTTTTTGCGTCCGGGGTTAAAAAATGCCGTGATTGAGATGGTTCTTAACTATGTTTCAACCAGTTTGAGATATTGAACTTTAAAACGTAAATGTCGGACGGTTAAACTCTTCCAAGTTGTTCATTATTAATAACACGTAACACATACATACATTCACGCCTTTATTCCCAAAAGGGGTAGGCAGAGCACATGAAACGTATGTTCCAGCGCCACTTTTAGCATAAATGTGGGTATAAAAGATCGACAAATTGTGATATTGCAGTGATAGGTTGCTAGCCCATCGCCCACAACACACTTCAACCCTGGTCCCTCAATCGACTTTTACGACACCCACGGGAAGAAAGGGGGTGGTGAAATTCTTACCCGACACCACACGGGACCACGCAAGCATCAAAAAGTTTTATACTAGAAGTAAACTAGCAAATCTAATAATAGTAACGCCAGCCAAGCTAGCATGATGGGGTTTATGGCCTAAACCGGTGTATTTTTATGGTCGTCATAAAACATTACGGGCATGCACGTTATATGCATATAACGTAACATTTACAGTCAAATGCTGCCACGCTAGGACGTAAACTTATGTAGGTCACCCGAGATCTCATTCACGCGCCAGCGTGGGGACTACTGCCCATTCCCTCTCATCCATGAGGCCCAGCAGTGGGACTAGTGATGTGCCCTTCGCAGGAATATTCCCCAGGCGGGAATATTCCCGGGAAAATTCCCAGGAATATTCGCATACAAGGGAATATACGGGAATATTGAAATTGTGTTTGTTTATACATCTTGCTATCAGGGAATCTATGATAACTTAGGCCCTTGATTTTTTCACCCATACATTAACCAGCGTAATTTATCCGCAAAAGTAAATTCCCAATGTTCCTGGGAACAATGGGAATATTCCCAGTTATTGGGAATATTCCCCGAGTCGAAAAAAACAAATTTTACAAAAGTACTTCTGCAAGTTACAAAAAGGATACAAAGTTAACGAAAAAAATTACAATAAAATGTGTACATATACAAAATATGAAAATATTTACATATTTAATGGTAATTGAGATAAAAAGGCAGAATTGGTACAAAAATGAAGTTTTTGGCGAATGGCACTTCATTTGTCGGGGTACTATTCCTATTATTTTATTACAACTTAAATTTTCCTAATTTGTATTTCAATATTCCCCTGTTTGGGGAATATTCCCGGGAACAAGGGAATATTTCCCGGCACATCACTAAGTGGGACGTATATAGGCTGATTTGCTTTTTTTATTGACTGAAGATTTGCTTACATTAAATAAAACCTCTGAGACTTATATGCGGTCATTACTTATTTGTATTTGTGCAGTGTTATATAAAATGTACGTATGAGCTGACTACAAATTAACATACATACGAAACAATTTAGTAAAAGTCAGCGGTTATACTTTGCTGGTTCATTATACGTGAACTTTATAAATGTAGGTGAATTAATTTTGCAGTCGTCAAATTAGCAACATGGCACATGAAAATTGAAGTCGGTAAACAGTTTTTTTGTTTGCTTGATTTACTGTAATTTTTTATAGCCAATTTTTCTTGCCCAAAGTGAATCTAGCCCAAACGGAAGTTTGTCCAGTATTTAATAGGTTCAGATTTAAATACGAAATTAAATTAATATCAAAAAATTTCAAACGAAGATCAACTATACAGCGTGACATTTTTGTAGGCATTTGGTATCACTAATAGACTCCATTTTTGAAAAAAAAACTGGTAGGTATTTTTAAAATTATAATTTGTCTATCCCAAAAGAATTATCCGTACTGCGTGGTTACTGGGCATTCAGTACCGCGCAGAGCGGGGCGGGGCCGAGGGAAGGGGAGGCGTGCCGTGCGCAAACATCACTTCCCGCTGAGGTGCCCGCGCGGTAAGGTTTTTTTGGGATAACTTTAAACAGCAATTACTAATTTTTTTTGTACTGAATGATATGAAACAAAAAACGTATTTTATAATTTTGCTGAAGAATCTTATACTTGAATTTGGACACTGATTAAAATGTCACCCTGTATGACCTATTTTGTTCAAAGTTCATAAATGACGTTTTTTCGATTGGTCGTATTTTGGAGTGTACGTAATTCTATATAGAGGGATTTCTTTCGACCTAGCTATGAAGTATGTCAATTTATGTATTTTTTAGCATTATTTAGGCTGAGTACCTACTTTAACAAATTGTCATTATTTATATTCAACCAAAAATTTCGAGTTGTTTCCCATTTGAGCGGAATGACGGTAAACCGTTTGTATTACATCCCACGGCGTGAGTAAATGCAGGTAGTTTTTCACAGCACGGTACAGTCAGCGTCATATAGTCAGTAGCAGCCAGAGTAGCCAAATATTTCGTAACATACCGTTATTCTTATGCTTAGGCTACACACATCGCGATAGAATTATCGCGATAAAACTTCGTCTTCGGCCTACGGCGAATGTGCATGGCCACACTGAAATGCCGCAGAGTTTATCGCGAAAATGGACGAAGCTGTCGCTCTGTATTTTATGGCGCTCAACAATTACTTTTAGGCTTAGTGCAAAATAAAAAATAGAAAAAAAAGTGAAGAAAAGGCGGCAATGGATGATTGATTACTATTCGTCGAGCAAGAACAGTTGGCAGTACGTCCGCTAAGCACGATGAAGTTGAGCCGACTGAAGTGTGGCCGCGCAAGCGAAGTTCATCGCGATAAAAGCCTTAGATGTGCGCAAATTTACCGACAGCGGGGCGAAGGGTCTGCGGCTTCGGGCGAAGTGCCGAAGTATTCGCGAATATTCGGCTACATACGTCGCAATAATGCGAATATTCGCGTTATCGCGATGTGTGTAGCCTAAGCATTACAGTACTAAAGACGTGTTGACGTGGGTTGAAGTGTGTTGTGGGCGATGGGCTAGCAACCTATCACTGCAATATCACATTTAGTCGATCTTTTATACCCACATTTATGCTAAAAATGGTGCTGGAACACACGTTTCATGAGCTCTGCCTACCCCTTTTGGGAATAAAGGCGTGAATGTATGTATGTATGTATGTAAAGACGTGTACCGAAATATTTGGCTACCTCGGCTGCTATTAGTAGCAGCCAAATATTTCGCAGCAGCATTTTATATTAATGCAGCGATTGCAGCGTGCAGTCAGCGTCGTATAGTTAGCTACATTCGCTGCATCTCTGTCATCATCCGAAAGACGCCCACTGCTGGACATAGGCCTCCCCCAAAGAGTGCCAAAGTGACCGATCCCGCGCCACCCGCATCCAGCGGACTCCCGCAACCTTCACCAGGTCATCAGTCCACCTTGTCGGGGGCCTTCCCACGCTGCGCCCACTCGAGAACCTTTCCGCCCCAACGGCCATCGGTTCTACGTGATATGTGCCCCGTTCAGTGCCACTTCACTTTAGCGATCCGGAGGGCTACCTCGGTTACCTTGGTTCTGCTTGGTTCTCTGTACAAGACAAACGAACATAACTCACGCCTTGTTCATCGGAGTAGGCGACGTACACGGTGAACTGTCTGAAGTTGACTCCGGAGCACCTTGTAGTGACTCCAACTCACTAACTGGACTCAAGGGTCGAGTCTGCATGTCTTCATCTTCAGCCGGTACCTCCATGGTCTGAATTGGCTGTGCTTGAGGCAAATTTATGGTCTCCTCCTGATCATTATCGGATTCTTCGGCAGGACTGGGTACGGAGATAGAGCGGGTTGGTGATGGAGGCTGAAACAATGACTACAACTTAGAAAAGCTGAAGAACCCCCGACATTTTCATTTCAAAGTCCAATATCTCGGAAACGGCTGAACGGATTTTCATGAAGCATGGCTAAGAACACTCGGGATAAAATTATCTATGACACGAAAAAAACCGCATTCAAATCCCGCATAGGGAGCTACGCTACGCTACCACAGACAGACACGTTAAACTTATAAAACCCCTCTTTTTGTGTCGGGTGTTAAAAATGATCGTTGACCAGCGGAGCTAGCACAACTGACGCCGCGACGCGACGCGAGTCGAGAAAGATCTACTCTCTTTCAAATTTGCACGGTGCGAGTGAGACAGCAGGGCGAAGCGACTTGTCAGCAATTTGTGCTAGACGTAATGTAGTACCAATAAATTAGCAACTTTGAAAAATTTAAAAGCTCCCAACATTTTCATTTCAAACTTCAGTATCTGAAACCGGCTGAACCGATTTTGTTGAAACGTAGGCAAAAGAATCATCTCGATCATGTCAGTTTTTAGAAAAAAGAAACCGCATTCAAATCGGTTAGGAGCAACGATGCCACATACAGACACTCAGACGTTGATTAGTTGACACCTAAATGGCTCAACAATTAAAATCCTTGACCGTATGTACCTCCCGTAATTTTCTATGTTGTCTCCTCGCTCACGCAAATAATAAAAACACTTACAATATTATCTGGAATTTCAAGTAAGTCGTCATCCGACTCGGCCATTATTTCTTTAATCTTCCAGGATATCTCATTAATAGTGGAGTTTGTGGCGCGTGCTTCCTGCACGTCCCTAGCAGCTTTCCTTCTAAGGTCCCGCCATGTCTGAAAATTACATAAGCTTGGTCATGAAACAAGTCATCACCCTACTATAGTAAGTTTTTTTAGGATTAGAATGCGGTCAACAAAGAAGCAGTCGTCGTCAACCTTTTCTGCTTGGGACAAATATTAGATGTTACGTAGTCCTTAACAGAACGAGAACTTATCAGACCTATATTAGTTATTTTGTAGACTGTGGCAGGCGATATTCCGGCAGCTTCAGTTTTTTTACTAAATCTACCTTACCCGGAAATTCATCCTTGCTGCAAAGTTCACACAGCAACTTGTTTCTGTCTCTTTAATTTCGAAAAATTTTTTGTCGATATTTTATACCCACATTTATGCTAAAAGTGGTGCTGGAACATACGTTTCATGTGCTCTTCCTACCCCTTTTGTATGTATGTATGTATGTAATGTATGTATGTAATTTAGGTGAAGGGAGAACAAGTCAGTCTTTTTGCAAGCCACTTCGGCCTACCTCTGGTTGGTCCATCGCAGTCCGCACTCCCCACACACAGCGAAAAACAAAATCTTAATATTAATTAACAAATAGATACTCGTAATAATGTCGTAATCTGAATTCAACGATTTGTTGATTACCAAGAAAACAAGAAAAAGAACGTGATACGATTGACAATTTTGACGTCGACAGCGAAAAAAACGAACCGATCGTCTTCTTCTTTAGATTTTTTATTTATTATGTAACCTTTCCAGAACTGAATAACGAAATTTAAAATAACGGAATCAAAAAATAAATAATTTCGTAATAAATATATTGTTTTAAGTATTATTTAACGACCGGTTAGCCTAGTGGGTAGTGACGCTGCCTACGAAGCTGAAGGTCCTGGGTTCGAATCCGGTAAGGGCAAATATTTGTGTGATGAGCATGAATATTTGTTTCTGAGTCATGGATGTTTTCTACGTATTTAAGTATTTCTATCTATTATATATATCGTCGTCTAGTACCCATAACACAAGCCTTATTGAGCTTACTATGGGACTAGCTCGATTTGTGTAAGATTGTCCCCTTACATTTATTTTATTTTATTTATTTATTTTTTAATTTAGATATAAATAATGAAAACACTTTTATCATTTTAGGGTGAACAATTAAGTCTTTTTTAAGGCTGTTTGAGATACTTTGACAGTTGTGTGACATAAAGTGTGTTATATAAAATACCTCGTGCTTCGTGCTTTATCCTTCTTTCTAATGCTAAAAAAAACGCACTGTAGCGTTATTCCCGGGTTGCCCCCTAAAGGAGCCCGGGGTCCGCTTTGACAGCTAATCCCAAGTTTGGCATAGGGAATAGGCATAGGCTTTTGACCTTCCAACCTAAAAAACTACTAGAACAACATGAAACAAACCAACATACTAAAAATATCTATACTTCAACGTCTTCACGGCTCAGCGACCACTTCCGACTTCACGTATTATTTATTATTAAAACAAGAACGGTTGACACCAATTACACTTACTAACAGTAGTCTTTCTAGTAATATATCACAGGAATAATTACTATACATTATTATAGTTAAAACAATTTGAACTGAGCTCATGAATAGACATTGTTTGCGACCAGCGCGTGCCAATTTTGCATAAAAAATGTTACCGCCACGTACAATGTTCATTGCGTCTTGCTCAAGCGTACTAAGTCAGCAAGACAGCAATAGTTGCCGGCCAGAAATTGCAAGAGAATGAGGCCCGTTTAGAAGCACCATTAGAGTATTAGGTTATTTAGGATCTTACTTATGAAATTGGCGTTTTTTTATCCACAGATAATACCTATTTTGTACGTAATTTATTCATTTCTATTGCAACTTCCAAATTATTATTTTTTCATTTCAATATTAGACTATGTAAAAAAGGTTTTAAATACAAATAATAGGTTTTAATTTTTTTATTTAGTATTTCAAATAAAAGCTTGAAAACCACCCTTCTCCTGTGCTGCCTGTTCAAATGTTTCAATTACGTATAGTTTTATGATGCAAACTATTTTTAAATCACAGTTTTCATGAAATTATCCATACAAACGCCAATTTCATAGGTAAGGACCTATTATGTCGCACAGCGGCGAGTGGCGGCGCGCAGCCGTGGCGCACACTCCTACGCCGTCAGGAAACTGTATGTGAGCCTGCGCAACTCGTTCAGTGGCACTCGAATGCACAGTGCACTCTTACACTACATTGCGCGAATAGCGGCGCGGCAAGCGTTTCATCTGTTCATTGCGCGGTCGTGACGCGCAACGCACTGTGGTTAGTTCGGATCACGCGCAATGGATTTGAAAAACCGCTGCCGCAATGGCGTGGCCGAGCCGTTGGGTCTTTGTCATGTTCATATTTTCGTCCATATTCAGTTTAGATATAGTCCCTGGGTGACCGAGCGCTGCTCGGGTGAAAAAAGAGAACGGAGATACGGAGAAAACGATTTTTTCCAGACATGAGACCTAGCTATATATTTTTCGCCCCCATAAACTCCTGTAATCCAAATTTATGAACAGTCGAGTTTTCCAATATTTATACAGACAACCTTTCAATATTATCCACACGTGTCTCTGTATAGATATTTTTGAAAGCTTGTCTGTGTAAATATGGAGAACTCGGCTGTACATAGTCACCAATTTAAGAAAGCAATCCTGGGTACAAATAAGCGCGCTCGAAATGGTTTCACGCCTCTGTACTTCGAGAGAAAAACGGAATATAGTACATTACTCACCTTCGGTTCGGGCCACAAACACCTGCGATCTGGGGCATTCACGAATTCACCGCCCTAGTTACGTAATGTACTATTACGTCACACCTGGCCATAACGCGAGTAAAATTTTGTACTCAACACGGGCGGTAATTCGTAAAGCCCCAGAGCGCACATTTATGGTCCGAACCGAAACACCTGCGATCTGGGGCATTCACGAATTCATCACCCTAGTTACGTAATGTACTATTGGATACATACGTGCGTATAAATACAGTAATTTTAAATCGATCCTTCTACTCCACATAGTACAACAAGTAACTTCTGCTTTATGAGGCCAACTGCCCAGCTAGCGCGATAGGTTTTATGGTCGTATTTTATGACCTAAACCGGTGTGTAAAGTTTTATGCCCCTCGCCTCATATCACCTGACGTCCACATAAAACTTAAGCATTTATACGGCTCAGAGCGTGAGCATAATTGCGTTTGAGCCGTTTAAAAAAAACCCTCCCCATTTCACTCCTTTAGGGCACGATTTCCTAAAAAAAAAACTATCCTATGTCCTTCCCCGGTAATTAAACTATATCTAAGTATACCAAATTTAATCTATGTCGGTCCAGCGGTTTAAGCGTGAATAGATAACAGACAGACGGACAGACAGACACACTTTCGCATTTATAATATTAGTATGGATAATATAGTATTATTGTATGGATATATTAGTACGAATGTGAACTGAATGTGGTTGTACTGAAGTTCACATTCAGGATAGATATTCTTGGATTTATATATGGATTCTTGTACCATCAACATCGAAATCATCTACACAGACTTGGAGACTTAAATATGTTAATATGACTTTTATGGCAGATTCTTACATCCATATGCTCTTATGACATTAGTGTTATGAGTTCGAATGACACAAAAGTAGGTTGGATCTCATTTTAAAACCGCATGCTGGAATAACATGAAACGTTTTATTCACTAGGGAATTCGCTATTTCAAGGTCACACAATAGTTTTTTTTTAATACAACGACGGTGGGAAGCAAGCGTACGACCCGTCTGATGGTAAGCGGACAGCGCAGCCTATAGACGCATACAACTCCAAAGGGGTTTCTGTTGCTCTACTAAGTTGCATGTTATTCTATGAGAACCGAAATACGTTTGTATGGAGTCAAGCCGGGCGACCCTTAAGAGGATACTGGTATGTTACACGATACACATATTTATGACTTTGAAAGTATAATAATAAATACACTCTATCGTTTACCAGAGCCCGTATCATTGTCGGCCTTATCACACGATAAGTGACAAGATAGAGCGTCCGTCACTGGCCGACACCGTTCGATAGGAGCGTCGCTATCTTCTCTTATCAAGTGATAAGGCCGACCATGATACGGAGTCTGACCCCATAACCAGGAAGAGAAAAAAACTATGAGCAGAACATAAAACATTAATAGTACGCAAAACGCGGTCTCAGTTTCAGACTCTGATCATGACCATAAACAACGGAAACATAAGACCAAGTATATGTTGTGTTTTTATTTGGTCCTTAACTACGAAATTGGCGTTTTGTATAGAGAATTTTATGAAAACTGTGATTTTCATACATTGAATTTTGCGGATTATACAGCAATGTCAAATTCACATCAAACAAAATGTTGGTATGAATATAGAAAATTACGTTACACATATCTTAATTACTTAAAAATAGTTCGCATCATAAAACTTTAGGTACGCAATTCCAACACTTGAACCGGCAGCACATGAAAAGGGTGGTTTCAAGCTTTAATTTGAAACCCAAAATGAAAAATTAAAACCTATTACTTGTAAGTATTCAAAATCTTTGTTACATAGTCTAACATTGAAATTAGAAAATAATTTGGAAGTTGCAATAGAAATGAATAAATTACGTACTAAATATTATTTGTGAAAAATACGCCAATTTCATAGGCAAGGACCTAATTCTAATACCATGTACATCTAATTCAGAATACTTACAACTTTCCAAGCGTCAGCTGTTTTAACCGTACCACTTCTGTTAAGAGTCTTTGCCAAGAGTTGCCACTCTACACTTGCGGTTGCAGCATCACACTCATATCGGGCTAGGCTAGTGTGTGTTGACATGTACTCCACTAACGCTTTTTTTTGGGCAACAGTGCAGCGTCTGAAAAAAGAAGTAATTAATAAATAATAAATATAAGGGGACAATCTTACACAAATCGACCTAGTCCCATAGTAAGCTCAGTAAGGCTTGTGTTATGGGTACTAGACGAGGATATATATAATAGATATAAATACTTAAATACATAGAAAATATCCATGACTCAGAAACAAACATTCATATGCTCATCACACAAATCTTTGCCTCTTACCGGGATTCGAACCCAGGACCTTCAGCTTCGTAGGCAGCGTCACTACCAACTAAACTAACCGATCGTCAGAAGTTGATCAATAAACTGTAGAAGACTCGGCTATAGACAGATCTCTCCATGAGAGTTGTTTGGATGTTATATTTATGCAATTTATTTAAGAAACTTCAATAGCGATAGCGCGATGCAGAACATGTCAGATTCGACAGCTGACAGTGGTTGCCACAAAGCGAACAGTTTTTCCCCATGACCCGGGAGACAAATCTAGTGGGTGGCTCTCACTAAAAGCCATAGTTGGGTTTCTATAGTAAGTCCTTTAGATCAAATGGACTTGGGTATTTATTGTTTTTCACATACATGGCTTTTCAACAAAACAACCATGAAAAAAATACGATCACGCCAACGCGCTATGGAGAGGATCATGCTGGGCATCAAGCTAATAGAAAAGGAAAAAAGCAGCTCCATTAGACACAAAACAAAAGCAATTGACGCAGGACTACATGCACAATGTCTAAAGTGGAAGGGGCCGGCCATTTAATGTATTGTTTACTTAGTTTTTTATTTTATTTTATTGCATGTTTTTTTTTGTAAGAACCTATTAGCCTCTTATAGTTGTCTGTATAGTGTAGGACTATGGAATTTCAAGTGCAGTTCTAATTTTTATAGAAAGCTATTCAAATTTTTTTGTATACTTAGTGACTGAGGGGACAAAACTACCTTGGGCTCTAAAAGTTGATTGGCAAAGACTTGGAAAGTATGTACAACTGTCTCATCTAATAATATTATCATCTTGTTTAGATCATGACTGTGTTAATTTCAAATTCAATGTATATTCATTAGAAAAATAAATCAATAATAGGTACTCCACAACTCAAGAGTTTCTTTGTCAAAGCAATGAAAATATAAATCAATTGAACTATTTTGCCATTTCATGCCATATGGCAATAGAATGATAGACAAATAAATGCCAGAGAAATACTGCCTATTCCTCCTCATCCACGAGAAGAGAATCTATAGATTGCGCACCCAAATAATGCCGCGATCTACATAATAAAACCCATAATTCCCGAGTTTCAGACACTATACTTACTTATTCTGTCTCTTAAATGGTTTGAAGTTTCTCTGCGAAACAGAAAATTTATGTATTAGGGCCATATTCAATTAAAACAAAGTTGATTAAGAACTAGTCGCTCTGTGTGCTGTAGTACTTGCAAGTTGATGATGATGAAATTAAAATTAAAAAGAAAAATAAAACTTTACGGACACAAACATTCTATATTATTAATGAACCTGCTCACAAATATTCACGAGAATCGGTTGACAAATGCGACCATATTTCACCAACTTGACAATTGTCACCAGACACTAACAATTTGCTATACATTGCTTGCTCTAGAAGAAGAACAGCAGTTCGTCCAGCACTACTGTATGGGTAGTAAGTGTTGGACAATAAAACGGGTGCACGAGCAGAAAGTTCATGTCAATGAAATGAAGATGCTGAGGTGGGCGGGAGGTGTAACCTGACTTGATAAAGTTCGCAACGAACATATCCGTGGTACATTCAAAGTTGCACCAATCGTGGAGAAAATCACCGAGAACCGCTTAAGATTGTACGGCCACGTAAGAAGATGCAGCAATGAACATGTGGTACAAATCGCGTTAAACCTGCCGGAACTGAAGAGAGGCAGAGGCCGCCCACCATCGACCTGGTGGTCTAATATTAAAAGAGACCTCAAACATGGGACAAATAACAAATAATGGGAACAGGGATGGAAGAAGAAGCTTGCTCTAGAAGTTAAGGTGGTTGGTAGATTACTTGAGGAACCAGCAATGTACGGAGAATTGGCAGTGTCATACATTGTATCTTACCAAGACTATAGCTTGTCAGTTAAACACTACTTTAATCTAATCTACAATGGCCACAAATGGGAATTTGACCTATATTCCATCTAGACTAGAATCCAGTACTTATAGTACTCTTGAGACTCAAAATTCGATAAGGTTTAATTCACTACTCACTTTACTACATCTTTCATTTGAAAATACGCTGTAACAGCAAATGTAAAAACTAGTTTAACCTAAATATAAAATCTGTGAAGGTAATATTTCAAGACGACTCACAGTTTTGGTACCGCTATCCCCGGCGTCATGGTACATTATAAGTACAGTTATCGACCGCCTGGAATGTGCTGTTCGCTGAAAAGCTATAAAACCTGCGCTTGCGGAGAAGAAGGGACAACTTTATTGTTTATCAATATGATGGCAGACCATAAATTTGCTGTCACGAGCTTGGTTGATATTAACAACGCTTATCGAAATCTCCACATATAAACAGTATAAGTCTAATCTCTAACCACGCATGTTTGTTATGGATTCTGGGATCTTATAATATAAGATACATGTCGTGAACCGAGCTAAGAAGGTTGGCAAACTTTGCGAATGCAAACTGCAAAGCAAAGCAAAGGTTTTCATGTGTCAGGACTGTCAGGATACTCAAGATTTATCTGACAGTAAAACGCGAGAAACCGACTACATATTATTGGTTATCTTATTCATATATTTCATCTGGAGCCATTTCAATTTTCCAACTAGACGAGTTATAGTCCGAATTGTAAGAGGAATATAGTCACAAAGTTGGCTTATATAGCCACCATGACTTCACAATAAAAAAAAATGCTGAGTTTATTATTATATTTTTATGACAGAAAATTTTATGTAAAATAAGTTCTACAAAATTGTACTATAAGCCCTACAATTTGTACATCGTATGATTTGGACTGCAATCATTACTTTTGAAGTTTTGACACTAACAAATTTTGGCGCTACTTGTAATGCAAATAGTAAATAGCCTGTCCGAATGGACGAATTTAAAAAAAAAAAAAAAAGCAAATAGTAAATAGAAATAATAATAATAAATATTGATAAAGTAAATTAATTGTCAACCTGCTTCTTGTATCTTTTACTAGATAAGGTTTAATTCCTTCTACTAGATAAGTATTAATTCATGCCGGTGTGAGATTACATATTACTACTACTTATCTGTAATTGTGTAAATACTTATAACTTGGAAGTTGCACTGATTGCATTGGATTGGATCAGGAATTTGCATTTAAACAAGATGTGGATCGTTTCGCTAACGAGTATTTTAAGGTAAAATGCTGAAAAATATAATTCGACAGATATTTATAGTAACTGGAACTAATATTGTATACACTAATACACTCCTTGAATTTACTTTGTTAATGTAGAATTGTGTCGGTTTTAACATTAGGTACAAGGAGACGACTGAAATCAATAAATCCTCATGTTGAACATGGTGTTAAAATACAACATTTTCTTCATAGTAGACAAAAGTATAAAAGTTATCAGAAAAACATTTTGAAAAGTTACTCCCACACTGGTTTCGGTCATTAATGGTTAGTTATACTGGGCATTTTCCGCAAATCGACATCCAGCACGTCCATCATGCGACGGTCGCGACATACTCTTGATTTTTCCCGCACTATATCTCTTGTTCTAAGTGTTCTAATAAGAAAGAGACGGATAGTGTGAGAAAAATCGGGTAGCGCTACTCTCACTCTAGATCCTGTAGGAAGTTAGTCAGTGCCTTGGTGTTGTTTTATTTATTGGCTCCCATAATGTGTCTGGAGACCCTAGGTGTTTTTTTTCCTGTATAACATCTACCTGCGTACATTCAAGCAGTATATGTTCGGTTATTTCCTCTGTTCAGTCATTCATGCTTATGTGGATATTCAGCTTTAGAGTATGTTTGGCAGTTGGGTAAAAATAACTTTGAACACAAAACATGGTTTATGTTTTTTAACAGCTCGGAGAGCTCTGTTACTGCGACAAATGGTGGCGTACATAGTACATGACAAACGAAGACTTGCCAAGTTATGTCACATAGCAACATGTTTTGATGCATATTTTTGGATGTTTCCAGTTTGATGGTGGCAGTACTTGGGTACACAGACCACAGTGTGCGGAGGTTTAAAGACAGTTTTCTGTTCGGAGCAGCCTCTGCTGCCTATCAGGTGGAGGGAGCATGGAATGAAGATGGTAAATCTTGACATTATTTATATATTAATATCATAAAGAGGAAAAGTCTGTGAGATAGTAGATTTGTAAGTTTGTATGTAAGGGTAATCTTCGGAACCGCTCATCTGTCACACGCAGTCACTCACACACACGTACACTCTCTCCCAAACAAACACACGCGCACACACACGCACACACCCGCATACACAAACACGCCCAACCACACACGCGCGCGCAGACGCACACACACACACACACACACAATTTGGCCATCTAAACCTAAGTAGCCCTATGTATCGCATTTTTCAAATTTTAATCTTTAGTAATCTATATAATTTATTTCCTTTGTATATTCTATGGGTAGGTAATAGATATCGATACATGTTTTGACTTTCAAAAGCGCCCTTGGCCTGTATGCAGAATAAATGTTTCGATTTTAATTTGATTTTTTGACTAGACGCTCTACTCCTCTACTCGTACGCGCTTTCCCCTTCATATTTTTTTTTGCGTAGGTATATTCGCTACATTCGCAGTGATTGTGTTACTTTACTAAAATTCAAAATTCTACAGGCAAGGGACAATCAGTATGGGACCACCACTTCCACAATGACCCTGAACAGGGCCCCGCCCCTGGTGACGTGGCCAGCGACTCGTACCACAACTACAAGCGCGATGTGGAGATGCTGCGAGAGCTGGGGGTGGACTTCTACAGGTTCTCTGTGTCCTGGCCGAGGGTCCTGCCTGGAGGTAACACCATTCATTCGCTCAACACCATTACTCTGCACACTCATACACTCACTTGACAAAATCACTCTGAGTGACACTCACTCACCACACTCACTGACTCACTGACTCACTCACTCGCTCACTTGACACAATCACTCAGTCTAACACTCACTCACCATACTCACTCACTTACTTGACACAATCACTCACTCACCACACTCACTGACTCACTCGCTCACTAATAGTGAGCGAGATTGTAAACACAATCACGCGTATCCATGCCTAAACAAGTTGCTCTCAACCAACTGAGCTATCGGAACCATTGGTCGGTTCAACGAATCTTTCCTCTCCTCTTATTACGCCTTGAGACGTGCGACCTCGAAAACTCAGGCTTCTTAATTGGCACAAACATCTCAAGCACCTTAACATTTCTAATTTACTGTTTATTTTTGATTTTTTTAGGTTTCAGTAACGTAAAAAATGAGGCAGGCCTCCAATACTACGACAACTTAATAGACGAGCTACTAAAGTACAACATACAGCCAATGGTAACATTGTACCACTTTGACTTACCAGTGGTACTGCAAAACTTGGGTGGTTGGGCCAACCCCCATTCTGTCGAGTGGTTTGAGGATTATGCCAGGGTGGTTTTTGATAGGTATGCCAGTAAGGTGAGCATAGTTTAGTGTTTTATATTCATCACCCTCGTAGTGTTTTTGCCGGTTGTATCCTAAAGGAGCCTGGGGCCGATTTGTAACCCAGGGAAAAGTAGAGCTTGTTGAGATCAGACCGGTTTCCTAACGATGTATTCCTTTACCAGAAACCTACATAATAAGCAATATTTCAACACATAGGTTTTAGTTGAAACAAAAAAAATGCAATTATGCACATTTATGAAGCATTTATGTCATCTTTTTATACTGTGATAAGTAGGCAAACTAGCGAAAATATCGTAGCCAGTCAACGCTTGCTCGATCCTGTGGCGAATATTTTGACCTGCTATTTGAAATTAACTGCCCACGCGGCTCCATATTACAGCCTATGGCCTTAGGCTACGGTGTCTACGTTACCATCGGGGAAACTATGTGTGCAAGTTTCCGTCCTAGTATTAAAAAAATAAGATTATTTCAATTTCAACTTGGACTCAGTCCGGGGTCTACGAGACGTTTATCATGATCATCATATCAGCCGAAAGACGTCCAGTGCTAGATATAGGCCTCCCCCAAAGAGTGCCACAATGACGAGTCCTGCGCCACCCGCATCCAGCGGACTCCCGCGACCTTTACCAGGTCATCAGTCCACCTTGGGTGGGGCCTTCCCACGTGAGTGAGTGTGGTGATCGAATGAGTATGAGCGAGTGATTGTGGATAGTGAGCGAGTGAGTGAGTCAATGGGTGTGCTATGTGAGTTAGTGTGAGACTGAGTGATCGTGTTAAGTGAGCGTGTGAGTGTGCATTAAATGTAGTTTCACTGTTTTAGGTGAAATACTGGATAACAGTGAACCAACCGAACTCGGTCTGCGAGGTGGGAAACTTTGAGAACCATCTGCATCCCAGCACGAGAGGTGTCATGGACTATCTGTGCGCTAAACACGTGCTGTTGGCTCATGCTAGAGCTTACAGGCTTTATGGGAAGAAGTATAAGAAGCAATATGGCGGTGAGTATCTTTACAATAACATGTTTAGGGGCTTATTTATTTTTAAGTTAGGTAGGGCACAGCGAAATGTCAACCCGCTCGAATGTGGAGCAGCCCAACTGGGGAAGTCTTCAACTTGCAGAAGACCGCAACCATAATAACACTACTACTTGCTCTGTAGTAGTGTTGTGTTCCTGGAGGTGAGCAAGGTCGCCAGAGCTCCCGACGATGCGTTGTGTTGAGAGCGAGGGCATTTGTTCCTTCAGCTGTCAACACGGTGAATCCTCAAACATATCAAGGGTTGGCAACGCCCATGTTCCTCCTTTAGAGTTGCATGCGTCTATAGGCTGCAGTGTCCGCTTACCATCAGGCGGGCCGTACGCTTGTTTGCCACTTGACTGTCGTTGTATACAAAAAGGGGCTGTGCTTTGATTCTCAATGAATAATAGGGGTGTAGACACTACATAAAATAGTTAATAATTATGTATTTTCTTGAAAAAAGATTAAATATGTAGTCAAATGGAGAAAAAATCAACGCAAGAGATTAAATAATCACAAAGTTATGTGTCAAAAGTTTTTAGAGCGGGGATTTTCTGTCCCTATTATTCGCAAAACGCACCTTCATATGAAACAATTGTCATTTACTATGACCCTGGCAGAACGTGATGCACGATCTACTAGCGTTTTCTCTATAACGAATTACGATTCGACGATTGACAGCCTGAACCACTAGGCTACAGATCTTAGAGCAGTAAACCAACCGGAGCGGCCATTGACAGGCGTTGCCCTCTGCCAAAAATATATGACCAGTGGTCATACACATTGTATGGACTGACGTAGCTATTTTCACGTTTCGCATACATTTGACGTTCCCCTCCCCCGCAAAAATAAGCAGACTTTTTATGTATAGAAAATGACTCATGGCCGCTCCTGCTACCGATAGTCACCATCGTGGCATAATAAGAATAACTTTCTTTCAGGGTCTGTCGGAATATCTATCTCTGTTAATTGGGTGGACCCTCTCACAAACAGGACCGAAGACGTGGCGGCCGCTGAAACTTACAGGGACTTTTCGGTAAGTATTACATACCATCTTCACTTTACTTCTTTAAGGCGGTGCATTGGAAATTATCGCGTGCTTTGAAACACCGTTCTGACTAGATTAAGAAACAATACGGTCAGAGTTTCTCGCTCGATCTAATTTGATCGATACATGATTGCCTAAAATTTCCTCGATACAAAAAAAAACCAAAGTTGGGCCTGTATTTTGCTTTTTTTTTACTCAAACGATACATTATTTTAATACTATAGTATTTTCATCCTCCTAGCGTTATTCCCGGTAATGCCCCTAAAGGAGCCCGGGGTCCGCTTTGAAACCTAATCCCAGGATTTGGCATAGGCACTAGTTTTACGAAAGCCACTGCCATCTGACCTTCCAACCCAGAGGGAAAACTAGACCTTATTGGGATAAGACCGGTTTCCTCACGATGTTTTCCTTCACCGCAAATACTATAGTATTTTATCTCATCTAAAATCTCACTTAATGTAATTTAAATAAAACTTTACCAAGTTAGGTGTTTATCGAAATGTCCAAAAAAGTAATTCCGAAGAGGGTCTCTTTTTTTCGTGCGCGGAAGGCATGAGCGGTCTGTCTAGGGGGCGTGTTTGACTAGAATAGGGAATATGCATGTGATTCAGAAATGGACAAAAAAAATCATGAGTAATCTTTATTGCTTAGTAAATATACACACATGATTATTTTTACAAATAATCATGTTTCTATTAACAAATTTAATTATTTAAAAGTAGTAATTTTCAAATTCTCTCGCAAATTTCCAAAACGCAACGCTATTGGCGGAGCGAATCGTGACGTCACCGTACACTCGGTGTCTACTGTCAACAGGTCGTTTGTATGATTATTGAAAGTTATTCGCAATGTTTAGCCGTTGTATATGATAAATAATCAGTGTTTTTTGGGAATTATTAACTGAAAGCAGTGACTCCTTGTGAAAAAAGACTCCCTACAATGGCTGGAAGCGGTTTTGTCAAGGCACAGCCGGATAATCTGCCTAAAATTAATGTGTTCATGACGACTAAGTACGTAGGTTTTTATACCACACCAAAAAAAAAAAAAAAAATGTTCTATCCCATATTGCGCCGCCAGATATGCGCAGAACACACGCCGCCTCGAGGGAATGGGAGAAGTGTAAGAAAGGAATGCTCCCAATTAACAAAACACTCGATGACCTCCCCAACACACGCCTCAAATCTCGTAGACCTATCTGGTCAGACCCCCAAATCCAAGGCCCAGAATCTTTCGACGTTAACCTGGAATGGACGGAAAGCTGGAACTCGTTCAGTACACAAACTCAGTTCCCCAACAGCATCCACATCAACCCAACACAAGAACCACCCGGCCTAGATGAGCCGCGAAAGATCTGGGTCACACTAAACAGAATAAGGTCCGACGTCAGCTGCTGTAACCACAACCTCCACAAGTGGGGCTTCATGCCCTCACCAAACTGTGACTGTGGCGCGCCAGACCAAACAACGACGCACATTGTGGAGGAATGCCCCAGGCGGCGTTATACGGGAGACATGAAGGATCTGCATACAATAACCGCGGATGCCAAGGATTGGCTAACAAACTTAGATATTAAGCTATAAATGTACATTATAATTTATTATTAACCTTTGTAAATTTAATTATTTTTTCTCTGAATAAAGCCATACGATAATAATAATAGTACGTAGGTACCTCGTAGAGGTGTATTTCTTTAATAAGTGTAATAACAAACTAGTACCTACATATCTATATTATATAATCAAAGATATGTAGGTATTAGGTATGTTACATGTTGAGAACATCTTTATGAACATAACAAACTTAGGTTGTTTTCGTCAAGAGTTATAAATAAAACAAATTTGTGTAGGGCACTCAGTAAAAACAAAGAAACTTAGCTAAAACTTTTCGTGATCAAAATCAACACACGTAGCCAACTTTACTGTTGATCAACAACAATCATAATATTTGTAACATTAATAACTAAAAAATTGGGACTCAGAATAGTTTTATGAATAAGTACCTATAGGGGGAGTCCGGGAGATTTGCCCAGGTGGGAGACTTGAACCACCTCAAATATTTCGATTCAAATTACGCGCCACAGCCCGCGCTGACAGCTCACGTGATGCCCGCGCGCTCGCCCCGACTACTGGCGACGCCATATTGTCCGCCATTAGTACGACTTAGCGTCCCGCACAGGTAACGTGTTTTCGGTGTTAAAAAGTGAAAATTTATATATTTTTGTAATTTCGTGCTGCTTTGACAATATTTTAGGTAAGTGGTGTTGCTTTATCTTTTTCTATTGGTGAATTAATGCTCTTTTATTATCGGTATTGTATTTGAGTGAATTGTAAATAAATTTTACGTAATCTTTGGCTGCATGTGGTAAAGGGGGGTGCGGGAGACTTGACCAGTACCGTCGCAGGGAGACATGACCAGTGGTTCAACTCTCCCGCTTTGCGCTTGGTTGGTTGGTGTGGTTACTTTTTGTACATGCAATTTTTTCGTTTTCTTTTTAGGTAACGATGCCATTCCAGTACAAGCCCAAAGGGAGATCCACCCGCAAAAAAATAAGTAAGAAGGAGTTTGAAAATGCCATACAGGAAATAAAAAACGGTGCATCTCTTCGTAAAACTGCGATTAAATATGGCATCGATAGGAGCACTTTACGTCGATATAAAATTAATGAACAAAAATTACAGGTTCTTGATGACAAAGGTAGCCAATATAAAAATGCACCGAGTTTTACTATATCGGAAGAGAAAATATTAGTAAATTACTTGTTAATCTCTAG
Source organism: Epinotia demarniana (assembly GCA_945867215.1). Lineage (NCBI taxonomy): Eukaryota > Metazoa > Arthropoda > Insecta > Lepidoptera > Tortricidae > Epinotia > Epinotia demarniana. The sequence goes on from OX244280.1 coordinate 3,791,472, forward strand.
TAAAATGAATTATGGCTTGACGCGAAACGAAGCCATGAAGCTGACGGTGCAGTATGCCACATCTAATTCTAAAAAAATTCCAAATAGTTGGTTGCAAAATGGAGTAACTGGAAAAGATTGGTTTCGAGGTTTTTTAACGAGAAACCCTGAGATAAGCCTAAGGACCCCTGAAGTAACTAGTTTATCACGAGCAACGTCCTTCAATAAAAAAAATGTTACAGATTTTTTTCAAAATTTGAAATCTGTTCGGGAGAAGTATCACTTTGAACCGCAAAATATATATAATTGCGATGAGACAGACTGTACTACTGTACAGAAATGTCCTAAGGTATTAGCTGCCAAAAAAGATAGGCAAGTTGGGCAAGCTACCTCTGCCGAAAGAGGCACCTTGGTTACCGTATGTTTTGCAGTTAACGCAATCGGCAATGTTATACCACCATTTTTTATCTTTCCTCGAGTGAAATATCGCGAAGAATTCGTTGTGAATGGGCCAGATGGTTCAGATGGTGATTCATATCCTAGTGGCTGGATGACCACAAAAAGCTTTATGAAATTTATGGAGCATTTCAAAAAGCATTCTCATGCTTCTAAGGACAATCCAGTCTTATTAATATTAGACAATCATGAGAGCCACGTGAGCGTAGAAGTAATTGACTTTGCCAAAGAAAATGGTATTACCATGTTGACATTGCCCCCACACTGCAGTAACAAATTGCAACCGTTAGATATTGCTGTTTACTCATCCTTAAAATCAAGATACAACACTGCAATGACCAATTGGATGATTTCAAATCCGGGAAAAACAATCACAATTTACAATATCCCCAGTTTTATCAAAACGATAATGTCACAAACATTCAGTCAATCTAACATTTTAAGTGGATTTAAGAGCTACGTATCCATCCTTTCAATCCTGACATTTTCGGAGAAGAAGAATTTATGTGCTCTGCTGTCACTGACAGAGAGAATAATGATGAAGCTCAAGATACCTCTAGTCGCTGCAGCACCAGTAAAGTTGAGCTCGGATTCAATACGCCTGTTGAAGACTCTACCTCGAAGATAACTGGCGACTCGGATACTCCTTTGCAACAATGCCACCACGAGCAATCCGCCTCTGGAATTTCGATTATTGACTTAGACGATTCCGCACTTGCTGGCTGTCAACAAGGTCCGGATGATGCAAATTTAACTACCGATGACACACTTCCAGCTACTCGTCCAACCACTCCCCAAACTTCTTCAGTACCGCTAATATCTAACCAAAAGACACCCAGCGATACTTCTTTTTCACGGTCTCCTTCGACATCTGCAGGTGCAGGGCAGATAATAACTGTAACTCCAGAAATGATAAGACCGTATCCCAAAGCTGGACCAAGAAAAGCAACACGTGGACGACAACCTGGTAAAACCAAAATTTTAACCGAGACTCCAGAAAAAAATGATGACGGTGAGAGTTTGTCAAATACTAAGTCTTTAAAACAAGATCTAAAAACAAACGACAAAATAAAGGAAAATAAGAGTAACAAAACTAAAAGAAGGGTGTTGCAAGACAGTGACAGTGACAATAATGTTCCAATGAGACAAACGAAAACAAAAGCTGCGCCAAAAAAGAGAAAGCTAAACAATAAGAAAAATACTAAAAAACATACGAAATGTGCCCAAAAAGGTAAAAAGAAAAAGGAGAGTGACAGTGAGTCTGAGAATGAACATATTATCCCGTATGCTGATACATCGGATGACGATATTGATGGTACCAACAAGTATCGAGACTCAAATCTTGATACACGTTGGTACTGTTTTGTATGTGAAAGTGAGGCTGTTATGGACATGAGATTGTGTAATTCTTGTAAAAGATATGTCCACGAAGTTTGCGTTGGGTTAACTGACAAGGATGTAGAACATTTTACATGCCACGAATGTTTGTGATGATTTGCAATAGATTAGGTACTTAAAGTGCCTCATAAATAATTATAGTAAAGCTAATAATTTTAAAGTAATTATTGATATCTTAATTTCCTATTATAAATAGTAATATTGTTACTAGTTATTATAAATGTCGAATGTTGACTTCGAAAATCTGTTACGTAGGTATGTGCATAAATGTTACGTACATAGGTATATAAATGTTCACGTAGTTTGCGTTGGATTGACTAGCTGGGACGTAGAATATTAAACATATATGCTATTAATGTTAAACAATAACATTTTCAGTATTACTTACAGTTATCAAAATGGTAAAATTTGTTATTTTAAACTGATGATTGATCTCATAGGGAAAAATACCCATTTTAAGTAATAATAATGTTTAGTTACCTAGATGTGCAATTATTAATTATAGACTGTTGATTGATCTCTTTGAACATTAAAATTTGTTGATTATAGAGTTATAAACAGCTGTTTTGTTTTATTTTTTCCTCATCACCTAGTAGATGGTCAAGTCTCCCGCACCCCATGGTCAAGTCTCCCATGGGTACGGGAGACTTGAGTCAAATATTATTTTCTATAAAAAAAATCATAACATGAGTGGTGTTTATTTTACCAGCACTTTGATAAGGTTCGATGATTTCTAATTAAATTTGGCATCTGTATGTGAAAAATCGAGTCGCTACCACTTAAAGATAAAGTTTTATGTACGTTTAAGTAAAATGGGGTTCAAGTCTCCCGGACTCCCCCTATAATTACATTTTTAGGTTAGGTTATTGTTTATATTGTTCGCGAGTCGTAATAAAAAAGATTTTAGGTACAAACATATTTAATACAAACTTCGAAATGATCTTCACAACAATATAAACTACTCAAGCAAGATACATTATCTCTCCTCATCGCCTTACACCGCTTTTTTCTTATATTTGCATCTTTGGGCATATGAAAATATATCACGTCAGGTGCAGTTTTAATGTTATTTTCACACATAGGGGTAATACAATATTTATAATAAGCTTTTGTGTGCTCTTCCTTTACAATACGTTGATCTTACAAGCTTTAATCACTCACTTTTGATAAAACTGTGAATCAAACTCTTCGTTGTTAATTTATTCTAAGTGCACGGTGACGTCACAAAATGAGCGCGCCAAAATGGCGGCGTTTCAATCGTCCGAAAATGATAGTAGTTTTAATTAATTTTTTTTAGCTCATTTAATGATAGTGTGAAAGTGTTATATTTTTTTCCGGTTTTATAATTACTTATAGAATCGTTTAAAAATATAAAAAAAATACATGAATATACCCTATTAAGGCATCCCCTTAACACATTGAACGCCAAGTGTCGAACACAAATTATACACACATCATCCTCCTAGCGTTATTCCCGGTTGTGCCCGAAGGGTCCGCTTTTAAAGAAAGAAATAATAACATTTATTCGTGACACGCACAAAACGACAATCATTGAATAATAGTTATTTACGATACAAGTGACGAAAATAGGAAATTCGCAAGGAGTGGTGATAAATTAAAACACGACCGAAGGGAGTAATCGATACGAGTTGCGAATTACCTATTCGCACAAGTATCGTACAACGTTTTACTGTATATATGGCTCTTTAACGTTTCGACATATGCATGAAAAGTGCTCTTTTCCGCACTAGTGCGGGAAAGTAGCACCATATGTACTGTAAAGATATAAACAAAACAGGTCACGAAATACTTTGATACCATCTGACCTTCCAACCAGGAAACCGGTGTAATCCCAATTACACCGGTTCCTCACGATGTTCTTCACCGGAAAGCTAACAGTAAATATTCTGTACATGAGTTCCGAAAAACTCATTGGTACGAGCCGGGACTCGAACCCCAGACCGCCGCATGCCTGAACCACTAGGCTACCGTAGCTTCTACCGCAGCCACATAAATACCCCAATAATTAAACACTTAGAAAGTCGAAAAACCCCGACGTTTTCGTTTCAAAGTTCAATATCTCAGAGCCGACTGCACCGATTTGGTTGAAACGCAGCAAAGAACTATCTCGATCAGCTTTCGGATAAAAAACCGCAGTAACATCGGTCCATCCGTTTATGACTTATAAGACCCTTTTTGCGTAGGGGCTTAAAAATACTTCTATACTAGCTGTGCCCGCGGCTTCGTTCGCGACGGATTTAGTCTGTGGCAATGGGGTTGGCCGGGCGAAGGTATTTGCAGATGGCGCCAGCTTAGGTTTTTACCTGTCAGTCCTAACAAAACTGTCAAATTCTTTTTTTTTCGGAATTTCCTTGTTTAGAATCAAGCCGTTTAAGCCAAATCCAGTAGAAACAGGCTAGTGATTAGGTAAAACCTATGATGGCGCCATCTAGTCAAACATTTGACAGTTGCCAACCCCGGATTGCCGCGGGGGCGGATCTCAAATAATAAAGTACCCTATGGACCCTATTTTCATCCGTAGAATAAGATTTCGACATTACACATTTCATTGATTTCATTCCATTGATCCATTCATATGTTTGGGTGTAATTTCACCCCCCATTTCATCCTCTCAGGGCATGATTTCCGGGACAAAAAAATCCTATGTTCTTCCCCGGGACTCAAACTATTTCTATACCAAATATCATCTAAATCGGTCCAGCGGTTTCAAAGGTGAACGAATGTTTTTCACCAACACGATTTGAGTTTCCTGGGTAGTGGAGTCACTCCTTAGAATTCAGCAAGTAATAGAATGCCAAAGGTAAAGGTCATATGAAAAGTATTATCTTATGTTACATTTGTGATGTTGTGAAGGGATGCCTGGCCGGAAACAGGCATCGGTTTTTGCGTTCATTCAGCCCCATACCCTAGGGTTGGAGTCTCAGGTTACTGTCCCGGCGGCGTTCCCACTTCAAACTCTTCCACTCTTCTCGATTTCCTGCAGAACGGAAGGACAACTTTAAGGCTGACATCCCTCAATTCCCTCTCCTCTAACACATCATCATCATCATCATATCAGCCGAAAGACGTCCACTGCTGGACATAGGCCTCCCCCAAAGTCTGCCACAACGACCGGTCCTGCGCCACCCGCATCTAGCGGACTCCCGCAACCTTTACCAGGCCATCAGTCCACCTTGTAGGGGGCCTACCCACGCCGCGTCTCCCGGCACGTGGTCGCCATTCAAGAACCTTTCCGCCCCAACGGCCATCGGTTCTACGTGCGATATGCCCACTGCACCTCTAACACATATGTTTCGTTTAATATACAGTATGGAATATACCTGCACCCGATCTGGTCGAAATCCGGAGACTTCCCCAGGCTGGTGAAAGACAGGGTGGCCACGAGGAGCAAGGAACAGGGTTTCCTCCGGTCCAGGCTACCAGCACTCTCGAAAGACGAGATTACGCTTATCAAAGGTAAAAACTAAGGTGGTAGGTAAAGTCGCCATCAGATATATCAGAGCGGCCGAAGTGCTCACAAATAGGTGTTAGGAAAAAAATATTAAAAGCTATAAGATTTTATACTGTGCCCTAACAGGGTTCAAGTATTGGACTCCAATGTATTGATAGGACCTTGTTAACTGTGACTTGATATCCTATTCGTAACGTGTTTTTATACTTGTTATTAGAAATGTTATTATTTATTAGCCTAGTGGGTAGTGACGCTGCCTACGAAGCTGGAGGTCCTGGGTTCGAATCCCGGTAAGGGCAAATATTTGTGTGATGAGCATGAATATTTGTTTCTGAGTCATGGATGTTTTCTATGTATTTAAGTATTTCTATCTATTATATATATCGTCGTCTAGTACCCATAACACAAGCCTTATTGAGCTTACTATGGGACTAGCTCGATTTGTGTGAGATTGTCCCCTTATATTTATATATTTATTTATATATTTATATATATATTTATTTATTAATTATTGAAGCTTCCGTATTTCACATTTTAAATTTGTAGTTTTAAGAAATTGCTATGTTCAACAGAGATTGATCTGGTTTTAAGATAATATATACGCAATAAATAAATAAATATATATATATATAAATAAACATCTGAAGATGTCTCTAAGGCTTCGACGATAGAGACGGTTTCAGATATTTGTGAGCACTTTGGCCGCTCCGATATATCTGATGGTGGCTGTACGACAGCGTGAACTATCCATACAAACTGTTATGTTATTATTATTATTGTTTTATTTAGTCAATCATATCATCTAATTATATAGTCGTAGACAAATATCTGCATGAAACTCTGTCTAATTATTTCCAGGCTCGGCAGACTTCCTAGGTTTGAATCATTACACAACCTTCCTCGCTTCTCCGTCGAAGAAACAACACCCGTCTCCCTCTTTCGCTGATGACGTCAGCACCGACTTGAGCACCCGCGCCGAGTGGGTGCAGTCTCACAGCACTTGGTTGAAGGTAGGTTACTATACACACCACATACATAGACATTGTATGACCAGTTTGAAAATGAATATGAATTTTATTTATTTGAAATGAAATTTATTTATTTGTAAATGAAAATGAATTTTATTTATTTGAAAATGAAATTTATTTGACGACCGGTTAGCCTAGTGGGTAGTGACGCTGCCTACGAAGCTGAAGGTCCTGGGTTCGAATCCCGGTAAGGTCAAATATTTATGTGATGAGCATGAATATTTGTTTCTAAGTCATGGATATTTTCTATGTATTTAAGTATTTATATCTATTATATATAACGTCATAAATTTTAAATGAAAGGAAAAATTGAAAAATTTAATGCTCCGAGCCGGATTTGAACCGGCGACCACAGGCATTCATGGCCCGTCGCTACTACCAACTGAGCTATCGGAACAATCTGGTTCGGGCACCAAATCCTTCAATCAGTTCCTTCATATAACGCCTTAGGGAGGCGTATGTAGCGACATCTACCAGAAGACTTAGGCTTCTTTACGGCACCAACGTCTCAAATTATGTTGAGAATCGTCAGTAACGATGCGCCACCCCATACTGAAAAATTGAAAAATTTTTTTTTCCTTTCATTTAAAATTTATAATTTTCTTTAGCAGCGTTACTGCTTAAAAACAAATATTAATTTATAACGTCGTCTAGTATCCATAACACAAGCCTTACTGAGCTTACTATGGGAATAGGTCGATTTGTGTAAGATTCTCCCCTTATATTTATTTATTTATTTGAAAATGAATATTAATTTTATTAACTTGAAAATGAAAATTAATTTTATTTATTTGTAAATGAAAATTAATTTTATTTTGTCACAAGCAAGATATCTTGCGACTTGGTGCGGTGGCCGCACCGTCAGACGTAGGAGCGAGAGAGCCTCTATCGCTGTCGCGTATGGCGCAACGCTGTCGCGAATTAAGGTCGCTTTCTGAACACAAAAAAACTGAATCTCTTCAAAATGTAGTAAAAAATTGAGTTGGCCATGCTAAACCGGCTAAACCCTTTGTAAATGTGGTTCAATCATACAAGCGTTATATTACTAACCCATGTTATTATTATGCTAATTTTTACCCCTAACGAAAACACCCTCGTACTGACTCATCTAACATGTATATCTGTGTCCGTCGCATCTTATTTCCCAGTAGAAACAACAACTGGGTGAAGCTTTTTTAAAATCGAAAGTTTTTCCGTCAACATAAGTTAGCAAAAAGCGTACCATCAGCCTAAGTACTTGGCCCACGTATTTACAACCACCTGCCTGAAAGTATCAGGGATGTACTTCCATACTACTATTATAAATGGGAAAGTGTATGTATGTGTTCGTTTGTTTGTTTGTCCGTCTTTCACGGCAAAACGGAGCGACGAATTGACGTGATTTTTTTAAGTGGAGATAGTTGAAGGGATGAAGAGTGACATAGGATTTTTTATCCCCGAAATCATCCCCTAAGGGTGTGAAATGGGGGGTAAAAGTTTGTATGGAGCTGCGATATAAACGAGTTCCACGCAGATGGAGTCGCGGGTAGAAGCTAGTTCCTTACATAATTTTAAAATTAGACTAAACTCTAATCTGTGGAATGGATTGTCGCCTGCGGTATTTCCGGACCGATACGACCTTAAACCTTCAAGAAAAGAGCGTACACCCATCTTAAAGGCCGGCAACGCACTCACAACACCTCTGGTGTTGCAGGTGTCCATGGGCGGCGGTAATCGCTTACCATCAGGTGATCCGTCTGCTCGTTTGCCTCCTATCACGTTTAAAAAAAAACACTGGCTACTATATAAATCACCATTTAATGACATTAATGAATATTTTGCCTGCAAACTTGCTGAAAAATGATAATAACTAAAACTAATTATGATAAATAAACATGCACATTAAAACAAATGTAATAAATATTAAGTATATAATACTATGATATTTTAAATTCTCTGTAAAAATTTACCTAATGTTATTAATTCATTTTCATGGTTCTAAGCAATTTTTGTTGTGTCGGGGTGTTTCAAATTGTATTTTTGTTGACAGTGTGCTCCCTACGGGCTGTATAAAGCCTGCTTATATCTGAACAAGCAGTACGACTACCCTAAAGTCTTCATCACGGAGAACGGTTGGTCCACCGACAAGGGATTACAGGTGAGACCGGCGAACGAAAAAACCGGCCAATTGCGTGTCGGACTCGCGCATCAAGGGTTCCGTACCGTTATCTATAAAAACAGGGGAAAAAACACGTTTATTGTATGGGAGGTCCTTTAAATATTTATTTTATTGTTTTTTAGTATTTGTTGTTATAGCGGAAACAGACATACATCTTCTGTGAAAATTTCAACTGTCTAACTATCACGGTTCATGAGATACAGCCTGGTGACAGACGGACGGACGGACAGCGGAGAATTAGTAATAGGGTCCCGTTTTTACCCTGTGGGTACGGAACCCTAAAAACCATAGAATGCGAGCTCCTTACAAATGCCTACCGAAATACGTGCCTAAAACCCGGTATGCGTGGGACCATTTTGCGGCGCTACAACGACGGTGGCAAACAAGCCTACGGCCCGCCTGATGGTAAGCGGACCCCGCAGCCTATAGACGCATGCAACTCCAAAGGAGTAACATGGGCGTTGCCGACCCTTGATATGTTTGAGGATTGGCCGTGTTGACAGCTGAAGGAACAAACTCCCTCGCTTTCAACACAACGCATCCTCGGGACCTCTGGCTCTTACTTAGACTTCTTTGCTCGCTACTCAGACTTCTATGGTTTTTTCGATCGCTAAGTGAGACAGACATGAAAGAAAAGATGATTAACGAGATAAAAACCGGTCTAATGCGAGTCCAGAAAGCGGTCAAGAAAGGAGAGTAAATTCATAAATTGTGTCTCAAGGGAGAAGAAATATATATTTACGGAGAGGGCGGTAAATTGAATCCCGACCGTAACGAGGGATTCCGTAGAATAATCATGAGCGTAAAGCTGGTTTTCCACCGGAGGGGCGAGACGAGATTCGCGCTCGCGGTGGAAATAGGTAGTAAGTCCCATACGATTTCAATTCTCGCCTCGCCTCGTCTCGCCTCGCCCCTCCGGTGGAAAACCAGCTTAAGGAGGGATTCAAATTGTTACGCCCGAAAATAATTTTAACATTCTGGACTTCTATTCCCTTTGGGTGACTTTGAGCCTTCTTATGACGCCCATTGTAAGCGACCACGTTTCAGTGCCATAGTGCCGTAGTGCGGGTGGCGCAGGACCGGTCACTTTGGCACTCTTTGGGGGAGGCCTATGTCCAGCAGTGGACGTCTTTCGGCTGATATGATGATGATGATGATGGCTTATATAATATCCAGGACACAAGTCGCTCGGAGTACATCCAGCAGTACCTGAAGGCGCTTTTGTACGCCATAGAGGACGGCACGGACGCGCTCGGGTACTCGCACTGGAGTCTCATGGACAATGTCGAGTGGATGGCCGGCACTGGGTAACAAATAACTATATTATACTATTGATCAAATAACGGCGGGTACGACTTTTTAACCGACGAAAAAAACGGAGGAGGTTCTCAAGTCAACGCATATATTTTTTTTATCCATGATCACGCATAACTTTTTACAGAGAAGTCCGATTTCGACAATTCTTTTTTTTATTAGAAAGGGTATAATACCTCGAAGTTGGTCCCATATAAATTTTAAATAAAAATTTCAATTCATTCACTTACTGATTAAAATGTATGACCGCATATGCAGAGAGTAATCAAAAATATTGCATGTAAGTAACTAGTAATAATTAGTTTAGTAATTAACTAAAGTAAGCCACAGAAAATTGAAAAATGGAAACTTTTTAACAAAAAAATTAAACCGCCGAAAAAAACTGGAAAGCAAAAAATAATAATTTCTTATTAAGCTTAATGGGTGAGGACCAAATTCTTGGCCAGTAGTTAGCGTCGTTAATTGGTAGTAGTTAAAAAGTTCCGTTGTGACACGAAAATTAACCATAGAAAATGTATGGCTAATTTTCGTGTCACAACGGAATTTTTTAACTACTATCAATTAATTAGGCTAACTACTGGCCAAGAATTTGGTCCTCACCCTAATAACTAAGTTCTTAAATTAATCTAATTGTACCTAATTAATTTTGAGTCCGGTCGAGACAGTAAAAGAGCTCTCGGTTGGACCTTAATGATTATACTCGATGATTCTTAATTCGTGATCAGGAGTACATTTTTCTAATTCTTTAATTGATACCAAACACGATTAACTTGAAGTTACCTAAAACAGACGTTCTTTTTTCTGAATAATACTGAATAAGGAATCACTTTATAATTCTAAATCATTGTCACCCTAACGGTAATTTGCAAAAAATTGACGTACAGTACGATTACTGTTGGTTAACCACTGACAGATAGTTTGCCTTCATTTAATTTTCTACTTTAATGTCATACACATTAAGTAGTTATTTATAAATCGGTAGACGTGGGTATTTATTGCTTTATTTGTATGACATTAAAGTTGAAAATTAAATAAAGGCAAACAATCTGTCAGTGCAGTGGTTAACTAACAGTAATCGTACTGTATGTGTGTTTGACGTACTACGTATGTGTGTCTACTTAACTTCAAAGAAATGTAGGGTGACCAAACATTCAGTGGATTTTAGTGTTAACATTATCATTAAATTTAATTAACTAAACAGTGATTTAATTGCATGAGACCTCATCCATTGAAATCCGATTAGGTTGTTTATCAATATTTTTTCACTCCTGATCACGGATTAAGAATCATCGTGTATATACACACCCATTGCAGTGAACGGTTCGGTCTGTACGAAGTGGACTTCGAGTCACCGCTGCGGACCCGCTCGGCGCGCCAGTCCGCGCTCGCCTACAAGAGAATCATAAAAACTAGGATAGTAGAGGAAGGCTGGAAGCCTGACAACTTGAACATTCGAATTAGTAAGCAGAGGAGTGAATTATAAATTAATGTGATTGGCAAATCTAACTTACATACAGTACCGCAAATATAAGTTACGACGATGTACCTGCGCCGAAAACATTTTTTGCAACAATTTAACCAATAAGGCAGCGCGTTTGCGCGGGTGAAATCCTCAACGCCCATTGGCCAAAATTTTGCGCGCGACGCCGGCAGCTCCGGCGCCCGCCATCTTGTCTGGCGCCATGAGCGGGAAAGCACGAGTTCACCTGTCATTGCATATTGTACCTTACGTATAGTGCAACAAGGACTTTATTGAAATGGTCATACGTTCGATTTCATTTGGTATGCCGTTCGATATCATTGCCGATGTAACTTATATTTGTAGTGCCTACTTACAATAGTGGGTCACTTGTGTCACACGTGGGTCACTTTTTAAAATGTGGAGTTTTTTTTGTCAGGTTCGTCCCCTTTTTAGCCGACGATAAAAACAGAGGTTCTCAAGTCGACGCGTATATTTTGTTATGTATGACCACGCGTAACTTTTTACAGAGTAGTCCGATTTTGATAATTCTTTTTATATTGGAAAGGACTTTTTATACCTCGAAGTTGGTCTCATATAAATTTCAAAAAAACAAGCCTACGGGTAGGAAAACAGGGGATGAATCATTGTTTGTTTACTCACTGACCAGAATGTAACTATGAACAAACTAGTAATTAGCGCAAAACATAAAATAAATGAAGTATGAAATAAATCAAAATAGCAAGGTACCTACCTATGTAAAAAGTTTGAAATAAAAAGTGTGAAAAAAAGGGAACCACATTCTAAATACCAACCCACTGAAAAGCACTATATATTTTTTTATATACCCCAAACCTATCGTTATTCAGTACCTATCCTGTCTCTATTAATATCTGGGTATTTACTTAGTTTTTATGAATTCCTTTTTTTTTAAATTTGTATGGACTATCTTCTAGGCACGTTAGAAGTCCGCGTTGTAACTATTTTTCTAAGGGGCTCTGTAATTTTGCCTTCGGGCTCACGGGACAGGATAACAATAATAAATAGTAGATTGACCCATTTGCGATGCCGCGGACTCCGTCTCTTTCTTAATGTTCTAATTAGAAAGAGACTGATTGTCTATCTCGCCGCGACAATTTTTTTAATTAAATTGGGCGTAATGTTAAAGCATTATTTACTAGAATAAGGTTTTACTGTTGTACAATGTATTTACACGATAGCATTATATTTATATCTGTAGGTACTAAAATGAACATTCCAATGGTAATAAAGACTGGTAAATTAACGAGTTTTATTGTTTTTCTAATTATTCCGGGCTCGTCATTACAAGCTCTCATTGCCGTATAGCTCAAGCATTTTATTTTCATTAGTATAGAAAAAAATGGAAAGGAAAATAATTCATAACAGCAGCTTTTTTGTGTGTAACTGATATATTATCATATTAGTAATGACGTAGACTCAAAATCCACCAAAATATTAGTCATCAAGAAAATCGATACTTAACCAATTCCTGATAAAAGAGGAAAAATATTAATAAATATTTTAATTTTTGTTTTGTTTAATTTACAGGAGCTCTTCAAGAATAATGAATAAATCACACAAAAAACATAATGGATGTGTCATTTATTTTTTATATATGTACTTCCCGATGGAGTAGGATTCTTGGATAAGGCATCTTAGAATAACATTTGAAAATTAAAAAAACAAAAAACGCTGTTATAAATTAATGTCTGAAAAAAACGTAACTTTCCTGGGGTATTATAACGAACACGCGAGTAGTTCATTTTGACCATTTAGTACGCGTAGTTTCAGCTGCTGACGCCAATACAGTTACCCATCCTGTATTTATATTGAACCTTATTAGAACGCCTATAAGAGCGATGGTACCGACATTCTTATTACGTAGAATACATCGCCATCTATAATTTACGCTGAGAACTACTTGGAAATGCAGTTGTAACAAGGAGCTATCAGTAAGCGTATTATTAATAGTACGCTACTGCACAGTAGATGGCGCTATATTGAGATTTATTGTACCGCTACTGCTCAAGAGATGGCGCTAGCAAAAGGTAACTTTTAAGGTAAATATAATAATAAATTGGGGCGGAAAGGTTCTCGAGTAGCGACCACGTACCGGAAGGCGCAGTAACAACGTTACGTCGGTCAAAGTAATCTATGTATAAATGTTAGTATTGCAATTAAACTTAAATAACTACGTTAGTCTTTATGTAGTAAGGATGTGTTAAGATATATTTGGCTTCTTTGGCTGCTATTTATACTAACTAATAACCATATATGACCGTACGTAAACTTATTACATTCACTGCCAAGAGTCACTACGCGCTACACTCGAAGCCGATCCTGTGGTTTTCCTCGTATGTAGCGGAAAGTGACTACGGCGTAGGTGCCCGCTACGCGGGTTCCTGGCAGTGAAAGTGTTTAAGTGCTGAGAGGTTCCATGCCTGATTAGGGCGCTCTACCATCTCTCTGCCACGACGGCCAGGACACTGGCGGCTGGCGCGCAGCAGTCTGTGCTTAGGAGTCCCTATGGCCACCTTATGTCTCCATCATCAGCTCGGTGTTGCCATAATATCGGCGCTGTCGCCGAACTTAATTAAGTATAGAGCTGGCTCAATCGGATGCCGGCAAGTGCCTAAAAAATAGGCTAATTTCGCCGGTTATCGACCACCTAGTTTAATGTGTCTGTTATCGATCACTTCCATGCGTTGGTCAACTGGAAGGATATTTTTTTGTTTTATCAGATTCCTATTCTTTAACAAGGTACCTACTAAAAATGCATAGGTACGGGTTAAGCAGGGGTTATATTAGAGCCACGCGGTGTTGCTCAACGCAATCGGTTACAGACACATGTATGAACGTGGTTACATAAGCTAAGTCCCGCGTGACGCCACGTTATTTTTTTTTTAATAAATAAATATTAGGGGACAATCTTCCACAAATCAACCTAGTCCCAAACTAAGCAAAGCTTGTACTATGGGTACTAGACGACGATAAACATACTTATATAGAGAAATAAATACTTGAATACATAGAAAACATCCATGACTCAGGAACAAATATTCGTGCTCATCACACAAATAAATGCCCTTACCGGGATTCGAACCCAGGACCTCTTGCTTCGTAGGCAGGGTCACTACCAACTAGGCTAAAGCGGTCGTCAGTACAAAGTACCTAAGCGTTGCGACACGCGGCGTGGCTCTAATGTAACCCCGGCTTTACTGTTTATAAAGGAATGGGTGGGTGGAGATTTAAACATTACGAAAAGTATCAATCATTCATTTACGTTTGCTATTTTAAGATTTCTAAAATCATAAAAACTAACAATAAGCACGTTGTTTGATTGTGACGTCACAAGCAAGTACCTAATCCCTACGAATTCCAAACTGAAGGAGCGTTTTTGACATTTCACAAAAAGCAGCAGACGAATTGACTTTTGTCTAATACCGCATTGGTGTTACCTTCAATAGAAAAAACCTTGAAGCCGGTTGCGTAACCGGCATATTGACCGTATGAAAAGTTTCGAAGGACAACTTACATACCTATGAAAAATGCAAGATAAATAAGAGCTTGTGTAAATTATCTACTCTCATTTCTACACAGCGTATCGTAAATTCTATTCATGAATGTACGAAAACAAAACAATATTCAATAATAGCCACAACATTATCTAACTCGGAGTCCCTCGCGCGAACCGAAATGATCTCATATCAATTTGTGCCCTAAAGCTACATAAACATCCAAAACGCTTGTCCAAAATAAATACATAACAAAACAAATATGACAGCCATCTCAACAATACATTATCCAATTTTAACACTCATTATCTTCGGTATTTAGGGCATACTTTATAAAAGAAAGAAAAAAACAACAATACACAAAATCGGATAAAATACTATGTTTAAACAACACCGCGGGTGGTGGCGCACAATGCACAATAATTCCTTAAACTACAAGCCATTTTCTACCCTGATGCCCCATCAATACAATACAATTTCGTTTAGATAAAGTTGTAAAGCTATTGAGCTTCAATGAGTCGTGTTAGCTACCTACATCATTGTGCTTTTACAAATTTTATTTTGCCGGCCATAGCGACGCTACTATTGTATTTTTCTTCAAAACTGCTCCTGCAAATTTTAGTTCAGGATTTCGCCACTGGCAAATATAAGTTGGTAGTTTAGTGTAAGGCAGATCGCATTCGGTTCGGTAAGTGTTTTGCTAATCGAAAGTAGTTTTTTTTCTTTTTCGTTCAAAAAACGTTAAAAGGAACCGCTGATACTTTTGAGTTTTTTCGAGTGTTTGTGCATACTTGATTTCTGAAGTAGGTAGGTCTCCCATGCAGGAATGGGGATTTCGTTTTCGTTTCAATTTAGAGTTTGCCGAATTATAGGTTCGTCTATTGATGTGGTCTTGATGGGTTGGTTACATTTAGATTGGGCTAAAAGTACCTTATTATTCTTCGGTCAAATTGGGAAAAAGGATATGAAGTACCTACCTATTCATTTTAACCCGTAAACTTGGCATAATTAAAAACCGGCCAAGTGCGAGTCACCCTCGCACACGAAGGGTTCCGTATCTATAAAAACGGCAAAAAACGTCACATTTACTGTATGGGAGCCCCCTTAAATATTTATTTCATTTTGTTTTTTAATATTTGTTGTTTAGTTCAACTGTCTAACTATCACGGTTCATGATGAGGTACAGCCTGGTGACAGGCGTACAGACAGACAGACAGACGGCAGCGGAGTCTTAGTAAAAGGGTCCCGTTTTACCCTTTGGGTACGGAACCCTAAAAATTACGTGGGTTATATATATTTATACTTCGCCCGCGCTGTAGATATAAAAAATAATATTTAAAATATACGCATATAAAGGTGACCAAGTTTGCATAAATACACTAATAGATTTTTTTTAATAATTTGCGTATAAGTATGCATTTAAACTGAAATAGGCTAGTTTTCCGAAAGCACAGCCGACATGTATAGAAACCTAATGTTCGTAAAACATGCCTTTACTTTCAACCTATTAAAAATGAAAAGTAGGAGTGTGACATTTCATCTCATCAAAACCGGTTAACCGGCTAAAACGCATAGCGCGCCTTTCCGAAGGCGGGTGAGGGGGAACATTAGGTGTTGGGATGTAAAATATGAACGGGCGGCGTCATGGGTTTAGATTAGCTGGCGAGGTGAGGAGAGAGACTCCTTATAAAGCGTAAGTGTCATGTTGGCGACCAAATGTCCGATTTTCAGGGCCTGAAGTTGGTATTTACTTAATTATTAACGTCTTTGTTTCTATACATTTATACTCATCATTATCCTCCTAGCTTTATTCCCGGAAGTGCCCCTAAAGGAGCCCGGGTCCGTTTTAACACCTAAAAAGTTTTACGAAAGCGACTGCCATCTGACCTTCCAACCCAGAGGGAAAACTAGACCTTATTGGGATTAGACCGGTTTCCTCACGATGTTTTCCTCCACCGAAAAGCTAACGGGAAATATTCCGTTCATAAGTTCCGAGAAACTGATTGGTACGCGCTGCGGGATTCGAACCCACTACCGCCGCTTGACAGCCGCATGCCTGAACCACTAGGCTACCGTAGTAACATTTTAATACTAGATGTCAAAAAAAGTCTGTTTTCTACTTCACGTTCACTACTGCTTCTTTCACTATGAGTACCTAACAAGAGATATTTGATAGTTTTTTTTTCGGAAAAAGTACCTACTCGTACTAATGTATCTAATTATGTTATCTAATTTAAAATATAATTATTCATCCTCCTAGTGATATTCCCGGTTGTTGTCTAAACGAACCCGGGTCCGCTTTGACACCTAATCCTAAGATTTGGCATAGGCATTAGTTTACACGACAGCGTCTGCTACCTGACCTTCCAACCCAGAAGGAAAACTAGACCCTATTGGGATTAGACCGGTTCTCACGATTCTCCTTCACCGAAAAGCTAACGGTAAATAGTCTAAATCATCATCATACACTATTTGAAATAATGATCCGTTTTGATTAAATACAATTAACACCGATTCTCGCTTGTTTCCGTGCGCAGGCTGATGGACGGTATAATATAAAGCTTAGAACAAATTATCGGACCTGCCCGGACGCGGCCGCGACTGATAGGTAAATGTGGCGCTGAAAAAAACACCCAGAGCGCGCCAGATTTCTGTTGGACGTCCGAACGCTCAAGGTCAGCACAAGATTACGTCCACGGCTTACCTCCGATAGTTAGCACAATTCAGTGTATACTCATTATCTAGATAACTATAAGTCGCAGCTGTGAGCCGCGTCCGATAATTTGTTCGCAGCTTTAGGCATGGCCAGACGTCCGAGCGTGGCGAACGGCAAAAAGACAGCCGCGTGATTTAAACCCGTGTGGACAGTTACAGCGCCTAGTGTATACGGCCACAAAAAAAAAGGTTTTTTGAGATTATTGCAGATAGCGATTATAACAATTTTCAAAAAATACTGTCTGCAATATGGCCATAACTCTAAGTAGATACCTATATGTGAGGCCCTGCTCCTTAAACACCACAATTCAAAATGTATGATATTTGAGATTATTACAGATTGCGATTATCAAAAAATTCAATCAATAGGTACTTACTGTCTGCAATAGTACCCATATGTGAAGCTCCTGAAAAAGTTTGCAGGTTTTTAGATGTTTGTATGCCTTAATGGCAAAACATAGTAGTACATCATTTAAAGTTTTTGTTTTTGGACCATCCATATACGTATGTTTATAAATAAATGATTTTGACGTTTGTTTTTAATACATTTAGCTATTTGACGCTCTATGTAATGAGAACCAAAATATGCTAAATTGAAACGTTCTTGACCCTAAATAAACGGGTTTAGCCCCTAACTGCCGCGCACTAAACTCGCAGAACTGACACGCGATTTCACGAAATACTGTTTTTTTTAATGTGGCTGTATAGCAGTCACAAGGCGACAGGATGTACGATGTCTTTATTAAAACATCCTCCACAACTCATGCACTCGAAGCATGCACTGGATCTCATCAGACTCATCACTAAATAGCTGTCTCTTTCAAATTAGAAAACTTTCACGCTGAACATATCTTGTAAACATACTACTTAATGAGAAGCCTCCTCCACACTCTCCCGCGGTATACAGCTTCCATCAACCGCCACAATACGGCACTACACACATGCCTACACCCACACCTACACACACGCCCCCCTGACAATGTCTCAAAACTTCCCCCAAGAAATCCGCTAAGTAACACGGTTCATCATGGATATGAGAAGTTAGTCTGTTTGTGGTTGGCTGGTAATGTAACTACAACTTAGAAAAGTTGAAAAACCCCCGACATTTTCATTTCAAACAGATT
Source organism: Epinotia demarniana (assembly GCA_945867215.1). NCBI lineage: Eukaryota > Metazoa > Arthropoda > Insecta > Lepidoptera > Tortricidae > Epinotia > Epinotia demarniana. The sequence goes on from OX244280.1 coordinate 3,810,111, forward strand.
TTGATGAAACATGGTTAACAACACTCGGGATAAATTATCTATAACACAAAACAAACCTCACTCAAATCGGTCCATCCGTTTGGGAGCTACGATATCACAGACAGATACACAGATACACAGCAGCACGTCTCGACATACTCTCGATTTTTCTCGCACAGTTAGTAACTATTTTTAACCCCCGACGAAAAAAGAGCTAGGGATGTTATAAGTTTAACGTGTCAGTCTGTGTATTTGCACGGCTATCACAAGACGGCACGCGAGCTCTCTCGATTTTTCTCGCACTATCCGTCTGTCTCTTATTAGAACACTTAGAACGAGAGGTATAGTGCGAGAGTATGTCGCGGCCGTCTCATGATAGACGTTCAGGGGGTGCCCAGTACATCGCACCGAGCGACGGATGAATTCCAGGTGAGTCTCCCGAACACTAGATACTTTACTTACCTATTTTGTCGAAGGAACTACCTAAAACACGCTACAGAGCTTATACGGGGCTATTTCCTCCTTTGTCCTCTAATATTTATTTATTTAACATTGAACACTTCTTTGTCATTTTTATATCGATTCAAATGTAATAAACAACCCGAACAAACCCGGGCGCGCCTTTAGCTAGTACACAACAAACAAATCCAATTTTGTAATAGCCGTATTAGGTACTCTTGCGTTCATATCGTATGAAAATGCCTTTTACATATTTTCCCTCTCTCATTGGGCTTTGATGCTGCGATCGAGATTCTTTTAGCCTATTTGGGGTAAAGGGGATGTATTATTATATCATACCTACTAGGTTTTACCCTTACTTTGCGTGGAATTATTTAGGGGACATTCCTACCGAAATCGACCTTTTTTTTAATATCACGTCGGTGGTACACAAGCATACGGCCCGCCTGATGGTCAGTGGTTTCAGACCCCGTATCATAGTCGGGTTTATCACACGATAAATGACAAGAAAGAGCGTCTGTCACTGGTTGATACCGTTGGATAGAACTAGACGACGCTCTATAATCTTGTCACTTATCGCGTGACAAGGCCGACCATGATACGGGGCCATATGTGTCACATGCGCGTTGCCGACCCTTTAAGATTTATTCTTTCCTTGAAGAACCCCATACTGTAGTCCCTTGGGAAAACCTCGGCAGGGAACTCGGAAGCGTTCGAGAGAAATTTTTTTTTGAAACCGTGCCTCAAGACCTAGTACTAAACCATAAATAACGCTATTCCTAAACTCAGCAAAGTCTGTGCTATGACGATTCACATATTTTGGTGCTTGAGAGGTATCCAAATCGCTCGCCTTCGGCTCGAATGGTAAATGCACGAATAGCAAATGCTTGCAATTTATGGATAAATATTTGAAGACGCGTCCCACTCCTACTTACGCTATAGACAAAACACAAAGTAAGGTAAATGTTCTAATTTAATTAAGGCTCGATTAAAATCTGTAATATTAAAAGTCTGTTAGTGGAGGTATTTTTTTTAAAGAGATTAGTCGCAACCACGACCTCTTTCCATCCCAATAGCGGGAAAAAAGTTTTTTTAAATTTCCATAAATTATCTAACTTTCCCATTGTGTTAGGTACCACCATTAAAAGTAATTCGAACATAAAATATAACAGCTAGGTATTTCTAACATCGAGCGTCAAAATTACAACTGCTAAAACCAGGCTAAACGATCTTTCTACAAAAGTAGTAGGTAGGTAGGTACACTAGGTACCTACTTAAGTCTTAATTTATCTGAACCGTAATTTATAAAAAGTCGGTTGACGAAATAAAAACCAAACCAAACCAACGTATAGAGACTTAATTGCCAAATAATTACATTATTCCAAACATCTGTGAACGCGAAAATAGTTTCAACAATTTAGTGTCTAAGTACCTCCGCGTAATTGCTTTAGGCTCACAACATCGATCGCGCCTTTCAGAAAACAAAGTAACCTATACCATCGTAGACCACCCTAGGTTTCAATGAACAAGGGTGGTTTTTGCGTGAATTAATGTGGACTATAGGGTTGTTTTTTGAGGGAAAGGGATGGGTGTTCTAGGGTACGGTTGGCTGCGTCGCTAAGGGGTGGTTCTGCGAAAGAGTGACGCCCCTATTCTAAGGGTAGCTGTCAGTCGGTAAACGTTTCTCTTAGTGGACGGGAGTGTTTTGACAATATTGACAGGATTGACAGTGTAGTGATGTTGTGACTGTGTTAGTTTGAGAGGATTTTTGAGATTTGATGTTAAGGTATGTTGTAGGTCGTGTTGAAAAAGGTTTTGGTGTTTATAAAGATTGACATTGTATTTATACCATATCTCTGGATATTATATTTAAAACGTGATACGTAAGTATGTCATGAATGTGTCTGTAGGCTTAGAAACATTCTTATACTCTTGATATTAATGTAAAGTTCCTATAGATTTTGTCACATTTTTTGTTTAGATATCTATATTAATAATGTAATGTTTAGGTATAGTTTTGTCTATTTATCCGTATATATGCGATGTTAACTGTACACGCGGTTATTACTATCAAGTATACGACAGTTTCGTTTAAAGAGTAAAAGTTGTAAAGTGAGTCAGAACTGAGAAAGTGAGATAAGGTCGTTGCGCCGGTTAGCGGCCACCTAATTTAGTGTACCCGTTTGCGACCACTCCAATGAGCTAGTGCACTGAAGGGATCATTGTAAAACTTATCCTTAACCAGAAGTAGGCACTGCGAAACGAAATGGAAACAAGATCAAATTATTCTTATTTGAGGAAACAAAGTCTAAATTCAATATAGACGGAAGCGTGCTTAATTTTGTCCGGTTAATATCAGGCATATGTCATATGCTTGTTTTTAATTGTATATAAAAATAAGAGGAGATCGAACCAAGCTTTATCATGCTCAACCATAACCATCGCTTCGCTCAGGTTCATCTTCCAATGGTTTCGGTCTTTAGACTCTTCCTCCGAGTTAGGTATCTATACTATAACTTCATGAGATACGTATGATTTTAGACCGATTAAAAACACAATTAATAGATAATATTGGATTTCTCAATTATTTATTATATTCAATATAGTATGCAAAAAAAATAGAAAGGTTTTTTTATTTACTGTTTCGAGCCAGAATCGAGCCAGTGACCTTCAGCCACACGCGGCCAGTCGGTAATAAGAGGGAACTGGCAAAGTACCCATAGTAAAATGTGGAATTTATAGCTATTATATCTCCTTACCGACCTTGCATCCTAAAGATTAATAGTTTATCCAAAATAATCTATACCTAACTACTTACTCGGAAACGGTTCACAAACCTTTCGCATAAAAAAAATAATTTTACAAAGTTTCATTTCTTATACCTGTTTTTTTCTGAAATCGGTACTAAATCTGACACGATTATTTATAAAACAAACGTCACCCAACCTAGGGCCCTACACATTTTTAAAAGACCAGTAAAGAACAGGTTCATGAAAATTATTCAAAATAAAAACATACGGTTTCAGAAACTGCCCACTACAGTATGTCACCGCCGACGGGCAGACATTTCACACGAATACGTTGTCATTCAGCAACGATGGCAACTACGGATAAATAAGAAAATGAATACAATAATATATACTTTTGTGACCGGTGAAGTTCAACTTTGAAATGTAATGAGCTGTCGAAAAATACAGTAATAATCAGTACATTGTACAACGACGTTGAAAATATATTTTTGTGATCAACAGTCTATTTGAAACCCGCCACTACAGCGAAGAGCTTAGATGATTCGAATTTATAATTATTTGCCGTCATTACCGTCACACAATGTTTTTCATCACATTTAAGAGAAAACAAATACATTTGAAGCAAAATGAATGCTAATCGCAATAATACATTAATCACCTAGGGCGGTATTACAAAGAATGTCTCCGATCAAAGGACTCCCGAGAGGTTTACAGCTTGGTTTAAAACTTATGATACTTACTCTTACTAGCTTCTGCCCGTGACTTCGTCCGCGTGGAACTCGTTTATATCGTGGCTCTATACAAACTTTCGCCCCCCATTTCGCCCCCTTAGACCTTTTCCTTTATTGAGTAACAAACATCCGAACGTCTAAACTTTCGCATATACGAGTATAATATTAGTAGGATTATCCTAAAAAAATACCCCAAAGGTATGACTTCGGGATGAAAATTGGCACGCAGCCAAAGTCACGGGCAAACACTAGTCAATAATGCAACGAAAATGTTTTGAAGTCACGTAAAACTCAAATTGAATAAGTAGAGCGCCAGGATGTGAAAAAGGGCCTCTAAAAGTGGATTGGCCCGTTTAACATAGTATCGGTTAAGGCCATAAAATCGGTTAAGCCATAAACGGCATGGTTAGATGGTTTAATTATTGAGTGAGTTTTGACGCAGTGTCGTAAAATTACATTACAAAGTCAAATGGATAACCCTTTACAGCTAAGATGCGTTAGCGGCGCCTGTCACACCGCAGCAAGGCTCTTTGAAAAATAAACTATGTAAATCCGGAACGCATAATTTTTGACATATTTTAATATCTGATGAGATAGATAGATAGATGCTTACGGGAATAAGTCAGCATTTTGCACGACAAGCTTTTTTTTGTCATCTAAATATTAAATAAATAGTTCTATTTATTTATTAAAAAAATAATACAATAAATACATATTAATTAGGTAACAATCTTGACACAAATAGAAAACTATCCACATAGTAAGCTTAATAAGGGTTGTGCTATTAGTACTAGGCGACGATATATTTCAATAGATATAGGTAGGTACTCAAAATACATACAAAACATCCAAGAACATATTAATTCTTATCAAATAAATAACTAAGTATTTGCCGTTACCAGGATTTCAACCTAGAACCGTCAGAGTTGTATTTTGGTTACTACCCACTAGCCTAAACCGGTAAATATAAAACTAGCTTCCGCCCGTGACTTCGTCTGCGTGCACCCGGGATAAAAAACTATCCTATATTTTAATCCAGGCTATAAACTATGTTCCTGCAAAATGTAATCCAAATCGGTCGTGCCGTTTAAGCGTGATTGAGTAACAAACATCCAAACATCTAAACATCCAAACATCTAAACATCCAAACATCTAAACATCCAAACTTTCGTATTATAATATTAGTAAGTACTCGTAGGATTTCGGTGTGACAGCGAGCCTGATTAGCATGTAAGGGGTTAGGCCCATTTTCCGGCGTTAAGTTGTGATGCTATCGAGGCAGCTGCCTTTACACGTCATCCTGACCGCGTGCCGGTGGACGGACGCCTTTACACGCTATTATATCTAATGAGCACATTGGAGGTTTTATTTAGGTTGAAATACTGTATAAATGAATATTGGTTGTAAATTCTCGACGTGTTTTCCCGGCAATGTCGCTTGAAGCACTGCGACATTGCCGCAAAACACTCATCCTTAAGAAGAACTCTCGATGAGTTGGAAACATGTCGCCTGTAGTGACATTTAATAGGTAGGTACGCGAGTTTAACCATGGATTCATTAGTAGTATTTTAATTTTGTCTCACGAAAGGCGGATATATATATAGCGGTTCAAATAAATAGGAATCAAATCAATATCAAATATTTATACTGAAAGTAGGCCACGAGATGACTTTTAAAAATTAAACAGTAATTTATATGATAAAATAAATCTTGCAATTATAACCGTATGAAAATTACAAAATTAAGTTAAAAACTACTCAATGTAACTATTATTATTGCATATACACTTTTACGGAAATCAGCCTAGTCGAAAAGTGAGCTAGGGTTGAATAAGCGTTGAAACGGTAAATGATTCCAGTGTTTTTATATAATTTAACATTTTAAATATGTTTGTTAATTGAAACTTTATTTTACAATAAATCTTAATGCCACTAGCATTAGATTTGGTTACACTTAAATATTTTTTAACAAATAAAACGCGTTTTTAAACTTTTTAATCCACCGCAGGTGCATTGCCAGCTCAAATTTCTAATTAATTCATATTTTGCCAACAGCCAACCGCCGTAAAAAGTTAATCGATTCGGTAAAATATCGATTACGCCACGCCGTCGGTGTGATTCTATCTGAGGTATCGAGTTACCATAGATAAGCGTGGGAGGTTTTTACTTCGTTTTAGGCCTCCAACACACTGGTGCGGCCTGCGGTGGCGGACAATGGTATATTTGACAGCTACAAGTATACTATTGACCGCCCCAGTCTGTGCGAGGTCTTAGTAGAGCGGTTTTTGTTCCAAATTCAAATTTAGATTCTTATAATGCGACAGAACTGGACAGAACGTTAACTTTGCTACGACAGGAACCTAATACTCAATACCTAATCGTAGAAGTATTCTCTAGTTGAATCTATTAATGTCAACTGATCATCAGTTGTAGGTAAGTCGATTCACGTTAAATTAAATTCTTATTAAAAGTAGTGAACAATAAATTATTTTTCTCTTCTGTTTATTTAAGAGCTAAGCTCTTGTCGGTGTAGCTCAAAGTAGGCCCTCTATCTACTCCGATCCCAGGCAACCTCTTTGACATCTCGATACGACCTAACATCAACTCTTTTTTTGAGCTGCTATACAGGGTGTCCCAGAATTTGACGTCAAGCCGTAAACGGATGATAGACCAAGTCATAACAGTTGTCATAAAAATACAAAAAAAATCCAACTCATGTTCTTTAAAAATTATGGTCACTTTAAAAATTCACTAAAAAATCCACACCCTGTATGTAGTTTATTCTAGGTTTTCCTCTGATGTTTTCGAAGTTTGTCAGTAACTAAGTACCTGGTTTGCCTCACTCTATTCAGCACTTCTTCATTGGTTACCCTCTCTCTCCAGCTAATTTTCTCCATTCGCCTCCAACACCACATCTCGAACGCTTCTAATATCTTCTGGGTCAAGGTCCATGTTTCACTTCCGTACATATATAAATTATTCATACACTCAGATAAGAGCATTCATCCTTACTTGTCTTATTTGGTAAACATCATTCTAACCTCAAAATGTATCTTTTTAGACTATAGCAGCTATTTTATCGTAAAAAAAGCGTTGCTAGACAAAAAATCGTGAAGTGATGTCCGAAAAGTCGTCTCGGCATGATCTAATTACTCACAAAATTGCTATTCTATCCTAAAAAGATGCATTTTGAGTTTAGAATGTTGTATTATTGTATTAATATTTTTACTCACCACAAGGTATCTATTTTGTAATCTACACAAATTGTGGAAAAATAGGATCATCAGTTGGCAAACCTTAATAACAAGCTTTCTTCTAATGGCAATTGCATGCTATTCTGTTAGAAGTTATACTTAATTAGGATTCTACAAGAAAAACGAGATAATATCCTTCAGTTAACCAACTCATTTCAGTGGTCGCAAACTGGCTCACTAAACTAGATAGTCGCAATGTCACTACACATCATTATTTTAGCAGACAAATTACGGACTTTAACCTAACACAATCCAGTTACCTACATTATCGCTTAAAACATAAAGTTAACTTTATGACAGGGTGTGACCGAAGCGAAAAAAATGTTAGAACTAACGACGCCACGACATGTCATCGCGTTTACGGTTGATATTTTTACTGACCTTTAGAAAGGTAAATTAATTTATTCATTTATAAACTATATTGAGTAATTTATGATTTCTAACTGACTACATTTTGATTAGCAGACTAAAATAATGAGAAAATATGCTTACAGTTCAAATTATATAAGATAAACTAGGAAGTCTGTGCATGTAATGCAAGGTTTCTAAACACTTTTGCTGCCAAGAATTCCTATGCGCTACGCTCGTAGCCGATATCGTGGTTTTCCTCGTATGTAGCGGAAAGCGACTACGGCGTAGGCGCCCGCTAGGCGGGTTCCTGGCGGCGAAAGTGTTAAAGTGTTGTCCATGGACCCCTTAGGGGTCTGTGACATGACTGTCCACGGCAAGTTGGTTTACTCTTAGCGTAGATAAGGTGTAGATGAAACAGGTTTTTTTTCCAAAAAATTTTTAACTGTGGTCCTCGGTATTTTTGAAATTCTGAAAGTGGTCCAAGCCTAACAAAGCTTTAACAACCATTTATGTAATGGGAATCAGACTGTACAATATACTCTGGACGATGAAATAAAGCATGTTCTAGACATGATAAAACTATACTACTGCCAATGGCTTGCTATACCATTGACGAGTTTTTTGATAGCCACTAATCATTGGCTCAATTGCGTATCTAGTCATCAGGACTAGATTACTATTGAACGGGCAATATTTGTATAGAAATATTTTTTTTTGAAATCACGATTTGGAATATAAAGGTTTATATGTGAGTTAGATCACATGTCTGGAAAAAATCGTGTCATCGTATTTTCTCTATTTTGACCCGAGCAGATCTCGGTCGCCCAGGGACTTCATGAATTAATTAAATACAAAATACAATTAGTATCACAAAAAGATACACATTGAAACTGTAGAAAAATATGCATTATTTTATTTGTTCCTTAAGGCAATTTAAAGCTACTAATATAATAACGCTTTTATAAAAACTTTTTGTCACAACTATGGACCTAACCTAATAGACTCAGTATTTCTTGACCAAAGCAGCTATTTGCTTAATTTTCCATACAAAATTTAGTACAAATTGCAAGTGTGTCGTCATACTTTTACATTGAATTACGTATGAATCGTTTCGGCTGCCACCAGTAAGGTCCGTCTTTAACTATTTTTTTTGGGGTAGGTAATATTTATGTTCTTTAATTGTAGTTTTTGAACATTTGTTCCCCTCCAAAAACTGGTCTCCAAAAGCCTATCGCATCCACGGTACTGACATCCAAGGCAGTGTGTGTGCACAAAATTGAAAGGCCCATTTGTACTGGCCGACGCCATTTTAAAACCTGCCACATGAAATAACCCGTATATACCACTCTTAATGCTCAAAACGTGTTCGTTAAACATCCGATCGCGTCCAATCAAATGTAAAACGTTTGCTGGCGGGCTATTCACAAGCATCTCTCATCTACTTCAACTCTAGTTTAACTAGATAGAGATTGAAAAGTTAATTAAAACATATTAAATTAATGGGTCTTAGCTGTCCCCGTGTGGTGTCGGTTTAGAATAGCACCGCTTTTCTCCCTGTGGGTGTGGTAAGACCCGACTAAGGGAGCAGGGATGAAGTGTGTTGTGGGCGATGGGCTAGCAACCTTTCACTGCGATATCAGTCTCGAGGATTTTTGTAGTGAAAACTTCTTTAGCGGTGCTGGCCACTATTTGCGATGGGGAAAAATTGTTAAACTCGCCACAGGTTTAGGAGCGTAGGAGGTCACGTGACCGTAAGTAAGGTGAGATATTCGGGACGAGGCTTGGGAGCGGGAGGGGGGAGCGGCGCTGTGCACGTCAAGACAGTCGTTGCTCGAAACTGAACCTTAATTGTAGTGCGCTAGGTCAAAACATCCTTTGAACTATTTCGTGTGCTGTTAACATTAATTTTGTGGTTAAAATACATACAGAATGGAATGCATTGCATGTAAGACTCCTATAACTAGTGGTATTGAGCTTTTAAGGTGTGTCTAAGTTTTCACTTCTGCCAGGACTCCCGGAGTGCAACCCGGTCTTTTCTGTAAACACAATTTCGTTGTTTTCGATATTTTTTCAAGTGAAAACTTCTTTGGCGGCGCTGTGCACTTTTTTGGGGTGGGGATTTTTTTTGGGGGGTGTTTTATTTAGCAAAATTAAAATTATTCACGTTTTCACTTCTGCCAGCAGTCCCTGAGTGCAACCCGGTATTTTTTTGTTGATTCATAATTTTTGACTACAGCGATGTAAAGTCCCTATGGTCAAAAATGTGGTAAGTAGAGATGTAAAAGGTGTTTAAATGACTAACATTTCATAATACGTGATCGGAGACCGTAGTACACTGGTTTGCCTGAGTTGTTAAGCTTTATGAACGGCTCTGAAAACGTAACTGAATTCATGTTCGGAAAACTGTCCAGTCGGTAGCTATCTCGGCATCGAAGTGACAGATTTGCGGTTATTTCGCTGAAATTAGCATTTAATTTAAATGTGCTTCCATGAAAGCTTGTTGTGCTTTTAGTGTAATTTAGTTGATCTATTGATGATACTATTTTATTCAGATTCTGATTTATTTACTGACTAGCTTCCGCCCGCGACTTCGTCTGCGTGGACAAGGGATAAAAACTATCCAAGCCATAAACTATCTTCGTGCAAAATTTCATCCAAATCGGTTGAGCCGTTGAAGCGTGATTGAGTAACAAACATCTAAACATATAAACATCCAAACTTTCGCATTTATAATATTAGTAGGAAAAAACAAGGAATATAAGTAGAGGCAAACAATAAACGGCCTATCGCTAAAGAATTATGGGTCAGTTCGTAGGCGCTTTCGCTACTTAGCGGGAAAACCACGCAATCGGCTACATTTGTAGCGCGTAGCGATTCTGGACAGTGAATGTGTTAAGAGTATTTAATAACATTGCCATTAATGTCGTTGACAAACACACGAAACAGTAAATAAAAAAAGCATACTGAGATAATTTAAAATCAAGTAAAAGCTCACTCGATACATTGCAGGCCTAGGCCGGCAAAAGATAGTCAACTAAAGGATTAAGCTCGTACACAATTTCAAATAACAATATTGATTTAAACGTACTCGATTGTCACACATGTATTTACTAAACAGGACTTACATAATAAAGATTAAGGCGCCGTAGGTTCATGGTCTTCTCTCCCTCTCACTGAGCATAAGCGTGAGCGAGATGGAAGTGCGTGCTCGGAAGCGCGGAAATCATGTTTTTTAATTTTAATGTTTTGGCCGTTTAAATAAATAAAAAAGTAAACACTGACTTCTCTCAAACATGATATTGCCGATTTTTAGAAGCCATTTTAATATTTTTAGCTTTTGTGCATAATTTGTAACAAATATTTGAAGTGTATTTTAGACCCTTTTAGACCTATGTTCGTGATTTTTTTCTATCGAGCGAAAATTGCTTAATCAAGTTTCTAAACACTGATTTCCCTGCAAAAAAGCCCCAATATTACTATTCGTATTTTTTACCATATTATTATAAACAGACGCATTATATTGTTTCAAAAACACTGTTCGCTTAACTTCGCTGAACCTACGGCGCCTTAATTAAATTAAACTCGTGCAGCGAGTATGATAGCCGATACGCTAGTGTGCTCGCGACCGAGGCTGTTTATGGTCACATCGGAACCGTTGCGTAACCGTTAGATATAAAAAATAAACTAGCGGCTCTTTGAGATGTTAGAACTCGAAAAACTGTCTTAAAAAAACATGAAGTGACTCGACAATAAAAAGTTGAAAATCCCCCCACATTTTCATTCCGAAGTCCAATCTCTCAAAAACGGCTGAACAGATTTTTATGAAACATGGCTAAGAACACTCGGGATAAAATTATCTATGACACAAAAAAACTGCATTCAAATCGGTCCATCCGTTTGGGAGCTACGATACCACAGACAGATACACAGACACACATATGTACTCAGATACACAGACACGTTAAACTTATAACACCCGTTTTTCGTCGGGGGTTAATTGACAAACCTGCTCACAAAATTTCACTAGAATCGATTGAGAATTGCGCCCTCTAGAGGAGAACAACCAGACAGACATCGGACACCAACCCCTCTATTCTGTAACTTGTTTTAAGCTCACCTCAACGCTCACCCACAAATATATCTTGACACCGCGATGCGTAGTAACTAATGGTAGGTAGAGGTCTAGTTTCGTGACGGGTGACCGGCGGGGTGAGCCGCATTAGCGCGTAACGAATAACAGCCGAGGCATGCAAACGATCTTCGTTCGCTTCGTTCGAATATACGATTAAACTCCGTTTAGTATAAATAATGATAGTGTTTGTGGTTTTTCATAATTCGAGTGTCTAATATTTGCTGGCACTTTACGAGTACATATATTAATTGACAAACCCTTCAGGGAGTACAGCGACCACTTTACCATATTGTCTAGATATATGCCTAATTGTGTTACAGTGTTAATTGCACTATGCTAGCCTTGCTTATTAATTTTGAAAAGTGATCCCTTGTCACATCATTAAATGACATTATGTAGGTACCTATTTTTAAAACTTCGTCGGTGGTAAAAAAGCGTACAGCTCTGTACACTACATAATTCCGAAGTTCGATGTTCCGCTGAAGGGGTTTTTGACTTTTCTAGATATAATGCTGACCTAACCTAACTGCGTCCAAATTTTCGTAAATGGGAAAATGGCAAACAGAACTTAGATTTTTCGTAATACTTAATGATGGTTTTGGATTCGCAATGAACTATATGTGTCTGAAATAAATACAACCAAGTCTATATTATATCAAATGAAGATTATATATTTATAAGACTAACATTCTCAGTTGACGCTCGAATGTTTAGTCAGACGACGGTTCGCTATTCGGCATATTCACGTTTGTAATACGTAGGGCCATTACTCGAGGGTTTTTACTTGAAAAGTGATCATAACTTTAGCATAGTAAAACCTATTTCTACACAACAAAGTCACTTATTCCATATTATCGTCATTACTCTATTACACTCAAATCCGGATATAAGACAATCCCGTTTTCTTGAAATACATATTACTTAATGCGATTATTATCATTTTTAAGACGACAATCCCTTATTATTTATGCAGACCCTCCGGAGGGTCCCTAAGGGTCTCACAATAACGCACTTAAGGGTTCTGCATAATGGAAGACGTCTTTTAGTGAAAGGAAGTTTTTAGTAGAATTGTGAATATTACGCTGGTAATTTGAGGTAGAAATTAGGGTGGAGCCGGATTTCTCTTAGGGCGGCACCAACTTGCTATTACAGACCGATCTACGTTAAGTATGGCGCCGGCGTCATATAAACTTGTCAAACTTTCCACAAATTCCAATTTTAACAAACATTGCTTACGATTACAGACGGTTTGGTGCAAACCCCCTTAAGTATATGTAACTACCCAAGTTTTATAAACCGTTACTTTAACTTTATATTTTGTAGGTAAGGTAAATGTCCCAATACTCGACACCTATTGTTGATTTCTATTATTATATACGATTGAAAGTGTCATACTGTATTAGGTCAGTGACGCGCACTGGGGCGTTTAACTTGCATACCTACGTTTAGGTTGAATTGTTATTAAAATACAGTTCATTGCAAACTAAACTATCTTATTACGTTCAATTTTGCAGTATTTAAATAAATATGCCATTATGTCTACTAATAAATAATAATTGTTGTATTGTTATAATTCACGGATTAACTGTCACTATTAAACATCAACTTACATCACTCACAAAAGCTTAAATTCAAAAAAGCCATTAATATATTGCAGGACTAGGCCGACAAAGTTATTTCGGTATTATATATTATGTAGTTCCAAACTTGCTCTCTATATTGCTAATCTTATGAGGGGTGACCAATCAATCTAACAAACAAGCAATGTCATGAAGTCATGATCAGTCAAGTCCTGACAAAAAGATACAGTAAATGCCAAAAAAATCGTCCATGCGGCAAATCTAAACCTACCATTCATAACTTCCCTAGCCTTCAATTATGATCATCATATATATCGAAGACCTTCACTGATGGACATAGGCCTCCTCCAAAGAGTGCTACAATGGTCGGTTTTGTGCCCATACGGCTGACTCCCGCGACCTTTAATAGGTCATCGATAATAATGGTCTCCAATAATGTACTACTTTTCTCCCCAGGCCAGCAATGCACTAGTCACCATGGATTCCCCCCTCTCCTCCCAAGACGAGCGCGACATCGAAGTGAACGTCGTCTCCGGGGCCTCCAGCCCCGACATATCTCCTTCTAGAAGCACGCAGAAGAGTCCGTTCTATGAGTTGAAGAAGGATAAAGAAGAGAAGGCGACGGGAAGCGCGCCATACACTAGTTTTTCGATCAGTTCGATATTGAATAGAACGGAGCCGAGGAGGGAAAGTAATGTGCTCGAAGCGGCGTTGGCGGCGAACCATTTTGGGAACAATGACGCTATGCTTTCGAGGTGAGTTTGATTGTTTTATATAGATTACTACTAGTGGCTCCTAAAAAAATGTATTTCGAAAAGGTTAATTGAAAAAAAATATACAGAGTGACATTTTAATCAGTGTCCAAATTCAAGTATAAAATCTTCAGCAAAAATTATAAAATACGTATTTTTCTGTTTCTTATCATTCAGTACAAAAAAAATAGTATTTGCTGCTTAAATTTATCCCAAAAAAACCTTACCGCGCGGGAACCTCAGCGGGTAGTAAGGTTTGCGCACGGCACTCCTCCCCTACCCCTCCCCCGGCCCCACCCCGCTCCGCGCGGTACTGAATGCCCAGTAACCACGCTGTACGGATAATTCTTTTGGGATAGACAATTTATAATTCAAAAATACCTACCAGTTTTTTTAAAAATGGAGTCTATTAGTGATACCAAATGCCTACAAAAAATTTGGACACTGATTGTGTCACGTAATGTCACCCTGTATAATCAACGAACTTGCTCACAAAATTTCACGACAATCGGTTGAGAAGAACCGGATAAACATCTCGCCAGACAAGATTTTCGATGATAAAACCTTACTTAAATCGGTTAATCAGTTTGGGAGCTATGATGCCACTGACAGACTGACACACAGATACACACATGTTAGATTTATAACGTTTGCATATCTAATTAAACTACCGTAATGTTAACTGGAACTATTACCTGTATACCTGTGTAAAAATAAGTATTTATATTAACGACACAATTAAGGCTTCGAAATAAATTGCCTATCCAATCGTGTCAAAAGCAAAGTAGCTGATAGCAATCTCTTTTGTATGCTGACATTATCGTCTTAAACTAAGGCTAGTACTTATGTATGTATGTGTAGTGTATAAGACATTTGCTTTTTCCCCTCGCATGTTCTTATTAGAAATTACTTATCTATCTTTATTCTTTGCACCTTTTATAAAGATCTGGTCAACCCAAGGGTTAGCTGTGGAGGATGCCATTAACTTCGCCATTTATACATTTCTGTTTCTTACGCATTAAAGTCTAAATAAATATTCTCTGCCACGTTGTCGTAGGATACAAATCTATGTATGACTTGAACAAATAAACACACGGGATAAAATTATCTATGACACAAAAAAAACGCATTCAAATCCAGTCAATCCGTTTGGGAGCTACGATACCACAGACAGATACACAGACACACATATGTACTCAGATACACAGACACGTTAAACTTATAACACCCCTCTCTCGTCGGGTTAAAAACAAGCAATATTAAGTCCCTCCCAGTTTTACTACCAACAAATGCGCCGACAAAACTGAGATAAGGCTTCATAAAACACCCCCAAGATCATTACCCGGCTAATCAGACATCCCTTTATCTCAGTAAGGAGGGTTTACCCCATTATGGGGTAAATGGGACAAGGGACGGACAGCGGACAGGACAGTGTAGGGTTTAAGATGTCATGTCGGATGGTGGATAAATTGCGTTGAGTGACTGGCAGTAAGAAAACGTTTGGTGTTTTGTGTTTAGTTTCTACGTTTTTTTTATATGAGGTTCTGATTCTTAGAACGAACAGCCCTTGATTTTTTTTTAATATCTTTATGTCTAATAACTCCTATAAAAATAGTAGAGTGACTAGGTTCTAATCCCGGTAAGGGCAAATATTGTGTGATGAATGTATATGTCCATTTTTCGACAGCATTTTTTTGTTTCTGAGGCTTGGATGTTTTATCTAATATGTATTCAAGTATTTATATCAATTGAATATATCGTCTAGCCTTATTGAGCTTGTCGATTTGTGTAAAATTGTCCCCTAATATTTATTTTCTTTATCACAAGAAAAATTGTAAGTGAATATTTGCCTTGGTAATTCAGGAAGCATTGAGATATTCTCGTCTAATTAAAATAGAACGCTCTCGCTCATAAATCCATTTCAATAGTTATAATAAAGCTCCCGGGAACTTTAGACAAAGCTTGAACTTCGGTAATTATTCCTAAATAGCCTTAAAGTGCTGGCAACTCAGTAGATCGGCGATCTTCCCGATCGTGCCTCGTTCAGACATTTATTCCAGCGAGTTTAGTAGCTAATGAGCAAGAAGCTAAAGTTTTCTAAGTTGGTTGGGCGTGCACAAGTTTTTTGTGTGTTGTAGTATGTATGAGAACAGGGGGTTTTAGTAGCTCACCGCTAGAATCGAAATCTTTGGTTATGAATTATTTTAGCAATGTACCCCGCTTGTTGATAATTAGGTGGAAGAAATGTGTCAGAGTAAAATGAGCTTAATAATGGATTAAAGAGTGGAGTGTAAAAGACAACCCGTTTTATACTTACGCATGAAGCCGTTAACATGGTATTTATTGCATTAATTCGTAAACATGGATTACCATGTTTACAAATTAATGCATACATTTTTGATAAAATCTTATGTCTCAATAATTATATTGAGACATAAGATTTTATCAAAATCTCAATTTTGCCTTGTTCTAACGTTTCTGATTATCACTAGTCTCACCTTTAGCTTTATACCGTATCGTTTTAACATAGTAGGTAACGTGTTATATTGTGAGCGTTAGTAATTGACAGTCATTTAGAAACCAAGAATTACCTACTTACCGGCAAATCACGCCTATTGTATCATCGCTTTCGTCACTTTGTTTAGTTACTATATAGTACAAGTACTGGCGTATTTAAACACAGCTCAGGGTAGCCAATTCTAATCGATGTGGAGGCTTAACCACTACTGGTAAGTGGTAAGTTGAACGTCTAATGAATAGTTGGTGAGGCTTACTCGTCTATGCTGTAGCTATTAGTTCTATGTATATTTATGAGTTCTGTGAATACAGCTCAGTCTTTAGCCAAGTAGTGGATACGCAGAATTAACCACCGATAAGTAGCAAGTAGATTTTTTATTAAATATTCGAACGAAATTATTCGTAGCTCCCATCTTGATTACCCGTATGGTGTCGGGTTAGAATAGCATTTCTTCCTGTGGGTGTCATAAGAGTCGTACTAAGAGAACAGGGCTGAATTTTTTTGTAGGTGTTGGGCTAGCAACCTATCACTGATATTACTTGTCAGTGATAGGTATCAGTGATAGGTACATTTTGTCGATCTTTTATACCCACCTATATGCTAAAAGTAGCACTGGAACATACGTTTCATACTGCCTACTCCTATTAGGAATAAAGGCGTGAATCTATGTATGTATGTACCATCTTTATGAAATCATCACTCAGGCTCAGCCCACTTCTATTCGGTGCAGAAAATTTAACACGGTCAAGTGGGTTAACTACTCGAGTAGTCCTGAAAATGTAAACGAGGCACGAAGCATGACTAGCCGTAAGTACTGGCTCATGTAAATGCGGCTCGAGTTAAGCTTTGGCCACTTCAAATCGATACCGAGCATTAACCGCTGGTGAGTGGCCGGTTGAACGTCTATTGAATAGTTACCCAGATTATTTGTATCCTACTATCGCCTATAGAGGTACTGGCCACAAACACTGACCTGAAATAAAGCTCGGTGTCTGACTACGATTTAACAATCGTGGCTTGTGTATTATCTATGAATATAATTAAAAAAAACAATCAATGTGAAACATAAAGTTGTAGATTTTTAAGTTTGTATGCTGATGGGACTGCACTACTCGTTCGATTTCATTTTATTTATTTATTTTCAACCCAGTACACATGCAACTTAATGCTAGGTACAGTACGAAGACCCGGATAGGATATTTTTTTTTACCTATGATATAAGATATACCTTCGAAATATACATTGGCTATATTTTACCCAGTAGCTCTGTCTGTGTTCTTTTTAATACACCGCAGCTTCGTTCAGATTATTTGTCATTTGTCCTCTGGTACGGTTAGTGATATGTATTTCATATCTCTGGACTTCAGTAAGTGTCGGTATTATTTAAATAGGACATCTCAAGTTGACTCTAGACAAGTAGCGAGCTCCTAGTGTATTATGAGTTACAGGCTTCGGAGCACAGAGGTTCAACCTTAACTCAGAACCTTATAAGCTAAGGTCGCTTGTAAGTTAAGGTCGCAAAGTGTATACATGTTTATGATGCTTACTGTACATATGTATCATTAGTATTAGTCATGAAATTTTATATTAGGTATTTAAAGTCTATAAATTATTCTTAAAGATTGAAGTCAATTTAACAAGTTAGTGTACTGTGTACATAATTATTTGCTCATATTAATCCCTAGCTTCTGCCCTCGTTTCTGATCTCGTTTATACCGTAGCTCCATATAGACTTCCACCCCCCATTTCACCTTCTTAGGGGATAAGTTCTGGGATAAAATCTATCTTATGTCCTTCTCCGGGTTTCAAACAATCTACTTATCAAATTTCATTTCAATCGGTTCAGCGGTTTAAGCGTGGAGTTAACAGACAGATAGACAGACATACTTTCGCATTTATAATATTAGTAAAGATGGTAGTATGGATAAGTTATATTACAGTATGGATACAAATGAGGCGGCAACTAATGAGCTACTGACCCGAGTAAACGAGGCACTTACTGTGATCAGTTAGTAACTGGCCCGTCTAAACGAGGCATGCTGAGGGAACGACTGATGTGTGTAAACGAGGCATCGACTAAGATGAGCGAACTACTGACCCGTGTAAACGAGGCTGCGGCCACATCTGAGCGATGCCAGCATTACCGGCGCCGTAAGTGGCCAGTTGGTGAATAGCCGGCTTGGTACTACACTACATTAGTTACAGACCAGATCAGGTCACACTCGGTTAGGATGGTTAAAACTCTCTTATGCAGCTATCTTAGATTATCTCATACTAGCTCCCGCGCTGCTTCGCCCGCGTATTTCAAAGAAGGCCTGTCCGCGGGATAATATACAGTGTGTGGCCTGTAACGGAAGCAAATTAACCATCCAGAAACTTCATTCACGCAGGTGATAGCATTTTTGATATCGATCCAAGGATTACCCATTACATACAAACTTATGAACTTACAAAGCCCTCGTAGACTTTCCTTTTTATAATATTTTATCGTTTTAGCCTAGTTGGTAGACCCTGCCTACGAAGCAAGAGGTCCTGGGTTCGAATCCCGGTAAAGGCATATTTAAGTGATGAGCACGAATCTTTGTTCTTGAGTCATGGATGTTTTCTATGTATTTAAGTATTTATTTATCTAGATAAATAGGTATGTTTATCATCGTCTAGCACCCATAGTATAAGCTTTGTTTAGTTTGGGACTAGGTCGATTTGTGTAAGATTGTCCGCAAATATTTATTTACCACTTAACCACTGTTCCGTAATTGATTTACAGTGTAGAATATGTAATGCTAAACATTAGGACGTTTTGTTATCAGTGTAAACAAAATTAATTTCTAGATTTTTTAAGAAAATTAAATGAATCGTGTTTGTTTTTTAAACCACGTTGCCATATTGAAAATAAATTGCTATGTTTTCCTCAAATTCCACATTTTAAACTTGTAATCTCTGCTCTGACAGGAAATTAATTTGACAATAAAACTTGAAGAAACATATTTCTCGTCTCAAAAGGACACCCTCCATAATTATTCGGTGTCGGACACTCTGTTAATTCGTGTAGTCGCCATCTTGGCGTCTTTAACTTTTAAATTCTTTGGCTGTTTATCTTTGTAACGCTAATTAAGAGTGATACATTTTGTCTCGATTTAGGGGAATTTTTTGCTGCATGTTTAAATGAGAATACGGGTTTATTAAAGCTTTTTTTGTTTATTCATTCTATTGTTGAATTTAGGTATAAGAAAAATTACTGTTATTTGAAATGAAGCTGATAACACATATTATAACAAAAACTGTCTGTATATTTGTATTCTTTATAAAACAATTTCTTGCATCTTTCCCCCTTTTTGATGTCCCTTTTTACACTTTGAACAAAATAATATTTAAAATTTGCATTTATAAATTAAATATTTCATACCGTGTGAGCACTTCCATGGACTTTCATGGAAAACAATTTTCATCATAGCGCAAAAGACGCGCAGTTACGTTATCTAAAGAATAAAATTGATGTAGGCACTAGATTTCTTATAAACTAAACCGCTAAACCGATTTAGGTGAAATTTGGTATAGAGATAGTTTGAGTCCCGGGGAAGGACAGGATAGTTTTTATCCCTGAAATCAATCCCTAAGGGGGTGAAATGGGGGGGTGAAACTTTCTATGGAGCTGCGATATAAACGAGTTCCACGCGGACGGAGAAGCTAGAAAAATATATGTATTCGAGATTACCCCCTACATATTTACAAACTAACAACCTCACAGACTTTTTATAATTTTATTTATTTATTTATTTATAGAAGATGACGGTACACTATAACAATTTTTATCCAATCATACGACAAACTTCCAATCGTCATCCATACAATACTAAAATACTTTAAACCGCATTATTTTACAATAGATTCCTTTAAGATACTTTCCCTCACTCTTTTACAGCCGGCGCCGATCTCCGTCGAAGTTAAAACCGGGGTGTAGGGATCACCCCGGTTTTAACTTCGACGGAGATCGGCTCCTGAGTTATTTACGATATCCCCCGCTCCAAGACCCTCGGTGACTTTCCAATGTTATTTTACCTTAGATCTATAAAAAATACTCTTATATTTATGTATCGGCTAGAGATTTAGAGAGGTACCACTACTATTTCTATAGGGATGATTGAGGCAAGCATAGACTTATGCCAGGCCTTACGGAACAGAACAGCATCTTTGATGCGCTGCCTTATCAACAGCACCAACTGCTTAACCCAGTCAGGGCCAATGACGACACATATGCGTCAGACCGCCGTAGCAGCTTTCCGCTACATACGAAGAAAACCATGGGATCGGCTACGAGCGTGAGCGTAGCGATTCTTGGCCCTGAATGAAGCTGTTGGTGCTGGAAGGGTTGACGGACCCTTTTTAGGGTTCCGTACCCTTATAGTTTCGCCATGTCCGTCTGTCCGTCCGACCGACTTCGGCTTAGCACAGTAACCATTACCACGATCATGCTGAGTTGGGCCCTTTTCGTGAAACTCACAGATTTACTTCTCCTTTTGTCTTGTAATATGTACTGTGTGTTGTGTTATGAATAATAGTACTTACATTACGTAACTAGGGCGGTGAATTCGTGAATGCCCCAGATCGCATTCGGTTCGGGCCACAAATATGCAATCTGGGGCTTTACGAATTACCGCCCGTGTTGAGTACAAAATTTTACGTCTTCACCTGGCCACAGTGCGAGTTTTCCCGTACGCGCAGCGTGCAGTAAAACTCGCATTATGGCCAGGTGTGACGTAAATAACTATTACAGTACATATAGTGCTACTTTCCCGCACTAGTGCGGAAAAGAGCACTTTCCATGCATATGTCAAAACTTTAAAGAGCCATATGAACAATAAAACGTTGTACGATACACATGCGAATAGATAAATCGCAACTCGTGTCGATTTAAAACACTCCCTTCGGTCGTGTTTTAATTTATCACCACTCGTTGCGAATTTCCTATTTTCGGCACTTGATTCGTAAATAACTATTTTGGGGTACCTCCCCTACACCTAAAATGGGGATGTAGTATTTTTTCTCATTAACCCATAGAGGTCGCTACTAGTAGCGGCGAATGTGATTGAAAGATGCGCTTCATCGGTCACTGTCCTCGTAGCTCAGTGGTGAGAGCACTGCACCGGCAATACAGGGTCACAGGTTCGAGCCCTGCGCAGCCCTGCTACAGACGATAATGGTTTATTTTTCCATCATATTTCTTCTCTGTGTCTGTATATCGTTTAATGCTTAAGTCATCTGTAATAGACGTAAAGGCCTACTATGAATGTGAATTACCTATAACGCGTGAAAAATACTGAATTGATTACGATTATTACGAAGTTGAAAATCTGTGGTAATAATTCGTTTATTCGAAGCTAATGTCTCAGTCCATAAAGAGATTAGTCGGCTCCCCGGTAATACAACAATACGGCGAATAACGTCTTGGGGGACCCTTGTGATATAAATAATTTAACGCCCTTCAACTGTGGCGTGAGTTACGAGATGTAGCGATTATTTGACGCTTGTAATGATCGTCTTGCTGCTCGCCTGCATTTTACGCACGTCAGGTAGATCTAACTGTCACTTTTTATATGGGAAAATGACAGTTGAGTTGTCTTAACGTGCGTTCGAAAAATTACGTGATTATTACCTCAGGTTTCGCTTGCAAGACCGGAGATAGTGTGTGTCCAGTTGTCAAAATTAGTGACCTATTTTGACGACCTGGTGGTTAGTGACGCTGCCTACGAAGCTGAAGGCCCTGGTTTCGAATCCCGGTGAGGGCAAATATTTGTGTGATGTGCATTATTTGTTTCCGAGTCTTGGTTTACGTTTACTTACACCATAGTTTTAGCGCGACAGCGCGAGAAATGATGTCATTTTAAAATCTATTCTTGATTGGCGCGGCTACTGATTATTCTATAACAACCGAAGGGCTAGCCAGAAAAGGTTATAGATATATTTGACAAAAAATATGCTAACTCCAGATATGAACACATTCATTGTCAAGAATCGCTACGCGCTACGCTCGTAGCCGATCCTGTGGTTTTCCGCGTTTATAGCGGAAAGCTACTACGGAGTAGGCGGGCTAAGCGGGTTTCTGGCAGTAAAAGTGTATTAACACATTCATTGCCCAGAATCGCTACGCGCTACGCTCGTAGCCGATCCTGTGGTTTTCCGCGTTTATAGCGGAAAGCTACTACGGAGTAGGCGGGCTAAGCGGGTTTCTGGCAGTAAAAGTGTATTAAAATTTCACCTCCGTTTTCTATTAAATGTAAAAAAGCTACCCGCTCAAGTCATTAACTTGTGGCACCACAAAATCTGAGCCTATGTGCTAAGTTAAGAGGTTACTTATCGGCAAAGTCGATTTGATATAAGGGTCGGAATGTTTTTATGCGGAGGGGCGCCCCCTCCCCTGTTTGGTTGGTTCACTGATTTCGGTATTTGGAAACATTTTTCAATATAACTGTAGTAGCTTTTGATGTTTATAGAGCGGTTGATACCGCGTTTAAATTTTCACTAAATCTAAAAATCTGTGATAATCAAGCATTTATGAGTATTACCGTGGATGTTTTCTATACATTCAAGTATATTGTGTATCTAGTAAAGTTGATGTTCACCCATAGTACAAGCTTAGCTTATTTTGGGACTAGGTCGATTTGTGTAAAATTGTGCGCAAATATTTATTTATTCTGCAAGGTAACAAACGGTCATTTTAGTCATTTTAGCGCGATTCTCAAGTAAAACAGCTTACAGAATAATAAAATCGTGACAAAACTAACGATTAATTAATTGCAATTAAAGGAATGATTTCGTGTCTTCAGATAAAACCAAGATGTTAAATGAAAACATCATCATATCAGCTGAAAGACATCCACTTCTGTCAAAACTCCCCCGGTCAAAACATAGTCCGCATTTCCGTATGAAGCAAAAAGTCCTCGTAGTACAAGTGTTATACTTGCGTGTTGTGATTGACGTTGTTATTGTGAACTAATAAAAATAAGTTTCTTTAAAAAAAAATGGTACCAGTTTTTATTGCCAACTGTACTCTTCTGTATTGTCATCAACTTCTCATTGAGAAAGGATTACCGTCGGTTAAGTACTGAATTCCCATGGCCACCTTCTGTCTCCATCATCAGATCAGCTCGATGGTACCATAATATTGAATGGTAAGTTAACACACTAACAAACTTGACTTGTTAAATAAAAACTTGTAAAAGCCACGGAGTCTGTCTGAATCCATATTTTTGTGTTACTTTACAACATCGAAAGTTACCACTAGTAAATCTCACTACAAACTTAACGTTTTCTAAAACACGACAAGGATGTATCGAAACCTGAAATAAGTCCAAAGCCAAGTTGCAATCTGTAAGAGACACCCATTGTCCCCTGTTCCTCTAAACGTCTCCACTTCCTCAAATAACTACTTACAATAAGTAAAAAGCTCTTAACCCAACAAAAGGCGACAGCTCAGATACAACTAAACACTTTAAAGTGAAAAAGCACAAATGCCATTATTAGTAGCAACAGAGGGAACTCTCGCCCGCCGCGTCGCTGCAAAAGGAGTAAAATTTCTCGGCGCATCGATTTTTATACCCTCGCAGGGGGGCGGGGTCAGACAGCCAGCCAATCAGAGCGCGGTGAACCGACCAATCGCGCGGTCCCTTCCATTCCTCTCTTAGAGGCACGCTGTAATGGAATTTGAATTCGGAACTTTGGAACGCCGGGATTACCCGCCGGATTTTTTTTCTTCATCGATTCCGTGGCGTTTTTTCGCTAATTAGCTTTGAGAAGGGTTCAGCCTGGAGCGTTTATAGGAGTTTTTAATTGCTAATTGGTGCCCAATTATTTTCATGGTCTCAAGTGGATTTTGACCTTTGAAGTCTATATTCGGAGTGGTTTATTTGATTTATAAGAGATGTTTTATCAATTTAATTAAATCTATTTTGACTAGAAAGTCTTACTAATTTGGAAGGTTATTTGAGATTTAACAATTACTTTTTACTCACCTACAAGAGAAACCGCCGGTTTATGAGAAGTTTCAGAATATTACAAGGCTCTACACGGTACGGCTTCGAGGCTGCTACGGTGCTACGACGTAGCTACGTAGACGGCTACGAACTTTTAGTATCTCGCGAGCATACAATATTGATACTGAAATATGAATATTTACTACTCAGTTGAATTTTAACTATAAACAGACAGGTTGACTGGTAGAGAATGCTTACGGCATTAAGTCCGCCTTTTGTACGATAAGTTGTTCTTTTGTGCAATAACGATTAAATAAATAAAAAGCTGTGCTTAATTTCAATAAGAGTAAACGCTACACATGGAAATCATTTACAAAAACACGTGAGTTTCAAGGCCGCATGAGTTTTAAGAACGATTGCTACAAAGCGGAAAAATGCTACTACGCTCTACGGCCTTTCAACATGTATCTTGGTCTCAAATGGGTTAAAATAATTAAATATTTCCTCGAGTCCGCTTAGTTATGAAAATAACAAAATTAAATTGCAAGACGTGATTAGAGCATTTGCGGAACAAATTGGTAACCCGAGACCCTTGTTTGCCACCCTATACACGAGGCTCATTTGAAACCCGCGTACGTAACCCATTCAGGGGGTATACAGGGCGTCCCAAATATGGGACATGAAGGGGAAGTACCTACCTTAAATATCGTAGATAGGATATTTTGCTGAAAGAAGACTTCGTTATTTTTGAAAGTTACTAATTCCGAATTCAAAGTTTTTCGAAAAATTACTTGCTTCGTCTGGGAATCGATCCGACATAAATGTGAAAAAAAATCCCTACTTTTACAATGCCAATGGAAAGAATAGCTAAAAAATTATGAATCTTCTTCAGTAACACTGTATTTTAAAAGAAAGGAACAACGTGAAATTAATCATTTTAAGGGGCTACCCGAGGTTACCATCGATTTTTGACAAGTTTTGAATCGTATCTCCTACTTTTGCACTACAGATAGAAGTAAAACTCAAACGGTGATCGGTTCTTCTATCTTTTATCTCCATTTTGGTCTACCAGATTTTGAAACAAACGAATACTTAATTTTGTATGATCTTTTTAAACATTGTCTAAAATAACACTTATTTTGTATCTCTATTGACATGAAAGATCTAACACATACGAAATCTACATATTTGGGTTCGTCTGTGACGTCCCTAAAAACTGGTCCAGGGTTTTCATTATAAACCAATTAACACAAAAGTTATAGCCAGAAACCGGTTTTTTGGCCTAAAATTGTTCAACTTTGATGCCAAATGTCTCGAAAACTTTGAAGTAAATATGGGATACTAAATTGCTTAAAGCCGTTGATGTTAACATAATAAGCTACAAAAAACCTAAGAAAACTAAGAGATTCAGATCGAAGGTACGATCCCATACGCCAATTATGGGAGCCCCTTAATCAAAATGTGTACTATAAAGTGTTTTATTAAGTGGGTACTTATAGAAGACCTATTTTAAAATTGTACTATAAAATGCACACAATCGGAAATTCTCTCAAACATTAACACACGATGCACTTATTTAATAATATTTAGTACTTATACCTAATTCGAACTTAGTTATTAGTTACTAGTTTTTCGTTAACTTGACACAGAAAACGACAAATATTGTTATAATATTAAGCTTTTCATTTATTTTCCTTGATTCTATGTCTAATTCTATTCTCTCAATTATTATTATTTACAATTGTATTGTACCAACTGATTAAGGAAGAGGCATGAACTGTTATTTTGAAATGTGAAATAATTGTGGATGAATAAATATTTTGTATTTGTATATTTATTATTTTTGTATTTATGGAATGATAATATCGCTACTTTTCGTACGTCGGCATTAAATATTTTTTTTATTTTATTTTTTAATTTATTTTATTTAGCAACATAACATTTAGAACTATAATTAATATCTGCCAAACTGCATAGCAGTTTGTCGGCAGAAAACCCAGTTTCCCTCCACCACGTAAGATTAATACCTATATTACCTATAGTAAACAATACATGACGCAATATTCATTTCCACCTTCATCACAGAATAAGTGATAAATACCTACTACGCTTCATATTAAGTCCCACTCACAACATTACAATTCTACGGACAAATTTACCTACGTCTTTTTTCGGTTATCCAGGATATAATAGTACATTGCTTAACGAGGGGGAATGTTCTTGGACTCGAACATTTTACATTGTTCCTTTCTAAAAACTATCCTATGTCCTTCCCCGGGACCCAAACTACTCGTATCTATTTACCGAATGTAATCACAATCGGTCCAGCGGTTTAAGCATAAAGAGGTAACAGACGGACAGACACACTTTCGCATTTATAATATTAGGATGGATGGCGTCGGCATCAATTAAAATCGATCAAAGACAGGAACATAATCTATACCTTGAATATAATTATGAGACTGTTCCCAAGGTATATTCAGGCGCGGTCCCACTGCAATTAGACGTTGAATGGCCATTGTCAAGCCAATCGCAATCTAGACCGATATCAGCGACCTAGAACAGGGGGGCAATTAGACACCCACATATTGCATTCTAAATTGACATCATTTAACTCAAATTAGAAAAATCGTGGGTCAGTAAAATCTTTAGTGCAAAAAAGTTAACAGTTAGACCATGGAGTCACTGCCAAATAGGTAGCTAGCTTCTGCCCGCGACCCCGTCTACGTGGAACTCGTCTACGCGGCGCATGCGCACACGTGACTGATGCACCGCCGAGTACGCCGAAGTCCGCTTAAGTTTATTGTAGTGCGCATGCGCGTATCTCTGGCTGTGTGTCACATCGAGCGTTTTTACAGAGTTATTTAACTGAGTTTGTTTAACTGCTCTAAGATATTATATCTACTGTGTAGGTATTCTAAGTATAGAGGGTGGAATATAGAACGTAAATTAAAAACAATTATTTAACTTCTTCTCGACTACCTACTTATCAGGGGACCGATTTTTGACTTTCGAGATCTTGACTCTTTTACTGTAAAAAATGATGAATTTTTAAAATAGCGATAGTAAATTGAAAAACGACGATTGTGTCTCAAGACGAGAGTCTTTGACCAGTGTGTGTTGCCAGTGATGACATATGGCACTGAAACGTGGTCGTTTACTATGGGCCTGATAAGAATGCTCAAAGTCACCCAAAGGGCAATGGAGAGGGCCATGCTGGGAGTTTCTCTGCGTAATCGCATCAGAAATGAGGCTATCCGCAGCAGAACCAAGGTAACCGATATAGCCCTCCGAATCGCTAAACTTAAGTGGCAGTGGGCAGGGCACATAGCACGTAGAACCGATGGCCGTTGGGGCGGAAAGGTTCTCGAGTGGCGACCGCGTACCGGAAGGCGCGGCGAAGGTAGGCCCCCCACAAGGGGGACTGATGACCTGGTAAAGGTTCCACTGGATGCGGGTGGCGCAGGACCGGTCACTTTGGCACTCTTTGGGGGAGGCCTATGTCCAGCAGTGGACGTCTTTCGGCTGATATGATGAAATTGAAAAACAAGTTGTATTGACAACTCGTACTAAATTCTATCGGTAGAAAGCAAGTGCCTAAATATAAAATAGTGTTTTTATTGTATAATTGTATTGTAGGTATGTCACTCTTTAAAGCATTTGTAACTATGGGCTTTAGTTCCCTGAAATTAATGAGTATTATTATTATTAATTATGACACTTCAATCGTATTTATAATAATAATAATAAATCAGCCTATATACGTCCCACTTCTGGGCACAGGCGTCCTCTCATGGATGAGAGGGAACGGGCAGTAGTCCCCACGCTGGACCAGTGCGGGTTGGGGACTTCACATTCACATTTGAATTTCTTCGTGGATGCATGCAGGTTTCCTCACGATGTTTTTCCTTCACCGAAAATCTAACGGCAAATATCAAATGATATTCCGTACATACCTAAGTTCCGAAAAACTCATTGGTACGAGCCGGGTTTCGAACCCACGACCGCCGCATACGTGAACTGCTAGGCTACCGTAGTATCGTATTTACTTTTAATTTAATTTTCGAGCGCTCGAATGTCAACAATCGGCCCGCAGAAGAAGCGCGCAACCACATCGAAATCAGAATGTGAAACTCATGCTACAGATGGTTCAGCTTGAATAGCTATTGGCAGCACTTGCAATCTGGTGACGATAGGACATCTCTGTTCTATAGGGCTGCTCTATGTTTAACATCGATACAATAATAATAATTAAACTGTTTATTGAAAACTAGTTTTTGCCCGCGACTGCGTGGAACTCATTTTATCGTAGCTTCTTACAAACTTTCACCTCCCATTTCACCCGATTACCGGGAAAACAAAAATCCTATACACAATCTCTAAAAAGGTGTTAATATTTAGAACATTATTGTTTTGAAGAATAAAAACTACCGAACTAAATTGACAACATTTCATATTTTCATGTAGGCCATTTTATGATTTAGTTCGCTAGAAAATGTTTTTTTAAGCGTCACGTGTTTTTTTATTTCTCCCTTAATTGTAATTTTCATTCAAAACTATCAAATTGAAAAGTAGCGAATTCCAGAAGGTTGTAAGTAAATTATGACGTCAATACTACGACTTTGTATGGCAGTTTGGATACCTTTCATATGGCAGCCATAATACTGACGTCACACACGGTGAAAACCACTTGCATACGTTTTCGCGATTTTCTTAAAAGCGAGCAGGAAAAAAACACAGAAAACTACTTTATTACGTTCAGATAACATAATTACCAAAATGGTTTTCGATTTAGGCGTCATTACATATTTTGAAATATTGTCAATTACTTGTGACAGACGGGTAGACACCGCGTGATCGTCCATCATCCTTGATTTTGTAACTGTAATTGGTTTTAAAGTTAACTATCAGGAGCTAGACTTACCCTATTTGGATAGGTATTTAACTAACTGTAAACAAAAAAACACGTGACTTGCTCATTCAGACTTGAAAAAGCCACTGTTAACTATCAAATGATAATGATGATAAGTTTTTTGAAAAAAGTCCAATAGCCCGGAGTTTGAACGTGCGGCCTTCAGATTGTAGGCTAAAGCGAGTTTATCGATAAATAAAAATTCATCGAAAACTTCCCCCACTCCTAGCCCCCAGGGCCGCGCAATCCTCTTTGTTCTCAACAATCGATACTTTCGATATCTCGATTCCCCGCAAAGTGAGAAAGCTTGTTTCTGTACGATAGACGATTTTCTCTATATATTTCCTCTTGATTCCCACCAAAGTGATTTATTACTTTTTCTTTTTGTTGTTATTCTTATATTGTCGATGTAAGTGAAAAGTTGGATCCTGTTTGTGAAAACGATTCGAATGGAACTAAAAGCGTGGAAGATTACACTGGAGTTCCAACAATGTTATTTAGGTTAGAATGTTAGTTGTGGCCTCATGCTATTCTGATAAAGATATGGCATATGTTTAACGGACCACCAGATATAGTAAAATATAACGCCAAAAATACTTTTTACTGCCAAAAATATTAAATGATCACCAAAATTTTATCTCCATTTTAATGTGAAATAGTAACCCAATTTATAACATCTTCATCATCACATCATCAGCCTATATACGTCCCACTGCTGGGCACAGGCCTCCTCTCATGTATGAGAGGGAATGGGCAATAGTCCTTACGCTGGCCCAGTGCGGATTGGGGACTTCACATACACCTTTGAATTTCTTCGCAGATGTATGCAGGTTTCCTCACGATGTTTTTCCTTCACCGAAAAGAACGGTAAATATGAAATCATATTCCGTACATAAGTTCCGAAAAACTCATTGGTACGAGCGGGGATTCGAACCCACGACCGTCGTTTGACAGCCGCATGCCTGAACCACTGGGCTACCGTAGCTTATAACATCTTACTATCCTATTAAATAAAATGCTATCCTAATAAATAAATCATTGTGAAATCAAAAATAGTAAAATAATTTCCTAAATTCGACGGAGCCCCGCTTTCGTTTCTGGGACTCAGCCTCCCGCCGTCCGCCCGGGCTCCCGCCAGAAACTCGCTTCGTCGGCCCTTCATTTCACGTGCGCACGCGACCTACGCTCCGCTCGGGAGGTCGCCGGCTCGCTTCGCTCGTTACCTTCCCCTACTCGCTTGGGCCTCGTGCACCCCGTTCAACTCAGGAGCTCCTCCGCGAGCTTCTGCCTCCGCGGGCTTTTATATCTACTCTAGGGGTAGGGGTTTGCAAGATCCGCCAATATTTCGGATCCGGATATTTCGGATCTCCAAATTCAACGGATCCGGATATCCAGATTTTGCGGATAAAACGGATCCACAGGGCTTTTTTTGGTATAAAGTAGGAATTGTAAGGCTAAACCAAGAAACAACTAAAAACTGCTATACCACCGTATTTTAAGACCTGAAATATTTTAAATAGATACGCATTCCCGACTTCATAAGGGGTTTATTATTTTATTTTGTCTAAAAATTTTACTTGTCAGTGAAAGTTGTCACTTGAATAACTACAACCAGGTCACGTTAACTCCGTACGCGGAGCTTCATGTTTACAATTAATTCGATAGGGTTGTAAAAGAACATGACATGGCCCAGACGCCTTACTCAGTAATCGATTGGCGGAATGCCAGTGTGACTGCCCAGATCAGACGGTACACCATACCATCTTTGAGTTGAGTGTCCCATCACCAACTTTAGCGGGAATTCGGCTGATTTCAAAACTCCCTCGGCGGATGCTGTTGCTTACCTTAAATCTAATATCATAAACAATTGAGTTACTCTCTCAAACTAGAATACATCTAAACTAAGTCTTTAGTAGTTAGGTATAGTACAACTACAACTATGGGCTTGCTCTGAAAATAAAAGTATACGAATTGAATTTAAGAGTTCTGGCACATTCCGGTATTATTGGATTTATATAATACCTACGTGTATTAGTGTATTTAAACCTACGCCATTTTTCGCCATCAAACTTCGGAAGATTTACTGGTTTGTGGTTTAATTATTTTTTTGTGACTAATAAATTAAAAACAATATAGTCAACAATAGTCTGGTTTGGCATGAAGAAAGGGTGAATAAAATCAGAGATTGAGAATGATCTTCATTATACCATTCCGTTTTCAGCGTGGACTCGGTAAAAACTTCATTTTGTAGCGGTATTTTTGGTTTTCATGGTTGTATTTTAAGGATCCGTAATATCCGAAAAATCCGGATTCAGGAGCCTGTCAGATCCGGATCCGAAATTTCGCGGATATCCGGATCTTTCGGATATCCGGATTGCAAACCCTAGGTAGGACAGACAAGACCACGTGGAAGTAGGGTGCGGTGATTCCGGTTTTGGTAGCACTGGTAAATTTGGCATCATTATACTTTACTTGGTGATATTCATATATTTTTTGGCAATCATAGTGGGTTATTTATGTAGAAGTATATAAATAATTTGGTCGCAAAGATGATCACCAACATTTACTAAATGTGGTGTTCGAATACAATTTAATGTGCAGTCGTTACTAAAACAGCTAGTACCTACTATTGTAATGGTAGAATTATTATTATTGGTGTTCAGTATATTTTTTTGGTAAAAGAGTTTAGGGTATCAAAGCATTTTTTGGTGGTCATTATATTTGATGCCTAAAGATATTACAGTACTACAATAGGGGTGTAGACACTAAATAAAATAATTAATAATGTATGTTCTGTCACTTTTTCGCAAAACGCAACTGCATATAAAAACCAAGTGCGAGTCGGACTCGCGCACAAAGGGTTCCGTACCATTATCCGTTGAAAGAAAGGTAAATTGCGGTTTACGATTTATGACGTATCAAATAAAACTGCTTACTAGATCTCATTCTTACCAATTTTCGGTGGAAGTTTGCATGGTAATGTGCATCATATATTATTTTAGTTTTATCATTCTATTATTTTAGAAGTTACAGGGGGGGGGGGGGGGGAACAGATAATACACACTTTTTTTATTGCTATATTTCAGCATTCAAAGATCTTCTAAGACCTGGCCCAGTAACACTCGCTCTCGTTAACTCCGATACAAATAGACAGTGTGCGCCGTATCCTGAATCCTCAAGGGCATTTCGGTGTTACAGCGTCTAAACTTTTTTTAAACCCCGTGATACGGGCCGGGCCTGCAGACTAAAAAGTATTACCGTTAGGCTACAGTGACTTTTATATCTATTTTACTTTTTTTTATGGGATCGGAAGCTACGGATACAAATAGGCCTCTTATTCACAGTTGTTTTGTTCCAGATTGGGCCTGTTCTCGCAATGGAGCGCGCTAGCGGGCAGGTACGGCGGGCTCATGCCACCCTGGTACTGGCGGCCACACGACAGGTCACCGCCGAGAGGTGAGCCGAGCACTTGTTTACCACCAACTTAAGAAGTACGGAGGGCAATCAACTTGTTGATATTCTATCCCGTTAGCTAGGAGGCTTTATGGAGTTTCTTAGAAAGTTGTTACTATAGGCATGATCCCTAAGTCACGCAAGAAAACAAAGTTCTACTTAGATGTTTTTAGTTTTAGTTTTAGATTACGAAAACAGTATTGAGTTAGGTATTTATATGATTACGCGTAGGGCAAATTGCACGACTTTTTTGGGCGTACTGCCTTTGTCAAAATTTTCCAACACTATCGGACAGAGGAACATGGCAAAACTGTAAGGGTTCCTTGTTTACTACGGAACCCTAAAAACACTTGTCCCTTAAAAATATTTTTAGTATAAAATGACCCACTTGAGAAAAAATATTGCCAATATTTTTTTAAATCAAGGGTAATGAATGATTCTTTTGTTATGTTTAAATTTGCTCGTGGCCGATATATAAATACGTAATTATATTTTTTAAACTTAAGTATGATGTACGATTTTAATAATATTTTGTAATTTACACTTTATTGCAATAATTTGATGATTATCTATTAATATAGCAATACTACGTTATAAGTTTTCACATGACGAAAGTACCCAACTGTCGGATAAAATAGCTTGTTTTGTGCCTGTGCAGGACGGACATGGCCAATAAATTATTAACTACATATGTACCTAGATTACCTAAAGATATAATTATAATAGATGTTACCCGCCTTGTCAGAGTCTAGTTAGAAACCTAAATAAACATTATTGATCTCTTCTTTCCTTTACACCCAAATAGGGACATAGAAAACCAATAAAACGGTTCGAATGAGTTTCTAAGTGGTAAACATTAGGTTTCCACTTGTAAGAATGTAGATAAACAAGAAACTCATTAGATCCGGCCCGCCTGCAGTCTCAAGCCACACTGAGGGCGAGCGCGGGGGAACGGTCTGAGGGGGACGAGGGACGTAAATACAGAGCGTTCCCGGGCTCGCGCGCAGTAACGGCGAGAACGGCGGGCGAGCGGGAGCTTGAATTTAGCATGTCTAATAAGGATAAGTAAATGTATAAACAAATTAAGATAACCATGTATTTAGAATAAGATTTATTGACAAATAAACGATAGCGGGGTGAGGTAGGGTTGGAGGGGTGGGGGGTTCGAGCCCAATAGTATAAAATGGCGGCCGGGCCGCCATGCATTTCATTCTACGCCGACTACTCGAACCGACCACAGCTCCAGCCCTGCCAAGCCTCAAGAATTCCTGAAAGCTGAGTTTTCACTGCATCTCACCCACCACCAGTCATAGGTGTACGTCCTGTACATGCTGGTCCATCGCGAACCGGATAATGAAGAAAAGGCCAACAACGAGATCACAGACCGGAAAACTTACGCTAGCGCAACTCATCATGAAAAATATGGAGCCGTCAACGTCGGACGAAACGGGCACCTCCACGTCGAGAACGGCAACTACCAGTCAAGACAGTTCGGGGCCGTCGCAGGAAAACCCACAGTTACGCCAACATCCTGCAACGCCGTCGCCTCACGAACCCCAGCAGTCAAGACAACCCATAGAACAGTTGCCGTCAGAAGCCCTACAGTCAAGAATCCAGCCCACAGAACAGCGGCCGCAGGAAAACCCACAGTCAGACCCACCTGCGGCCACGCTGCGACAGGAAACCCCACAGACAAGCCATAATCCTGTCGCATCGCCGTCATCGAGGTCCGTCAGGTCCACGAGCAGTCAACGTGCTCGCCGCCTCGCACAAGCGCGGGAAGAAGCTCTTAAAATAAAGCTAGAGCTCGCGCACGCGCGATTAGCCGCCATAGAAGCCGAAGGCAGCGACGAAGAGGACGGCGACACCATAGCATCTACCGTCCAGCCAGGACACCGCATCGACGAGTGGCTCGAGTCCAGCCGCGGACACGTCCTCGCCATCACCAATACAGCCCACTTCGAAGAACCCGAGCCTGCACACCCACAGTACCCGTCACAGGCTCGACAAAACTACGCCGAGGGCACGGGACCCGACGCCACCGCCGCGCGTCACACGGTTCCTGCCCCTCCCCCCGCCGGGGGAAACCACGCCCAACCGACCGTACCCGCGCCGCCGCACGCGTACGCTCAGCCGCCGCCGGCATATCCACAAGCGGATATGCGAAGAAATGATGTCATAGCCACGCAGAACCCACAGAATATCAACCTGAGTGAACTCGCGTCAGCCATCGCCGTCGCCGCCCGCGCCGGTCATAGAGAAGCGCCGAGATATCACGCCGAGTTGCCGCCTTTCGGTGGATCGCATCAAGAGTGGCTATCATTCAGAGCCGCTTACAACGAAACCGCCTCAAACTACAACGAGGTGGAGAACATAGCGAGATTAAGAAGATGTCTCAAAGGAAGAGCAAAAGAAGCAGTCGACAACCTTCTAATCTACAACGCCCGTGCCGATGAAGTTATGAGAAGTCTAGAAGCCCGTTTCGGCCGTCCCGACGCCATCGCCCTCGCCGAGCTTGAACGACTACGTGCGCTGCCGCGCCTCAACGACGGCCCGCTCGACATATGTGTTTTCGCCAGCCGCGTCGCTAACGTCATAGCGACGCTCAAAGCGCTTGACCGTGCTCACTACCTACACAGCCCCGAGACAACAAGGGCCATGATGGAGAAGTTTACGCCGGCCCTGCGCTACCGATGGTTCGACTACGCGACTACACAGAAAACCAACGAGCCCGAGTTACTGAAAATATCTGCTTTCCTGCAACGCGAAGCAGACTACTGCGCGCTCTACGCGCAACCCGAGAATGTCGACGGCCCGAATCATCACTTCACGAAGAGGACACACAGAGCTCTCGTGACTACAGACAAGCCGGCACCCAAGTGCGCCTGCTGCAACAACGTCGGTCATCAAATAGAAAAGTGCAGCAAATTCGTCGAGAAAACATTAGAAGATCGCTGGAAGATAGCCAAAGACCAGCGGCTGTGTTTTCGGTGCCTGCGTCATCGGACAAGGACGCACGCTTGCAAACGTGTCAAGTGCGAGCGAGACGGCTGCGAGTATTTTCATCACAACCTGTTGCACTACAAGAAAATTGAACAAAGAAATGAAGCCGTCACCTCTACGCGGGCCTCCAGAGAAGCGCGGGCCTATCTGAAAATCATACCGGTCACTATCTCGGGACCGGCGGGAGCCGTCGAAACCTACGCCTTATTGGACGACGGCTCCACCATCACTCTCGTGCAAGAGGACATCGCGAGAGACTTGGGCCTAGACGGACCGACAATACCGCTACAAATAGAAGCAATCACCGAAGAGAAAATCGACGCATCGAATTCACGCCGGGTCACACTCAGCATCCGCGGCGCCGACCATCACCACAGGGTCGGCGCCCACACCATAGAGGATCTCCGCCTATCGCCACAGTCCATCAAACAAGAGGACCTTCGTGACTGCGCCCACCTGAGCGACATAGAAAATCAACTGAAGTACGAGAACGCGAAGCCGAAAGTGCTAATTGGGCAAGACAATTGGCACTTACTCGTCAGCAACGAGACACGTCGAGGCCAGCAGCATCAGCCAGTGGCATCTCTCACGCCGCTGGGCTGGGTGCTACATGGGGCGCACACACGTATCACCGGTAAGCGAGTGCACGCAATACATCATGTGAATATCTGTGAAAATGAGAAAAGTGAAGATTTGAACTCGCAACTCAGCAAATATTTCGCGCTCGAATCCCTACTAATCGAGCCGAAATTGCCCCAATCAAGCCCGGAAGAGCGTGCGCGCATCATTTTAACCCAGTCAATGAAGACTACCGCCGACGGTCATTATGAAGCCCCGCTACTGTGGAAACAACCCGACGCCCGCTTGCCTGACAATTACGAGAACACGCTGAGGAGACTCCACAACATAGAAAAGAAGCTCGATAAAAATGAAGAACTCAAGAAAAAGTACAACGAACAGATGGACGCCCTCATAGTCAAGGGGTACGCCGAGCCCGCTCCGCCCTCCAAGTCAGAGAGGGTATGGTACCTCCCTCATTTCCCGGTACTAAACCCATGCAAGCCCGGGAAAATGAGAATCGTCCATGACGCTGCTGCCGCTACGAGGGGGGTCTCCCTTAACGACCGCCTCCTCACCGGGCCCGACCTGCTGCAGTCACTGCCGGGCGTCCTAATGCGCTTTCGCCAACACCCTATCGCCGTGGGAGCCGACATCAAAGAAATGTTTATGCAAGTGAAAGTGAAGCCTGAAGACAGAGACGCCCTGCGCTACCTGTGGCGGGGTGATCAACGAGGCGACGCCCCTCCACGAGAATATCGCATGACGTCACTCATATTCGGCGCGACGTGCTCACCGTCAATAGCGATATACGTCAAGAATATCAACGCCCAGAAGCACGAAGGCACGCATCCCGAGGCCGTCAAGGCAATAGTCCGACACCACTATGTCGATGACTATTTACACAGTTTCAAGACAGAGGAGGAGGCGATTAGTGTATCCAGTACTGTACGTGACATACACAAAGAAGCACACTACGAGCTACGTCAGTGGACCTCCAACTCTGCAAAGGTCCTCCGAGCCCTCACTTCGGAGGACCTCGCCTCTACACACGTCGACCTCAATAAGAGCGAGATGCAAAACGAACGGGTATTGGGACAAATATGGAAGCCGGCGAGCGACGAACTCGCCTTTAACTTGGACCTCACCCGCCTGCCGCCGGGAGCTCTGGACGAAGCCGAACCTACAAAGAGACATGTACTAAAAATTACTATGTCAATCTTTGACCCACTCGGCCTGGCAACACCGGTGACAATCATAGCAAAGAAGTTACTACAAGAGGTGTGGCGCCGCGGCACGAGTTGGGACGAGAAATTGGACCCGGACCTAGCGCAACGGTGGGCGGAGTGGACGCGGCATCTACGAGCACTGCGAGACCTGGCGATACCGCGCGCCTATCCCCACTACGGCGACTCCTTCAGGCGCGAGATACACGTCTTCGTCGATGCGAGTGAATCGGCCTACACGAGCGCGCTATACTGGCGTACAACAACGACCGACGGGCGAGTGCACGTGTCCTTAATAGCAGCAAAAGCGAAGGTGGCCCCGTTAAAAGTGATGTCCATACCGCGCCTCGAGATTCAAGCTGCGGCCATGGGGAGTCGAATGGCGGCCGCCGTAATAGAAGAACACGATCTCAAACCAGACACGAAGACCTTTTGGACCGACAGCCGCACAGTGCTCGCGTGGCTGAGGGCCGGCGCGCGCACCTACAAACCATTCGTCGCGCACCGCATCGCCGCTATTGAAGAAAACACCACAGTGAACGAGTGGCGCTGGGTACCTACGAAACTCAACGTCGCCGACGAAGCCACGCGCGAAGTGCCGCCCGAGTTCGACAGTGAACACAGATGGTTTAGAGGGCCAGACTTCCTGCGCGACGACCCTGCGACGTGGCCCACCGAGCCGTCACAGCCGCACGAGTGTCAGACAAACGAAGAGAGAGTACACACAACGCGAGTCGAAACAAAGAAATCGGGCCCACTCGCCTGGCTGCCAGATCCCACGCGATTCTCGAGGTGGGAGCGACTACTGCGGACTATAGGCAGAGTGTTACAATTTATTGACCTCTGCCGACCCCGCCACGTGCGCGCGCACTATAAGCGCACTACGCGGAACAAACAAGCCGATCCCGACTGGAACAAACAACGCAAGTCTGCGCCACCGCCGCCACCGCCGCCTAAGAAGCTGCAACAAAGAAAATACAAAATATTAGATGCGTCTTACCTACACGAAGCGGAGCGCCTTGTGGTACGCGCCAGTCAACTGGAAGCCTTCAGTGATGACGTCAGTGACCTGAGAAATAACAGACCGCCGAGCGCCCATAGTCGCTTACGTCATATGGCGGTCGAGTTAGTGAATGACGTCATAGTTATCAAGACACGGATCAACGCCGCGATTGATATCACCGAGCTACAACGACGACCGCCGGTCCTTGACGGCGATCACTTGGCAGTGAAGTTATACATAGATTATGTGCACCGACAAATGCAACACAACGGCGTCGAAGCTACCGTGAACGAGTGTAAACAACACTACAGTATCCTGCGTCTACGGCCCGTCACGAAAATGATAGTGCATCGATGTCTGCCTTGCCGGATCAAAAAAACCTTGCCGTCAACCCCGCCAACCGGTGATCATCCGCGATGCCGCCTAGCCCATCACCAACGACCCTTCTCATACACGGGTTTAGACCTATTCGGCCCCTTAACAGTGACCATCGGCAGAGGGACTCAGAAGAGGTACGTGGCGCTATTCACGTGCCTAACAACGCGCGCCGTTCACCTGGAGGTGATACCCAGCTTGACCGGGGACTCCGCGGTCATGGCCCTCCGGCGCATGATCGCGCGCCGCGGCTGCCCGACCGAGATTTGGTCGGACAACGGGACCAACTTCCACTCAGCCGACAAGGAGCTCCGCGAGGCCTACGGCAACGCCCTCGAAGCCGGCGCCGCCCAGCGCGCCATCAACTGGAAGTTCATACCGGCGGGAGCTCCGTTCATGGGCGGAGCCTGGGAGAGGATGGTCCGAGCGGTGAAGAGGGCCCTACACGCCGTGCTGGACGAACGCCGCCCCAGCGAAGAGGTCCTAACTACTCTGCTCGCCGAGGCCGAATACACGGTGAACAGCCGCCCCCTCACGCACGTGGCCGTCGAACCCGACGAACCAGAAGCCATCACGCCGAACCACTTCCTCCTGGGCGGGTCCGCTCGGGCCCCCAACCCCGGGACCTTCGATGACTCCACACTCGTCGGCCGCGCGACCTGGAGGACGAGCCAACGCCTGGCCGAACACTTCTGGGCCCGCTGGCTGAGGGAGTACCTACCCTCCCTCCAGTACCGGCGGGAGCCCCATGGCCGAGGGCAGCCTATCAACGTCGGAGACATCGTGCTCGTAGTCGACGGGACCCTGCCTCGCAACACATGGCCGCGAGGCCGGGTGACAGCCGTATACCCGGGACCGGACGGCGTGACACGCGCGGTCGACGTGGCAACGAAGGGCGGAGTCTTCAGGCGGCCGACCAAAAAGCTGGTGATCCTGCCGACGGAGCCCGACGACCTGCACGCGAGGGATACTCCAACGCTCACCCGAGCGATGGACGGCGGGAGAGATGTGCAGGACGGACATGGCCAATAAATTATTAACTACATATGTACCTAGATTACCTAAAGATAGATATAATTATAATAGATGTTACCCGCCTTGTCAGAGTCTAGTTAGAAACCTAAATAAACATTATTGATCTCTTCTTTCCTTTACACCCAAATAGGGACATAGAAAACCAATAAAACGGTTCGAATGAGTTTCTAAGTGGTAAACATTAGGTTTCCACTTGTAAGAATGTAGATAAACAAGAAACTCATTAGATCCGGCCCGCCTGCAGTCTCAAGCCACACTGAGGGCGAGCGCGGGGGAACGGTCTGAGGGGGACGAGGGACGTAAATACAGAGCGTTCCCGGGCTCGCGCGCAGTAACGGCGAGAACGGCGGGCGAGCGGGAGCTTGAATTTAGCATGTCTAATAAGGATAAGTAAATGTATAAACAAATTAAGATAACCATGTATTTAGAATAAGATTTATTGACAAATAAACGATAGCGGGGTGAGGTAGGGTTGGAGGGGTGGGGGGTTCGAGCCCAATAGTATAAAATGGCGGCCGGGCCGCCATGCATTTCATTCTACGCCGACTACTCGAACCGACCACAGCTCCAGCCCTGCCAAGCCTCAAGAATTCCTGAAAGCTGAGTTTTCACTGCATCTCACCCACCACCAGTCATAGGTGTACGTCCTGTACAGTGCCTTGTTGTACAATCTACTACTAAGCGCGCTGGTTGTATAATGTGCGGGTTTACCCACGGTTACGTCGGCGGATTACACTGGTAAGGCGTCGCGGTAATCGATTACCCCGGTTACTGCACTGATTACCGCGCTATGGCTGCGACTACTTTATGAGTAAATATTGGGGTGAGCTCTTGTAAGGCTCGTTATTTAAAACGATTCACAGGCCGGGGGACCGATTTTTGACTTTAGAGCGCTCGACTCGACTCGACTCTTTCGCTCAAATACTTACAAAAATTAAGAATATTTTGAAATAGCGACGGAAAATTTAAAAACTAGTAAGATTGACCACTCGTATTCTATTCTGTCACCTATTTAATTTCATTTTATTTATGTGCGCTTCAAGTCAAATCTGCCCCCAGCGTATCGCAGTATCAGAGGTTATTATAAATACGGAATATATAATAAAAACGGGGCAGTTTGGGATGGCTGAAACTACTAGAGATCAGGAAAGGATTCAGGAAACTGATTAAAAAAAATTATAAATACATTCAATGTTCTCCAAAAAAAGCCTCATACATACAGAAATAAAACCGGGTCAAATCTGTCTGAAAAATCGGAGTTTGTTTTTGGTGTAACGCATGTAATAGTGCTGGTAGTAAGGAACAATTGTAAACCCTGTATCTACCTGTATAGGGAAAAACCAAAAAACCGCTACACACTAAAGCGGCTCACCCCGCCGGTCACCCGTAACGAAACTAGACCTCTACCTACGCTTAGTTACTGCGCATCGCGGTGTCAAGATATATTTGTGGGTGAGCGTTGAGGTGAGCTTAAAACAAGTTACAGAATAGGGGGGCAGTTGGCCCCGACGGAAGACCAGCGCTGGCCAATTATGTCGGCACCATGCTTAGTCGGGACCATTTCATGGCGCGTTAAATATATTTTTGTGTCTTGTTTTTTGTGCCACGAATTTTTTTCTTTCTTTCATAAACAAATCCGTAGGTCCGAATTCAAACAAATCTGCAAAACAAAATTGACAATTAATTGTTTATATCGTGACTAAGTTATATTCTATTCGTAAGGACTAAGCAATTTGAAGTCGATTGTAATTACGATCCAATGTCTTAGAAAAAGGTAAATAACTATCTATAGTATTTTGTGGAGTCCGTAACAGAAAGTAAAGAAAAAAAAATGGTCTTTTAACTTCATCTCCGCCTCGCTACGCTGATGCCCACAACAGCCTACCATTTCACTGCCTAGCGTGCGCCTTCGCCGTAAGCACTTTCCACTACATACGGGGAAAACCACGGGATTGTAGCGAAATGCACTCGTAGCATTTTAAACGGCGCTTGTCTATTAAAGTGCTCGCAATAAATGTAACTGATATCAAACCAATACGTCAAGTCCGGTAGACGCCATACTAGGAGTTCCAAAGGAACAAAGCTTCTACTGTGGGTAACTAGGGTCATTGCATCGGTTAGCAACCACCTACCTACTTTAATGCGCCGGCTTACAACTTTACACCCACTTATGAGTTTCTTACCCCTTTTGCCCCCAAAACTACGCATTATTTAATTTTCTTTAGCTGCTTTAAATGTATCTTACATCGTTAAACGGTTTTGGAAAATTCCTTAGACAGAACGAGGCCATTATATTATTTAAGTGTTCTATTTTGATTTAAATAACCAGTCACAAGTCTGATAAATTACAAATGAGCACGACACAATTCGTATAACCCCAGTAAACCCCAATCCCAGCCCATCTCAACTGGAAAAGCAATCATCATCACATCTTTGCTCTCTCAACCCCGCGTTTCCCTTTAATTTCGGAAAACCCATCGAGACAAAGAGCGCCATTTCACGCGACCCAAACCGACTGAACAATGCTTTTCTAGCATCCACCTACAATTATTCGCGTATAGCAACACTGCTAGACGACGAAGTTTCAGAACTGTACCCATCCCACTCGCACCCGCGCGATTTGTATCTATCGTGCTCGAGATGGGCGCGTTCGCGCCAAAAACGGTGTCGTCGCTTTTGGATGTAATGTTGCGTGCGGTTGTTTTAATTTTCGAACGTGGTTTATACGGATTGCTGTTTAGTTGGTCTGAGGTTTATTATTTTTGTCCTCATGTTGGTAGACCGTTATAAACGTTGGAGTTATTTTATTTTGAATAGAATATGTATTCATGGCATTAACAAATTGTTAAATCTGGTTGGGAGTAAGCACAGTGGTCTGTGGGAGTAAGTGATTGATTGATGAGTATGTTTCGTCTGATTTTAAAAGTAAAGTTATTTTAGACTCTTTTGGCAATGTTTCTCGACTTTCTCGTAATGTTGTTTATCGTACTCTCTTTCATTTGATTAGTTATTAGTGTTATTACCTACGAGCTACCCATTACCAAAGCTAGGTAGATTCTTTGGTACTGGGTAGTTCGTAGGTAAAAATCAATGTAAATGTGTATGTATTTAGGTAAGTATTGCATCATAATAATGAATGCTTTAGTAGTACAAACGCATGCTATACCGAAATTGATAATGCCCAGTAGTTAATCCCAATCTCAATTCATTTACCACGAATTCATTAGACCCCGTGTATTTTCCAAATAGGAAATATCCAACGCACTCATCGAATGCATCCAGCAAACTCATAAACTGCTTAAACTAGTAAGCGTTTGTGTAAACCAAGCAACGGCAACAAAGGATTACGGCGTACGGTTTCGAAAATCAATTCCAATCACAGCTAGCTAACCACCGTAACTAGACCCCTTCAATAATTCAAAACAAACGTAAGGCTCGACTCAAGTTACGCTGGCGACGTATCTTTGTTTTAACTTTAGGACTAACCACGCTCTAATGAATTCTAAACTCTATCCTCAACTGTAAAAGGTGTGTTCCAGTTCGGATGTAGAATGCTCTGAATTCGATTGTAGTGATTCGTTCAACAGCGTTGATGACATTTGGTTTCACGCGTCCGTTTTCCAATTTTGAATTCTGTACGTTGCAGGAATGGAACGCCGACGCGACATTAGGAAACTATGTTTGTATTTAATTATTATATTGGTTTTTAATTTGAATTTTGCTTGGAGGTTTTACACGAATTAATTTAATATTATAATTAGGCAGCGGAATACCTTTATTTTATTTTATTGGATATGACTGGTTTAAAACTTTTTGAGGTTATGATAAGCCGCGTTTACTCTTGTTTAGTAGCTAAATACCAACTCAGTCTAATCAATAATAGAATAAAGTTAGTAGAAAGACA
This sequence comes from Epinotia demarniana, assembly GCA_945867215.1. NCBI lineage: Eukaryota > Metazoa > Arthropoda > Insecta > Lepidoptera > Tortricidae > Epinotia > Epinotia demarniana. The sequence goes on from OX244280.1 coordinate 3,854,055, forward strand.
ATTACCGTGTCAAAGAGAGCCAGCAGCAATTTTCAAACTGATGTCACTTCAATATGTTAATTTCTATAGAGCCCTACCATACCAGACCGCATTGTATAGATAACTGACTTGTAGTAAGCCATTATCGGCTCGTTGACTTTACTTTGTCTAAACTAACACAGCCCTCGTAAATCTTCACCACTCCCAACCATTACTCGGATACTCCCATAAATCCCATAATCGATTTTTTACACAAAACTTTAAAACAAAAGAATGTAAGGCGGCAATTTTTGGAAAAGTCAGAGCGCAGCCCATTTTATAAGCAGTCTAAACCAGTAACCCTCGACAAAATGGCTCGTCATTCAAGTGTTGCCAGTTTAGTGAAATTGACTAATTGTATCTTCGTAAAACCAATAGGGCTCATTTCATCACTTTTAAAAGTCTAACCAACATCGGCCCAAGCCATTAGCTATTGGCCAAATATCTCAGTGTTGCCAGTTTAGAATTTTTAAATTGTAACTTGACGAACCATGCGACTTACTGTGAAACGTGCATATTCTAAAATCCTTTGTACAACAGTGTGCTGAATCAATACTTCCTCTCCACACGAGAATCACGCCTCATAACCTTCTGCCAACTTGTTCAAAGGTATAGTGCTTTTCACATTGCTTGGGTATGGCAACACTCGTTATCCCAGTACAATTTGCAACGTCGTTCACGTTTTAATGTTATGATGAAGTGGTGGATAGCAGCTGTCATAGTACCCAAGCGATTTAAAAAGCACTATAGCAGGTAATGTTTATAGAATTGTACCGAAATGTTTAACGTCTACGCGTCAGCCCATAATGTAATCGAAGGCGTGAAACGCTGCCGGTAATTGGATCCGCGGAAGCCTCGCAACCGATTGTAATCAAAGCGGGGAATAAGCTGTTTCTGAGGTTAGCTGAGATTTAATGTAGCGGCAACACGGTCAATATTAATGGAAATTGTATCGTGTCCTAGCCTTTTAAGGCTCGACATATTTGCTTAGTTTTATGAAAAGTTCAAATCCCATTGAGTGTACTTTTTATTGCACATTGGTCCTTACAAGGACATCATTTCGTATTAAGAAGAAAATTGTGAATATGATCATGATCACGAATGATTATAGTTAGTTTTAGTTCTTCTTGTACTAAACCCTCTCTCATTGTTTCAGAAGACATCACGAACGAGGAAGGCTCCGCCGGCGGCTCCCCGCGCGCGCGCAGCCCGCCCCGCGCCCCCACCCCTCCCTCGCCCTCCCACTCCTCGCCCCGCTCCCCCCGCCTGCACCCCGCGCTCTACCCCCAACAACAAGACCCCCAAGACTCAGACCCCGACGTCGACGAAAGCGATGACTTTGACAAAGACGAGAAGCGAGACCCCAACACAAACTTAGGGAAACGGAAGAAGAAGACTAGAACGGTGTTTTCAAGATCTCAAGTCTTCCAGCTCGAGTCGACTTTTGATATGAAGCGGTACTTGAGCAGTTCGGAGCGCGCTGGCTTAGCCGCTAGTCTCCACTTGACGGAAACGCAGGTCAAGATTTGGTTTCAGAACAGACGGAATAAGTGGAAGAGGCAGTTGGCGGCGGAGCTGGAAGCTGCCAACATGGCGCACGCGGCGCAGCGTTTGGTGCGCGTTCCGATTCTGTACCACGAGTCGCGGCCGTCGGGCATGCCGCATACACCGCTGCCTATGCATCCCCAGTTTTCGAGCGAGCCTGGGGTATACTTCCCCCAGCAGGCGCCCCAGCCGCTACAGCAGCTGCCCGCTTCCCCGGTGACGTCACGCGCGCCATTGAGCGGTTTAGTGTAGTGTCAGTCATCGGCCGCGCCGGCCGAGTTTTTGAGTGATTTAGCATCCGGTTCCTAAACTGAAAGAACGTTGAATTACAGAACGCATGAACTGCTTAATATTATTTTTAACATGTCTAATGGCATTGCGTGCTGTGCACCTTTTAGGGAAGTGAAAACAAATGATTTCATACATTTTGGTGCTGATAAAAATCTAGTATCTTTACGCTTGTCATCAAATATATAGTATCTTAATTAATACAAAGTGCTAAAAAAACTGAATACGCATGAGCGTTTTGACAACATCATAAGTTCATGCTCATTTATTTTTGAGCGCCTTGTCAGTTCAGATATAATGGCGACTATAGCTAAATAAGTAAACTGTTTTTACATAGAAATTGTTACCATAAAAGTTGCAGCAACATGTCTTTATAATTTTTATAGTAGTGCGCGGTTGATAGTATTAGGGACCCGGAGTGTACGAAAGAGAGGACTAGTCATATCATGAATGTCAAATGCCAAATTGTTAATGTGACATATATGTATAGGTATTCTAAGCTAGATTATCTTTTAATGCCTATTTATACACCTTTTGAGGGTAGTCAGAGGTCAAGTTACTTGTGACTAATATTCCAGACAGTTGCTTATTACTTGATCGCTTACTGCCCCGTTGTAAACGAGGCTTAACGGGATTGTCAAATTGAATTAATGAGTACGATTGTATTTTTTTTTAATAAAGAAATGTATTTCTATGTCTTTTTTGTTAATTTGACAATTGCGTAGCTAAACTCAAATGTAGAATAAGTAAATATTGCCTTTGAAAACGGTTAGATTGATCGGATAGTGTTTTTTTAAGAATCTTAAAAAGTTAACACGCCGTCACGATCCAACCGTTTTATTCGAGGTTTAACAATCGAATTTCTTCAACCTTCCTTTGAATTTCGAACTTCGAGGACAGACTTCGGTTGGAGGCATAGACAAGTAAAATTGTATCGTACAAATCGTCATTCCATGTTGTAAATTATTGTAAATAGAAAATAGTAAAATTCTCTTGTATTTATTCTGTAGTAAGCTAGATGTAAATGTAAATATATCGCAAAGAACTGACTATGCTTTTTATCGTTAGCTGTAATTCTATTAATTAACTAAATAGTTCGTCTGGAAAGCTTTTTATATTTGTTTTGCCATACAGATAAAAAAGAATAGAAAAAAAGATGACTTTTATTCACTACACAAAAGACACAAAGGCAAAGGGGGTACATGGTTATAAATACGTTATTAATCTTTAAAAAAACAAAAGTGGAGCTAATTTTATCACACAGTTCTAGTTTATACCATAAATTATTTTGGGTATGTGTACTGCCCTTGTTTTGTTAATAAATGAAAACTGTCAGTTGAGTTAATTCAGAACAGTGCCAACCATTCAGACACATATATCTAGCTCGTTTAACTCGATCCACGCTCGCCTGCGCGGCGCGCCGGTGCTGGGGCATGACGACAACGGGGCTTGCGGCGTGCAGACTTTACTCCCGCACGTCGCCCGCGCCCGCTATCGTCATACCCGTGCACCCGCGCGCCGCGCAGGCAAGGACAGAGTTGAACGGTCGACCTATACTGAATTTCATATACCTAATGTAATGTCTTTAACATCCGAATTGTTTCTTTTTATTTTGCAGTATTTTCATGCGTGGGACTAAGTTAAAATAAGATGCATAATGAAGGTATATAACATTATTTAACACGCTACCATGAACCCGCCTAGCGGGCGCTGGCAGCGAATGTGTTAATACATAACTGACTTGAGATTTGAGTTGGCCGCATTGCATCAAAGTAGTCTATTCTAAAAGCGACTCTATCGTCCTAGGTAGAGTATTCCAATTTCAATGACAGTTTTATAAACAGTCGGGCACATTCAATAATCTAAATGCGCAGCGGTTTTTAATCTTAGTCTCCAACTATCAGTCTATAACAACTTAGATAAATCGCATTTTAGAAGAGACCTAATGTACCATCGCCAACACAGCAAACTGACTATCCCTGCACTTTATGATCATTGTAATAAGGTTCAATATAAACACAGGATGGTCAGTTAACTGTATTGGCGTTTGTACAGGAGAAATAAAAACCGATGTTATATTCGTATATTAACAATTCCCATATTTTGCTGCGTGGTATGAACGATTTATATTACAGTGATATTGTTCTGGGGGTCTATCTGGCTCGTTTCGCATCTTACTATGATGCTTATTCTTTTTCCCACTCGTTCTCTCTCACTCTTTTGCTCGAAAGATTCGAAACACATTTAAAATCGGAATGCAAGGGGTTGTTGCCTAACTTTGTAAGAGTGTTTGAGCATTTCAACTGTAATTTACTCAAACAATGTAATTCAGAAGGCCTACCGCCAACAGCATTCGAAGTTTTCCCTCTCTGTCGCACTTGCGTACGAGCTCGCAGGTCTGACGGAGACGGAAAAATTCGAATGCCTTTCGCGGTAGGCCCTCAGAGGGGTAACCATGTAACGTTTAAACACCTCAATCTGTATGAAAACCGACCGTGTCACTATTTTCTACCTACTGTGACGTCTCACACGGGCGAATTAGTGATGTGAATTCCCCGTTGTCCGCGCTAAATCGATTCGGCGATAAGGCATTTTCTTAATATTCACGGACAACCGGCTACCACAACAGACGCGCGCGGATTGTCAGTCGGAGTGCCAACCCGAAGACCGAATCGGACATGCGAAATACTATGCATTTGCGTGATCTAGTGTATATCTATATCTGTGTGCTCTACAATGCGATTTCTCTTATTTGTTACTGGACATTTTGTACAGAACTGTGTTGCTATGTCGCTTGAACGTTCGTTCCGTAATGTTGCTAGCCTAAATAATTACTTAAACGAAACTTAATTCTAAATATTAATGTTATTTATTGATAGTAGTTGAGATCTTCGTCATATTATAACACTATTGTAATATTATAAGATAAGAGGAATAAAACGAATACGCTGATGTACATATTTTTTTATTTCATCCAGAATATTTAAAAAAATCTTAAAATAAGACTATTCCTGGAATAAGATTTTACCCATCTTTACTTAAGGTAGGTTACACTAAACTGTAATCGAAAGAGGTGTTCTTTAAAATATGAATGTATGGAGAACTTGACAAGTTTGTATGGACTGACAACTGCCGCCGCCATATTGAACGTTGATCGGTCTGTACCTAATCGTAAAATGGTGCAACAAGTCCTAAATTCATAAATAAATAAACGTTATGTGTGTTGCTTTGTGAATTTGCGTAATGTAAAATGTAAGTAATCTCTGGAACTAAAAATCCGATTTAAGCTTTTGTTCACCACACATGAAGATCTATTGTATTACTGTGTCTATTGTATTTCTCGGCCATTTTGGGGTAGGTACAGGAGCGTAATATGCTAAAAGATGGCGCAGATATCTGAAAATGAAGTATGTTCCCGTAACTAGGTACATGCTAAACTTTCACGATACTAGCACATTGTTTGTTATTAAACGGGATTAATTGCGTATAATTAATTTATTTATTTACCTCTCTGTCACAACATCCTCGGTCTCGGGACCAACTGACTTAAAAGGATGCCTTGATTCGAGTCGACCCCTAGACAGAGATAAGCTTAATACCTTCCGCGCACGAGAAAAATAGATGCAACACTCTTCTGAGGGAAGGGCTTTTTTGGACCAATTACGCCCCCCGCAGTTCGACCCGCGAGCAATGATGTTGTGCGTTATACATATGTTATAAGCGAATAAGTCCCGTTTCCTCTTCTTCTGCTTATTTAAGAGCTAAGCTCTTGTCGGTGTAACTAAAAGTAGGCCCTCCATCTACTCCAATCCCAGGCAGCCTCTTTGACATCTCGATACGACCTAACACCAACTCTTTTTTTTTAGCTGCTCTATGAAGTTTATTCCAGGTTTTCCTCTTCCTCGCTTCCCCTCTCTTTCCTTCAATTACATTGAGTATGAACTTGTCATGTCGTATGAGGTGCCCTATCATTTCCCTCTTCTAAGTCACGTTTACTAAAAATAAAAAATAACATGCACTAAACGGTGCCAATGCAATGTTAGTAGTTCCCGATTCATTTAGTTTGTAAACCGGTCGCGTGGCGGGTTAAATGGAACGATCTGATAAAGATCGCGATTACCCTGGTAGGGTATGTTTACCCCATTTCACTGGCAACACTAAACGACCACATCCGGCCGCGCTTCCGTGTAACACTGGTTTTTTAATGACGGAAGAGGGCAACACTGACGTATTTGTAATAGGAATTTACTAACTACTTTATTAATACTTACTTTTATTTAATCTCGGATGTAAAGATGGATGCATGTATAGGTACCTAATTAATTTCTTGGGACATGCAAGGATTGATTTTAATATTTTTGATTAATAGTTTATTGCCGCCAGGTTTTTTTAGATTTTGTTGAATAAATAAATAAATAAATAAAAGTATTTTCGGAGAACCTTACACAAATCAACCTAACCCTAAACTAAGCAAAGCTTGTACTAAGGGTACCTAGTACACAACGATAAACATACTTATTATAGATACGCAAATACTTAAGTAAATACATAGAAAACATCCATTACTCAGGAACAAATATTCGTTCTCATCCCACAAATAAATGACCTTACCGGGATTTGAACCCAGGACCTCTAAATTAGTAGACAGTGGCATTACCAACAACTAGGCTAAATAGGTCGTCAATAATCTTGACGCATTCTCTTTAGCTAAGTAACATACACTATTAAATATATCTTTCTCTATTACGCTAACAACATAAACCCGCAAAAAGGCAGCGTATGTTTTATTTAACTAGTTTCTGCCCGCGACTCCGTCCGCGTGGAACTCGTTTATATCATAGCTCCATACAAACTTTCATCCCCCATTCCAAAATGATTTCGAGGATAAAATCTATCCTTCGTCCTTCCACGGGAATCAAAATATATATATATATATATACCTACCAAATTTCATCAAAAACGGTCCAGTGGTTTAAGCGTGAAGCAAGAGGTAACAGACACAGAGAGACAGACAGACACACTTTCGCATTTATAAAGTATGTTTTGGGATGCTAATAATTCTTAGCTTTACAGTTTTGACATTTCGTGAACAATAACTAATTATAATCATGCTAAAACTAAACATAGACTAGCCCTTATTAGGCGTGGTAAAACATTAACAGAATTACGAAACTCACCCAGTCCACAGAAATACCCTCAATACACGAAATTACGGAATGATCGTTATGTTACGAAGAATTATAATTACTCGCCAATAACATTATCAATAGCCTATTAATTCCAATAAAAACGGTTCATAAAGATATCTATTTAATTAAGCGATCCGCAATATTAATTCGATTATTACCTCACGTAAAAACTACAAAACAGATCTTTTAGCGCAAACGATAGCGTGGCACGACAGCCCAATAACCGTAAAGAAATTTCAATTTTATCACCCAGTAATAGAGATTACATTGGTTTATCACTACGATCCTTTAATTACTGTTACGGAGTCGCGTTAGCACGCTATTCGATTCAATCACTATTAAAATGAACCTTAAAACAATAGTGCTACACTTTATTACTGCGTGCGTTTTGGAAAGCTTTTAATTATGTCATCCAAACAAATCATCGTCTCAACGCGAAATCAACCTTATATCATGCAAAGTAAAGTTAAAATTGGATTAGGTTTCAATACAACGCCATCTCGCGGTTGATTTAAAAGTAGTGGAATCTTAATTTAATTAAAATTGGAATGTTTATCGCGCGATCGGTCGCATGCCCCCAGTGTTGCCACGCTCCGATTGCCGGGGATTTTCGTGGCTCTCCGGTTATCAGCTGTCACTTAATTACCAAATTGGAAATGGAATTCGTTGGCGGTTTGTTCCGATTGTTATTTGTTTTGTTTGTCGGCTTTTCGGTAATTGATCGTGTCGGTTTAGCTTGTGCGAATTTCAGAGACAAATCGTGTTGTATTCATGAGATGTTAATCCTATTAGGAATTTTGTTACGTAGCTGAGACTTCAAGTAATTGTATTATGTAAAATCAAATTGATCGCCCCAAAAAAGTATGAATACAGACGGATTATAAAAATATGTAATGGTGATTAGTTAAAACCAGAGTTACTTAGTCCCAACTGATTTAAGATTCGAATCAATATCTCCATCCAATTGTTTGCAGTAGTTTGACTCTCATGAGCCTGTTCTTTAATAGCCTGATACGATACGACACGAATATAAATTTTTCCTTGATTTAGCCCATATAATGTACTTGGCCTCCCAAGTCCCTTCTACCTTCTAAAATGTTTTCCAAAGATCTTACTCCGTCTATTTTCAGTGGTTTTCAGCAGGCTTTTCTTTCACTGCGCCAAACGGCCCAAACATGCATATTTAAAATTTTACTATTGGAGCACATTCCTTATTACACACTACAAATGAACGATAAACTAAACATAATTGTATCAAATTAGTTCGTTCGAAGAGCAACTTTGCTGTTGATGATGAAATATTCAAATTCGTATGTCAGTTTTACAAAAAAGTCGGTCAAATCTTATAATCTGAACTATTTATCCGTCTATCTTCCACATGTCTTATCTTAGTTATATTAAATCATCTCTGTTTTTATTTATCTTGATGTTATTAACGTACAATAAAATAATTAAAACCCTTATAACAGGCCAGAAATTACCTTCTTTATTAAGAAAAGAGATCCCACTAAAAACATTACGTGTAAAGTGATTGCCAAAACTTTCTAGCTCATATCTTTCAGCGTTAAAAAGATATCGGATCGTAAGTAGCGCAAAGCTTCGTACTCCACACAGCTTAACTTCGGAGCCACGCTCTGCAAGTTATATATCTTGGTTAAAAATTATAGCTTCCGGACATTCAATTGAATTCTTATCATAGCTACCTATCAATCGTTCCCGCGCATGGCGCAATTCTAGTATTAATCCTATAATGTTTGTGTCTGGCTCAGTGTCCGTTATTACATCGTTAATCATTACATCAGCCGAAAGTCATTCGGTGCTGGTCATAGGCCTCCCCCAAAGAGTGCCACAATGACTGGCCCTGCGCCACCCGTATCCAGCGGACTCCCGCAACCATGGCAATGGAGAGGGCTAAGCCGGGAGTTTATCTGCGTGATCGCATCAGAAATGAGGCATCTGCAGCAGAACATTATTAGATATGATTGCTTTTACTAATACTTAAATTGGTTTGTGAGTGCTCGCTGAATGCTAATGTTATGCACCATTGTATCTTTATTTCAGAAAGATTAGGTACCTACCTACATATTTCATTCAATTCAATTCTATCATTAAAATTTTTTGCCTCTTTAAAGATAGACCATAAAAAATATGACGTCACTTTGAAATTTCCACCTTAAAGGGTCCACCTGATGATGTAAGTATCAGTCAGAATCCATATTTTGATTTATGTGCCGTTATCAACATAGAACAACAGGAATATATTAGAACCACAACAATATCAAATAATGACCTGTATGTTTGGACTTTCCCTCGTCCAAATTATATAATGTATCACCCGTGTCACTTATCTCAGAGAATTGCTAGAATCTTACCCATTACCACATATGCAGATTAAGTCCTAAATGAATACCTATTATAAGATCAATAATACTAATAATTAAGTAAAACAAAAATACCGTATCTTCGTATCCAGTTGTCCACAAACACCCCACATATTGTAAATTGACTATAGCAATTTAAACGGACGTATACCCGAAAAACATCCCAATTAATAAATGGTTAAAAGGTAATTTACGGGGACGTCAGTTTTTTAACAGGTAACACTGCCTAATGGCCGGTTCCATGTCAGCCATGTTTGTTTTTAAAACTTGTAATTATTCAAATTTGGAATGGCAGATGCGTTCGAAAGCGATAATCGATTTGACTCGCGTGATGCTTCCTCTTGCGAATGGTGGAATTAAATTTGGACAAAAACCACCTTTAAAACAAATGCGTCAAGACTTACGACCTCATTTTCCGAGTACATTATTAAATGGCAAGTTCTAGATGGGACCATACTTTATTTTTACAGTTAAATTATTGAATAGTTTTCCAAATTGAACTTTATCTCCTAGTGTTACGACATGAAGCGTAATAAGTTAATAGAAAATAATATAAGTTATAGGATTAATTTTCAAAATGTATGTTTGAGCTGTAGCTGTAGCAAAGGAATTAATGACGTGTTAAATTATTATTGCTCGATGTCACCGAAAACTAAACCTCCCTAAAAAAGGACCTCTTTTTTGCCTAGCCTTTTCACATTTTATTTGGTGTCGGCTCTACTCGTCATTCTTCGCCAGACTTATCTGTTCTAGGTAGTCGAGACATCTATTTGGGCTTTCTTCAGTCCCGAGTAACCAGTGGTTTTTGTGGTAGGGGCGAGCTCTTGGCCATGTACCTCAGAGAAGGCGACAAAGATGACCTGGGCCGATGACGCGGCGTACATCGCGACATCATATAAGCTCCCGCACGCAGCCGTCAAGTTACAGCGCACCATGGACTTACTACCGGGCTGGCTCGACCGCTGGCGGCTGAGGGTGAACGTGGCGAAGACCCCGGCCATCACCCTCAGCCCGAAGAGGAACCAACCCCCGGAACTCCGCCTACTGGGACAGCCGCTTCCGTGGTTGCGGACTGTTAAGTACCTGGGCGTCACCATCGACCGGCAACTTAACATGTCCGCCCACGTGAAGAACACAATCAACCAGGCGAGAACGGCCCGGGCGCTACTCACTCCAGTGATGAAGTCGTCCCTCCCCCTGTCCGCCAAGATTGGCATTTACAAGGGGTACATCAGGTCACGGTTGACCTATGCAGCCCCCGCGTGGTACGCGCTGGTGGGAGAGTGCAAAAGACAGCGGCTCCGCGCTCAACAGTCGCTGGCGCTCCGCACCGCAGCCGACGCGCACTACTATGTCAGCAATAGAGTGCTCCACCGTGACCTGAAAGTCGAACACCTGGACGACTTCATCACCAGACTGACCAGGGCTATGTTCGAGCGGGCAGACGGCTCGCGCCTGACGCACCTGCAGGACATAGCCCCGTACCACTCCCGGCCGCCCGACAAGAGGGCACTACCGCGGGACCTGATCCGCACGGATCCGCCCGCCACCCCCTGACTCGACGCAAGGATGTTCCTGCAGTGCCGTCGGCTCGCTGGTCGCTCGCTGGGCCTTTCCTAAGGGAGTCCCACCCGGCAGGGCTTGACCGCGCCGACGGACGAAGCAGATGACCCCACCGGACTTGACGGGTTTTGAACCCAACCCAGCTACCCGTCCGTTGTAGCGGACGGCGATTGAAACCGCCAGAAGCGGCACAGCCGCGCCAGGCTTCCCCGAGCCCCTTTTGGGGCTTGAGCGACAACCAAGGTCAGATGACCTGGGCTGTTATTCGCTACGCGTTAATGCGTGTCACCCCGCCGGTCACCCGTCACGAAACTAGAGCTCTACCTACGCTTAGTTACTACGCATCGCGGTGTCAAGATATATTTATGGGTGAACGTTGAGGTGAGCTTAAAACAAGTTACACGATAGGCAGAACGAACCCGCGGGGGCAGAGCGTGAAGTTGGCTCTAGTGAGTTCACTCCACTCGGGATTTGCATACAATATCGCTCCTCTTCAATATCCTGTCTATTGCTTCTTCCCCCCTCTACCTTTCGGAGAGGTTCAAGTTTATGGCGGAAGGAAGCGACCATGGGCTCCGATCGGTGCTGTTTGTGGAGTCCGGACTGTTCATGCTTGCAAGGGCATAGTACCCAACTTCTTAAATACTAGTGTTATTTTATTATTATCGTATTGACGAGAGACATCATTCCGATCTTGACACGTTTTATTGTTATTGACCATGTACATCACTGACAATATTACATTAATATTCCTTTTTTTTATTGTTTTGTTTTGACGCTTAGAGACCGTATACATCTCTACGAACATTGAATAATTATTGATTGTATTTGGACGCTCAGAGACCTTATACATCTCTGGAATACTGAATTAATATCATTAACTTTCTGTTAATGCACAGACATTATTGTAATCGAATGTAATGGTCGTATTTTGTTTTGTTTTCATTTACTTTGTGACATTTAGTGTGTTGTTATATCAGTCGTTAATGTGCAAATTTTAAATTATTATTGTGTTAGATTATAATCTTTTATTGTAAGATTATTATTTTTATTGTAAACTACCGTTTGACATGTAAAAGTGCCCTTGTGGCCTATTTGCAGAATAAATAATTTGTATTTGTATTTGTATTTGATCTAGTGGTAATCTTACTTTAGCCATACCTCCTCATAAATCCCGTTCCTTCGATAAATCCTTCACGGTACGCGCGGTCAAATTAAGGAACTCGTTGCCTCCGACACTCAGGCAGTGTCAGTCTGTAGCCTCGCTGAAGGGGCAGTTGAAGAAATTGTGGTTGTCGAATGCTCCTTGACTATATATTAGTAGCATTTTAAGTCTTTTACTGATATATATTTAAGTTTATCGTTGTATATATAATATTTAGTATCTATTTAATGGTATATATTTGTTAGTATGTATATTAATCAATTATCAATTAATTTTGTTTATCTTTTCAATAGTTTTGTACATGTGTCTCGGTTTTGCCTACATCAAATTTCCACTCATGTGCTCAAAGGTTAGCTGGAAGAAATCCCTCTCAGGGATAAGCTCACCTTTGTACATGTATCTTCTGCTCCTGTAATAATTGTATTGTTGTTGTGTTCTGTTCCATGTACAATAAAGAATTTTACATACATACATAAGTTCAAACGGAGATCCTTGAGTCCTCCGAATTACTAAGCGCAGATGGCGGCTGACGTGGAGTTTTGAGTGGGTAGAAATACCACATAACACGCTTGCCCCAAGAGTTAGGCACCTTGAAAAAAAGGTATAATTTATTGATGACGGACATCCAGGTTAAGGGTGAGTATCCACCAAAGCTATGCGAGATTGCGAGGCGATGCGCGTGCGCCGTCAGCCGCGCTATTGGTGAGTTATATTTCTCACGCTACTATTGCCCTAAGGGAGGTTTGTCTAGTTTCTTGGGACTGGTCATGTGAACTTTGGGCCTTAAAATGACGTGGCCATTACTTCAAGCGTGTTTCAAAGGGCTTTTCTTCTGATTTTACGTGTCCTTTCGTATTTTGTTGACATGTGACGTTATTCTACATCCTCCTAGCGTCACCTTATCCCAAGATTTGACATAGGCACTAGTTTTACAAAAGCGACTACCATCTGACCTTCCAACCAAGAGGGAAAACTAGACCTTATTGGGATTAGACCGGTTTCCTCACGATGTTTTCCTTCACCGAAAAGCGGTAAATATTCCGTACATACGTTCCGAAAAACTCATTGGTACGAGCCGGGGTTCGACCCACGACCGCCGCTTGACAGTCGCAAGCCTGAACCACTAGGCTACCGTAGCTCTATGTGACTTTGGGTTACTCTAAAAATGGTTCGAATGGCATGATAGGTTCACGGATAGGTTAGGCAAAGATATATGACGGCTCACGATAGGTTAGGTAAATACATGTAATGATATAGCTTTTTGTAAAATTAGTATGTGATATGGTTGTTTAACGAGCGAATGCCGTGCGCTAACCTCACACTCATACTTGAGGTTATTTGAGTTTGCCGAATTGCATCAAAGGAGTCCATTCAAAAAGCATGTAAAGTCCAATGTAGAAGATTCCAATTCCAATGATATTTTTTTTTAAATACGGCCACATTAAATAATTTCAACTGCATGTGGTCATTAAGGGCTAGTACTCAATGTTATATAATATATGTTAGTTGTTAGTTACATTTTGTAAGTTGTTTTTACTATACGTAATTAAGTATTCTGGTTTCTTGGCGTATTAGTTCGCTGTAAGGCCGTGGAAACTAATGAAATACTAAATAAAATAATACATAAAATAAATAGGAGAGAGCGTGAGGCCACGCTCGGATCTCTCGTTCTATCTTCGAAATTATTACTCATAGCATAGAGTGCATCTGAATGTCACAACGTTTTTCGGATAGCCCCATAGGGCCCCAAAACTCACGTCTCGACGAGCCTAATAAGCGGGAGTGGGTCGTTAGTGTTAACCGCCGCCCAGCGATTCCACCGCTGATTACTCACTTTGTTACTAGACAGTAAACAAATAACTTAACCTGTGGTCGTTGTTTAAAATTACGACGGTAGCAAACAAGCATACAGACTGCCTGATGGAAAACGAACACGATAGCCTATGGTCGCTTGCGACTCCAGCACTCCTATCACAAGACACTATACCATACCTCTCTTTCTAAGTTTACTAATAAGAGAGAGGTGGATAGTGCGAGAAAAATCGATAGAGCTCGCGCGCCGGCTTGTGATAGCCGTGCAGCCTTGGATAAACGCTGTTGCTACAGCCTCCGCTCCAAGTTGTGGCCACACGAGAGCGATTGAGATGTGGGGTAAACTATACAATGCCTAACAGTCATTCCAAATACCATGTTCCGCTAAAACATTTTTTGATTTTCCAGGACTTAAAGCCTCTCACACACTGGCGCGGCCTGGCCGCGGCGGTCAGTACCTAGTAAACTTCTCAAATAGCGGTCAAATTTACTATTGACCGCCACCGCACGCGCAGCCGCGCCAAGATTCAGGCCTTGTACTAACCTAAAATATTTTATTAAAACATCTGCGTCAAAATTTTCGTTACTCTAATCGGATTTTTTCTTTGTTCCCTGAGATGAGACGATTTACTTTAAAGAGTATTTGTAAAATGATATTTGAAAGGATTCAATTTGGAAAGCTTTTAGTTTTTCGATAATTGTCGTTCCCGCGACAACTACTCAATATGTCAAGTTTTTGGAGCTTAACATATTTCAAATTGAATATTTGCTAACACGCTAAATTATGGGTAAAACAAAACATCTGTAAAAACAGCGCAAAATCGCCAGCACGCTTCATATCGTGCATAAAACAAATAAATTAAATTAACAGTATAAGTTTTGACCTAAGCATTAATTATAATGAGTTTTTAAGCAGACGACCCCCGAAATGTCGGGCGATATTATCGCGTTAGAATTAGCGATGGCCACCAGATAGGACCCTAATAACGGACTTTGGGTTGCGTCGTTATTAGATGACGTAGCACGCTTCTTTTTTTAATCTGAATGTTGGAGAATAAACAAATGAATGTATAAGCACTGAAAAGTTAGTTTCAGAAAGTAATAGTAGTTTATTCATGCATGAATATTTCATATCAATAAATCCAAGTTATTTATTGAAGAGAGGGAAGCTCTCAAACTCAAACATGTATTCGTGACAAACAATACGGGTGTGTATTCGAAAATTATTATTACTCAAAAAGAAAGAATTTTAAAAAATATGCCCATAGTAACGTAAATCCCATTCAGATATCTCAAAGAATTACGAAGCTACAACCGTTTTAATATTACTTGTTAGAGAGAGAAAACGCTCGCAGTTAGTGACGTAACAATCTGCGAGCGTAAATGACAATCGTTTCATATAAAGTTGCGTTTCGCGGAAAACGGACAGAACATACCCCTGCTTAAAACTTTGGATACATAACGTTGTGATTATTTTTTAACCTCTTGCTTTGTTTTTTTTTTCCATTTGACTACATTTCCTTTTTCGAGAATTATTGATTATTTTTAACCGACTTAAAAAGATTGTCAGAGGTTCTCAATTCGGTTGTATTTTTTCTCCGTCATTGAAGAGCCGATACTTACGTATTTTTTTGTTTGTAAGTATCCCATTTTTTTCAAAAATTCAGTTGAATGAGGGGATACATGAGGAATTGAGGGAACTCCTCAATTAGGTATATTAGGCACGCGTGTAGTGATTTTGGTATTTTCTATTATAACTCGTGTATTTTTTACACCCAGAAATCATAAATTTACTGGAGTGGAATTAATGATGAAGAAGACCACAGATGACTTATGGAATTCCCCAATAATGTACATAAAAGTGCAAAAGGACGTCACAGGTTCTGATAAGTTTCCGTTGAAATAGCAACTATGATCCTTGTGGGATCGACAGAAGTCCTCAAATATTATCGGACCACATACAGCGATTGGGTTTTTTTCTCGAATAATCGCATTTGCTCTCGGAAATCAGTACATGTGGTAAAATGGAAAAGAAATGTGGATATGTTCTCAAGGCTTGGCGAAGTACTAAATTGAAGTCGGTTAAACACATAATAAATCCTTTGTTCCTTGTTCTTGAAATGAAAAAAAAAACTAAAATCGTCAAAAAACGTTGACGTTCTATACGGACAAGCATCAAACTCCCGTCATCTTACAGATAAGCCCAATGTATCTCAGTTAAGTACTTAAAAGTAATTGAGCTTGATAGAGAATCGTCTAATTCAGGACATGAAAATTACCATACACACCAATACACATTTCTATTTGTTGTACAGGTTGGATACCTATAGCTGACGGACTAATACTAATAGGCTGACGGGAGTCGAGTCGCGCGTTAAGGGTTATGTAAAACAGTCTTATTTACGTAACAAATACTTTATACTAGCTTCTGCCCGCGACTCCGTCCGCATGGAACTCGTTTACCTACATCGTAGCTCCATACAGACTTTCACCCCCCATTTCATCTCGTTAGGGGATGAATTCCGGGATAAAAACTATCCTATGTCCTACCCCGGGATTCAAACTCTACCTACACCAAATTTCACCTAAATCGGTTAAGCGGTTTAAGCGTGAAAAGGTAACAGACAGACACACTTTCGCATTTCTAATATTTGAAGACCGAATCCGTTAAAATAGCTAATAATATCTACAACTTGGAAAAGTTGAAAATCCCCCGACATTTTCATTTCAAAGTCCAATATCTCTAAAACGGCTGAACAGATTTTGATGAAACATGGCTAAGAACACTCGGCATAAAATTATATATGACACAAAAACAATTAAACGAAAATCGGTCTCCATCCGTTTGGGAGCTACGATACCACAGATAGGTACACAGACAGACACGTAAACTTATAACACCCCTCTTTTTTCGTCGGGGGTTAAAAATAGGTATTAAAAGCCAAATTTGAGAAAACCCCTCACGGGACAGGCTTTGCCTAGTGTGGGGGTCAGTAAAAACTGTAAATGTTATATATTTTTTCTGTTAATAAACTATTCATATATAGTATTTCTATTTGTACTTTTACCCATTCTAGCTATAATCCTAACAGTAAATTGACATGAACAGTCACCAAAGTTTCTGAAGGTCAACAAAGCGAATCCTGATATGAGTTACTTACTTCTACAAATATTGATTTACCTGAACGTATTTTTATAGGTAAATGTAATATTACTAGATGTAATAGAAAAAAAAACTAGACACAGAATACGGAAAACAAAACTAACTATAAGATTATAAAGAGAAAACTTTGCCCAGATCGGCGCCAGGCTGGCAGCATATTCAGATTTGTCATTCTCTAAGTTTATAATTACTTGTTGTTGCTTTTGAAAGTAATCATACTGATAATATTTAATTTCTAAAGTACGTATATATAAGACGATAACTAACATTAACTAAATTAATTTAAAACTAAGTTACTTAAATCTAAAAACGCCCTCGCGACTTTGTACCGAGAATGATGGCGGCATTTCCTCGCTGAATTGCAAAGCTGATGCGTTCCGCGAGAAAGCCGCCAGCTCTTCGGTCACCAGGGGCCGTAGACAAAGTTACAATCGACAAGCGCTAGCGCCAATAGAAAACAAATAAATGTATGGGAATGAAAGATGTCAACGAAAAGTGTTTCGTCGGCATCTGTCATCCCCATACATTTTATTAGTTTCTATTGGCGTTAGTGTTTGTCGATTGTAACCTTGTCTACGGCCCCAGAGGGGCCACCGCGAAGTGAAAACGAACTTCGTTAAAATATCTCCCTCTATGTCGCTCGAACTAGCAAGTGCGACAGAGACGGAGATACACAAACGAAGTTCGTTTTCGTTTCGCGGTAGGGCCTCAGTTACGCTTACGTCAACCAGACGTTTCGCGATTTCCGCAAATAACTTTCGCGTACTGGGACCACACGGACCGACGGTCTCGACGCCAAATGGTACAAAGTTGTACTCTCTGCCTCTATATATCTCTCGGCATTTTTTTTAAACTAGCCAACAAACCGATATCCATATAGGTTTCTTGTTAATTTTCTACGGATCCCTAACTCGTCGCCACGTGACACTATCAATAAGACGATGTTTAAAACCTTATCTACCCTTATTACCAAAAAACAATTAATATACCTAACTCAATTTAATTGTCGCCATACAACTTATACACAAAAACATCAAGCACCAACCACCACCGCTATTTTAAACCTTAACCCCTTACCTATAAAGTTATTTTTGACAGTTCTGGTTTGGCAGTTGTGCCGTTTTGGATGTTATTAGATTATAATCTTTCAAAGACTTCTACCACCAACCATCGTCTCTATTTTCAACCTTAAACTAGTAGCAAATAAGATTTATTATTGACTGGTATAGTTTGGTAGTTATGACGTTTTGGGTGTGAAGTTTGGTTGTGCGTTTGGTCACATTTGCATATGGACGGACAGACAAACAGATATGTGTGTAATTAGACGATAAATTAACTTGCTTATGAGCGATGTTGGAGTGAGATAGAAGGTGCCCGTTCGACTAGATTCGGTGCGCTTTTTTCTACACGTATTACAAAAAAATATGTAAGGAGGTGCCTCAAATGTCAAAGTGAAATTTAATAGTAAGTACCTAGGTATGAACTTTATTGATGTAGTTCGCTTTCCATACAAAACGTTATTTGACATTCGCAAAAAAAACTTATGTAATAATTTTTCCCAAATTGACTTTCCATTTGCGCGAAATGCCCCCTTTCCCAGAATAAACTTGTATAAACTAGAATAATTTGAGAAATTAGCGTGGGACGTGATGCTTGCGGGCAGCTAGCCAATAAAACGTATGCTGGACGGTCGTCAACAAGCCCCACCGACCGAGCGACCTCGGTCCGACCGACCGTGTAGAAAGAAAATAATTTATTATCGTAAAGATTTTGGTCCATAAAAGCATACAATTTAACCATAATATTGCGCTAAACTTTCATTGGGGGGTATATGCCATAACCGCCACGCTTGGCATGCGGGTTGGCGATCGCAGTATTTATATAGATCACATAGCACGTAGAACCGATGGCCGTTGGGGCGGAAAGGTTCTCGAGTGGCGACCACGTACCGGAAGGCGCGGCGTGGGTAGGCCCCCGACAAGGTGGACTGATGACCTGGTAAAGGTTGCTGGAGTTCGCTGGATGCGGGTGGCGCAGGACCGGTCACTTTGGCACTCTTTGGGGGAGGCTATGTCCAGCAGTGGACGTCTTTCGGCTGATGATGATTGCGCTAAAAGGTCCTCACTCAGCTTGGTGTCACGGAGCAAGCCAAAAGACGCGCTCCGTAACGCTATAACGAGTTTCGTGTAGACAGTTGTTTGCAGCATTTTTTTTTGGTGAGGTTAGGTTAGGTTAGATTAGGGTACAGCGAAATGTCATCCCGTTTGAATGTGGAGCAGCCCAACTGGGGAAGTACCTCCGCCTTGCAGAAGAGCACAGCCATAATAACACTAGTACTTGCTCTGTGTAGTGTTGTGTTCCTGGAGGTGAGCAAGGTCGCCAGAGCTCCCGAGGATGCGTTGTGTTGAGAGCGAAGGCATTTGTTCCTTCAGCTGTCAACACGGTAAATCCTCAAACATATCAAGGGGCGTTGTCGCCCTTTAGTGTTGCATGCGTCTAACTATAGCCTGCGGTGTCCACTTACCATCAGGCGGGCCGTACGCTTGTTGGCCACCATCGCTGTTAAAAAAAATAAACACGGTCGGTCCGGACCAAGGTCGGTCGGTCGGTGGGCCTTGTTGACGACCGTCCAGCATATACGTTTCACAAACAACTCTCACCCGTACCAGTCATACAGGCTGTACACAGACGTCGGCACACGCTAATGTTCATTTTATGTAAAGCGCGGGTTAGTCGTAATTGGATAACGCATTACCCGAAATGTGCGGGAGCACTCTGTATTCTAAAAACGGTTAATGCTCCTATTAGCCGTATTAGACACCACTCAACGCAGGTACACTCGGCGTCAAAAAAGGCGAATGTACAGTCAATCAATCCATATATTATGTATTACAGTAAGACATAAGGAAAACATGTAACAAGAGCAGGATTACATACCGCCCCCCGCCACCAGAAGTCGTGTTCTACCCATTAGGAAGAAAAAAACAATTGAGAGACGGCAAGTCACAACGAAAATAGATTACAGCGTAGGTTAGCACGTAAATAACGTTGCATGTAAAAAACTAGTAAACTAAGGTCGACCTGTCTTTAATGCAACAAAGGAGGTGGTGTAGCTAACAAAGATAGTTTTAAATAACGCTTTGTTATTTTCCCAAAACTTAGTATCTGAGTTCACTCGGCGCCATTCCTTGCGAAACGTTGCATAACAAAAATACCGATTTCAAATCGCCCCTAATCTCTACCTGTCGATGCTATCTTTAAAGAAAGCTACGGATTATAACGACAAAAGAACGAAACCAACCTATCAGGAACTAATGAGCAAGCCACTATAGACCTCATTGTGTTCAAAATAAGGAATGTGATACTGGCAAATGTAATTTGTAATTCGATTCCAAGGTGTTAAAGTGACGACTATTCGAACACCATTTAGGCGACATTTAAAAACATTCGATTCGAATTTCAAAATTGCTAAGCCCATGCACGGATACGCGAAATTTCGGGACTTAAATTATAAAATAGGTTTTGCTAAGTTTACGCCTGTAATTTCGTTTGCGTAAAAAAGAAGACATTTGGTAAAAATAATCCTACTATATAATATTTAAATGGAAAGTTTCGATATTAAGATAGTTGTCCGGTACCTACTTACTAAATCACATAAACAATACCGAAAGATTTAGATGGAATTCGGCGTAGTGATAATTTGTAACCCTGATTAAAACAAATCCCGAAAATCATAAAAACAATATTAAAATTCATTCGGTAAATTTAAGGGTTACAAGAAGGGTAAACGGCTGATGTGATAGATACACGTTTTCATATGTAACTTATCCTACTAATATTTATGATCTTTATATAGATGTTTGGATGTTTGAAACGGCTCAACCGATTTGGATGAAATTTTGCACGAAGATAGTTTACTGTCTGGATTAAAATATGAAATAAATTCTACCCCGCGTCAACGCAGACGAAGTCGCGGGCGGAAGTTCTTAAATAATACTGGGAATAATAATTCGCGGAAACATAAATTAACTGACTAGTTTATTAAAGTGATTTAACACGGAATTGTGTTATTGACACGGCAGTTAATTGAAAATGGTAAAATTAATTACTCACACGGGCTATTTCAATCGAATTACATAATTTATAGAATTTACAATCACGACGTAAACAATAGAGATTCCATGAATATTCGGCTTTCAATCATTCAGTATTCGGTGACTATTTTTACTATTCGCTATTCAGCAGAATATTGCCATCCAAAACACACCAAAATTAAGTTTGCTGTTGCAAAGCAAAAAAATTGCCAGTTTATTGTCTTCTCTAAAAACTTTCAAGGTATTTTTAAGTTGTTTTTTTAGGATATTACACACACTAGGCACACTTAACACAATTAGATGCAACAAATAATGCGGATTGTGACATTTGTGACACGACTTGCAAATAAAACAAATACCTCAAATAATCAGAACTTGTCATCCGTTCCGTGAAATGTATACCTACATATTATATAAAAATGTTGAGTTGGTACTAAGTATGTGTTTTGGTGGCATGAGCATGAGAGCGTTTTGAGACACACGTAACAGAAATAGTTCGCAGACCAGATTTAAAAGAAATGAATATGAAATCATTATCATTAAATTGTAATGCATCAGTTGTTTCTTAAATCGGTCGCAGCATTTGTCTATCCCGAACTTGCGATCTGCCGTACAAAGGAGGGAGTGTCCAATGACACCTCGCTGATGTTTTGAAATAAGAACGCCGCATTCGATATTTGAACCTACGAATTACAATTTGAAAAAAGAAGGGAGCTGTTTTTTATTTTTTCCCCTAGTGAGTACCAAGTTATATCGTATAGGGAATAAAACTCCTTTTATTCGAATATAAGCATTTTTTTTAAGGACTTACGGTGCTTCTGAATATAATTTAGCGGTATCAATAGACGTGTTGAATTATATAAAGCCGTTTATTTTTCTCTTTGTTCAGGATTAGTGCGTCGATTTGGGCGTTAAGTTCCTTTTTTGAAAATGAATAGGTAAATACTAGCGTCTCTTGTTACGAAGCATTGAAACTATTAGACTTTGTGAGACAATCCGTTTTAATAAAATAAACTCTAGTATTATGGCTTTAAAGTAAAATTTTGGTTAATATCGTCAATTGAACATTTTAAAAATTGTAAAAAATTTACGCAATCAATTGTATTGTTAAAAGGCTCTTTTATGGAGTCAGCTCATGTTAATTATCAATCTACATAGATTTGTTTCTTGTAAAAGTACATTGTACCTACTTAATTTAGTTCGCTCTATGGAACTTTCAAAGCCAATGTATTTTTTTTACCAGGTGGGATATTAAAGTCAAGTCAGCCTAGCTAACGTGATCGCGTTTATTTCGGTTATAAAGCATTTGTCCCTTACTAGATGGTAAGTGGCCTTTACTACTTCATGGAGTAATTTATATGTTATGTAGGTTCATTAAAAATAACTTTATTCCTAAACAACAGTAATTATATTCATGATTACCGTGTGCCAAAATTTTAATATTTGCTGTACAAAATTACAGATTCAGTTGCCGAGATCTGTAACAAACATTTACAGTACATATGGTGCTACTATCCCGCACTAGTGCGGAAAATTGCACTTTCCGTGCATATGTCAAAACTTTAAAGAGCCATGCGTACAGTAAAACGTTGTACGATACACGTGTCGATTTAAAAACACTCCCTTCGGTCGTGTTTTAATTTATCACCACTCGTTGCGAATTTCCTATTTTCGGCCACTTGTATCGTAAATAACTATTCCGTGATACCAAAACTATAACATTAATTTGATAACATCGCCGCTGGTAACAGCAAAAATAAATTTGTCAAACGTAGTCTTTTGTTTTGAAATTACAAAAATACGTTTACTGATGGTAAAATTGAAAATAATAATAATTTTAAGTCAATTCTTAATGAGCAGCTATGATAGCGCCGCAAATTTAAAATTGTCGAGTGCGTTCGGCTTTTAAATTCTTATCGGAGCATCCTAATTTTCGATGTTCACGAAAAGGGCGGTAATAGGGAGGAATTTCATGTTACTTAGGACCAGTTTCGCGTGCATAATAGCATTTGAATAAAATAACAATTAATCCCTCGTATGTTGTGACGTTACATTAATTCAATTTTGAAGATAAGTTTTATTGGTGGTTGGGCGAGCACGGAATTAAATAAACATAAATAAATGTTGATAATTAACATTAAGTGTGTTGAGGTGGCAAAACCATTTTTAACTCTTTACAAGCTATATCTGGATTATTAAATAAGGGATACCCGGATCGTTGCACGTGGTAATTATAATTACGAAACACGAGCTTGAGCGAGTGCTCTAATAAGTTATTAATTAGGCCGCAGTTAAACGTAGCACTTTTAATTATACCTACGAATGCAAAAATGGTAACTCTTGACAAAAATTGGCATATTAATTTGTTGCCTAAATAATTTAATTGCTAGCCCTAGCTTTTATTCAAGAATTATTTTTGTGTGAATAAAGAAATAAAATAAATATTGGGAAAATAACTTTTTTTCCTATGTTTTTGTCTTATGGCTGTGAAATGGAACTCGATTATCTCTACTGTTAAAATATAAATGTTTTAATAAAAACAATGGTCTGTAGAAATTAAAAGATTATTGTAATGTTCTAATTACTCATGTCACCGTGACTAAGCACCCTCCGTGACAGGAGAATAAAAACAGAATTAGGGCATGCTGTCACAGTACACATAATATAATAACGTGCAGTATTTTAATCAAGGTTTTCACAACGCTTTATAGTTATGTCATCAGTAAAATTCACAATGCAAATTCATGATGGTTAGATAATTATTTTAGGTGGATATTGAGACCTAGACCGGTTAACAACGTGCTGCCAGCTAGTGTGTAAAAACCCAGTAAGTGTGAAAAATCGAAGTGCCAGATAGTAATCTGAAAAACCCAACTTCAAAATGGCATAGTTTCAATAATGCAATATTAATATAGTTGGTATTATTATCGTCAGTAATGCAGTATAAATATAATTAGTTATTCGTATGGCATATACATATACAAAGTCGCTTCAAGGTAAAAAAAGACTTAAATTATACAAAAAAATATGTAACTACGAACATAATATATCCAAATTCTTCACCATTCTCCCCTGATGTCATGCGTTGACAATAGAGCAATATAATTAGATTGGATTAGATTATTTAAGAAAAATACACACATACATATCGAAAAATAAGATTTTTTATCACGACCGTCAAAAACAAGGAAATATAAAGACATGATATTAAGCCAATGACAACAAATGTAAGAGCACAATAACAATGAAATAGAAAGACAAAACAAAAGCAAAAGAACACAAAATTATCAACCAGGTATCATTCAAAACAATATTGTTGTGTTCATCGAGTTGTCGAGTATATCGAGGATTTATACATACTTTGTATCTATATTTTGATGTTAATTATAAGCATGGCTTTGAATAGATGTTTGGGGTGTTTTCATGAAGGCTGCACGTCTATCATGGGATGGCCGCGACATACTCTCGATTTTTCTCGCACTATACCTCTTGTTCTAAGTGTTCTAATAAGAGAGAGACGGATAGTGTGAGAAAAATCGAGAGAGCTCGCGCGCCCTAATTCTATAACTTGGAGCATTTCTAATCGAGAGCGAATACGTACTAAGTATCTAACCCAGAACCCACGCTTATCTTATCTTATCTAGATGAGGGCCCTTTCGGATGCACTTCGACCCAGTGGGATCTTTTGTGCATTTGCCCTCTCCTTACGTCTACTCCCAACTTCGCTCCATCATTTCCACATAGCGGATGATGCAGCTCAGCGGAAGTGCCTTGAATTCCTTTGGTTGCGTATAGCCGATACCAAAGTAATTCATTCTTTGTCTGGCAAGGGCATGACATTCACACAGTAAGTGTTCCATAGTCTCATCCTCCTCGCCACACATTCTACAGTCTGAGCTGTCTGATAGTCCCATCTTGGCCAAGAGATCCTTGACCCCGAAGTGACCTGTGAACACCCCAGATATGATTCTGAGCTGCTTCCTACTGGATTTCCAGAGTTTGTTGGTCCAGCCCGAGTCCACTCCTTCTATGAAGAGCTTTGAGTGCCTTAAGCCCGCCTCATTCCTCCACTCGTATTGGTGTTTGGTTTTGGCGTAGGCTTTAAAGGCCGAAATTATGGTTCCCTGCGAGAGTCCCACAAATGGTTCTGGACCTACAAAGTGGTTTGTAGACCCCCCTCTAGCAAGCTCATCCGCTCTTTCGTTGCCAATGAAGCCCTCGTGCCCTGGAATCCAAACCAGTTGCACCTTATTGTGCTTTCCAA
This sequence comes from Epinotia demarniana, assembly GCA_945867215.1. Taxonomy (NCBI): domain Eukaryota; kingdom Metazoa; phylum Arthropoda; class Insecta; order Lepidoptera; family Tortricidae; genus Epinotia; species Epinotia demarniana. Next base: position 3,879,537 of record OX244280.1, read on the forward strand.
GCTTGTTCAGTGCCTGGACGCCATTATAGACTAGTCGAGATTCCACTTTCGGCGCCGTAAGTGCCTTAAGCGCCGCTTGACTGTCACTGAGTATATAGATGGTCTGCCCTCTGGTTTGTCTGTCTATATTCTCCTGTGCACAGGCAATTATGGCGTATGTCTCCGCCTGGAAGACGGTTGCCAAGTTTCCCATGCTTACACTACTACTGTAGTCATTCGCATAAATGCCTGCTCCCGTACCGGATCCCATTTTTGATCCGTCCGTGTACCATATACTGTCTTCGATACCAGACCTCGGTGGTTCTAGACCTTCGGCCCATTCAGCCCTGGATGGAACTTTTGTTGTGTAGTTCCTATGGAATACAAACTTGGGTAGCATTTTGTCGCTTCCCATGCTTGTTATTCTGTCTAAGAAACCATCAGTCTCCATGTTTGTGTGCTTAGTCTTTGGCTTACTGTCGCTCCACAGTTCAAGGGTTCTTAATCTGTAGAGCGATTTGCGTGCCTCTGACTTAATCACCAAGTGAAGTGGCGGTAGGTCCAGTAGGACTTCTAGCGCCGCTGTGGGCGTGGTGCGAAACGCCCCTGTTATAGCCATGCATGCCGATCTCTGTACCTTCATCAGAGCATCTCTGCATGTGCTCTTTAAAGTCCTTGGCCACCATACCAGGCTACCGTACAATAATATGGGCCTCACCATCATAGTGTAGATCCATCTAAGTACCTTTGGGTTCAAACCCCATGCTTTTCCATACGCTGATCTACACATTCCAAATACCCTCAGTGCCTTTGTAATGGTAAGATCTGTATGCTTCTTCCAATTCAGTTCTTTATCTAGTGTGACACCTAGATATTTCACATCATTAGACAGTTCTAGTACCCTCCCGTACAGTTTTAGCTGCTGTACGCCTCGAAGAGTCCTTTTCCTAGTAAAGGGTATTACTACAGTTTTGCCTGGATTAATGGATAATTGGTGTCGGTCGCACCATCTCTCCACTGTCTGCAGTGCCTTGTTCATGATTCCCGATACCGTGCCTGGAAACTTCCCATTAACCAGTATCACTAAATCATCAGCATATCCTACCGTGTGGATGGGACCTTTATTGAGTTCTACCAGGAGTGAGTTCACCACCAGACTCCAAAGAGTTGGTGAGAGAACCCCACCCTGTGGACATCCCTTTGTGGCCGTGGCCATTATCTCATCCCCCAAGAGTGATGACTTTATTAGTCTGCCATTTAGCATATTGCCTATCCATTTACATATGGTGGGCTCTACACCATGATTAACAGCTGCTTCGCTGATAGCTTTATACGTGGTACGATCGAACGCTCCTTCCACGTCTAAGAAAGCTGCAAGACATAGTTCTTTATTCTCTATAGCCTGTTCAGCCCTGGTTGTCACCAGGTGAAGTGCGGTTTCCGTTGACTTCCCTGGCTGGTATGCACATTGTAGTTCGTGCAGCGGATGCCTTCTTAATGGGCCATCCCTTATGTGTCTATCTACCAGTTTCTCCAGTGTTTTGAGGAAAAACGACGATAAACTTATCGGCCTATACGATTTGGCTTCACTGTAATCCGCCTTACCCGGTTTGGGTAGATAGGTTACTTTTACCATCCTCCACACACGCGGTACGTGTGCGAAGGCCAGGCACGCCCTGTACAATCTGCTAAGATGTGGGATTAGTACATTAGCGCCTTCTTGTAGTAGAATGGGGTAGATGCCGTCTGGCCCCGGGGCTTTGTATGGTTGGAATGTTGAAAGTGCCCACTTTATCTTTTTATGATCTACTACCTTTTTGGACGTGTCCCAATTGTGTCTCGTTGTACTTGTGGTCTGTTCCAACGCACTAATTGCTCCATCGTCTGTTACGCTGTCGTGTATTACTGAGCCTGGGAAGTGCATTTTACACATTACCTTAAGGGTCTCCAGCCCCGTTTTCGTCATTCTACCGTCATTGTCCCTGATGGATGTGAGCGGGGCCGACTTTGTGGTTGCTAGTGCCTTTGTTAGTCTCATACCTTCTGGTATTGACTCAATCTGATCGCAGTGGTTCCTCCACGCTCTCCTCTTGGCTTTCCTCACAGCCTTGCTGAGTTCTGTGAGTTTTTGTGCATAGTACCCAAAGTCATTAGATGCCTTTGCGTCATTGAATATTGCCCTAGTTTCCCTCCTGAGCTTTACTATCTCTGGGGTCCACCATGGTAACTTTTTAGCCAGGGTTTTCTTCTCCGGGCAGTTATTAGTGAAGGCCTTGTATACAGCTTGTACTATTTTGTCCGCTTCGAATTCTATGTCTATAATACAGTTTAGCTTGCCTTTTGGGTCTCCTAGGTCTACTTTTAGATCCCTTCTAAAGCCCGACCAGTCCGTGTACCTAGGATTCCGTTTACGTACCGTATTAATTTTTATCTTAGTTTGGTACCTGAAGCAGATGTATCTGTGGTCCGAAAGGGATATGTCATCAGATACGTGCCATGAGTTGATTTTGTTACTAGTGTTATTAGTAGCCAACGTTATATCAATCACCTCCCCCCGCCTAGAATTGACGAAGGTAGGTTCATTGCCTTTATTCAGTACTTGTAAAGAGGAGCTTACCAGGAAATCCAGTACCTTCTCTCCTCTCCTATTGACATCCGAGCTGCCCCAGATGACATGGTGAGCGTTCGCGTCGCAGCCGATTATCAGGTTGGTGTTCACCCGGCTGCCGTATGCAACAAGATCCCGCAGCTGTTGTGTGATGGGATCCGTCGCCTCGTAGGGGAGGTAGGCTGATGATAGAATGAGCTCCTTACCCTCCCCCTTTTTTTGGATCATCACCGTGGTGAGATCCCTGCAACAGAAAGCATGTAAAGGCATAGCATTGATGCCATTTTTGACATATATACATGTCCTCATATCATTGTTGTTATCTGGACACAGGTGAACGATTGTTCCCCCCGTTCCACCTAAACCTCTTATTTCACCTTTATATATATATGGTTCTTGAATAAGAGCAATATCGAACTTGTCGCATTTTAGCTGCCTTGCCAGAAGGGCAGTGGCCGCCTTGTTGTGTTGTAAATTGATTTGTACACACCTTAAACCCGCCATTGGCGCTGTTAATTCTTTGGCTTGCTGAGGTCAGCAGCCACCTCCTGGAGCGTCTCGTCGCAGGACATGGGAGACATGGAGGCCTCCAGGTACAGCTCTGCCATTCCCTGCAGGTCCTCTGAGCCAATCCCCGATAACGGTGATGACTCTCGGGCCCTGCGGGATTCAGCACGTCTGTCACTGGAGCCCGCCATGTCCCCGGCCTCCGCTTCCGACTGCCCCTCCTCCTTGGCTGCCTCAGCCTCCTTGCCAATGGCAGTTGGCACCTCTCCCTCTGGAGGTGTGCCCTCTTCGGCCTCCCCAGGCTGCGGCCCCCCCGCGCCCTCCCCCGGCGTCTGACCCCCCACGCCCTTCCCCGCACAAGTGCCGTCCCCAGCCCCCTCAAGCGCCCTCTCCTCCACGTCCTCAAGGAGCTTGAAGGAGCTCAGGTCGACACCCGTGTGTAGGTGGTAGCCCGCTGCCTTGATAACGTCGGCCGACACCCGGTCCATCAGTATGATGCGCCTGGTGTTCGCGTCCGACGTCAAGGTGTCTACCACCTTCCACTCCTCCGTGTGTAGCGCAGGATTGTACCTCTGCAGCACACGGAGAAGCAACTTCACGTCATGGCCGCCAACTATCTTCGTTTTCCATGCCATCTTGACTGGTTTCGGAAGATCCTTGGCGTCCATGACCTTCAGACGCAAGCCAGCAATCTCCTCGCTTCCAATTGCTGCCTTGAGCCATGCGACGGACTCCCTCCCTTGGCAATTGACGTGGAGAGCGCCCGCCACCACGTTGCCGAGGGTTACTCGGGGTAGGGGATCCGGAGCGTCAACCAGAAGCTCCAAAATGAGCCCCTGGATGGCGCCCAGATGCCCTAACCCGATCTTCTCGGCCGGAAAGGCCTCCGGGACGATGGCCATCCTCTCGCTTGCAGCCACTTCAGCGAACGAGGCTGTGACCTTCGTTCGCTTGGAGTCGCTGACAAGCAGAGAAGAGTCACCACTGGCTCCCAGTTGCCTCTTCTTTTGCACCACCCCTGACCCCGAAGTGGGTGCATCCTGGGGGGTGCCCTCGCTCAGTGTTTGAGCTCTCGCCTTGGCGTTGTCTCGCCTCTTCTGCCTTCTGCTACCAGCGACTCCTCCACCGGACCACGCATCCGCACCCTGGGGTACGGACACGCTATCAACGGCGCCCGGCTCGTCAGCAGCAGGGTTCAGAAGAGGACCGGCCGGCCGGTTGCATATGGCCACAGTTCCGCTGGCCTCCCCTCCGGCACCTGCGCCAGCCGGTCTCCTTACGGGTACCTGCTGGGCGTGTCCGCTTTTCGACCCGGGGGGAAAAGATCGGACGGTGCCTCCGGTTTGGACCGCTCCACCATGGCCTCTGCCTGTATATGCGCTTCGCGCCTTCTGCGTCCATACGGACCCCCTTGCTCGGCTGCTACCCGCTCTCGCTCCTCTGTCTGAGACAGAGGTGCGTACCGCTGGTGCAGCATTTGCGCTGTGCGCCTTGGCCTCATCCCTTGCGGGTCCGGCTTTCCCTACTTCCTTCGTCATTGGTTTATATTGATCCATGTGACCTTATCTGTTTGTTTCGTCGGATTGGCTCCCCACCCACCACGGAGCCCACACCCTGGGGATGCGTTAACGCATCAGGGCTACCAATCCGATATAGCGCCCCAAAAGTATGTTGTCTGTGAGTCCGCACGGTGCCGAGTTGCTCGTCATCTCCTCAGACGACTCACAACCCGTGCTCCACCGACTACAGACCCCATACCCCAGGACACTCGCCCGTGGCCATCAGACTGGACACGACAGCCGATTGATCATGGCTGGCTAGACCATGACCGCCCGTGTGAGGTGAATCCTGAGCCGAAGAGGAGTGTTGTCTCCCAGCAGTACTATCCCGACCACTGGTCGACTCAGCCACCAGGACCTCCCTCTCCACCCGTACGGGTCCCCGCGCACGGCACAAACACGCGGATGGCATTTTACCGCTAACCTTCCTTCTTTGTGGATGGAAAGCCCGCTGCGACATGCCATGTCATCGCTTACGGCTGATTAGATGGGATAAACGGGATAGGATGGGTTGGGATATAAAGTATGGGCTCAACTGGTTGTTTCCGTTCTGCCTGTTTCCAACGGTAGAACCAGGCAGTTAACAGGCGGTAACCTCGTGAAGGATCCCAACCAGTTTTGCCTCGAGGATCTTAGCAACTGTGAGCTCCCCCCGAGGCCATCTACCATGTTAACCGCCGGACAGGCTGCTACCATAGAGACAGACCCAACGCAAGTAGCGACCGGTCGCAAATTTCCCTTGTTCCTGGACCTGCCTCCGCCCCAGAACCCACGCTGCAATCAAAGAGGAAATCGTGTAACTTTCAAAAGAGCGTTAGGACCACTCAACTCTCATTTTCTCATACAAAGAATGCAATTTAAATCTACAGGCACAATTTTTTGTTGTACAATCTACTTGCCGTTAATTTTTAAAAATATTTGTATTAAAAGAATACGAGAAGAATAAGAATTTTTTGTATTAGATTTAGATATTCAGACGCAATTATAATATTTATATTTAATTAATAAAAATTAATAATAGAGAAACACACAATAAATAGCAAGGACGACTAAGTGTGAAGTCAATATGCTGGCTCGTAATATATGATTGCGTCGTAGTGACGGCTGCGTTACACTAATTTAGTTCAAGATAAGGATTAAGGGCACACTTTAAAGTTATGGTTAACTGTTAATTTGTATTAACTTGAAGCTATTTAAATGTAACCATTTTTCATTAAAACTACTAAGTCTTAGACACCTACTAGTTTAATTTAAAACCGACTTAAAAAAGAAAGGTTCTTCATTCTGTTACTTCCAAAGGAATAAATTGACATTAGATAGGCTGTATTTTTGCAGGTCGATCACGTAACGCATGTCAATCTTTTATGGAAAAATGACAGTTGAATTGTCCTAAAGCGCTTTCAGTAATCAGTAATCAGTATCTTTATTGCTTTCATAGCTATATGTACATACAAGGTGGTACATTATGTTTGTTCAGCTATGAAACCCTGTAGGGCACTATAATATTTAACTTAAACTAAAAAGAAATGTAAGTTAGAATAGCTTAATGCTAACTCTTAATTAGTCATTATTCACAAATAAAAATATTGAGCATGCAAAATATATCATACAAAGCTTTCGAAACGGTGCGCGACTACCCCCACTGGTTAGGGATCGTCCTAATACAACGCGATTATCGCAAGTTGGCAAGTAGGCAACGCCTAATTGATAATCGCGCAATCAATTATGACACCTATTTGATCGCCCGTTCGGCCGAGTAGAATTCGTTGTACTTGTATTAGCGTTGTATTAGGACGATCCCTTACCACCCAAGTCGACCAATCTAGAAAAAGAACTTACGAAGGGTTATTGCGGTCCTTAAGAGTACCCAGGACGCTCGACACAAGTCGGCATACTTCAATACATAGACAACACACACACACAAACATCCAATACTCAGAAACAAATAATCCTGCTCATCACACAAATATTTGCCCTTACCGGGATTCGAACCCTTCACTTCGCACCTTCAGCTTCGTAGGCTAACCGGCTAGTAAGTTTCTGACAAAACATTCATTTTTGATACTTAAGCTTGCCGTCTGTACTTTTCTGAATACCGTCATCAACTACTCATTGAGACGATTCTAACGAACCCATGGGAATTCGTGGGATGGGATGATGGAGACAGAAGGTTCTGTCTCCATCATCAGATCGAGTCGATGGTACAATAATATTGAATTTTCATCCAAACTATACCTTTACCCTTCAAAATTCAGTTGCAAGATTCCACCCGGATAAACATACATTGCAATTCAATTAAAAGCTTTAAAAAAGTGTCGGCTGTTTTAGAATGAGAACCATCCAACTTTTGTATGGAGAGTAGAGCGTACTGGGGCTCTTAAGGCATTCTGTACTACTCATGGCCCTCTGGCCGTAGCTTCTGCCTGCGACTCCGGCCGCGTGGAACTCGCTTATATCGTGGCTCCATACATTTTTTTACCCCCATTTTACCTGCTTAGGGGATTATTTCCGGGATAAAAACTATCCTATGCCCTTTCCCGGGACTCGAACTATCTCTATAGGTACCAAATTTCATTTAAATCGGTTTAAGCGTGTAACAGACACACTTTCGCATTTAATTAGTTTGGCTGTCTATTTAGATTATTATAATACATTGTAATGTAATAAAACAGTAATAAAATAACATTTTATCAACCCCACTGTATTCGGGCGATAAGACTCGTCCAAAGTTGACTCCCATGTTTTTGTCAAAAGGGAATTAATTTACGAACGTTTTAAATATTAATTAATTAATGTAACAAGCGGCTGATTATTACTTTAGATAATACTTGTGCTTCTGTCCTTTTAAGTTTTACTCTTGGTTCCTTTCGCTAGAAACATTTGATGAGTTAGGAGAAGGACTTCGGATGGTATTGTCAATTACCATAGTCAATTACACATTTTTAAGTATGCCAAAATTCAGTTCCATTCGGTGAAGGAACACACCGTGAGGGTCTAATCGCAATAAGGTCTAGTTTTCCCTCAGGGTTGGAAGGTCAGATGGCAGTCGCTTTCGTATAACTAGTGCCTATGCCAAATCTTGGGATTAGGTGTCAAATCAGACCCCGGGTTCCTTTCGGGCACAATCGGGAATAACGCTAGGAGGCTGACGATCATGCCAAATTTCATTTCCGTCGGATACGACTAGTGGCTTAGAAGGACTAACGTAAACGTTCCAGTGCAGATATCTATTGATTACAAACTGACCTCTCCAATAAAAGCTTGTAAAATATGAATGTACTGAGTTACTAACGATAAGGTGGATTAAAAACCTACATTTTAAACGTTCAATAAATTTAGTACGCAACGAGCTAAATATTACGGTGCAATAAAAAAGCTGACTATGTATTTCTAATGACAAACCATTAAAACACATGCTCATAGACAACAGATGTCATAGACAATTAAAACTAAAAGTTTCCCGCTAATTGCTCGGTCCGATTAATTGCTGTCCCCGTTCCGATGCGCACGCGCCGTTTTAAATTGGGAATATTTCAATGTCAATGGGTGAAAGGTGAATTAATGGCTAGTTTCATCTATATGTTCACAAAATACTCTACCTGGGTGGACTGTACTTAGTATAAAATATTTGTACAATCTTTGTTTAACTTTTTTTATTATTATGTATGTCTTTCTGTTCACGGGACAATGATGTCCCGGACCTTTGGGAGGCATGCGTGGAGCTAGGTACATACCTACAAAGTACCAACTGAGACAACACGTAGAGGCCCTTTTGTCAATTTAATGAAATGCAAGGAGTACACCGAGCGGATGCTGTCCCTGCCCGTGTCATGGGACGCACACAGAGACAGCACCCGCTGGGGTGTATACATAGGGACTATTGATGGTTGATGGAATCTAAATAAAACGGGTTATTGGGTTGAAATGATGGACTAGTGGCTGGGCTATTGTGGGTGAAACATCGGACGCATGCCTAATAAAACTGTTTCAATCTTTATCTCTGGCAGACGGTAACTCGCTAACTGGTACATGGGCCCCTATTAATAGCATTAAAAAATGGCCTAAGGGCAACACCAGTCAGAGAGCTGGGGGTAGAGAGGTGGCACTGGACTTTAAACATATAGCCAACTCGCCACTTAGGTGTCCACATCTACCCTCGAGCAACAGCTCTTGCGACTCCACTCTGGACGGTCAGTAAAGGCAAGCCAGAGGCGGAGGGCCTGTCCAACCAACCACCCGATCGGCTCAGCCTGACCACAGGACACCCCCAGGAGCACTCAGGTACGTAGGGTCGCTACTCCCTAACAGCCCGCCACAAGCTGCCTTACGTTGACTGATTGCACCAGAAGTCTGGTGGGCGATGGGGCCGTCACATCCCTACGCCTCATTATTATTATTATTATGTTTTTTTTAAACTCATTAAAATTTATTTCATTTGTTTAACTCTTTCTGTTTGTATGTAAATAGATGAAAGGTAAACGCAGGTATTAAGTTAATACCTAATAATAATGATAATAATCTTTATACTTAACACTAACATATAATAGTAGTTTATGCGACTGATCCATAATGAGAGGCCTTAAAATACGAGTGTGGTTTTATGAAACGAGCGTCAGCGAGTTTCATAATAGGATCACACGAGTGTTTTAAGGCATAATTATGAACAGTTGCATACACTACTTTATCTACACACATATCATAAGTAGTAAGTAACAGCAAAAAACCAACAATAAAATGACAACAGCAATGGCGGCAATTCGATCATCCGTCAGGACGAATGGTTTTTTTTTTAATCATAGACAAACGAATGAAGTCCCTAAACTCATATCACTCGAGATCAAATGTCGTACGGTTTGTATTAAAAAACGTACTGAATTGCCGTTTCGTATCGATAACTGTTTTAATGTCTATGGTCATGGATACTAGAATAGAGACCCACTTGAGTTTTGACAGTTGTTCCAAATTTAAACTCATAACGACACAAATTTATCAAAAATCTGTACTGTAATGACATTACAGTACAGATTTTACCTACTACCACAGACAAGAAAGTTCTCATAATAAAATCGGTTCTAGTAATGCTGGTCATTTCCTACGGTTTCTGAACGCATTTTAGAGCACTAATGATATGTGCGTAGATAAAATAAATAAATTGCCTTAAGGGAGTCATTATAGTATTTTATGCAACTGTTGTATAAGTAGGGTCTTAAAACGCGAGTGTCGTGAGTTGCGATGCGAGCCTTGGCGAGCATCGCAATTAAAGACACCACGAGCGGTTTAAGACCAAGTTATACACCGTTGCATACAATATTTTTTCTACGACTATTTTAAATAAATAGCATAATTTGACTTTTCAGGCAGGAAGTTTTCCGTTAGTTCTATTACTACTCACGCAATTTCTTCAGCGGTGCAGTTATTTTCTTTTTCGTCCATTTTAAAAGGAACGTACACATTTTTCTTCACTTCACAAACACGAATTAAATCTTAAGCAGTTATTAATAACGAATAGTTATATTTCGTCTTTTAATTTTGAACTGGAACTTTGGTGGGAAATTGGAAACATGACACATTGACACCTCTTGTTTATGGTCTGTTTTGTTCTTAACTCAACTTGCCAGTACTGTCATATAAAGAATGAGGTTTGTCTTAAGTTGGCAGCAATGCCTTTATTACAATAATTTTTTTGAAGTAAATACATTCAGTGGTTTTTTAAGTTGGTAGTACCTAATGTATTTTGTTGTTAAATTAGTGTTGATCACGTAATACTACCCAGGTGTAGAAGCGTATGGCTGCTAAGCGTATCGTTTTGGCGACAAAACAGCACGGTTATGCCGTACTGTTATGGGGAATAGAGTATAGACTTTTCTGCAGACTTATTTTGTATGTCTTTATATTAGTGTTCGGGACTATGTAAATGACAGATAAAATTACAGGAGTAGAAAAATACTATTAACGACCCCCTTAAGGCAATTTTAAAATAGACCTTACTTTTTAAGTATACTGGTTGCCATAACATTTCGTTTTTTTAATTTTATATGTCAGTGTTAAGTATAAAGATTATATTTGCTCTGTCAAATGCTTATAAATAAAGGATTATCGTATTTTAAAAAATATGAGAAGTGACGAAGTCGATTGTTGCTATTACCGTCCTCAACTACTACATTATAATTTTCAAACCTGTAAATAATTCTGCTAAACATATTTTATACGTGTTTTTAAAACTTCTAAATACTTACCTGTGCAAACGTTGTATTAGAGTTAAAGCCTCCTTGCTTTATTCTAACTGAGGCATGAGAGACAGATACAATTTAGAAAAAAAACACCGTGGGCTTAATTTAGGTAATTGTAGCTCGAATCGGTTCGAAACATGTCGATTGATTCTCGATATAAAATACGTTAGTGTGATAAAAACCATTTTGCATCCACGTGCGCTCCAATTAAGCTCAAATTTAGCATATTTGTATACCTAGGCGACAACGTAATGTTATATGCCTATATGGCATCACCGAGCTGTAGCATTACCATCAGTGGCTGTTGAGAACACACATAAAAAGTACAGTTTCACTTGTGAACGCGCTTCGAATAGATTTAAATCCGGATTTAGTGGAAGACACAGAAGGTAGTTCTAGCAATTTCTTAACTACACGAGATAAACCCTTTTTGTTTGGGTTAATTCAAACTCTCTCTACGGGTAGCTGACGTAAGTATATGTAAAAAAATGAGGTCTCCAAAATCCTGCACTAAAAACGAAATGGTACCCTAGTCCATCATATAGTCATACTTCTGTAAAATACTAATCTCATGGATGACTTCACATATACCTTTGAATTTCTTTTTAGTTGTATGCAGGTTTCCTTTACCGCATAAATACCAAAAGACATTCCGTATTCATTTGTGAGAAATGGTCCGAAAAACTCATTGGCACAAGCCCGCGACCGCCGTTTGACTTAGATAGTTGAAGAACCTAGTAACGGGGTTTGAACCCACGACCTCCAAGATTGAAAGCCGCGTGCCTCACTGCTCGGCTACAATGGCTATGTGTACCTATGAATAAGGGGTACAAAATTGTCCGTGTTCCACTCAGCGTAACGGTCCCATAAGTCGGGATCGCCATAAATATAATAAAGCCGAATGGCGTAATGACTGTATAACTGATATTTACGCGACGCCCGCGCACGCGGGGTAAGTATTGCGTATTCGATGCTGCTGGATATTCGCTGCTTTTCTAACACAATTCCACAAGTCTCCACCTCTCAACCTGGCAACACTTCTTAGTGTTTCATAACGACTAGCCATTTGACTAGTGTTGCCAATTTGGCCAAATCGACGAATACGCATATATTCAAGAAAGTTACGACGATACTTTAAGTTTCGAAGACGACATGCGTCCCTTACTATGCTGATATTGAATAAATACGTATGTAATACTATACTGTTCTGTGATATACGTGCCTTAAGAAACTCGCAGATAAGAGAGCTAATTGATATCTGATCGACGTGGCACCTGTTCCCCACAGGCAAATTACACCTGCCCCCCTATTCTGTAACTTGTTTTAAGCTAACCTCACTCAACGCTCACCCACAAATATATCTTGACACCGCGATACGTAGTAACTAAGCGTAGGTAGAGGTCTGGTTTCGTGACGGTTGACCGCCGGGGTGAGCTGCCTTAGCGCATAGAGAATAACAGCCCTGCACGCCTATCAGTAAGGCGCGCGAGCACTCTCGATTTTTCTCGCACTATCTGTCTCTTTCTTATTAGAACATTTAGAACAAGAGGTATAGAGAGAAAAATCAGCCGTCCCATGATAGACGTGTGCTACAAGGCTTTCGGTCGTATATGCCGGTTCCGCATTGGCTTACACAGTCATGAAAGACGTCCCCCCTTGACACTGGATGAATAGTGTGTAATAGCCTTAAAGGCTATTGTTCGTGTCGTTACGGTTTCTGTAGAGAGAAATGTTGGCATCCAATACGCCACTCGTTCCGCGAGTCCCACACATCCACGCCGAAAAGTAATACACATCAAATAAAAAAGAGGTTTTCCGTCCCGAGTTATCAGAAAAACGAATTAAAAGAGCTCCTAAAAGTATGGTTTCGGCAAAGGATTGGATGGAATGATAAAAATGAAATATGACGCTGCCAGCTAGGGATGGGATTATGGATAGGGAGGGCCGTTGTCGATGAAAACGGGAAATATTTCAACGTTTTAATTAATACTCTATTGTTGACGTGGTTTATTTTCACAAGCTTTATCTATATATGTGATGTTAGTGTGTGAGTTGTTCGTTTCTTAATATGAATATTTTTGGTTGATTGAGCTGGAGTTTGGTATTTTTATTTAGTTTTGGTCAGAATCATACAGAGTCTAATGAAATAAAACTATATAGTCTGATGGTCTTTTGTCGGGAACATTGGAAAACTTCCGACACACTTTCTTTGTGAAACAGCCATAAAAAAAATTACTATATATAGCTATATCTTCCATTATATTCTTAGATACACCTATTTAGAATTTCATTAAAAAGGTACTAAGTTTAAAGCGCCAACGTTGTTTTACAGATATAAGTAGGTGAGTATTTTTTTAAACCGAACCCTCCCAGCGCATCTCCAAGCCGTACTCAGAGGCAGTGTCAAAAGAATTAAAAAGCACCGCACTCCAAATGGGTTGCAAAAAATCGACACCGATGCTTAATGAAAGCGGAGTATTAGCTTTGAGGGATTACGGTCTTACAGCCGGCTCATACACTCCCATACATGTAACAGCAGCGAACGTCAGTAAAAATGTTATGTTCGTTAATGCCACCATGGTGGGGAAGCAAAAGGGCTACTCTACAGTAAGGATCGTAGTTGACGCTTCCAGAGGAGACAGGCGCGAAACTGACCCTTTATTAATTCGATTTGAGATTGAGGCTTCGTTGTGCCAACAGGTAGAGACTAATCCCCTCAACGTGCAACGGACTTCAACAAAGTGCATCCGTAGGAAAGAAATACCTACAGAGTAGTGTTGTTATGATGCGGTCTTTTCTAAGTAGGACCTTTAGTAGGACTGCTCCAAATGTGAGGTCAATGCCCAACCTCTCTTACACTCCCAGATATAGGTACTTGTAACAGCAGGTAAAGTTGCTAAAGATGTTGTGTTCGTTAATATCACCATGCTTGGGAAGCAAATGGCCTGCTTTACGGTAAGTCATCGCAGCCGCCTCTTGCCGCTTCAGAGGAGTCTTGTCCTTGCGACCGGCTTGAGCGTCAAACCTTGCAATCTGAATAATTCTTTGTTTTACTGCCCTAGGTGGGTAATGTGCTATTATTTCATGACTCACTAGACAACTTAGACTAGTGAACGAAGCAAACAAACAAAAAATTGTGGTATCTCTGGGTCTGTCTCGCTCTTGTTATCTACATGTGATATATCCCTAACAATTCTCGTGATTTTTTGTGTACAGGTTCCAAAATTATGAATTATTTTTAGCGTATCAGTAAAAATAAAAAATACATGGTCGCGTGTTTAACAACTCACAGAGCTACTAGTTTCATATTTATCCTACCATGATGAAAACGTGGATTAGAGTGGAGGATACGCATTTAGATATAACAGTAAGTTAGCGACGCCAACAACCTCGCCCCAAACTACACAATAACAGTCCCAACTATAAATTCAAGATAATTCAGTCGATGCACCATCAAACCACTTAATTTCCCACTGTCCACAAAATTATCGCACTACAATAAATAACAACGGAATTGTCAACAGACACCGACTCCAAATTACCGCCATCTGCTGATCCCCAAAGGGTTTGGCGCGCTTTTTGCATCTGTCAAAGAGCCATCTTGGAAACTACACAAACATATAATTGCAAGCAATTGTGGCGCTAGTGTAGTGCGTAGACGTTAAACTAGTACGTGCAAAGTAAAGTTCTTAAGTTTTCCACTCGCACTATTAAGTTTGCCATGTGAAATAAAATGACAAAGCTAACTTTGCGGTGGAAAGCAGCGCTGCTATCGCGCGTGCTCTAACATTAAGTATTAGGTGCTTTCTGTTGTTTTATTTTCCCGGCTGTATCATTTAAGTTTGCGATGCCATAGACAAATTTGCGATTTTGCGCGCCATTGCATACAGTTGGGTGAAATTACCCGCACTCTATCCCTTTAGTTTTGCCATTATTGTTTTGTGTGATTGTTAGTTCTCGGCTGATTTGGCATGTTAACTGGGCGAAGGATTGCCGTTATAATTAGTTTGAGTCGGAGTAAAAACTAACAAAAGACACTACAAAATTTCATTTTTATAGAGTGCGGTAGAGATGTGAGAGTATCCAAAACTATGAGACCTTAAATTCAAATTAAATTAAATATCCGTGGTGAAGCAAGTTACTCCTACGTATTAGCAAGGTCTAGTTCTAGCAGTGTATTGGAATGTCGGAGAGGATTGTTTTTTTATACGTGTGACATAAATAAAAATAAAAAAAGTAACTGAATTTAGTACCTAATTTTTTATGAAGTCTGTTAAAAAGCTATACAGGGCACGGTGAAATGTAGGTACTTGTTAGAGAAAATACTGACAAAGACTTACTACCCAAGTAGATATAAAATATTATGATAGTTAAGTATGTTTTGCTGCAATATACATATATTACAGAAACATTTTCTTGTATCTTGTTAAACATGTTGCTTGTTATTAATTTCTACTCTAAGGTTAACTCGAAGAGATCCCTCGAAGAACAAGTTCGCCTTTAACGCTTTATACTGAAATTCTCTTTCTGTTAATCGTGTATTAAATAAGTATGTTTGCTACCACTATTTAGTACTTATTAATACTTCTAATGCTAAAAATATGTCGAATCGAAGATTAACGCAAATCTGCCGGCCATTAAACCGGACAAACAATGCCCCCCACACGGTGCGCCGGCGCGTAATACAAGAGCACTCTACAAAAGGGCTAATAACTCGTATGAAGCACCCTTAACGTTCGGCGGCTAGACGGGGCCAAGTCATAAGCTGAGAGCGAGCTGAGAATAAGAATGTATTTATTCGGAATACAAATCAAGGAAATAAATACAATCAAAAACAAGGTACCTCCAAATATAATGTGCTAAACAGGTCCCTCGCTCAACATGTTGTCACGGGGGTAGTGACGTTGATTCTCAGTTAGAGCCCCCCAGAAACAAAACTAAAAGTAAACTAAGACAATCAATTTTATTATTTTTAGGCACTGTTTCTCTAAAAATTACTTAAAACTGGCGGGTAACATAAGAATCAAAGGTATGTTTTGGTGGGTATTTATCCTTATTGATTTACAGGACCTAGGCAACACCTTTTTAAAAATACAATTTGCAACGGATAAGAGGAAAAGGGATGAATTTAACGACAACATATTAGCCCTAACAGCCCTAACCTATATAAAAGACCTTTTGTAAACCCACAAAGCAAGGAATAAATGAATTATGTAAGGGCTTTCTGACCATCCAAGTAGCGTAGGAAAATCTATATGAGTTTGATGAACATTTTCCTTGTAACTCCCAAATCGCCTTACGTAAAAAATGAATAGACCCCTTAAGGTAAAAATCCATAAATAATCGAGCCCGCTTCCGCTCATGCCTTGTCAGAACCAAGCGAGCGGTGAATATGAAATATTATTTATCTATGGTTCGATCAGCTCCTTTGTTGGCATTAAAGGCAGTAGCTCTATTGTTTACCATAGACAGCTCTTTTTTCCTTGGCGTCTGCCATTTTTTTAATGTTTGTTGATGCCGCCTTTTAGAAGAAAGTGATTGTTTAGTCTATTGTTTAATATTGTTAGTTCTTTGTAAGTATATACAATTTGTGTTACGAATATGACTACTCGTAGTATTATTGTGGATAAAGTTCCTATTTTTTTATGAGACATGCTGCGGTTGTAGCATGGATGCCATTTTATCACTTATCGCTGTGGATAAGACATCCGTCTCTCTCGCACTCGCATGTTTGTCAGAACGTGACGGATGCCTTATCCACAGCGATAAGTAATAAAATAGCAACCAAGTTTACGCCCGCTGTACACTGTACAGTTTGTCTACAGCAAATTTGGCAGACCTCAAAATTGATACCTAGATTAATATTTCATTATTCCTTCAAGCTTTTTTATAAATCGCCTTGCAGTTCGTTCCAACCATAGCCCTCTGCAAACGGCTATGGAGAGGGCTATGCGATCACGCAGAGAAACTCCCTGCTGTCCGCAGCAGAACCAAGGTAATCGATATAGCCCTCCGAATCGCTAAACTTAAGTGGCAGAGTGCGGGGCACATAGCACGTAGAACCGATGGCTATCAGGGCGGAAAGTTTCTCGAGTGGCGACCACGTACCGGATGGCGCGGCGTGGGAAAGCTCACAAGGTGGACTGATGACCTGGTAAAGGTCACGGGAGTCCGCTGGATGCGGGTGACGCAGGACCGGTCACTTGGGCACTCTTTGGGGGAGGCCTATGTCCAGCAGTGGACGTCTTAAGGCTGTTACGATGATGATGATAACTTCCCTCCATAAGTCATCATCATCATCAGCAGAAAGACGTTCATTGCTGGACATGAGGCTCCCAAAGAGTGCAACAATGGCCGGTCCCGCGTCATGCGCATCCGTTCCTTGGGCAAGGCAAACCAAACCGAATATACTATATTCGGTTTGGTTTCCCTTGATTGGCCGGCGGAGCGGAGCTCTTATTAGAACACTTGCTGCTTGCTTGCTGACAAGCCGCTTGTCGCGCGACTGAGCGTCTCCTGTCACACTCGCACCGTGCAAATTAGAACGAGGAGGGTAGATCCTTCTCGACTCGCGGCGCGGCGCGTCATTAGTTGTGCTAGCCCCCCTGCAACAAGAGGTATAATGCGAGAAAAATCGAGAGTATGTCGCGGCCGTCGCGTGATAGCCGCGCAGAGCCACTAGTTTTATCTCCTGACTCAATAAAACCAATACATATTTAATTCATAAGTATATACAAGATGAAACGCCCTCGCGGCATTGTACCGAGAATGCTGGCGGCATTTCCTCGCTGAATTGTAATGCTGAATTGCTGATGCTTTGCGCGAGAAAGGCAGCTCTTCGGTCACCAGTAACAAATACTGTATTGTAACTAATTGATAGTATAGAAGATGAAACGCCCTCGCGGCATTTTACCGAGAATGCTGGCGGCATTTCCTCAATTGTAATGCTGAATTGCTGATGCTTTGCGCGAGAAAGGCAGCTCTTCGGTCACCAGTAACAAATACTGTATTGTAACTAATTGATAGTATAGAAGATGAAACGCCCTCGCGGCATTTTACCGAGAATGCTGGCGGCATTTCCTCGCTGAATTGTAATGCTGAATTGCTGATGCTTTGCGCGAGAAAGACAGCTCTTCGGTCACCAGTAACAAATACTGTATTGTAACTAATTGATATTATTACTATTAATATCATTAAGGTAGCTATTGTCCTCTACTTGACTAACTCTACATTTGCCAGCATGGGGTGTATGCATTCACAATATAGGGGCCTAAGCTCCATAAACGTCTGAACACTTAGGCCCTTTTACTCGAGATAGGTCTAATTGCCGAACGATGTACTTACGAAAGGGTGCGTAATGTGTTTGCCAATTTGTTGCATTCGGGAGATATTTATCATAATTGCTTGAAAGGGTAATGTTTTTACGTTTAATGTTTTTTAAGGAAAATAGTAAACTCGCATTTTTGATAATTTGAATAAAATATTGCCCTACAATATTTCCAACGGCGTAGGAGAGTACTTTGCTTTAATTAGAACGCACTTAACGCGGGATCTTACCTACAACTTTTTTTTTCTAAATATGAAAGTATAATATAGCACATGGTCGTAGTTGACATGGTTTTATACCTATACATGTTTGCCGGAGACACAAAATTATATAAAAAATTGGAAAAAAAATGAAAATATGTCAAATACAAATGACGTACCTTATACTACTTATGTTGATTTAAACTTTTACGATTCTTACACAGTATTTTTACTACTTGAAGCTCCCAATAATACGCGATTAAGTCCTATTTAGTAAAAACCAGCCAAGTGCGAGTCGGACTCGCGCACGAAGGGTTGCGTACCTTTATCTATAAAAACGGCAGAAAATCACGTTTGTTGTACCCTTTTATTCTATTTTAGTATTTTTTGTTATAGCGGCAACAAAATTTTGTCATCTGTGAAAATGTCAACTGTCTAACTACCACGGTTAATAAGATACAGCCTGGTGACAGACGGACAGACAGACAGACGGACGGACAGCGGAGTCTTAGTAATCGGGTCCCGTTTTCCGTTTTACCCTTTGAATACCCGTTTTAATAATGTACATATGTATATCTTTCTGTCACAATTATTAAGCTTTGTATAAGACCATCTCGCTCATTATCGTGGGGAGTCTGGTCAGTCCGAGAACAGCGTATCTACGAAACCCGAGACCTCCTAACGACCTCGTTAATCCTAATCGTATGTTATTATACGTTAATTATTCTCATTAGTGGATACGCTTCGTTCATTATACATTTCACATGTTTTCGTTCTAACGTGTTTAGCTGAGTTCCTGAACGAACAAGTTTTTTATTGCTTCGTGGTAGATGTATTGTATGGATGTTCTATGTTATTTTAATATCCTTTTAAGTTTTGTGTTTTCTGTATTTTTTTCTCTTATTGTAATTTGTGTGTACTTAGGTATTTAGCAAACAAATAAATGATTTATCTATCTATGTAACGATTCCAGCCTTTTCTTTGACACTAAACGGTGAATCCACGTTCGTGACATATAGAGTAAAAGATACTACAAAAAATCGTCTGACTCGCGCACCGAGGTTTCCGTAACTTCTTCCCATCTTGCCGCGCACGTTGATTTTGGAAAAATCTGAATTACGCATAGAGTAATTAAATACCGTCATAATTACATCATCATCATCATCATTTATATTCACTAAATAGCGCGATGAAGGAATTCTGTATGTATGTTCGTATTTCAGCGATAAGTCTTGAGCTCATATGTACCGATTTTTATATTTTTAACACCCGACGAAAAATAGGGGTGTTATAAGTTGAACGTGTCTGTCTGTGTACCTGTATATCTGTCTGTGGTATCGTAGCTGCCAAACAGATGGACCGATTTGAATGCGGTTTTTTTTGTGTCGTAGATAATTTTACTCCAAGTGTTCTTAGCCATGTTTCATCAAAATCTGTTCAGCCGTTTAGAGATATTGGACTTTGATTTGAAAATTTCGGGGGTTTTTCAACTTTTCTAAGTTGTAGTTATTGTTTAAAAGAATTTATTTTCAGAGTAATTTAATATGTAGGTATAAGGAAAAACACATCCAAAGGTGATTAAAATTCTAACTTAGTTAAGCAATTTGATTTCGATCGCAGATTCGATCAATGCAAGACTAGTAGATTAGCCAAATTAGGCTAATAGCTTTACGGTGAAGGAGAGCATATGTCAAGGTCAGATGGCAGTCGCTATCGTAAACCTAGTGCCTATGCCAATCTTGGGGTGTCAAAACGGACCCTGGGCTCGTTGAAGAATGTTTTTTTTTAAACAATGACATTACCAACCACACCAACACAAGGGCTAGCCAATGATTACATTTACACGCACCAACCCAATCCCAAAACAGCCCCATTCAATCATTTAACTCGTGTTTATTCCCATTAAGTACCCCACTGCACTCACATCTCCCTATCCCTAAGGAATCTGATGGGCCTACTGGGACCCGGTCCATTACCACCCCTTATATAACGTCGCAAGCGCCGCACAAACGAAGACACGCTAGAGTATCCACATATAGACCTTATCTCGGTGCAATAAGGTCCACAAGTGTTCAATTAAAAGTATTAACGATGAAACTTGAGATAATTTAATGCGGCCGACATTTTATAAAATTGTCAAAGGAATTGGAATCTTCTTCCTTGGAGGTAGAGTTGCGTTTTGAATTGACCGATTTGATGCTAATCGGCCAACTCAAATAATGTCAAGTATGCGTAGTGAAAATTATAAGGCTTTTTGTGTAATAATTTGACAGCATTTTGCCAGTTGTTTAGGCAATCTTTTTATGATGCTGTTACGTTTTTTGAGGGATGTTTATGTGGTGAGTTTAAGTGGTTTTTGGTGTCGAAATATTGTGACAAAATTAGACTGGATATAGTATCGTAAAAGACAGTACCATATACACGAATTTATTAAATATTACACCTACATTCCATAATTCCATATAGATGGTGTATAACTAGGTGTAATGTGTAAAATTGGGTGTTTTTCTACTTATAAATTAGGTATGTTACGGAGGTGGTTTTAACGAAACCGAAAGCGAATCCGAAACCGAAAGCGAACCCAAAAGCGAAACCGAAAGCGAAACCGAATCCGAAACCGGAGCCGGAGGTGAAGGTGGAGGTGGAGGGAGACTAATGTGAACCTATTGTGAACCAAAACAATAAACGAATGAGTAAACAATCGTCGTAAAACAGGTGGGGTGATTCCATGGGTGACAAGTCAAAACCTGTTTGTATTGTACTCCTACCTAGGTAGGAGTACAATACACACGCCGCGCGCCGTAGCCGCTGACTTTCGGCTCCGTTAAAACCTTCGCTTAAAATTAGACGAAACCGAAGCCGGAGCCGGAGGTGTTCGCTTCAAATTAGACGAAACCGAGGCCGAAGCCGGAGGTGTGAATTCAGCCGAAAGTTTCGGTATATCGGAGCCGAAGCCGAACCTCCGTAACATCCCTATTATAAATAACTTAATATTAGTGGAGGATGTTACACAAATCGAACTAGTCCCATAGTAAGTTGAATAAGGCTTCCAGTTTTAAGCTTTCAGTGTTTTTACATTTTTTCGTAAGTTTTGAAATGATAATAAGCTTTACTTTTTAGGGTTCCATACCCAAAGGGTAAAATCGGGACCCTATTACTAAGGCTCTGCTGTCTGTATCTCTGTCACCAGGCTGTATCTCATGAACCGTCATAGTTAGACAGTTGAAATTTTACTAGTAGTTAAAAGTCATCTCCTTCTTGAAACTGCTTGTGCAGTCTGTAATGAACTTATAAAAGATGATGATTGATTGAACAAGCGAGCGAAGTGAACGAAGTTCTCTGCTTTAACTTGGGCCGAAATTCGTTCATAAATCCGGATGTTCCGCTGTCCGGCTGTTCTCCTCTAAGGGTCGCCTCGTGAGATTTGGTGAGCAGGTTCAATTTTTGTTTGTGGATTCATATGACTCCCTCGCACAGCTCACGGAACCACTATAAGTAGTATATTTTAAAACACATGACCATTCAAAAAAAGATATCGAAAAATTCCCACCACGCAGAAGGTGAAAAAGGAAACCTCACCGGTGACCACTATGCCCGGACCTCCCCCCAATTACGCGTGCGCGGTAATGGAGTCATTATCCTGCTTTGATCTATAACAGGCTGCGCGCGATTACCATATACTGTTACATTAGATTACTTAGGGCATAAGAACGTGATTTCCTTGAACTTAATCATAATCAAAATCATTTATCCCATTTTGTTCGTAATAATACATTATTGCAGAGGGCAGGAAAATTGTGATTGCCGGACAAGTAGATATATAAACGGACGAGCGTATCGAGGCCAGATACGTATAAGAGGCTGGCAATCCCTTTTCACTACTACACTAATGAAATAAATAAAACATGTTTTTTTTAATGGCTGAACGCCGCTGATGTTCGGCGACGAATGAATACTGAAACAAAAGAAAGCCGCTTTAATTTTGTATGAAATTCCATTACGAATCTCTCGTCTCGCCACGCCCGAAACGTTATACTTTGAAGCCCATATAAAGAACATAACGTCAAAATTTCACTGAGAAATTGAGAAAAATAAATCTTTACTCCCAGATACGTGCATTAAGTTCAATTTCAAGAAAGCTAGAAAAATCGGCCCTTAACTAAGTGGTTAAAAATCGCAGACCAAGAAAAAAAGACAGACAGAGCGTTACAAACAGTCAAGTGAAGCCAAACCACATACAAACAAAGCCAAGCTACATCAAGTTTAGCACACGCACACGCACACATATACAAACAAAATTGCACAAAACTCTTCAGCACGTGTCGCAATGCTGTCAAGATCATTTATTTCGAGTTTTGCGCGATTTAGTTTGTTTAGCGTGTGCTAAACTTACGGGGCTTGGTTGAAAACCGGTTGGCTTCACAAGACTGTTCGTAACGCTCCGTCTAGGTATATTTTCTCGGTCTGAGTTAAAAATATGTGAACACGACTTTATTGTTAAGAGCATAAAGTTGGTCAGGTACTTCAGAACCTTTGGGGCCACATATATTTATGGACTCGTTTGATTAGCATTTTGGGAATTTTTGTTTCTTTTTTCTACCTTATGTAGGATGAGTACGTTAACTTCTAAAAGTGTCACTTTTGCTGAAATATGCGACAAAACATTTACATACTTATAGGAATAAATATTAAGATCCGAGATGAGAACTGCTCTTTAAAAAGAAAAGTACGTAGGTAGTTAGTTAGTTACAAACGAAAGTAGTACTTTAATCCCATTTTCCTGATGGTTTTTTAAGAAAGAAAGCACAATGAAAGACTTCTTTAAAATTAAAAGTAGGTGTACCTATATTAATTCAAGTATCAGAAATCAATGTTTAACTAAAAAAAACATCGAAACTAAGAGCCAATCGCAGCAATAATCGGATTCTAAAATCAAACTCCTTGTTTTGGAAACAGAATCAAATTTAACCACCGAGGCGAAAACAAACATCTCAATTCAAATTTGGAACAGGCTTATTCCGAATTCAAATAGACAATGCTGGCTGAAGAGGAACATTAGGGATTTGAAGGGGCGGCGGACACTGGCTTTGTAGGGGGCTTTACCCTGTCCCTCACATTCGACTCTGCATACAAAACGAAGTTGGGTTCCGATTTTAAAATGGCATACTGGAATGTAATAACATGAATATTTTTATACACAATGGGATTCACCTTTTCTAAGCGGAGAAGTATACTTTCTGTGGCTATGAAATATAATAGAAAATTTTATGATGTATAAAAAGAATGTTTATACCATATTATTTTTAAATTCTTTAGTGTTACATAATATGTTACCATGTAGGTAAGCGTTTTGGTGAAATACTGTGAGCTTATATGAGTGTAAATAAATAAAATATGTATACTACCTGATGACTTATGTGAAAGAAAATAGTGTCAAGAACAAACTGACAACCTGGCTTCTGGACAAATACTTTTACAGTGTATTTTTTTGGATTGTATTTGACGTACGTGATTGATATTATGTTATTTAATGATTATTTACATTTTCTCGTTATTGTTATTGAGATTCTTTACTTAATTATTATTTGACTTCGTTATTTTTGTTTGTATTTTAGTTATGGATGTTTTCTATGTATATTTAAGTATACATTCTATCTGTATAAGTATATACTTATATCGTCGCCTAGTACCCATAGTACAAGCTTTGGTTAGTTTGGGACAAGGTCGATTTGTGTAAGATTGTCCCCACATATTTTTTTATTTATCAATACACTTTTGCCCGACAGAAAAGGAGTTTTCCCAGCAGCGTGCATTGTGCGTCGCGCCTAAAAAGGGCTATTACACGACCGGTTGGCCAAATGGCGCGAAACCCGAGCCCTCGCGGGGCGTAGACAACAGATTACGGAGATAATGGACCATAGACTGGGGGCAGTTAAGTAATGACGATGTGTCATTACTTAACGGCATTATTGATACATAAAATTGGGAGATCGAATACGCAGGTACATACCTATTTGTTTCAGTGAAATATTACGGTATTTCTTCTTTTTCAATTTGTCGGCTCAAAGCCAGTATCATGTGGAACGAGTGCCCTGCGAACAAACGGACAACACAAACACATAACGACTAAAAACACCAGTGTTAAAAGTACTATATATAGTCTAAATATTAAATATTATGTGAGTCAAGCATCACAAACGGGGTGTGAAGGGAAAAAGGTCAAAGTCAATATATCATATTCGGCTTCTTTTTATGAAACGTCAAAAACGCTCCGTTGGTATGGAATTCGCAGGGACTTGCTTGTGACGTCACAATTAAACAACGTCCTCATTGTTAACTTTTATAAATTTAAAAGTCTTAAAGTAGCCATAAGTGGAAGATTTCTTCAAGTATTTTCGTAATGTTTATCTGTTTCTAATGAAAAACTATTCTATTTTCACTGTTGTCATATACCTTGTTCAGTCAGGTACTTACATTTTTTATGGCTGGATGTGGACGTTCCATGTCCTTCATTATAAATTAGAAAAAAAATATGCTAGATAAACTCATCAGGATCATACAGGATATTGAAAAACTATGTTATGCATGTAGAAAGGAAAGGATCTATTTAACTTAACGTACTCAGTGCAATCTATTTTTTTATACAATTTCTTAGCACAGAATAAATACTAGTGCCACCTACAGAAGGTTCTCTGTTAACACATACCCTGTTTATGGCCATCCCTTTCTATCGCATGCAACTCGCTCTTTCGGAGGCTACGCCTTAGCGCTAGGGTTTCCACCAGCGAGAACTTAAATATTAAATTATACAATATTATATAATATTATGAATAGTCTTTTATTAAATACTCGTTTAATTAAGACGCACTACACAAAAGTTTTGTAATTTACAATAGGATATGACATCATAAATGCCATACATTAGGATATGAATATGACATCTTTAATGTCATACATTAGGTTAATGACATCGTGCTAATTTGTGCTATAATACAAAACCCTTTGTGGGACAATGGATGACCGTCCATCCTCAGTTATTAAGATTGTTTTTATGTGTACTTTCTGTTCTAAATTTCGCAGTGCATTAGTACCTACTGTAATGCTGTGTAATGTGTAATTTCTTTTGTACCAATAAATAAATAAAAATCATGAATGCATGACATGCATCACAAAAGGCATTATACACCGTGGACGTTAATAACCCGAAAGATTTTAACCACGCATTCCTTAGGTCATTAGGAGCAAAAAATGTTATGTGAACCCCAGTCACTGCCGGCTTAGTTTTGAAGATATTATCAATTTTCATGTAAACTTTTTATTTTGATTACTAACGTGCATTTAGCTCTTTTGATTGCGACGTTGCTACCGATGTTAGCCAGTTTTGCGTCGCTATTGACAGATATCAAAGTGCCAGCACCCACTCACTAAATTTAACCTTTTTTGAAAAGCTATCCAAGTTTTATTTACAAAAACCGACAAAACAAGCAAAAAAAAAAAATTTTTTTTGCTGAAGTTTTGTTGGGGTTCATATAACATTTCTTACCCCTAATGAATTCAGGAATGCGTGGT
The DNA here is from genome assembly GCA_945867215.1 of Epinotia demarniana. Classification (NCBI taxonomy): domain Eukaryota; kingdom Metazoa; phylum Arthropoda; class Insecta; order Lepidoptera; family Tortricidae; genus Epinotia; species Epinotia demarniana. The sequence continues at coordinate 3,905,516 of OX244280.1, forward strand.
TAAAATCTTTCGGGTTATTAACGTCCACGGTGTATATATGTAAACTGTATCGAATGTATATAAGCACTTTATTGTACACAATAACATGTTAAATCATAATATACTCGTACTCGTATACATGTCACACAAGATCAGTCGAAAAGCGAACTTATCCCTATACAAGATCTCTTCCAGTTCCAGCTAACCTTTATAGTAATTGTCCTCGTACGTTACGGGCTCATCTCTCGGCTCAATTTACCCACTAAAGTTGAACAATAAAACCGCCATGCTAACCCAAATAGTCGTATCTACATACTAGTTTCATAGTGAGATACGACATTCCGGTAATGAATGAGTACAGTTTTCATACGTATTCATGAACGTTAAATGCTGGTGTTGAGTGGAAAGTTAAAGGACGGTAAAAGGGAAATAAGGGCACAGGTTCGTTAATGTGTACTCTCCTTTTCCTAGAGTGGTAACCCTATAAACAGTACAGGAAATAAACAGTACAGGTTTTTTTTTTGCGAATGTTAAATTATAGGTAAGAGCTCACTAAATAAACTAGACCGAGAGTTCTAGCGAGTATATACAGTTAATTATCAGAGAATTTCACGTATTCAAATATTGATAAATATAATAGGGGGCTAAAGTTTTTTTACGATGTCATTCGAACCAGTTTTTAGACAGGAAAAAATGTTTGTATAGCAACTACAATTAAAAAACATAAATACCCATGACGTCACAACGACATTTGTTAGTACAAACTACCTACATGTATATCGTTGTATGGAAAATCAGGTAAATTGTTGTTTTGGTCGCGAAATACTGCGTTTAAGGACATAGTTGTCAATTTTGTTTCTATAAAAGCGTAAGGATTCTATTGGTAACTTTAAATTTACACTTGGGCAATTAAAAAAAATGCATATTTATTCAAAACTTTGAAAGTTTTAAGAGGGTTTTTGAAAGGGTCATATCTTTTTACTATTTTAATTTTATTCTATAATTTATACTTTATTACGATAATTTGATAGTTTACTATCCATTTAGCATCACTACGTTATCAATTTGAACATGAGGCACCATGCCTATTCCTACAAAAATCACCGAGATTCTAGCGCCATCTGTCGTGAATCCGTTAAACCGACCAATTATCAAAACGGGTCCCCCACATCTCTGCACGGGCCTCGCGGGACACCGTAATGCCCCATAATGGCACAAACACATATTTTCAATTCGTACCACACTATTTGCATTTTATTAGGCCAGTCCCTCTTGCCGCTTTAACACACATAGGCCACCCCCAAAGAGTGCTGCAATGACCGGTCCTGCGCCACCCGCGTCCAGCGGACTCCCGCGAGCTTTACCAGGTCATCAGTCCACCTTGTGGGGGATTCTACACACGCTGTGACTTCCAGTGCGTGTTTGCAACTCGAAGACGTTTCCGCCCCAACGGCCATCGGTTTTACGTCCAATGTCAAGGCACCTCCGAGTTCTTATATTACTATTACTCAGGACAAGCCATAGTAACAACAATACGACGTCCGAGCGAGATGGTAATATACAAATCTCAATAGGTGTGACTGAAAGCGATAGATTATAGGTTTTCGCGGGCTATGTTTGCTGAACTTAGTAGTGTTCTGTTCCTGGAGGTGAGCAAGGTCGCCAGAGCTCCCGAGGAGGCGTTGTGTTGAGAGCGAGGGAACTTGTTCCTTCAGCTGTCAACACGGCGAATCCTCAAACATATCAAGGGTCGGAAACGCCCATGTTACTCGTTTGGAGTTGCATGCGTCTATAGGCTGCGGTGTCCGTTTACCATCAGGCGGTCCGTTCGCTTGTTTGCCACCGTCGCTATATAAAAAAAAGACCTGGTTGCACTCCGGAAGTGCCGGCAGAAGTGAAAGCTTGAATAATTTTAATTTTGCAAAAAAAACACCTGGCTGTTTTTCCGTTGCAAATGCAGCCTCCCTATTCTGTAACTTGTTTTAAGCTCACCTCAACGCTCAGCCACAAATATATCTTGACACCGCGATGCGTAGTAACTAACCGTAGGTAGAGGTCTAGTTTCGTGACGGGTGACCGGCGGGGTGAGCCGCATTGGCGCGTAGCGAGTAACAACCAGGTTCTGCTGAGAAGACTGTCTGTAACACCTAGGGTGAAGAGGTTTTTGTTTTCTTTTTTTTTTGATAGAAATGGGTGTATAACTCAGTCCTGTTCAAAGTTTTTTTTTATGCGCCGCAACTGAATTAGTCTTCTGTGATAACTCATATTTGTCTTCTGTGATAACTACTCGGCGCACACTAACGCAATATTTAAAGATATAATCCATGTCAACGCAAATAGGCTAGTATTTTACACTAATAAGCCACCATATTAAAACCACGCCCAAACAAAAACACGACACAGTAGTAATGTTATTCATAAACCCAAATTGACACGACAACTGATTCATATAGACTTAATTACTTTGCCACCCTCTCTACAACGAATTACTTAAAGCACTCTGCGATCCATCTTCATACGCTTTATAAAAAAACGCCATCAAAATGATAGCACTTCACTAGAAACAAAATGGCGGATAAGCATATCAAAAACAACAGCAGCTATGACTTTCTAAACGCGAGCGCGTGTTGAATACAAGAAAGACGTATGAAAGTATAAATTACATGGAAGATAAGACCTTTCAGTTTTAAGTATGTGAGTTCTGACGTTTGTATTCCATATTCAAACGGACCATCTGCCGCCACAATGGGCACTTACATGCGTGCGCACTTGGAATGCTTTTTTCGAAAATCGAATGTCGGTCTCCTTGAAACGAGATTGAACTTTATCATAAAAATGTTAGGGTTTACATTGCTTTATCAGTTGAACAAGTTAGATTTCGTTTTTCAAATATCAGATGTGGTTTGCCTACAGACGAAAATGGGCTTTAATAATGGTGTCAAGAGTGTACATTTTATTGTGATTTCTTCAAATCCACCCCCGTTTTTGTACAGATTAAGTATAATGAATCGTAAATTCGATCTTTGACACCTTTTTCATTTGGTTTCGGGTGCGTACATTTCTATGATTGTGTTTAATACTAAGAGATGTCATTCATTCTCTAGTTTCATTATTCAGTCTTAACTTGTTGTCTTTAAGGTTGTTTTTTGCTTATATGTGTTAGTAAGTGTAAATTAAAATGTGTTTAGCGGGATATTGGAATGATTGGAGGGGTCGGAACGGTTTTTAGCTTAGCTCTATTTGATGTAATTGTAATTTTGTAATAGAGAACATATTTGTAAAGAGGGTTTGAGTTATTGTAATATGGTACTGACATCCGCTATTAAGTTATGTTCTTTAAGATTTATGTCTGGGTGGGAACTGGGAAGGATAAGGTAATTTTGTAGCGTTTTACAATCATTGAAATATAATAGTAATAAATATAATACTTTGCAGCAGAACCAAGGTAACCGATATAGCCCTCCGAATCGCTAAACTTAAGTGGCAGTGGGCAGGGCACATAGCACGTACAACCGATGGCCGTTGGGGCGGAAAGGTTCTCGAGTGGCGACCGCGTACCGGAAGGCACGGCGTAGGTAGGCCCCCCACAAGGTGGACTGATGACCTGGTAAAGGTTGCGGGAGTCCACTGGATGCGGGTGGCGCGAGATCGGTCACTTTGGCATTCTTTGGGGGAGGCCTATGTCCAGCAGTGGACGTCTTTCGGCTGATATGATGATGATGATGATAATAGTTTGCATTTTCAAAATTGCACTTATTTACAATCTGGTACCAAGCGTAGATAAATTTTAGGAACGCATGTTAATGACATCCTTAGGCCTCTCGCAGATTGGCGCGGCCTGACCGCGGCGGTCAATAGTAAACTTGTCAGTAGCTGTCAAATTTACTATTGTCCGCCACCGCAGGCCGTGCCAGTTTGTTGCAGGCCTTAAGCGTCTCACAGACTGGCACGGCCTCGCCGCGGCGGTGAGTAGTAAAGTTAAGGTCAAGTATACTACTGACCGCCACCGCAAAGAAACTTTTTTCCCTCAGTCACAGAAAAGTATTAAGCCTCTCACAGACGGGCGCGGCCTGCGGTCGGGGTCCACGCCAGTGTCATTCAGGCCTTAGGCCACAGCTTAGGCCTGCAATATGCATTCATAATTTTCTGACGTGACGCTCTGATGCGCTCTGACGCCTGATTCAAAATATAAGCCGTCCGGTCAGAGCGCATCAGTGTGAATACCAAACGGTATGAAACTGAATCGAAAAGCTCGAAGCAAATTGTGTGTCGTTTTGCTAGAATGCTCGCTGGAAAGCTCGCTAGAATGCTCACTAAAGCTTTCCTGTTCATATTGAAAACCTATAATGTAACAGCTACTAGAATGTCCTTTAGAAGTGAATACTCAAGTCTATCCGCGCCTTAAAACATTTGAATTCCACAATCGAATCGTTCACGCTCCAAAATGTCCTGAAATAGTTCACAAACTCGTCGCTCGCGGCGCTCGGCGTTCGTCACCAAATTCGGCGCGGAATAAATGTCGCGATGACACTGCGGCTAGCGCAGAGTAAACAATTGTCAGAGGCAAATTAAACGGCAAATCAAATGAAAAAATGAAAATGAAAAAAATGGATAATACATTGTGATACAAGTGAGGTATGTTGATAATTACATCAGAGGCGAAATTGTTCACGCGAACCGCAGGTGAGCGTGATAAGGAAGCCGAGGATGTAATTATCAAAGCTCACGCGTATCATACGACGTTTTTCAACACATTTTGCGAGGAAAAAATCATTTTCATAAGATGAAAATGTTATAGGCCTGCCAAATTATTTACTTTACATTAAGCAAATCATTAAGATGACAACAGGTTTTTACTCACAATTGCACATCGCCAAGAATTTCCAGTGGCGTCCATTCTATTTATCACTTTTCTAGTCACCACGAGTCAACATTTTTGATAATAGCCAAACACGCATAAACAAATTTTACTAATATTTGTGAAATAAATAACCTATAATGGCGCCCAACAGATTTTTTTTCGTGAAGTTTGCGCAGTGTTGGCACAGAAATCTCTAAACAGCCAATACAAAATAAAATAATATTTTCGTTTTAAAATGTTATCTGTATTTAATTCATGTGAAATGTTATGAAAAGTGAATAGTTTTACTAAATTAAACGTTTCCATATCATGTACAAAAAGAAATAGTCAATTAATTAACAAAAAGGATTTAATTTGTTTAGTCGAGTAAGAATCCATTTGCCAAAAAATTAAAAAAAAGCTGTACATTCTGTACAACCCGGTTAATTTAAGAATGCACCGTGTTCATGCATATATCTTGCTGCAAGGTGCCAACGTGACTTAATCGGGATATAACCATAACACACAAGTGTTGTAATGTTATAAAACACGCGTTTTTAATATCCAGGATTATGAGCCTAAAAGCGACACAATAAGAGGTACGTTACGAGCAATTGTGTTGAAAAAAATATTTATTTGTACCAAAGTTGTAGCCTAAATATAATCATTACAGTGGTAGCTTATAGTAAGGTCGCTTGCAGATTAAGCTTAAGAATGAGTTCCAGTTCCCTAAACTAGGTAAACCTGTCTTATAGGAAACCGGAGGGTATTCCGCCGCTGTTCTTGCGTTCCGCCGTCAAACATTGTTACTCACTTATTTTGCTACTTTGCTTACGTATTATTCTAGAAGATTCAAAAGAAATGAAAATATACGCAACAAAATATTATAAAAGTATACATATACCCCACGTCTTAATTGTGGCCCATGGTTAATGTTATGTTAAACGTCAAATCAGACGTCAAACCTGTCTTTGGCAAAGGCCCCTGAGGGTGCCACTCACCATTCAGCACCAATCACGACACACATTCATCGGAGCGCTAGAGGCGCTCGCTATGTATTATAGCACACATTAGCGTGACAAACAGACAATGGCAACGACAATGACAGTTAAGCAGTGCGTTTGTTAGGTATATGTAGTGAACGTTCATGATCATCATCATATCAGCCTAAAGACATCAGTGCTAAAGTGGCCGGTGCTCTGCCACTCGCATCCAACGGCCCGCGACCTTTACCAGGTCATAAGACCACCTTTTGTATGTGTGGGGGGTCTACCCACGCTGCGTTTTCCGGTACGTGGTCGCCTTCGGGAATAATCGAATTTAAACTTTCGTGAGACATGTTAAAATAAAACTTCTAATCACACGGTTCAACTCACGTATTGAATGTCACTCCGGGCGACATGTTTCGAACTCTTCGGGAGTTCTTCTTCAGGATGAGTGTTCTCGCTGCGGTGTCGCTCGTAACACTGCCCGCGCCCGCTCCCCCTGCCCTGTCGGCGCGTGCGACACGCGCCGCTCGACGTTAGGAGCGGGCGCGGGCAGTGTTACGAGTAGTGATGTGCCAGCGAGAACGTTCTCATTCTCGAGAATTCCTTTCCGGAGAAATTTCCGGGAAATTTCAATCGTTCTCGAGAACGTTTCTCCGCGGAAAAAAATAGAAGGTTTAAAAGTAGATTTGTTTTTAGGTTATTAGTTATTACATTTATGCTTACTTATATAATGATAACAAATGAGTTTTAAAATCTAAAAAGGTTATCTGTGGTGCAACATTCACAGAGATTTCTGCAATTCCATTGTGTACTAACTTCTTTATTTTTTATTTAAAGGGTCAGACATCAATGTATTCACGTTTAGCGTGGTATTTTTCGATTAGTTCGGTCTAAATATAGAGTAGACAAAGACAATAGGGCATGCACCGTATAAGATAAGGGTCACTTATTAACATGGTGGTGGGAGAAGCAGGTCAGCACCTAGATTGACGATGTAGCAGTATCTGTTGAAGCAGTTACAGACTATGATATATCAGACAGAAAGTAAAAATGAAACCAAGAAATATAGTTTTAGACTATTTTAGAACCGTGAACGAAAACGATCGTGTAAAGTATATGCGCATGTTTTGTGTTGCAGTATATACTTGTAAAAACGTTACAAGGTTTGCCAAACACATCGTTAAGAACTGTACACTATCCCCAGTTGAAGTGATTTCTTTTTGATCAATAGCTTTTAATTGTGAATTGTTTAGTAATTGGTAATTGCATATGCACGTTTTAAAAATTCTTTTGTATACTTTTTTAAACATGAATAATAGGTACCTCTCTTCATAGTTAAATGAGAAATATTCACAATAAATAATATAGTTCCATATTCATTACGTTTTATTTTATCCTTACAAGCAAAATATCTACAGGAAAGTTACCGTGACACCGATCTCGAGAGAACATTTCCGAGAACGTTCTCGAGAAATTCCCGGGAAGAGAGAGAATTTCTGAGATATGGTATTCGAATATTAATAATCAATTAATCAGTGCCTAATAAAAGCCTCTAAAACCCAGTAAAAGAAAAATAATAGAAGAAAAAGTTGAATTTCTGATACTTTCTCGATAATTTCCGATTGGGAGAACGTTTCCGAGAACGTTCTCGATCGATTTCTCTGTTCTCGGGAAATTTCGAGAACGGCACATCACTAGTTACGAGCGACACCGCCGCGAGAACACTCATCCTGAAGAAGAACTCCCGAAGAGTTCGAAACATGTCGCCCGGAGTGACATTCAATACGTGAGTTGAACCGTGTGATTAGAAGCCTTCGGGAATCTTTCCAAAGGCCCAACGACCATGGGTTCTACGGGAAATGTGCCCCGCCCACTGCCACTTAAGTTTAGCGGTTCATATCATAATTTGGGATGAACATAACCGAACCTTACAACCGTAGCAAACAATAACACAGTAATCAGGCTACGACGCTACGGTTCTACGAAGCGCGTAGCGAATGGTTTGAAATGCTACTAGTACGAACAGATTGATATACTAAACTTGAGCTAGGAGTCAATTTCAGGACACATTTGGGTCGCATTTAAATCCTATTTCAATTTGCGTCATACGCTCTTTTTGAAAGGAAAACACAAATTGCTACGCTTTTCCTGCTAAGTAGCAAAAAGCACCTACGGCGTAGGCGGTTCCTAGTCCTCAGTGTTAATTTGCCAATGCCAAGTTGTACCAAGCATCATCTGTCGCTAAGGTACTCTGTGGAGGCGGAGTAAATACGGCCGAAGCTGATTTCCCAGCGGCACGTGACGATGCTCCAATCACAGCTCGCCCCCACCGGTGCAGGGTTGTCACACGGAAAAATGCGTTTACAGTTGGTTAAATGGGTCAATTGGTTTTGACGTTTGCCATGGGTACAGTGCATCTTCTGGAAGAATCTTTAAAACTATGGTTACATCTAAGAAGGATAAAATTCAAACTATCGTCTTCATAAAGTCGTCGTCATCATCAACCTATATACAACGTCCTTTTGCTTGGCAGAGGCAATCATCACATGATCAAAGTGAATGTGCAATAGTACCTAACCACACTGGCCCGGAAAATAAAGGATTTAAATTCAAAACGATCTCCAAACCCATTTTAGTAAAAATGTCGAGTTCGTTTGTATTTATCTCTAACTTCTATAATAGACATCGTGTGCAGTTAAACCACATTTTAGTTAACATGTTTGTTCATAATTACATGTACTCGCACAAGTATAAAGAGGATAAGTTTCTGTCACAAACTTCATTTTTCGTACAAGCTTTTATTATAAAAAATACTATAATTTATAGTCAAAAATTCCTGTTACAAAACTCACAATTTAAACTTTCGCGCCGAAACGGATCTACAGTTCTTGTGACGTCACTCATGTGACTCACTCGGCAGATTGGTTTGTCCGTGGTTCGTCCCTAGATGTCATAGAGTTGCCTAAGTTTAGACTTCAACCCTTTTTTTTACTTTGTATCTTATGTTACTAAACTTATAAGGTACACAAGTTTTGATGTTCTTTTTGTATTTTTGTAACAGACAATTTTTGTGGCTCTAAAAGGCGCAAACGAGGCTCGAACTCACATTTTTTTTTGTTGCCAAGAAAAAGGCTAAAACACGTTCCGTTTCACATTACTTCAAGTCGTAATTATTGTTAAAGCTAAAGCTAAAGTAAAATCGCTTCAGTAGTTTCTATTATTTTATGTTTTTTCAACATTTAGGTCACTAAATAATGGTAAACATTATAACTGCATCTTACCTATTCAGCGATGTGACAGCCCTACAGCCTAACACCGGTTACCTCACCTCCCCTAATCAGCGCGGCGCAGACGATTCCATCTTTACATTTTAAATTTCGAAGCCTCAAAGAGAAGCGAAACGCCCAATATTTAGGACCGTGTCACTTTAACGTCATGTATCTGCTGGTGAAGGATATAACGAATGCGTTACTGTGACAAAGTAACTCTGGTGATCCCTGCTAGCGTCCTAAAGGAGCCCGGGCTCCGCTTTGACATCTAATCCAAAGATATAGCGTAGGCACTAATTTTACAAAAGCGACTGCCATCTGACAGCTGCACGCCTGAACCACTGGGCTACCGTAGCTTACTTAAAGTAACACTAGGAGGACTGTTTTTGTTCTAGGCTTCCAATCGAATTACATTCGCACCGAGCCAACATGTAGTCATGTAATCATGATGTAGTTCGTAGTACCTTAAAGCCCATCCGAGGCCACACATCGCTACGTGTGCTACGCTGTAGCGCGTAGCAGTCTTCCCGCTTTGTAGCGGAAATCACGCGTAGAAGCATGACTCAAATATGAGTCATTCACCACGAATGGTAAACCGATTCGAGGCCAACTAACGCTACGTTTGCTACGCCGTACCGCGCTTAAGGCGCCGTAGGTTCAGCGAAGTTAAGCGAACAGAGTTTTTGAAACAATATAATGCGTCTGTTTATAATAATATGGTTTTAAAAAATACGAATAGTAATCTAGAGGCTTTTCTGCAGGGAAATCAGTGTTTAGAAACATGATTAAGCAATTTTCGCTCGATAGAAAAAAATCACGAACATAGGTCTAAAAGGGTCTAAAATACACTTAAATATTTCTTACAAATTATGCACAAAAGCTAAAAATATTAAAATGACTTCTAAAAATCGGCAATATCATGTTTGAGAGAAATCAGTGTTTACTTTTTTATTTATTTCAACGGCAAAAAAAATAAAATTAAAAAACATGATTTCCGCGCTTCCGAGCACGCACTTCCATATCGCTCACGCTTATGCTCAGTGAGAGGGAGAGAAGACCATGAACCTACGGCGCCTTAACACAGCATTCACTGCCTAGAATCGCTACGCGCTACGCTCGTAGCCGATCCCGTGGTTTTCCTCGTATGTAGCATTAAGCGACTACGGCGTAGCAGTGAGTATAGGGCACGCAGAAGAGTTAGGCCCGCCTTCCACTGCGAGCGGAGCGGGACTAAACGAGTTGTAATGGTTCGCTGTGTAATGACGTCACATGCGTTTAATCTTCTATATTTCGCAGCATCTTAGCCTCCAGACGGATGGACCAATTTTTGTGCGTTTTAATGAAAAGTCTTGTACGTCGATTGTTCTTATTTATGTTTGTTGCGTCAGGGGTGTTGAAATATTTAATCTATTTAGTTACTAGCTTTTGCCCGTGACTCCGCCCGCGTGGATCTACTGTATCGCTATCTCTATACAAATTTTCACCCCCCTAACCTCGTAAGGCCCAAAGTATTTTTTTTATAACGGCTCAGTGTCCTGAAAATAGGTCATAATAGTACTTTAATTTTGAAATTTCGAGCCCCTCGAATAGAGTTTAAATTTTATTACCAAAAGCTGATGAGTTGATCTGCTAAGCCTGAAATTATTTGTCCTAAAATTAGGCCGATGGGCCTTACGAGGTTAAGGGATGATTTCCGGGATAAAAACTATCATATGTCCTTCCCCGGGACTCAAACTACTCCATACCAAATTTCAGCACAATTGGTCCAGCGTTTTTTGCTGAAGACGTAACAGACGGACCAACAAACACGCTTCCGCTGTTATGATATTAGTATGGATTCATCGAATGTACTAAAAACCATGTTACTGCTCCAGTTGAATTGTTAAATACGTTATGGGCTGCGAAATGCCGCGGGCGTTGTAATCTTTCAGCGATTCATTTCATTTACGATATCGCTTTTTACGGTGCCGTTTACTATAACCGGGTAACGGGCATTTTTAAGTCAGATTCGTAAGTGTCGGACGATTCTGACGTGATGCTCTCAGATGCGCTCTGACCAGTTACGTTTCATATATACGTTTCGTATACAGCGTGTATATTTGATATAACCGCAAACTTTAATAAATATATTTATCGTAAAATTATTTTAAAAAAGCGAACTTTTTTTTTTTCATATAAAATAATTCAGCACGCAGTGGATCACTACTTTGTCTTACTGACGTGACGTCACAATAAATCGTCACATGTCACCCGATTCTTTCATGTGTCATCAGGTCACAGTGTACGCAATACATTGCCGTTCGATAAAATTTCAAAAATTAATTACTCTTTGGTAGTTAAGACTAACTTAATTTTTTCTTGCAATATCGGTTCATAGCCCTAACACGTACCTCTGGTTACAATTTGAGGTAGTATAAAATATACACACTGTATAACTTGAGAAAATCTAAAATTTTGGCAAATAAAATTGAAATTAAATAGACGACTCTAGATAGTTCCTGAGTTCCCTGAGAACCACAAATAAGCTGGAATCGAGCCCGAAACAGACTCACTCTGTCTGTTACTCTCCCAGTTGAAAACTTGGCTTGGTTTTTTTAGGGTTCCGTACCTCAAAAAGAAAAATAGAACCCTTATAAGATCACTCTGTTGTCCGTCCGCAGAGGTATCCAGTTGAAATTAATATTATATATTTAGATCTACAGTCTCAAGTAACACTTTTAATGCCAGGAACGCGCCCGCTAGGCGGGTTCCTACGCGTCGGTGCTACGCCTGTGGTATAGGTAGGATCGGCTACGAGCGTAGCGCGTAGCATTCTTGGCAGTGAATATGTTAAGTGCTTGTGTTTGTTGTTGCCGCTATTGGTGATCCTTGATAATACCTAAATAAATAAATAGGAATCCCCCCCCCCCCCCAAGATGGACTGATGACCTCATAAAGGTAGCGAATTCCGCTGGATGTGGATGGCGTCGGACCGGTCATGGCACTCTTTGGGGAAGGCCTATGTCGGTGGACGTCTTTCAGCTAATATATTCATAAATCCTTTCAGTTCACCAACATTCTTATACATAGACACGCAAACATACATATACGTACACACATACACACATCTTATGTCCTATGTTTTAATTTTATAGTCTTACTTTTTTGTATACCGTTTGCATGCTATATTATAATTTAAAACTTGGGTCAAGTTTTGTTTAACCCTTATATTATCTTTATTGTAACTATTAAACTGACCTAACATAAATGTAGCACAATTTTGTTAGCAATCATTTAGCTAAGGAAGAGCGGTACCTTCTGGCACAGGCTGTAATAAAGCTTAAAAGGAAGTACCAATCACTATATTTAAGATGATTATTGTGAAACGAAAAAAACATTTTTTTTTCTTGTCACTAGAGAGTTTGTTCGACTCAGCCTATATCAGGTTTAAGATCATATATTCTTAAAAGAAGTTTTTTACAATATCCTTTTTACTCAAGCACACGAATATAACACAATCACGTAACAAATACAAAAACGAATTGGCGCGTACCCGTTCCAAAACAAGTGCGAATCATTCGAACGTCATTCCCGGATGATTTTTCCACGCCACCAGACACGTTCGAGCAATGCCATTTGACGCGCGCCTTTGTCACTGGCTGAAATAAAAAATGACGTTCCGCCCCGATTGAAGTTCTCGTTGCTTATGGTTTTGTTTTTTTCTATTCTGTTTTTGAAAAAGGAACAACTCGATTTTTTTGATATGCATGATACTTGATGTTTTAGCATGCTTATATTTAACTTGTATACGGTTCGTTCCTTAGAGCATTAAACCAACAGGAGCGGCCATGAGTCATACATAAAAAGTCTGCCGATTTTTGCGGGGGAGGGGAACGTCAAATGTATGCGGAACGTGAAAATAGCTACGTCAGATAAACGTCAGTCCATACAATGTGTTGGTATATATTTTTGGCAGAGGGGAACGCCTGTCAATGGCCGCTCCGGATGGTTTAATGCTCTAAGGTGCGTTCTAAGTACGAAGTACAAAAAAATACGGTCTATCAATAGTACGTTTATGCGCGCAATGGAGTGAGTGAGACATTTAAACACTTTGAAAATAAAATACAATCTAGGCAAACAACCGTGTCTGCGGAAAGAAAACGAGGCACTGAAAAAAAAACTTACATACAGTATTGATTTACTTCGGTACCTATCTCATCATTATCGTCGTCCTGGCGTTTTCCCGGCTGTATCCTAAAATACCCAGAGGGAAAATCAGTCCTTAGGGCCAGACCTGTTTCCTCACCATGTTTTCCTTCACCAAAATTACCAAAAAGCTACGGTTTAATAAACATCAAATCATATTTCGAACATCAGTATCATTTAAACCTTTGTAATTGGCTGCTCATTAGACATTCATAATGATGCTGTTGGCGGTCAGTCTATAACTAAGGCCTGCCACACACTGGCGCGGCCTGCGGTGGCGGTCAATAGTAAATTTGACGCGGCCAGGCCGCGCCAGTGTGAAGCAGGCTTAATCCATACATTCCCTAGACATCACAAAACATTCTTGATTTCATTTGTCAGCCAGCTACCATGACACGCTTTAAAAAACAAAACAAACTCCACATAACTTTATTAATCAAACAAAAGAAACACGAACCGAACTTATTAATATTTATCGAAAAAAGAACCGCGTCGAATGCTAAACAATTTCTATAAGAAGATGTCAAGTCTCGTAAAAGATATAACAGCTTAAACAAACATACTTTTGCGGCTGCTTTTCTAAAAAACGAGAAATTTTTAGCTGTATTACAAAGAAGGTTTTAACAGATAAATAAGAAAATTGATTTCGTCGACCGCAAACGCGGAGTTTTCCGGCAAACTCGCATTTGCACTCGTGAAAATCAGCCAACACCTTATGCGGTGACGGTAAGGTTTTATTTTGCTTGGGATTTTCCTGCCTATAAGTAAGTTGAGGTTGGTTGTTATGATAATAGCATTTTTCATATTAAAAGTTGTCCCGGGCGAGGCGGTAAGCGTATTTCCCTCGGGAACCTATTGGGAATGTTTAATAACGTTGTTATATAAACACCCGTCAAATAATGTTATGTCTCGAAGTGAGAGGGGGGGGGGGGGGGTACGAGCGGCACAGGTACCTAGAACTTGTTCCAATATTCAGTCTGAAACCTGCCGTAATATGAATATGTGTATGGATTTTAGCAATTAATATACCTACGTACCTTTTAAAACAAAAGTCAAAGCCACAAAGGTGAACCAAACCCGCAAATTAAATTAAAGCAAGCTTTTTCCTTTAATAAAAGCCATAAAGGGATATGTACATACTTAAAGAACAAAAGGCTTGTTAGTAAAGTAATGATGGTAATTTCAGATAATATAATATAAAAACAAAGCCGATACAAGACTTCAGGGCATCATTATAGGAAACTAGAACGAAGCTACTGCTATACCTGTGGGAAATATTAATATTAAAACTGGCATTCACGGTCGCTAGAAGCAACGTTGCGCGAACATCGGTATTTACTAAATGTCAAAACAGTAACGTTTGACTGTAGGTATTAAAAATCCAAAAAAATAAATCATTGTCAACTTACGTACGACATATAACGATGAAGATAATGGACACGCAACAAATAAAAATAAATCGATTGAAAGCATCCGAAACGCTGGCACACGACAAAATTAATCACCAGTCAAATACGCGAATCAAGAAACCATTAAATAACCAATCCGCATTATGACGACCACTCGCGCGTTCGAAAAACAAATTTTCCGCGCATTCCCAACTCTACTCCCCCGTATTTGGCGCCAAATCTTTTTTTAATGTTGGCATAACGTCTATGGTACGTATTTAATCACGTTCAAAGGGCCTCGTCGAGTATTGCGCGATTCGGAGAGCATACGTGTATTCAAAACTAACAAAAGAAAAAAAGCAATCTCCTCAGATTGGCATTTGGGGCAACGCACAATAAGGGGCTCCTTTAGGGGAATATTGTTAGCGGATTGAAAAGCGTTTTGTCGTCAACATGTTATTCGGTAATTTAGTGTTGCCTGATTGAAATAACGAGGGCTGTAATTGGAAAGGAGGTTTAAAGAGTACATGTTTGATTGATTGCTTTTTGGCGGGAAAGTTTTAGCTGAACAACCTTAAAATGTACTGTACCGAGATTTTACAGAATTAATTATGGGAAGCAAGCAAAGTTTAAAAAAACTAGGAGTCATGTTTATATTAATAGAATAGCTTTCTACCATGACTTTTTCCACGTAATAGACTCGGTACCTTATAGGATGATTGCTATAAAATAGCACACTTCCATAACCGACTTAACGTCTACCCAAAAACAACCTATCGGGAGAAAAAGTTAGAAGAGGAAATCCTCATATTTGGTCATATCTATAGACATGACAAATTTAGCCTAATCTGTAATATCATGGAAAAATCGATGGTAAAAGGAGCAGAGGAAGGAGAAAGCTCACCTGAGTCAACATTAAAAGCTGGTCTAACATTAATGACACTGCCAGTCTTTGTAGACTGGCACAAGATAGAAACAAGTTCCGCAAGATGGTCGCTGACATCCACTGAGCATGTCAGCGACCATCATAACGGGAAGAAGAAGCGAGACAAAATCTATATCCATTCCCAGATCTCAAGCTATCTGCATACCAAATTTCATCCCAATTTGGTACAGCTGCAGCGGTTGAAACGTGAAAAGGTACCTAACAAACAATTACTTTCGCATTGTAGCGGGGTCTCCTGTCGGAACGAAGTAAACTATAGAATGTCAGTGCACCTCAAAACTAATTATAACACGTAGCCCATAAACTTAACTGTACCCAAACGCAACAAAATTTCACGTCCAAATCGTTTGTCCGAATTTTCATTTCGGCAAATAGCCACTTTTCTCGAAGGCCGCACAGTTTTTGTTAATTTTTAAATATTTAAATTTCATACCTAGTTACAGAGAAAAACGGCATCTTTAACATTGCTTCTAATCCAAACGTCATCGTATTGAAGTGTTTTCCTTTCGTTGTGTCTACAACAAACGTCCAACTATTGTTCCGAAAACTCTCACTAAACTTCACACAGTTACTTATGTACACACACAAAATTTATTTTAGATACAAGTACCTACATATATGTAGTTTCACTTCTGTGGTGAAACTTTGTATCCAAACAGCGTACATAAAGACTACTCACAAAGCTTGAGGCGTGTATCTGAACTCATTCATCCAAACATTTCGAATTCCAATTTTGATTTGAGAACGCTGCGTTCCGTTCTTCCATTTTAGCTGATTGACGTGCCGGCACAGTAGACTATAGCCTAGAGCAGTAAATCGTACGAATGTTCCATGTGATGCATTTATATATAGACAGCCTCTAAAATAAACTTAAACGTAACTGGGGTTAGTCGGTGGTACATCGGAGTCGGGTAGAACTCTTTTGCAACGGAGCAGAGGTGTAAAAGGGTCTTAAGGCCTGCAACACACTGGCGTGGCCTGCGGTGGCGGACAGTAATAAATTTGACAGCGGCGGACAAGTTTACTATTGTCCGCCGCGGCCAGACCGCTTAAGAGGCTTTAGTTGAGATACTGCTTTAGCTAATATATTTACTGTGCCCGCTTCGATTTCCAAACGTCAAAGACTTCAGTTCGTTGGCGTTGCGTTTCGTTATACGTTCAAATAGCATGAAAGTGCTGTGACGAAATTGTATCTGGCTGGATAGGGTTGCCATAGTTTTTTTTTTTAGAAAATGATTCAAAGGGCTTTCTTTGTATGCATGTGCCTATGAAAGCTGTCGTAAATTTAATGAACGAAGCAAATGGTTTTATTGTCGGATGGATACATAAACTCATGCCTGCATCGCCAACAAGGGTAGACAGGCGCATGAAATTTAATTTGCAAGCAATTGTAGGTTTATAGATCCAGAAAATGTAGTATTACATTCTCATAAAAATAATCATTTATATACTTAACTTAAAAGTAGCAAAATGGTAACAAAGGGTAAGATTTTACTCACTTATTTAAAATTAAACGAAAATATATACGTATAAATTGTTGCGAGCCAGCTATGAACCAGCCTTCACCTGGCTAACCACTCTCAACAAACTGAGCTACCGAATTTTCCTTTTTTTTATCCTTTATAGGCATGTAGGTACTTACAAGGCTGACAGTCAAAATTAATTTCAATCAAAATATACGTATAATTTAACATAACAATAACTACAACTTAGAAAAGTTGAAAAACCCCCGACATTTTCATTTCAATGTCTAATATCTTCACCGAAACATCGTGAGGAAACCTGCATACATCTGCGAAGAAATTCGAAGGTGTATGTGAAGTCCCCAATCCGCACTGGGCCAGCGTGGGGACTACTGCCCGTTCCCTCTCATATGTAAGAGGAGGCCTGTGCCCAGCAGTGGGACGTATATAGGCTGATGATGTGATGTGTGTGTGTGTCTAATATCTCAAAAAGGGCTGAACAGATTTTCATGAAACATAGAACACATGGGATAAAATTATCTATAACGAAAAAAAAACTTCCGCTTGGGAGCTACGATACCACAGACAGATACACAGATACACAGACACGTTAATCTTATAACACCCCTCTCTTGCGTCGGGGGTTAAAAAGGCACCGTATCTAAATTTACTAGATACGGTGCCTTTATGTACTATTATCTGTGCTATATACTATTGTCTGTGCTCTGTAGGTACTACGACTTTACTCGACCGTAGCAGAAGTTGGCAACCCTATCCGATATCTGCCGCTGCAGTGATTTCACGTCGGTTCAGCCAGTTGGTCCTAGTCCGAGAAAATCATGTGTATTCTTGCCAAACTACTTTACATAGGTATCTATACTCTAAAACTCTCCTAAACATGCTAAACAGAACCATCTCGATCACGTCAGCTTTCAAAGGAAAAAAACCACATTGCCAATATTTGTTTCCGAGTCATGGATGATTTCTATGTAGTTAAGTATTTATTTATCTATGTAAAGTATGTAGGTATATCGTCACCTAGTACGCCGCTAATACTATCGACAACACCGATTTCTGACAAGTTTTGAATCGTATCTCCTACTTTTGCACTACAGATAAAAGTATAAATCAAACGGTTATCGGTTCTTCAATCTTTTATCTCCATCTTGGTCTACCGGATTATGAAACAAATGAATACTTAATTTTGTATGATCTTTTTAAACATGTCTAAACTAACGCTTATTTTGTATCTCTATTGACGTGAAAGATCTAACACATACAAAATCTACATATTTGGGTTCGTCTGTGACGTCCCTAAAAACTGACCATCCGTGCACTTTATCTACATTGTAACAAATTTCTATCAAAAATTTCATTATTGGTACAAGATTTTATTGCCGACTATACTTTTCTGTATACCATCATGACCTACATTGAGACGATTCTAAACTCAACGGGCTTACGTCGCGTCGGTTAAGTACTGAATTCCCATGGCCACATTCTGTCTCCATCATCAGATCAGGTCGATGGTACCATAATACTAAATTGTCATCCAAACTATACGTACAGCCAAAAAAATCAGCTCAATCGGTCACTGGGAAGGGGGTCAAGTGGGTTGCAAGATTTGATGACAAACAGGTGAAACTAAATAAAATAAAGTCCTCCATAAACTGTGTTTGCGTGTGTACAAGCTGACTATTTTGATTTCTGGAAGATTGTCCGCAAATATTATATCCACTCGAGTATAGGTACTTCAACACTTTCTACTTTGTCACATAACCCATACATTTCAATCCGCAATAAAAAAGGCATACATATTTAATAGTTCCAATACGAGTCTTATGCCTTCTCAGTTACGGTTAATTTTGAAACTGAAACTGGATCATGTTTATTTCCAAACCAGGCTTTCGCACAATCCGTCTAAATCAGCAACGTCGCGCAAATGGAGTTTCGATTAGCAACAACGTACTTTTCCAATACGAGACAAGATTCCATTAGGTTGACGAATATCAGCCTTCGTATTCTCATGTTCTTCGGTCTTCCAAGGTGAGTCGATGGAGGTTAAAGGGCTAACTAATATGCAATTTTCATACCTTCGGCCAATTTAAGGTGCAATAATTTTCTGATTCTTGCTCAGCTCAAACTTTCTCGGCCTGCTGCCATGCATTTTAAACCCCCGACGCAAAAAGAGGGGAGTTATAAGTTTAAAGTGTCTGTCTGTGTAGGTATCTGTCTGTGGTAGCGTAGCTCCCTAACGGAAGGACCGATTTGAATGCGGATTTTTTGGTGTCATAGATAATTTTATCCCGAGTGTTCTTAGCTATGTTTCATGAAAATCTGTTCAGCCGTTTTTGAGATATTGGACTTTGAAATGAAAATGTCGGGGGTTTTTCAACTTTTGCAAGTTGTAGTTATACCGTGTTGTCGTGAGACGTAGGTGTATTAAGAGTACTTACTTATATGTATCTTGTGTTGTATGTTTTTTTTATCCATGGAATCAATTACTCAGAGTACATGTGAATGTTAAAAATCTTGCGGACCATAACTCCCAGACATCGATTTTGTTAGAAGAGGACACAAGTTCCTATCATTTATTCTGTGGGAGTTATCCTTAAGTAAACAAAACGACCGTTTCTGCGTAGTCGGCTAATTAACGGCCAAGTACCTCTGATCCCTTTCGTTGGAACAAATAAACCAATCCAATTTCTTAATTCAGAATTACGAGTCGCCAAGGGTCCGACTTTAAAGTTGGCGTCTTGCCCGCGAGTTAGGAATGTGTAGAAATGTTTTAAGACATCTATATGTAT
The DNA here is from genome assembly GCA_945867215.1 of Epinotia demarniana. Taxonomy (NCBI): domain Eukaryota; kingdom Metazoa; phylum Arthropoda; class Insecta; order Lepidoptera; family Tortricidae; genus Epinotia; species Epinotia demarniana. The sequence continues at coordinate 3,925,382 of OX244280.1, forward strand.
ATAGATACTGCTTAGCTTTTGTTCAGTTTAACTCAATAATTTACACAGAATACTACGCAAATTCTAATACACGGTGATTTTTAAACGATGTTCGGCAGCGAATGAAAAAACCATAGAAGTCTAAGTAGCGCCGCAAAATGGCCCCACAGAATGGGTGCCATTGCCATTATGCGGGGTGGGGGCGGGGTGTCAAAACGGTGCCAGGCAGCAGTTGAGCCAATATATTGGGGGTTTTCTAAAACCATTATATTCAAATTTGTAGTTAATTTTGCCCCACCCTGCCGGCAAAATGGCTACTGGGGATGTGAAAAAATCGTGGCAGTAGTACATATAATGAATTTAAAAAGAAAACTATCACGGCTATATAGGCCAACTTAAAATGTACTTAGAAAGGCAAACTTTCGTACAAATTCGGCTGACGTAATTGCACCATTTAGTTGGAGCGCGCGTGTCGATGTAACTAAGACAGACAGACAACTACGGAACTCTACACTGTTGCGTGGCCCGACACGCACCTGGCCGATATTGTTTAGCAGAATAGCAAAAGAGTTGTTCTCGTAACATGCCATAGATTTCCGCAACGTAACGCTTAATTCAATCAGCCATATTTAACGTATACCAGCTTGTAAAGTCCGTGCCAAAATACGGCTGCCATGTCTATTCACCAATCTTCCAAGCCCGCCTCGGATTTGTCGTTAGATCTGCGGCCCTAATCGAGATGAACGCGAGCTCCCGCTCATAATTACTTAAATATACGCGACCAGCTTTTAGGAGACGGGTTAGTGTGGATGCGCCTTAAATATGCGCGCGCTGTTAGCAGAGATGGGTTACTGTGGTTGTGCCTTATGTATGCGCGCGCTTTTAGGAGAGACGGAGCAGTGTGGCTGTGCCTTAAATATGGGCGCGCTTTTAGCAGAGATGGGTTACTGTGGATGTGCCTTCTCTATGCGCGCGCTTTTAGGAGAGACGGAGCAGTGTGGGTAAAATATGCGCGCACTTTTCGGTGAGACGGAGCAGTGTGGATGCGCCTTAAACATGCGCGCGCTTTTAGGAGAGACGGACCAGTGTGGCTGTGCCTTGAATATGCGCGCGCTTTTTAAAGAGACGGGTTAGTGATGATACGCCTTCAATATGCACGCGCTTAGCAGAGACGGGGCAGTGCACATATACCTCAAATATGCGCGCGCTTTTAGAGCGGGAAAGCCTAGTGTCGAGAGGCCGTATGACCGAGTTATCCCAAATGTTAGACGAATGGGTCGGTCATATTCGGGATGTGCGGGTTCAATAATGGAAAGAATTTCGATATCGATATCTTTCAAGACACACGAAAATTGTACAAAAGACACGACTTTAGTGTTACGTTGCTTAACTTTCATTTTACTACAAGAAATTTTGGTATTTCAATATTCTCTGTAGGTAAGCACAATTTGTACTATACTTTGCCATATACGGGTCGATTCGTTATAATGTATAATATATAAATTTAATGCGCCAAATAGCGCATTCCACGTACTATGTCTCTCTCTAAAAACGCATGAGTACAAATAATATATTAGGCATAGTCAACGCGGGTTCTTGAGCCGTTAAATATAGGAACCCACTTCCAAGTATACAAACACACATTTAATAGTCACCTTTTTGCATTCATAGTTGAAATAAAGGTTGAAGACGAATATAGAAAAAGGTCCTTTAGTCGAATCCCAGACCGAACGTTTTATAATTGAGATCGGCGGTCTTGAAAGCGACTCATAGTCAGAATCTTCGGAGTCACAATCTGAAAAATACTTAAATATCGAATATCTGCTTGGAATCAGATATGGATGAATACGAGTAGGTATTTATTATAAAGAATACAATTTTTACATTCAAAAAACAACACAATGCCAATACACTCTGTCTTGCTTACATGACGTATATTAGTAGTTTATGCGACTGATCCATAATGAGAGGCCTTAAAATACGTGTGTGGTTTTATGAAACGAGCGTCAGCGAGTTTCATAATAGGATCACACGAGTGTTTTAAGGCCTAATTATGTACAGTTGCATACACTACTTTATCTACACAGATATCAGAAGTAGTAGAAAATAAAAACAAAAAACCAACAAAAAAATGACAACAGCAATGGCGGTAATTCGATCATCCGTCATGACGAATGGTTTTTTTTAATCATAGACAAACGAATGAACTCCCTATACTCATATCACTCGAGATCAAATGTCGTGCGGTTTGTATTAAAAAACGTACTGAATTGACGTTTCGTATCGATAACTGTTTTAATATCTATGGATACTAGAATAGAAACCCACTTGAGTTTTGACAGCTGTTCCAAATTTAAAATCATAACGATACAAAAATCTGTACTGTAATGTAATTACAGTACAGATTTTACCTACTACCACAGACAAGAAAGTTCTCATAGTAAAATCAGTTGTAGTACCTAATGCTGGTCATTTCCTACGGTTTCTGAACGCATTTTAGAGCACTTATGATATGTGTGTAGATAAACATTATTGCCATATAAGATGTGGTTTACAACGACAATACCTAAGGGTCACTCGGTATCCTGAAATTATCGTCATTTGGGGCGGAAAGGTTCTCGAGTGGCGACCACGTACCGGAAGGCGCAGCGTGGGTAGGCCCCCGACAAGGTAGACTGATGACCTGGTAAAGGTTGCGGGAGTCCGCTGGATGCGGGTGGCGCGGGATCGGTCACTCTTCGGGGGAGGCCTATGTCCAGCAGTGGACGTCTTTCGGCTGATATGATGATGATGACTAATATTCCAAGTACCTCGCCGTATATACATACAAGGGAGAATATGTCAATATATGAAAGGCGTCAATATACGTCTAAAAATAAATGTACAATTGTTATCAATTACCTGTAATACCTATATTACCAATACATAATCTCTATATCTATGTCTATGTCAAAGAGTGGCTTTATCGAGCGATACTTTAAGAACGATTTTATACGCTCTATACAGAGCGAATGAAGCTACACTCACCTTTTAATCCTTTTAATTTAATCAAGTCCGGGCAAAAACAATTTATCGATATCTATAAATTTTGATCTCTACATCCCGCAAATACATGACCTGCACTCTCCCACAGATTTATATGGTTTCTGTAACCAGATTTCAGTCCAATCCAATCAACAACCTCTCAAGCCAAATAGATTCGAGAACGGGTTAGCCTAGGATCGCAATTGATGGGTTAACCTTCCGGATGCTTTGACACTGACAGTACTTAAGGATTATACATTTTTCGTTTCTGTCACAGAGTCCAGTTTCGAAGATACTCCGAAAGCAGGTCAATGTTTACCTAAAAAGTGGGTTTAAGCCCTCTCACAGACTGGCGCGGCCTGGTCGCGGCGGACAATAGTAAACTTGTCCGCCACTTTCAAATTTACTATCGTCCGCCACCGCAGGCCGCGCCAGTGTGTTGCAGGCCTAAAGTGAGGCGACGTGTCTAGTGTCAGAAGCCTATACAGCCACACTTCAATAAAACTGAATGTTTGTTAAGTTGGTGATAGTCATTTTGGTTAGCATTAATAATGTAGTGTATTAAGTACTTTATTAATGCTAGTATTAAGTACTTTTGAACCGAACTGCGCAGTAATACCTAGTTCACATATACCTAAAGATAACGTCAGCTAACAGTTTCTCGGCATCCATACAATAACGCTTTTAAAATAGGATCCATAGAATGATTCATAAAAAAGTTTTGCATATGTGTCTTCCGTCTAGTTTCCTCGTATTAGAACGATTGAAACTACCCATTTAAGCCTCGAACTATAGCCGCTCTCACTTCAGCGCGAAAATGTCTCGTCTGTACTGGATGGCTTTCAACCATTGGTTAACAATTATGTGCTGGGCTCATATTTAAAACCAAGGTGAAATAGCTAAGATATGCAAGAGAGAACCACGACGGAACTGAAAGGCCAACTACGGTTTTTTTAAAACATAACTAAATATTAAAGAACAACTATAGTCAAGTCGAACTATAGTGAAAATGCCCTTACATGCAATATTTGACAGCTGTCATCGCAGTAAAATTTATGTCATCATATGTTATCATTAACGTTTATTGTACCGGCTGTCAAATATGGCCTGTTAAAAATCTAATTATAGCCTCTTAATAACAGTCATATAAGGCTCGTGTTATGGGTAGGTACTAGACGTCAACCTTAATAACCACAAATATTTGCCCTCACCGGGATTCGAACCCAGGACCTTCAGCTTTGTACGCAGCGTCACTATTTCTAGGTCCTCTATTTAAACCGATTTTTGACAAGTAGTAAATTCTAATCATGGCTCTCGTGGCATCCCACTCTAACGCGCTCGTCGTATAGCACGTGCCCTTTCGTTCCTATCGCGATTAGGTGTATCGACACCTCGAAGGTGTACTTACGAGAGCCAAGACAAATAGTCTGGCCTGACATAGCCGTGATATATATCTCTTAAACCTAGTCTAATCCGAGTTTTAACCGATGGAACCCGGTTAAAACTCGGATTAGACTAGGTTTTATATTTAAGGAATATCCTCCCTACTACAGTCGCGCGCGGTATGATTCAACATTTAAATGTTAAGCAACGTGCCCAAATTTGCGGGCGGCGTCTTAGCGGGCCCGGCACAGTCGAGTACTCAAGCGCTACGTGACTATATAAATACGAAGTTCCATTTCACGAAACTACTATAGTGAATTGTGATTATCACAGTCGCAGATTTTCGAAAAACGAAACAAGTACGGTTTTTGATTACTTTCTTAACAAAAAAATAATTTGTTTCGTTACGACAGTATTTTGTTTTTTGTTATTTTTAACGAGGGAGTTACCCCGATCATATTTTAAGCGATATGATACGGAGAGGAAGAATATAATTGAAAAATAAACCATCTTCGTCTGTAGCCCCCGACAGGAGTCGAACCTGCGATCCTTCTATTGCCGGTAGAGTACTTTTGGGTTTTTGATTCTTTGATGAAAATATTTGTTCATTGTGTCCACATGCCATTTTCTGCGCATTCAAAATTCTACATGCTATAAAAAGTTCTTATCGTAAGCAGGCACTTGTTTTACGAAAGGGATTTCCACCTGACCTTCCAACCCAGAGGGAAAGCTAGACTTTTTTTGGGATTACACCGGTTTCCTCGCGATTTGCGATTTTTACCCAGTGCTTTGAGCCGGATTTTGTAACTTCGACCACCAGATTGTCAGTAGCGTGCCTTAACCTCTGGTATGCTGATGTCAAAAAATTCAATCAAATCACGACCTTGAACTTTAAGTTGCAAGTTTGAACCGTTCCGGATTGATCCGGAACCATACGAAAGGTTAACAAGGGCTCCGTAGTTGACGCATTAAACAGAAAACAAAGACAGCTGATATTAACTACACTATGAAAAAACTAAAATGGAATTGGACTGGCACATTATAAGAGACAACAAAGAAAAATGGTCCAAAGATATTACGACATGGTATCCAAGAGATGTAAAAAGGAAAAAAGGGACGACAGAAGAAAAGATGGGAAGATGAACTCAAAGATATAGCCAGAGTCATGTGGAGAAGAGAAGTTATGGATAGAGTCAGATGGAGATCTGGGAGAGATCTAAGGCAACCAGACAATGTCTGACGAAAACGGCTATCAGTAATCAGTCATCATCATCATCATATCAGCCGCAAGACGTCCACTGCTGGACATAGGCCTCCCCTAAAGAGTGCCAAAGTGACCGGTCCTGCGCCACCCGCATCCAGCGGACTCCCGCAACCTTTACCAGGTCATCAGTCCACCTTGTGGCGGGCCTACACTCGCCGCACATTCCAGTACGTGGTTGCCACTCGAGAACCTTTCCGCCCCAACGGCCATTGGTTCTACGTGCTATGTGCCCCGCCCACTGCCACGGCCACTGACAGTAATCAGTAAATGCTTTAAATACTTATAATATAATTAACATTTAAGTTAACACTTTTGCCCACAACTGTACCCTATATTGTAACTTAGCTACACCTTTGAGATATTCTTCTAAAGAGCATGAATAAACTTTTACACGCCGCCCGAACCGTTGAGAACCTTGCTGGTAAAGTAACCGGCACATTGCTTAACATTACGTACGTTTGGTAGATCAAAAAGTCATTTTTTGTAAGGGAAAATGACAGTTGTGTTGTCCTGACGTTCGAAAAGTTTCGCAACTACCCCTTGGTAATCAATTGTAACGCGGTGCTGAAATGTCTCGTTTTTTTATACGTCAGCGGGAGGACCTTTCTCGCGAATTTGTGTTTTCAATATGACAGGGTTGCTTAAAGTAAGGTCCACGGACCACCCTGGGATCCGTGACATGATTGTTACTGGTCCACTTCATTCACTCTTAACATTTTTAGTAGAAATATGAAAAAAATCACGCATACATTGTAATTCTGCTTACTTTTTTATTGCCAAGCGGTATGAAAAGTAAAATAACAAATAAGCGTTCAGCATTTCCTTTATTCAGAGGTCCACGGTTTTCTTAAAATTCTGAAAATGGTCCATGCCGCACAAAAGTTTAAGAACCACTGATCTGTGAGGACAAAAGCCGCGGAAGCAAGCTAGCTAATATACAGTCATCATTAGTTTGACATGTACTTTTAGTGTCAAAAGATAGTATTATTAATATTATAAAGAGGGAAAGTTTGCGAGATTGTAGCTTTGTAAGATGGATGCGGGTGGCGCAGGACCGGTCATTGTGGCACTCTTTGGGGGAGGCCTATATCCAGTGGACATCTTTCGGCTGATATGATGATGATAATGATGAAGTTTTTATGTAACGGGTAATCTCGGGAACCACTGGACTTATAAAAAAGTATCTTTCACCTGTGTATAGAATGGACTTTATGGATGCGCATCGTCTATATTATATCCCGCGGTTTTGCCTGCGTTATTTGCATCACGCGGGCAGCTAGTAATATAGCTACAACTTAGAAAAGTTGGAAAACCCCCGACATTTTCATTTCAAAGTTCAATATCTTAAAAACGGCTAAACAGATTTTTCATGAAACATGGCTAAGAACAGTCGGGGTAAAATTATCTATGACACATAAAAAACCCCTTCGGGAGCTACGATACCACAGAGAGATACACAGATACACATACAGACACGTTAAAGTTATAACACCCTTTTCTTTGCGTCGAGGGTTAAAAATAAAGACAAGTATCAAGCGGACTGAAGCGCGCTACAGACGAGATATCTTAAAGGCGACTCAACATAAATAAAGTTGAGTCAGAGAGACTGACTAATTACAACTTATACACTTAAGGATGTACACTAGCTTATACTTATGTCTACGGTTATAAGTATGTATCTACGCCACCGTTCTATGTAAGTTGATATATGTGGTGTATGTGGCTCAGTATGAGTGGGTCCAAACTTTACCGACTTGAATCCGCGCAGAGCGCTGCGCTGCGCGTTGAGTATGTTTTAAGGGTTCCGTACCCAAAAGGTAAAATGGGACCCTATTACTTAGACTCCGCTGTCCGTCCGTCTGTCACCAGGCATCTCATGAACCGTTATAGTTAAACAGTTGAAATGTTCACAGATGATGTATTTCTGTTGCCGCTATAACAACAAATACTAAAATAAAATAAAATAAAAATTTAAGGCGGTTCCCATACATTTTTTCCCGTTTTTATAGATAACAGTACGGAATCCTCCGTGTGCGAGTCCGACTCGCACTTGGCCGGTTTTTTCATACATATATCTACGCCATCCTTCTATATACATTACATATAAACAACGTGTTAATAAAATAACGCGAAACCTGAAAACAGTTCTGAATCGAGAGAAGAATGTGAAAAAAAAAATTAACGCAATTTTTTTTACATTTGGTCGCCCCAGTCGGCCAACGCTCCATACAAAGGTTAAAAAAAATCTCGTAAAAAAAGTTTTTCTTGATTTCTTTTACATTCTACTGTCGATCCTGAACAAACTGTTTTCAGGTTTTGCGTATATATATATATATATATATATATACGAGGGTTGTTTGATAACTACCCGTTTATGAAAAAAACAATCAGTCGTTTTTGTAAATATGCATTTATTTTTCTGCGTAGTCTCCTTTTAACTCTTTACATTTATTCCATCTATACTCAAGCTCCAATAAACCATCCAAAAAGTATGATTTCGGAAAGTCATTAAAATCTGTGGCGGCAATGACTTCGTCATTTGATCTAAACCGCTTACCACCGAGCCATTTTTTCAGGTTGGGAAACAAAAAGAAATCGCATGGGGCCAAGTCTGGAGAATACGGGGGGTGAGGCAATAGTTCGTATAGTAATTGTTTAATTTTGGCCATCACGACTCTGGACGAATGAGCTGGGGCGTTATCGTGATGAAACAGTACTTTTTTCTTCTTTAAATGGGGTCGTTTTTCCTTCAACACAGCTTCAAATTCATCCAATAAATTGGCATAGTACTGCCCTATTATCATTCTTCCCTTTTCTAAGTAGTCAATATGTATAATACCCTCTGAATCCCAGGAAACGGTGGCCATGACCTTTCCAGCCGATGGGACGGTTTTTGCTTTCTTTGGAGCAGGTTCACCCGGTAAAATCCACTGCTTTGACTGCTCCTTCATTTCCGGGGTATAGTGGTGAACCCACGTTTCGTCTACGGTCACAAAACGACGCAGAAACTCCTTCGGGTTACGTTTGAACACTGCTAGACACTGCTCCGAAGTAGTCAATCGGTTCCGTTTTTGCTCCTCCGTGAGTAAACGCGGCACCCACCTCGCCGATACTTTCTTCATACCCAATTTTTCTTCTAATATGTTTTGTACTCGCTCAATTGAAACATTTACAGCATCAACGATTTCTCGAAGTTTAATTCGGCGGTCGGCTAGAACGATATTTTCAATTTTTTTAACCATATCGTCTGTAGTCACCTCAATTGGGCGGCCTGGGCGATCCTCGTCAAAGACGGTTGTTCTCCCTCGCTTAAACTCGTACCAGTATCTAACGTTTGTCATAGAAGGAGCATATTCATGGTAAACCGCCTGCATTCTTACTTTTATCTCATCACATGTTTTCCCTTCCAAAAACAAAAACCTAATTACAGACCGATACTGTTCTTTCTCCATTTTAACAATTTTACATTCACGCTTCCACTGAATCGCTGTCAAATGAGAAAAAAAAACAAAAGACTGCGGTTTTTTTTAAAGTGATATTAGTACATTTAGAAAACGGCTACATATCAAACAGCCCTCGTATATATATTATGCGGTGTGAGTGGCTCAGTATCAGGGGGTCCAAACTATACCGATTTTAATCCGCACAGCGCGCAGCGTTCCGTGTTGTGCAGAATTTTCTTATGCGGTCTATGCGGTCTTCTTTTCGTGTGTGGAGGTCAAAACGTTAGTCTTTTCCAAGTTATTTTCATTAGTTTTAAAATGCTATTTAGTGTAATCGTGTATGTACTTTTACTAGCCGAAGTTCCGAACTAGTGAAAATATTAAATGGTTGCGCAATTAGCCCTTCGTCTGTGGTGGGTTAACAAAATAGTGGGTTCAAGCCTCGGTCGCGCCGCATTAGAAATAATAAATTATGTATTAAATAAATGCAAAAAGGAGACCAAAAATTCGGGTAGGATCCTGATCAAACACAGATGAAGGGTTAGGATGTTGAGTGATGGCACTGATGGCCAATAATCAGGCAGTGGCAAGGCCGTCAAAGATGACAAAATTAGGCATTTTTTCAATGGAGATCTGCTTTTGCAGTAAGTACATTTTGTATAGCTTGTAGCACACATTTTGTGTTATGGATAACACAAAAGTAGCTAAAACAAAACTAGCCGTAACACAAAAGCAGAGTTTGGTTAAAAAAACCTTAATTTTGAGGGCCATACCCACTTTTTTTGAAAGGTGTATTTTCACCTTGAGGTTCGTAGGCGTTTTCTTTTATTTCGTACAGTCAGGATAATATAGCTAGTAGCTATATGATGGTGACTGTACAACGGATACTAAAGGTCTCGTATACATTATTGCATAATGAAAATAGCCACCATAATTCAATTGTAACTCAGGCGAACCATCCCAAGCAACAAAAGGCTATTATTAAAAAAATATCTTAGTAGCAAATCTTCTTTACAATAATCTCCATTAAATTTCGGGGTAAGAAATCTTTAATAAGTCTCATGTTGCCTCAGTTAGAAACTCACGATCGGTAACAATCGCTAGACTTTAAAAAGAAAACTCGTTCTAAATTTGAAAAGGCGTCAAGTTCGAAGCGATCGCAGGAAGCGGAAAAGGGCGGGAAATAATTAGCCGCGTCGGCCGCGGGCGAGGAAGCGATCACTGCCCATAGACAAACGGGCGTAACTTTTTTAATAAATCTGGTCGCTTGGGCCTTTAAGGCGCGGGGCTTTAAGTAACGGGGAAAACGCGCAATTTAGAGTTACAGTTTTTAATGTAAGCCAAGGTTTGTCAGGAGTTGAGGGTAGCGGCACTATCGGCTAGTTTTCCATGCTTTTGAAAATGTTGCCAATTTTTTTGGCAGCTATGCAACGTAGTAAAATATTTTTGCATGTACCATTCGTGTATATATTTTTATGTAAAATTGAAGTCCGAGTGATAAAAATCAATACGTAACGTACCTATTGAGGCTCTATGAGGCATCCTAGTAATTCCCGCGTCTGTATCAAACCTTTATTTAACCCCCGACGAAAAGAAAGGGGTGTTATTAGTTTATCGTGTCTGTCTGTGTATCTGTCTGTGGCCAAACGGATGGACCGATAACAATGCTGTTTTTTTCGTGTCATAGATAATTTTACCATAAGTGTTCTTAGCCATGTTACATCAAAATCTGTTTAGCCGTTTTTCAACTTTTCTAAGTTATAGTTATAATTTAAAATTACCATTTATGGATTTGTCCTCATATTCCGGAAATGTCAAAAATAATATGGCATTTCGACGTTAGTATCCGAGATAGATACTCTCTCATAATTTGGTGGTCTTCATTTTTTCGCATTAAGGACTAACGAAAACGTCATATAGTCCTCGACGTTCCACTAGTGCACGGGCAATTCCTGTCAAAGTTAAATGGCTTAAATTACATAGAATGAAGAAAAATCCTCTTGGTTCGAATTTAATCCATACCTACTGCTTTGTCATACAGCGCCCGTGTCATATACTAATTATAGGAACGTCGAGGACTATGACGTTTACCTTATAAGTACTTACTTCGTTTTCAGGTAGGTAAGTATTCTTTTACTGTACAAGAAATCCACCTAACTCCACGTTTCCCAACGCCACACCCTCTAGATTACATAACAAAACCCCCAATTTTCCCCATAACAAAATAACACAAACGTATCAACTGAGAAAATCGAAAAGTAAATCCTTAAAATCGTTCACGTATCAGCCTAATACCCCATTTACGTCGCGTCCCATCTGGCAACACCGCGCAATGGCGTAAAAACGAAAAAGGGAACCTGTCACAAAATGGCGTTATTATCAGGGCTAATAAAAATTCAGCGCGCGAAAATCCCCGCGCTCTGATTGGCCGGCGGAGGGAAGACACCTCACCCCATTGGCTGACGCGTGTTTATTCCATTTTCAAATTAACTTTCACTGTCGCGTCGAGGTTCGCGCGGAATTTATTTCGTGCTTTTTATCACGGGGATAAATGCGGATTATTAAAAATTGAAATTGGAATAGAAGAATTTGGTGTTTGATTTAGGTAATTTCATTTTAAGTTTAAATAATGTGGCCGTTATTTGCCTCACGGATCTTGAATGCATTCTTGTTAATGATAAACAAAATAAATACCCAATTATTTGCTTCCACTGCGTCCAATTTGCGACATTTTAATACATTTTGTTTGAACCATGAAATTTTATTTTACATTTATTTTCGTGTGTAGGGTCATGTGGTATACAGTGGCTCACTTTTTTTCCGAGAGCCATAGCTCCGAAATAAATAATCGTAGAATGTTGTTTAAAAGCAATATTAGTAGCAAATTTAATCTATTTTACGTATGTATAATTATTTTTTTGCAGAATGGTATAGTGGATATGATATACGTGTCTTTTTAAAAAGGCAGAAATGAGCCACTGTGTACGGTGGGGTCGAAACAGTGGTTCGGCCCCATTTTCACAGTGGTTCGGCATGGTACACAGTGGATAATTTTAGTTTAATAAAGAGAAATAAAACAATTTAAGTCGTAAATCAACATTTATTTATTTTTATTATAGTATAAATATCAAAAACTTAACGGTTTACCTAGTCAGTCACTTTGATATTGGTAAAATACGAGATTACTGAATATCAATCTTATAATAATAGCTTCTTATGTAAACACACAAAAATTCAACAAAGACAAATCTACTAGTTCGAGTTTTGAGCAAAATAAAGGTCATTAACAATCACATATCTTTTGTGAGAACGAAAATAATATAAATTAAGAGATCAAAATTGTTTAGCACATCTTTCAATTTCAATTAGTCAGTCATGTCTCATCATTCATTAGTGGCTCATGATCCCCTGTGTACCTTCGCAAACTGCACCACTGTAGAACACCACCGCCATTTTGAAAACATTCATAAGCCACGAGAAATTTACTATCTATTTCCTATTGAATTTCACACCTCTGCCTCCCCAATTAACCACATATTGCAAAAAAAAATACAATGTGCTTAAATGGCGTAAGCTATGGTAAGTAGAACACAAAGGAAACTTACCTTAAATACACAATTTGCACCACCGAAACACAAAATACCTCCTTACACGACAACTATGCGGCGCAGACGCCAGGCGACTAGTTCGTTCCTGCCCGGGTGCCTCGAGCGTCCGCGAAGTGCCGAAACAAACAGAATATAGCTATCCCTTTCTCAGATATAGTACCTGCGCCACTGTTTCTGCCTGAGCCACTGTCTAACAAGTGACATTTTTTACTGGTGTCAACTACCGTATTGACAAGTAAAAGATATATAATGAGGCAAATTCACATACAAGTTCTATCAAAGTAAATAAACTGGATAATATTGTAGTTTACGCATTCTTTTAACACTGTGTGCGTACATACCAAGCATTCCTATTAGCCCTGTTTGCAAAATTATTTAACATTCCATTATAAATAGTTTCTACTATTTGTAGGTACCTACCAGTTTAGAGCAAAGATTGTTGTACAATATGTAAGTAGGTACATTCAATTTTGTCAATTGACACTCGCCTTCCGAAACACGAAAATGACAGGAACGGCCACGAACGTAGGTAGTGCTTACGCACACATGTGCGTGCTTGGCAGTGAATGTGTTAAGCACCAGGGGCCGTAGACAAGGTTACAATCGACAAGCGCTAACGCCAATAGGAAACGAATAAAATGTATGGAAATGACAGATGCCGACGAAACACTTTTCGTTGACATCTGTCATTCCCATACATTATATTCGTTTTCTATTGGCGTTAGCGCTTGTCGATTGTAACCTTTAGTACGGTACGCGAACACTATAATTTGTCGTCAAACTAACATAAGTCCCAAGTTTGATTTTTTTTTGTTATCAGCGAGAGTACATTAAGTACTAACAGCGAAAAATATTTTCTAGCATTTTTTGATTTTGATTTTCGAATAATTAATTTTTTTGTAAGGAACACTTGTAAAACTTTGCAAAGATTATACAAGTTATAGTTTTTTCCTATAATGCATCGTATTTGATTATTCAAACCTTACATATCGTTTTCTAATAGTTTTGCCAAGAGATTACGTTAGCAAAACCGGAATTGATTTAAAATATTATAAATCTCCTAAAAGAATATTCAAGTGACTAGTGGCTACTAAAGTGTATTCAAAAGTAATTAAAAAAAAGGCCCCATTAATTTCTAACATATTTATCAATAGCATTTTTTTAAATTAGGAATAATATCTTGAAACCATTCTCCTTACCATAAAAGAAATCTCATAAATTCTCAAGTCGGTGTAATTCATTTTAGTTCTATCGAAGAATATATAAACACAAATTCTAACGGATTCGTCAATAGCTCTAAATTTTATTAGCTTATCAGTTATTATCCGTAATTTAAATCTTTCGCGCGCGACTCACGCGATTCGTGTGCAGCGTGCTGCCGGCCGAGTACCTCGCCAAGGCCGAGCGTACGCTCAGACTTGTAGGTACAAACTTTAAGTACTTGATTGTACATTATATTTAGTTACTCAGTAGTTGTTTTTCGGTCGAAATGACATAATTATCTATTTTATTTAACCAATAATAGCAGGTAAAGAAAGTTATATAGGGTTATTAGTATTAAACTTTCTTTAACTTTAATTTTATTTGTAGACTGAGTTGTTGTACTTATTTACTAGAGGTTTTCCAGGTCCCGATGTCATAATGATCTGGGGCCCGTTTCATGAAGCAACAAGTTACAAATTACAAGCGGAAGTCTCTTTCTATCAAAAGGTATTGAAAAGAGACTTCCCCTTGTAATTTGTAACTTGTTGCTTCATGAAACGGGCCCCTGATGTTACTAATATGAAGTAAGTACAGAAAGTATAAACTCAGGGTTATTAGTTATCTGTCTAATAGTAGTAGTAGGCAGTTAAATTAGGGTGCAGGTTGGGGGTAATCTCCGAAAATAGGTACCTTACCTACTCATTCGATTTCAAAGAATCTTTCAAAGTCCGATTGGGGCCTAACATTAAATTATTAAATTACCAATAACCCTCAGAAAAGTAGTTTTTCATCGATGTGGAAGAGGGCTTTTTTTTTTAATTAATACAATCCGGAGTTATTGAAAATGTAGATTTTCGATGCATATTTCTTACATACGTCACGTTAAACGCTTTCTTTTAGTTTTGCGTGTTAAGTTTACATTCACGTTGGTTCATATTAAGGCGAAACTTTCTCTTTTATCATATTTAAGCCCAACCTTAACAAATATAATAACAATACTAAATGGATTTAATATGATTACATACAAATTGCTGCTAGGCAGATCATCTCGCATCTAGGCAGATGTCGGTACACGCCTCCCTAAGGCCTTGTAAGAATGAACTGATTGATAAAAAAGGTGACCGAGGTGGATTGTTCCGATAGCTCAGTTGATTGAGAGTACGGAATGCAAAACCGGTTTTAACCGAAATCGAAGAAACCCGTTATAACCGACTGTAAGAAAGCGGGCCGTGGGTCAGCTAGAGATCTGAGGGGTAATCACGTAATGTTTCGAACGTGCGTTAGGACAATTCAGCTGTCGTTTTTCATATAAAAAAATGAAATTTACATCTAATGCGTTACTTGATCGACATACCGGTCACTCATGGGTGGTTGAAATGGTTCAACCTAGCTTGATTGAATAAGTAATTGCATAAGTACGTTGATAGGTACTCTTTAGATCAATGATGCTTATTAATGTATAGTTAATAGACGAAAAAGTCATCATATTAAGATTAATTTATAAATTTAACACTGTAGTGTTTTTGTATAATCATACTTAATCGATAACAATCTCCTATTACTACACTGGAGTACCACACATTAAACAAGTATTGATGTATTTTAGTGTCACCTATGCAGGTTATTCGTAATCTAATAATCATCACAGCACACTGAAATTATTTTTCAGTATAATCAGTGTTAGTACGGTGGCAATATCGCAAAAAGTCGTCTCCTTCACGATTTTCGTACGGTTGTGTTCCTCGTTGTCTCCAGAGTACGAATCTGCCGGTTTTAGTTGAGGGAGAGGGGACGGACATAGCTGTGACGTCATAAAGATGGCGGCAGACGGTCATGGATTTGTTCCAATCACGGGTTCTATTTTACTGATCGGTTCGTGTGAGGTGTCATTTGAAAGCATATTAAACTTTAGATAATTGTTTATTCGAGCCCTATGACGGACCATCAAAATCTTTTTAAATATTTGACAAAATATGACTTTTTTACCGTGCGCGTTAGCATGAGTACTGATAAAACACGCCTGTAACTCAATAAATAATAACATTTGCGCAATCAAAGATGTTATGAAAAAGATAGGTAATTTTATAATTTTTCCAACAATATAGATTTTGTTGGTGTACAGGTCAATTCACGAGAGCTGGCATGAATGAATTGACCGAAAGTAATGTCACTTGTCACTGTGAGTGGCACTGCGTGCCGTACATTACACAGTACATTACACGTACTTACACAGGGGCCTCCTAATATTTTGTTAACATGTACCTAATATGTTTTCGTTATTTAATAAAAAATAAATTATATTATTATAATTGTCATGTTAATCTTTTTAGTAATTAATATTAAAGTCCTTTGTAAATAAAGCGTATTTATATTTTTCTGACTTATTTTTAATGTCAAGAATCGAAAGGTAATGGCTTCTTCGAATTGTAAAAAATCTAAAAAAAGAGAAACACAAACAAACAAATTCTAAAACACAAGTATCGTACCTAATCACTTTTTGCATCAACCTGTATTTAATTATTATGTGATGCACACAAAGACATTATCATTCACTCGTTCAATTCATTCGTGACAGCTTTCGTGAATCGACCTGTACATAAGTAAATAACGAAGTAATAATACATTTTGCTAATTACGCACCGATTAACCATCACCACGCTAGACTCTGCTAGCGATCGCTGTCGTCACGTGGTCACAGATTATATAATAGTTCTACAAACAGATACTCAGGTCTGAATAAAAATGTCAATACCTACTGCTTTAAGTGCCTACGAAATTTAACAATGGAGCGACCTTGAACGCGCGGGTCGTTGCCCGCATGCGCCGGCCAATCGACGCTAGAGTTGACACCGCTTAGAAATGATTTTATAATTAATAGTTGAGTGAAATAAAAAACGGTTTACGTTTTAAATTATTTTGCAAAACATAAAATTCTATTATAATGTGTGAGTACACTATGGTGAAGCAACTGTCCCGTTTTTACCCTTTGGGTACGTTTCCGGTTGGGTACGAACCCTAAAAAGCAAATAGGTAAAAATATCCGGGGTTTCCCAAGATACTGCCAGTATCTGAACTGCATAGTCACTTACATACATACATACAAACATATCAACGCAGCATGTTAAATACAATTGAAGCCATGTTACCTATTGCTCACCCTGTCTATGGCGATCACGACATGCGACTATTTGAATGTAGGTACTTATTATTATTAATCTACCACATAATACAGAACGAAACCTTTTGTGTAGGTAAGTAACGTAATTTAAATATATCCCGGAGACCGTACGAAATAAAGTTTGTTAGGTACCTACGTATCTTCGTTATTTACAGCGTATGTATAAGAATAACGTAATAGTTTAAAAGTAGCATTACAAACTTGAAAGTAGACACTAGGCATAATTTGTTGTAATGTATTGTTTTAAAATATTCTGATTATGTGTTTCATCCTCGCGAGTGAATTCCAGCCCTTCCAAAAAGTCATATAAGCCCCTATACCAACCAACGACGATGTATTCGCTCTTTCTTAAGCTGCCGTGCGAATCTTACGAAGTAAACTAATATACTAATTGCTGTTATACAGAGCTAGCTCCAGCTCGCTCGCTCGCTCGCTCACAACCCAATTTTATACTATTAAGTATTATGTATCTCCACAGTGTGTATATACTTATGTATTTTAGTTATATATATATATAACTTAAAAGGAAGCATTACCTATAATGGTATACTGTGGTAGTACATAGATTCGCCAATATCGTTCGTTTTATTTATCTACCTACACTAAGTGTTCGCGTAAGCTGCCGATCGGTCGTTTTGCATTGTAAGTAGGTACATACAGTAACATAATAGCATTTATGTTATTTAGTCAGGCATGGTTGGTAGTTATCATTATAATCATATTAGTACTGATTTCTGTATGCATAATCGTTACTTTTGTTTGATTTTATCGATCGACGTAAGTATTGTTCAAAGAAACCTTTTAAAAATATCGAATCATATGTGGCCCTGAAAAGGGCCTTTTTTGTTTTGACTGGAACGCGTCACGGTATGCGCACGTCGGACACAAACAAACACGCCGACGACGCGAGTTGTGTCAGCGCTCCTAGCCAGTCGGTTTTAGAGCTTAGGCGCGCTCACCGCGGATCCTGCGAGCGAGCTGGATGTCCTTGGGCATGATGGTCACGCGCTTGGCGTGGATCGCGCACAGGTTGGTGTCCTCGAAGAGACCCACCAGATAAGCCTCGCTGGCCTCCTGGAGAGCCATGACGGCCGAGCTCTGGAAGCGCAGGTCGGTCTTGAAGTCCTGGGCGATCTCACGGACCAAACGCTGGAAGGGCAGCTTGCGGATAAGCAGCTCGGTGCTCTTCTGGTAGCGACGGATCTCACGGAGGGCGACGGTGCCGGGCCTGTGCATCGCTACAGATAAAGGCCGTCATGGCAGTGGCGGAGTAAACTTGTCTGAGGCTCGGGGTAGGTATACTAAATTACCGAAACTCAAGCAGGCCTTACAAAATAATTACGTATTTGAAATAGGTATTAAAGATTCAATGTTCCGTAAACGTCCTTGTTAAAACTCACTAGTTCGTACCAGGTCAATAATTAGTACTTGGGTACCTATATAAAGTAAGTAGGTAGGGTTACTAATCTGTCATCGTCAGTCGGCAGATAAAAAACCATAAATGTCTATTTGTTTTATTGTTGTCACACCCCACAACGCTGCAGTGAATCGACTTTATTCGCAACGAAGTCATTTTCAATACCTAACTGTGCGCATAAGCAGCTCCCGGCCGTGAGCGCGTGTGCCAACCAACTGGCTGAATGAACCGACCTCGGTTTCCAAATCGTAGGTATAAATCTTAGTTCCCACGGTTCAGCTAGGTAGCACTGACATGGCGCCTTGAGACACTCTTGTTTTGTTTTCTAAGTAATTATACGAGTCAGACGGTCATGATACGCACCTAAAGCAGTAAAATAAAGGCTACCTCAGGAACCTTGTAGCCCAAGCCGAAGGCGAGGCGAGAGCTCTGAAGCGTTCTTTTCTTTTCTTAGAAGACGTAAAATGTGTGTGGGGGGTGACCCCCTGGCCCCTTACACTAATTTACGTCTTCTTTTGGCTCTCAAGTGAGATTGTTAATCTCTGTTAGTGTAGTTCCTAGTATAACATCACTACATAGTATAAAACAAAGTCGCTTTCTGCTGCCTGTCCCTATGTGTGCTTAAATCTTTAGAACTACGCAACGGATTTTGATGCGGTTTTTTATAATAGATAGAGTGATTCAAGAGGAAGGTTTATATGTATGACATAGTATCCGTGCAAAGCCGGTGCGGATCGCTAGTTGAAAATAAATAATAAAACAATCAACGCAAGCAGCTTTATTAGACAACTAGCTTCCGCCCGTGACTTGGTCTGCGTGGGCCCAGGATAAAAACTATCCCTTATTTTAATCCTGGCTATGAACCATCTTCGTGCAAAATTTCATCCAAATAAGTGTGGTTGAGTAACAAACATCCAAACAAAAGTCCGAGAGCGTACCCTGAAGGGACGCTACACACGTTCGTCCCTACGCAGAGCTCGGCCTGCCGCCTCGCGTGCCATGCCTTTGGCCCTCAGGTTCCCTTGTAACACATTCAGGAGTAGAGTATTCGAGAGCGCACTCTGAAGAGACGCTTCGGGCCTTTGGCCCTCAGATTCGCTGGTAAGATGCTTAGGAGTAATAAAGTGTCCGTGTGGGCCTGCCTTTCGAGCCTTTAGCCCTCTGGCTTGCGTGGAGAGCCTGCTTTGAAGCGACGCTTCGGCCCTCGCCCCTACGCTACGCAGAGCTCAGCCTGTCGCCTCGCGTGCTATGCCGCTCTCCTTCGGGCCTTCGGCCGTCAGATTCGCTTTTAAGACACTTAGAAGTAATAAAGTGTCCACGTGGGCCCGCCCTTCGGGCCTTTGGCCCTCTGGCTTGCGTGGAGAGCATTCCCTGAAGGTACGCTTCGTACCTTCAGCCCTCGGGTTCGCTTGTAATACACTTGGAAGTAGTAAAATATCCGCGTGGGCTCGTCCTTCGGGTCTTCGGCCTTCGGGCTCGTGTGAAGAGCACTCTCTGGAGGGACGCACGCACACGCTCAGATTCGCTTGTCCTTGAACTCAGGAGTAAAGTATCCGAGAGCGCGCTTTGGAGGGACGCTTCGGGCCTTCGGGCCTACGTGGAGCCCGGTCTGCGGCCTCGCGAGCCTCGCCGCTCACGGTTCTGTTCGAACTTGTTGCCTGAAAAACTGCAATGACTTGCAGTTCCATAGTACAGAATGTATATCAGTCGACAAACCATAAATATCAATATGCATCTCCAGAGAAAAAATTGTGTTTACCTAAAGCTGTTGCTAGAAAGGTTAATGTAAGAAATCACCACGTCCAAATGTCTCCAATGGCCATGTCGACAATTTGGGTCCTAGTTGTCGGGCTGTATTTTGGCGAAAGCTCGCGGCCCACAGACAACGCATTTATGAATTTAAAATGGCTTTTTATTGAAACATAATGACAAAATAAATTATGCTCACCTGGCTGATAACTTGCTCCTTGGTGTAATTGATTATATACACTCCTATGTAATGAAACTCAAGACATTTGCATCTCTGCATATGGGCTGAATATGTAATATGATAAACCGTTTCCGATGGTGTTCTAGGACGGCTATCGCTTACCTTGGTGTGAAGGAAGCTTGACGCGCTCGGAGCGACGTCCACACTTGATTACCTGCACCGGGCTAGTCAGACAGGTAGATAACTTCACAGGGGTGGGTGCGCTTTGGGGATACGGTTATTGGTATGAGCTGATTTTAGAAGGGCGCCATGCATTTATAATTTATTCTCCTAAATGCAAAAGAGATTAGACAGGATACCTATTTCACACTGGTCAGAAATATGAACAAAGAAAGATTATTTGACAAGCAGATTTATTGCCATTAAAACACTGATTAAGCCACTGAATCTTAACTAAGGCTTAGAGCTAGGCTGTGGCTACCTCTTAAGAGATTTAGATTTTAAATTGTCTGACCGAGGACGAAGTCTTTGTATTTAAGTTTAATTAATCAGGGAGTAGGAATAGTTGTAATGCTTGGGTTGTATGAGGCTGTGATATTAACGCTAAAATTATAACTTTACTTGCAAACACATGGTTTTATACCAAAACGTGGTTCTTGAATATGGAACGAAATCACCTGGTGGAACGCGTTGTACACGCGTCACAGCGCCGCCGTAGTCCACTGCTTCAACCCAGGACTCCCGAGGCAGTCCTGCTCGTGACGGCTTCAGCAGATGGAGAACCGTCGCCACATGTGACCCGGGTACAGCTTCCGGCGCCAGACTCCAAAATTGCCTATGCGTGGCGGACTTTCGCGTAGCACGAAGCGGCCAGCGCAGTCGCTGTAAACCACATTAATATTTAGATACGGAACAAACGATCCTCGACTTTTCTCACACTATCCGCAACAAACACTGAACTGCTCAAATACCTGGCAATGAGTAAAAGCAAGCCTAGGTGGTTCGTTCTGCCGTCCAGATTTACTGTTTTGAAATTGTTATAATTATGTCTGAAACAAAGAATGTTATATGATTAAAACTCATATCCAAACGTAAAAAAATAACCCCGTCATCCGCTCGGCGAGACTCGCGTCGTACTTACCAAATTTTTCATTGTGTCATCGTAGCATTAGGTCGCGAGATGCGTTGAGATTAAAACTTACATCGGTAAGACTCTAAATTAAAAAAATGTGGCGTTAAGCCGAAGCGCTTTCCAAAGATGTACCCTCCTTCGCTCACGACATTTTTACAAGTAATCCTCTGCGATTCTTTTTTGACAGCCGGAAAACTTTACCACAGACAATCTAGCTCAGAACTGTCGTACCACAAAGATCGATTTGCATCGATTGCACTGAATGCATGAAAACTAAAGATTTATGAACAACTAGCTTTAATGTTTCCAAAGATCTATTTTACGATTTCTAAATTATCTTTAAAGACATTAAAAAAACAATATCATCGATCAGACTCCCATCTGCATTGATCAGATCGCAGCGTCGCTGCACACGTATTCGCCAAACGTCAATAGGTGTCGCTTTCCTTTGAACGGCCGAGAGTCGCCGATAAGCTGTAATAGATGGCGCTATGAGTCTCAAAACCCGCAACGAACGCCTCATAAGATTAGATCGTAACAAATACACTGTTGTGTGTAATCTTATTGACATTTGTATTATTTATATAAGTATCTACTGTATTCCGGCAAGTAAATGATATTGATTGATTGATTTATTTGAAATAACTCATTTCACCGATTATAAAAACTAATCTACGCGTACTAATATACAGTTAAACACAAAATTTATTAATTCGACTACAGTACCTTTCATTTGGGAACACCAAAAATTAACTTTCAAAGTATTTCAAACATACACAGCATGCTGGTTGCTGCGGACTTGCGTTACTACTACGACTACGTTACGACTACGTTACGTTAATATGTAATTATTATTGAACTACAACAAATTGCATATTTTTGGCAAGCTAATAAAATGCTTGATATTTTTTATAATGACATTAATCATGCTAAAGTATCTCTTTCTCGAATTATGATGAAGTAAGCAAACGTCTAAGGTAAAATAATCCATTATTATTTCAAACGGTTTGTTGTACGTTTTACAGTTGAAGAAAACAATTATAGTACGTTTAATATGTTTTCAAATGACACCTCACACGAAGCAATAGAACCCGAGATTTGAACAAAAATCGATGACCGTCGGCCGCCATCTTTGTTTATTTAATCGTATGGCATATATTATTTTGGCCTTTAAAGTTTGCCACTCTTTAGTACCACCCAGGGGACACATGCAGGGTTGGGGTGGGTAGCTCCTGCGGACGCGAGTGACAGTTGTCCCCACTTTGTCAAGTGAGTGGGCAACTCGCCTGTTAGGAGTTCTTAAGCCGCCCGAAGGCCTCTAACTCGGCTTAACGACTACTGTCATAGACAGCAGCCAGGATCAACTGCTTAACGTGCCTTCCAAAGCACGGAAACGCGCATTTATATTAACCACTCAAACATCAGGCGGTCATCCATCCAAAGACTGACCGCCATCTTTGTGACGTCACAACTATACCCGGCCCGGCCCCTTTCCCTTAACTAAAACCGGTAGATTCGTACTCTGGAGAGAACAAGGAACACATACCAGTGTTAGGTATATAGAAGACGTGTCCACGACTTTTATCAATATTGCCCAATTTCCGCCGTACTATATATTTTTTCACGTGAGCTCTACTTAACACTCGAGTACAGTCAAGTGTAAAAATATAGGTGCATGGTGCATACAACTTACTCACAAATATGACCCATAACTCTTATGTGAGTGGATTAAGGTTTTGGTACTTATTTATGAGAGGATATTATCGATACATATTTTTGCAATATTTACAACATTAATGAAATATTGATTTAGTTTATTACTAACTATATAGACTATTCGTAATCATTACAATCATCACAGCTTGTCAGTGGAGTGTTTCTATAAAATCTGTATGTTTAAGGCCTGCAACACATTGGCGTGGCCTGCGGTGGCGGACAATAGAAAATTTGACAGCGGTGGACAAGTTTACTACTGTCCGCCGGGGCCAGGCCGCGCCAGTGTGATGCAGGCATAATACTGGAGTCATTAATAATTGTTTTTTTTATTACTACCATAGAGATTATTTGTAATCTTACAATCATCACAGCTTTACCATGGAGGTTTTTGTACAGTAAAACATAACAATAGCTAAACTCGGTAAAAGATAACATTTTTCAAGTGAGCTGATCCATTCAATAATGGAGTACTACACATTAATTAAGTATTGATTTAGTTAGCTTACTATAACTACATAACATATACAGACTATATTGGTAATTTTATTAGACGCGCAATGCCTCTCTCCTTAACCACTACAACGTCAAAGTTCAAGACTTGATTACAAATTAAACACTTATTCATTTTCAAAGTAAACTTTTAATGCGCATTGTCGTATTACATTTTCCAAATGCAAATGAACTGTCCGGTTGTCAGCACACAGGGGAGGCCCCCGCGTAGGAAACAAGCAACGGCGTGCTGTGATTGGTCATGACGTTCTCGCCGTCGGCGCACTAGACTCGCGCGCTGATCGTCGTGAGTTCAAATTTGAAAAATAATTGATAAGTGAATAAAACGAGGAGCTATTGATGAATTACTTAGATTTTTAATCAATAGATTACTATGATAAAGCTGGATTATATGCGTCGACTTGAATTTTTTTGAGATTTATTTTTAAATAATTAGGAGGATTTCAACATTAAACTGTTCGTATAAAATTAAGCTATTGATAAATATGTTATTAATTCAAACACTGGTTAACTTTGATAGTTTTTAATAGTATTCAGTAATCCAAACCCACTTGTATAATCTTTTAGAGGAAATATATACATTTTATTTGGGTCGGATTATACTGACCTTAGCACTTGACGAAAGTTTTAGAAAATTAAATGGGAGATTATAATACTAAAATGCGGTACTCCATTGAAGAAAAATACCACTTGTATAATTTATCCTTGGATTTACAAGGGTCGCTAAGAAAACGTTTGCCTCCTATCACATAAAAAAAAAATAGTGGGAGTATAATGTGAGAGGACCCGTTAGGATGTCGATACACGCCTTCATACGGGTTTGTAAGAGGGAACTGATTCAAAACTTTAGCGGCCGAGACGGATTGTTCCGATAGCTCAGTCGGTTAAGCGACAAGCCTATGCCTGTGGTAACCGGTTCGAAACCGGCTCGGAGCATTGAATTTTCCAATTTTTCCGTTACGTACAAATTTATAATGTTTTGTTAGCAGATGTTAGTGCTTAATACAAACATTACTGACTCTTCTAGAGTCGCAAGCCTCTATTTGCTATGCTGTCAGGCCGTATGCTTGTTTGCCACCGTCACAGTATAAAAAAAAAACAATACAATCGTACATCTCAGTTACACTCCATAATATTGGCTACGCGCATATCGTAGCAATACGCCTACGAAAGGTTCAAGGTACCTAAGAAAGTATTTTATTCATTATGAAGTTCTTATCGTAGCACCACAGTTTAGCATAGATCAGAGACTTTCGCATTCCTATTTAGATTAACGTGTTTTTTGCTACGTCAAATGGATGGACGTAATAATTTGACTACTTTCACGAGCGTGCCACGTACCTGTCACTTGTTTGTGGACATGTGTGTTTATTTCGAAATTCTCTATTATTTTTTTTGTGAGTCAGATGGCCACGGGAACTCTATAATAAGTCGTTATACTGACAATCAGGATTATTATTAGATTATATTATATTAGAAGTATAATATTGCAAAATGGATGCTCTAAGCATTTGGTCACCCTACTGTACAAACACCCAATCACGTCTCGCTAAAACCCTTAAGGTAGCCAGTCGGCCGGGGTAATTCCGGCCGAGGATCGTTATTTACGGGGGTAATCGCGGACGGCAATTCACGAAAATGAGATGGTGCCGAGGTGGTTTTATGGCGGTTTTTATTTGCCTGTTTATTTAGATAGTAGAGTATGTGAAAACGGTTTTGTAAAAGTGTGTACTAGTAGAAGTCATGTACAATCAGCAGCAAAAGTAGCTACGTGGGCTAAGTGCCCAAAATGACCGACACACGACTCTAATGTCAAGAGGATAAGTCCTTATCCTCTTGACATTAGAGTCGTGTGTCGGTCATAGGTCTAGATCATTTTGATCGTGTTATTTTGTGTAGCTACTTCTGCCGCTGACTGTACATACGTGAGGTCATACAGAAACTAATACAAATTGTGTTAATAAAAAATGATCTGATGATGATGAATTGTGTTAATAATAAATGTGTTATCCATATTGTTTTGTATATGTGTGTAGTTGCCTAGCGCATCCGGCTGTCATAATGGCGCTAGTTGGTCGGTTGGCGCCTTAGAGCATTAAACCAACCGGAGTGGCCATTGACAGGCGTTCCCCTCTGCCAAAAGTATATGACCAGTGGTCATACACATTGTATGGACTGACGTTTATCTGACGTAGCTATTTTCACGTTACGCATACATTTGCCGTTCCCCTCCCCCGCAAAAATCGGCAGACTTTTTATGTATAGAAAATGACTCATGGCCACTCCGGTTGGTTTAATGCTCTAAGGTTGGCGCGGTTATGTTGCGTTCGAAAATTTTATTACATGTCCTAATTGTATTGTTTTTCTTTTATATTACTATTATTATTATTTTGTGCGAGTGTAAAATGTGTGTTACGCCGTGGAATCACCGGATGGTTCCATCGGAAGACCAGCGCTGGCCACCAGGCCAGCACAACGCTGAGATGGAACCGTTTCGTGGCAATGTTCTTTTTTGTATTTTATTTGATTTATGTGCATGTAAGTGTTGTTGTCATGAATAAATGTTATTCTATTCTATTCTAATCTTTAAAAAATACAAATTCAAATTCAAAATATTTATTTCGGACGCCAGCGTATTTCATATAGTCATGGAAAAGGTTGATATTAAATATTAATTTCTCAAAATACGTATATGAGACTATATTCATCATGTTTGTTCACTGTATTCCGTTAAGGAACATAACCGCGAGATAAAATATAGCACATAGCCACTTAACCTCCTAAGGAACATCAGCCTAATTTTAGGACAAATAAAATTTTGCTTAAGGGGCTACCCGAGGTTTCCATCGATTTTTGACAAGTTTTGAATCGTATCTCCTACTTTTGCACTACAGATAGAAGTATAAATCAAACGGTTATCGGTTCTTCAATATTTTATCTTCATTTTGGTCTACCGGATTTGGATCAAACGAATACTTAATTTTGTATGATCTTTTTAAACATTGTCTAAACTAACACTTATTTTGTATCTCTATTGACGTGAAAGATCTAACACATACAAAATCTACTTGGGTTCGTCTGTGACGTCCCTAAAAACTGGTCTAGGGTTTTCATTTTAATCCAATTAACACAAAAGTTATGGCCAGAAACCGATTTTTAGGCCTAAAATTGTTCAACTTTGATGCCAAATATCTCGAAAACAATGAACTTTGAAGTAAATATGGGATACTATATTGCTTAAAGCCGTTGTTGTTAACATAATAAGCTACAAAAAACCTAAGAAAACTATGAGATTCAGATCGAAGTTACGATCCCAGACGCTAATTATGGGAGCCCCTTAACAGCCCAACTCCTGAAATTTTTGTCATACAATTTGAATCATATTTTGGACAACAAAAATTCAAAATAATGATTTATTTTTGACTATTTTTTAGGAAACTGGGCAGTTGTTACAATTGTCCTAAATATAGCTTGCGCTAAGGCTAAAAGAAAATCACGCAGGTTAAACATTTTTGAAATCGGATACTTAACTTACCTACAAAGAAATATAGAGGCCTCGGCAGAGAGTACAACTTTGTACCTTTTGGCGTCGAGACCCTCGGTCCATGGGGTCCCAGTGCGCAAAAGCTATTTGCGGAAATCGCGAAACGTTTGGTTGACGTACCTAACTGGTGACCGAAGAGCTGGCGGCTTTCTCGCGCCTCGCATCAGCATTGCAATTCAGCGAGGAAATGCCGCCAGCATCCTCGGTACCATGCCTCGAGGGCCTTTTTTAGATTTAACTCAGCTTTCATTTAATTTAGTTAATGTTATAGTTATCATCTTGTATATACCTACTTTAGAAAATAAATACATCTCAACTTACAAAGCTACAGTCTCGCATATATTTCCTCTTTTATATATTAGTATAGATAAGTGTAAGTACAGATAACTACATATGTAAGGTACAGTCACCGGCATCAATATCTGCCGAAACAAAGCCGGCAAAAATATCTGACACGTCCTTATGGCATTAGACATAGAGTCGTGTCAGATATTTATGCGTGCTATGTTGTGGCAGATCTTATTGCTGGTGACTGTACAAAAAATTAAACTCTTGAAAATTAATTAAATGAGTAATTACGTAAAAAACTATGATAAGCTGCAATAAGTAGGTACCGAAATTCACCCATTTTTTGTTAAAAATGTTGGATTTTTATTAGTAGAAACTAGAGCAGAGAAAAAAGGCCCTATTACTTAATAATTTACAACAAAATAAACCAAAAATCACCCTTTAAACTTCAAACTTTCCCACAAAACGTTACCTTTCACAGCCAAAAAAACAAATCATTGATCAAATACTCAAGTACACTAGAGCGCTTGTGATTAAGTAGTTAAGTACTCGCACGACTACTTGAGTGTAGGGTTACTGGCACGCGCCGCCCATTACTGGTTTAGCCGACGAATATGCTCGTATGTAGTCGGCCTTATGTAGAGCTAGGTACAGTTAGAGCTGTTTATTTTTAAATACATTTATTTAATTTCACCACCCCCTTTCTTCCCGTGGGTGTCGTATAAGTCGACTAAGGGACCATGGTTGAAGTGTGTTGTGGGCGATGAGCTAGCAACCTATCACTACAATATCACATTTTGTCGATTTGTTACACCCAAATTTATGCTAAAAGTGGAGCTGGAACATACGTTTCATGTGCTCTGCCTACCCCTTTTGGGAATAAAGGCGTGAATGTATGTATGTATGTATGTATGTATGTATTTACGGGAAAACTCGCATTGTGGCTAGGTTAAGACGTAAAATTTTGTACTCAACACGGGCGGTAATTCGTAAAGCCCCAGAGCGCCCTAGTTACGTAATATACTATTATAACCTCTTATATTACGTACGATGCAAACAAGCATACGGCATTTGTTGGTAGGCGGTCACCATTACCTATGGATGCTTGATACTGCAAATGAATCACAAGCGCGCTGCCGACCCTATACTGATCTGAAGATTCGTTACGTCGCGTTATGGAATGTTTGGCGACTTTACTCACCGCCTGGAACACAACACCAAATCACCCACAAATCAAGTAATGTTATAATAATAATTCGGTTTTGCCCTAGAGGAGCCCGAAGTCCGCTTTGACACCTAATCCCAAGATTTGGCATAGGTACTGGTTTTACGAAAGCGACTGCCATCTGACCTTCCAATCCAAAGGGAAAACTAACCTTATTGGGATTAGACCGGCTTCCTCACGATGTTTTTCTTCACCGAAAAGCTAGCGGTAAATATTCCGGACATAAGTTCCGGAAAACTCATTGGCACGAGCCGGGATTCGACCACCGACCGTCGCTTGAGAGCCGCATGCCTGAACCACTAGGCTAGCATGAGATGTAATTTTCCAAAATCTTCGCTAGATGAGCCTGCAGCTACCGTCTGATTCATTATTACATTTTTTTTAACCCTATCACTCACATTTTCCCTCACATTTACGGCGCACAATAAGGTATCAATTCCCACAGCCTCTCACTGTGAGGGCCCTCGAACCCTCTAACAGCGTTGAGAGCAATTAGGACTCCCATTAATTTCCGCATTAAGAGGGTAACATGATTTGGGCATTAAAAATGTTCATTGTATACCGACATATTGGTGAAGGTAATAATGTCAGACTTTTGGTCAAGGTAATTTTAAATGGAAAAGTAAACATTTCATAGTTAAAGTCCGGCCACCGATTACTGTAAGGTACTTTTGTATTTCATCTGTGTCAGCGAGTCGTATCACAAGAAAAAGAAGACTCATTTAAAAAACGCATGCTTAAATGGTGCGACCTGTGATGACGGTCAATAGTAGGTACATAAGCTTGACATTAGCTGTCAATTTTACAATTGACCGCCACCGCAGGCCCCGCCAGTTTGTGAGAGGACTTTAAGCCCGCATCACACTGGCGCGGCCTGGCCGCGGCGATCAATAGTCAACTTCTCATTAGCTGTCAAGTTTACTACGGACCGCGACCGCAGTGTGACGCAGGCTTTATAGGTGCTTATAACTGGTAGCTTATTTCATAGGATAAATTGTTTCCATATAAATATTTTTTTAAAAACGCATGTGAAATGCACGACTCGCCAGACTCTAAATACTACCTTATTTTCTGAATAGGTATTGCTCAACCGTTACTTTTAGTGATGTGTTCAATTATTGTGTTGTTTCAAAGTTCGACTACCAGGGTCATTCACTAACAACTTGGCTAAAGTGGCCGTCAAAGCTTCTCTAAAAAAGATAACCCTCCTTCGGCAGTCGGATAAAAAGAAGCAAACTAAACAAGCTTATGCTGCAGAATAATATAATAGTAGGTACATACGTATACTCATCATCATGATATCAGCTGAAAGACGTCCACTACGGGACATAGGCCTCCCCCAAAGAGTGCAAAGGGACCGATCCTGCGCCTCCCGCATCAAGCGGACGCCCGCGACCTTTACCAGGTCAGTCCTGTAGCAGTGCACCTTGTGGGACATACCCACGCCGCGCCTTCCGGTAGGTACGTGGTCGCCACTCGAGAACCTTACCACCTAACCTAACCACTAATAGGTAGGCAGTACCTACTTATACTACGGATGGGTATAAAACAAAAAATATTCAAGCTCATCTCAAAAAATTATGTACGAAATATCATTTGATATTTAACAGTGTGTCTTTTCGGCTAACGGAAACATCGTGAGGAAACTGGTCTACCCAATAAGGTCTACTTTTCCCTCTGGTTTGGAAGGTCAGATGGGGGATAGCAGTCGCTTTCGTGATCTTAGTGCCTATGCCAAGTCTTTGGAATGCCTATTACAACCGGGAATAACGCTAGGAGGATGATAAAAATTTACCCAGTATCTAAAACATTAAGGCGCCGTAGGTCTTCTCTCCCTCTCATTGAGCATAAGCGTGAGCGAGACGGAAGTGCGTAATTTTAATTGTAGGCCGTTGGATGATTAAATAAAAAAGTAATCACTGAGTGAGTGTGAGAAACATGATATTGCCGATTTTTAGAAGCCATTTTAATATTTTTAGCTTTTGTGCATAATTTGTTAAGAATATTTTAAGTGTATTTTAGACCCTTTTAGACCTATGTTCGAAAATTGCTTATAGTCGTGTTTCGAATCGCTGCAGAAAAGCCTCAAGATTACTATTCGTATTCTTTGAAACCATATTATTATAAATGACCGATGGCCGTTGGGGCGGAAAGGTTCTCGAGTGGCGACCGCGTACCGGTAGGCGCGGCGTAGGTAGGCCCCCCACAAGATGGTCTGATGACCTGGTAAAGGTTGCGGGAATCCACTGGATGCGGGTGGCGCATGATCGGTCACTTTGGCACTCTTTGGGGGAGGTCTATGTCCAGCAGTGGACGTCTTTCGGCTGATATGATGATGATGATGATATTATTATTATAAACAGACGCATTATATTGTTTCAAAAACTCTGTTCGCTTAATTTCGATTGAACCTCCAGCGTCTTAAAGCGCGCCGTAAAAACACAATCACCTACTTAACAATATTGTTAAAAGTGATATCGCAATCTCTCGAAAAGCCCCAAGGGAAGCAAAAAAACACAATAAACACAGGAATTCGGCTAATTCGTACAAAACAAACATTTCGCAAACACGCTGTCGTGTTACTATAATAATGGCACCTATAAGTGTTCTTGTCGACACCGATGGGTAGATAACGAGGGATTACCATAGAGAGCTTTAGAAGTAAAGGTGCGGCAAGGACGAATGGGTTTAAAGATTGTGATGTTCCGTATGTGTTTAAAGTTGGGTGAATATTGAATTATGAGAAGCGTTTTACGGCGTCGTTTTATCATGATCTTCCCAGTTAGCCTGATAGATTTTATGGTCATGTTTTAAGTGACGTAATGGTAGGTACATTTCAACCGTTAAACTTGACCATATAGGTAAAACCTATCGTTCTAGCTGCCTTGCTGCTGCTGTATTTTTAACCGACGAAAAAAACGGAGGAGGTTCTGAAGTCAACGCGTATATATATATATTTTTTTATGTATGACTACGCATAACTCTTTAGAGAGTAGTCCAATTATGATAATTCTTTTTAGTAGAAAGGGTATACCTCGAAGTTGGTCCCACATACATTTTAAATAAAAATTCCAACCCTATAAGGGTAGGAAAACAGGGGATGATTGATTGCTCACTTACTGATGGAACTGTATGACCACATATGCAGAGAGTAATCACAAATATTGCATGTAAGTAACTAGTAATTTAGTTAGTAATTTACTAAAGTAAGCCACAGAAAATTTAAAAATAAAATCTTTTTAACAAAAACATTAAACCGCCGAATAAAACAGAAAAGCAAAAAATAATAAACCTTTCTTATTTAGTTTAATAATTAAGTTCTTAAATGAACCTAAGTGTACCTAATCAATTTTGAGTCGACGCCAACTCAAAATTACTTACTTAGATTAATTTAAGAACTTAGTTATTAAGGTTAATAAAAAAGGGTTTAATATTTATATGATTGTTTGGCGCAGACTCAAAATTACTTAGGCACACTTAGATTCATTTAAGAACTTAATTATTAAACTAAATAAGAAACGTTTATTATTTTTTGCTTTTCAGTTTTTTTCGGCGTTTTAATTTTTTTGTTAAAAAGTTTTTATTGTTATTAATTTTATTGTTGTTATCTTTTCCTTTCTTATTTAGAAACATGCGAGGTTATAAAATCCCGCGTAAGTGCCATAGTCATTTTAAGTAAAACGAACTATAATCGTGATCTAGAAGGGACTCGAACAAAGAGATAAATAAATAAGATATTCCGTATACTTCTCATATTTTTAAACTATCAATAATTATGTGAGTGGTTTGCTAATTGTATTTTCAGGATATTAATTCCTCTGATCTCATATTCTCGCTGACAAAAATATATTTATAAAAGAAACATAGTACGTCAAAATGCGAAACCCTAAAAACATTAAGTTGTCATTGGAACTTCGCTTTCTACGCATGCGTTAGAGCGTCACCAATATTTTGTATATCGTCACATCTTCGATCCCAACCCCCTCAATCGAAATTCAACTTTACCCCTCACACTGAAAGCTCATATTAATTATACATCAAGATTCGGTTATTTCGTCAAGGTTTTGGGATAATGGTATGCCTTTGCGCAACATTCTGAGAATGATTTTGTACGTAATCTCATGATCTTAGACATTGTGTGAGGATTAATACGGATGGTCGATTTCGTCGCTATTTAAAGTAAATTTGTACAACTTTTGTACATACTTACTTAACACTCGAAATTCAAATCAGAAAAGTGACCGAAAAATCTATCCGACGATACTTACTTTGCCAAGCGATTAAAATATTATTTAATAAAAATCATATCAGTATAATATATAGCGGGTAGGTACGCTATATAATTCTAAGAAGACATTTGTCCGTAAGCAAATTCCCAAATTTTCAAAAACCATGTCCCGCTGAAATTCATACTAATATTATAAATGGGAAAATGGATGTATGTGTTTGTTTGTTTGTCCGTCTTCCACGGCAAATCGGAGCGACGAATTGACATGATTTTTTAAGTGGAGATAGTTGAAAGGATGGAGAGTGACATAAGATAGATATTATCCCCGAAATGATCCCCTAAGGGGGCGAAATGGGGGGTAAAAGTTTGTATGGAGCTGCGATATAAACGAGTTCCACGCGGACGGAGTCGCAGGCAGAAGCTAGTCATTTATAATTTTTCAGAATGAACAACTAACATAACCCATTCATAAATTATGTCATTTAAAATAGGGGGGGGGGGGGTTTGGCCATGGGGCCATTGGATGACGATAGTCATTTTATTAGGCCATTTCAAGGAATAACAGGATGATGCTAGGGGGGGTCAAAAAACGATAACGTAATTTATGAACGACCCCCTACTTATAATTGTATTTTATTATGATCTGCGTTCAAATTTAGAAATCGTAAAAATCAAGTTCGGAATTTTAAAAATTTTGGAATGTCAATGCTTCCGGGCAAATAGCTATTCACAATTATGGAGTAGAGTGTAACTACTGAATTGAAGTTACTCCCCTTAAGTAGGTACCTATGCTTAAATGTTTCTCATTTTATTTAGGTAGCTACAGCAGTCTATTATTACATAAACATAAGACATTCTTCGACCACTCTACACTTAACCCCTGTTGTTAGAAGCTCCTACAAATGGAGTTTAACCAAAATAAGCATTACTTAATCTTAATCGCATTAAATCAGTCGAGCGACTACAAGACGTTTTAAAGAGTCTTATACCAAATAATTATATGAAGTTACGCTGTTTTAGAATTGGAGGGGACAATAGGTTAAGCAGCTAGTTTAGGAGTGAGTTTTAGGCCGTGTTCATGGACAAGCGGTGCGATCAGCGGCTTTCTTTATGTAGATACTAATTAAATTTTACGTAGTACTCTGCCGAAATACAGACGTAAGTGTATGTATGAATATATGGATGACAACCATAGGATATGATGAGTCCTACTGACATGCCAGTGCGAAGGTATCTTAACTCACAATTAACTTTTTTTGCGATTTCGTGGTTGGTCCCATGGGAAAAGTTTCGCGTTTATCGCGCGTCTCGGATCAGGACCCAGAAATCACTCAGTATAAGCAAAGATAACTTCTAGCTAAAATTCAACCATGTGCAACCCTCGCTTTGAGTGTCCATCGATGCATTTACCCTATTTTTTTCTCCATTCATCGGTCAATCTTTATCTTCAATAGCGTACAAAAAAATCTATCAAAAAGATTACCCCAACAGTAGGATTACGGTTGGACAGCCGACACTTACGCTTATAGCATAATAGTCTTATAGTGCTCTCATAATAGCGGTGACGTAAGATGCATTTCTTTAAGCATTACATTGTGAGGGTAAGTATGTGTTGTGCGGTAGTGATTGAAGCACTATTCAGGGGACTATTGAAGAGCCGGTATTTTAATGTGGGATAGTTAGTAACTGAAGTAGCTTAGCTTGTAACAAGTTATTGGTTCTCTTTCGGCACGCAGTGTATCACTTCGGTTGTTCGAAAATTGTTTTTAACCATAAATTGTTTTAGGGGAAAAGGTCGCGCGAGTCCGCTGGATGCGGGTTGCGCAGGAACGGTCACTGTGGCACTCTTTGGGGAGGCCTACGTCCAGAGGTGGAAGTCTTTCGTCTGATATCATATCAGCCGAAAGACTACCACTGCTGATCAGGTGATAATGTTCTGGTGATCCCTTATTTTACAGACGAAATTTCATAGAATTTTGTTTCGCAGAAAATGTTGCACATAATATTTAGTTCTTGTATTATTAGTTCGAATATTATTCTTTCGACTTCCATTTACTTGAACGAAACATATTTCTTATAAATACCGTTCAATGTTTTTTTTTTCCTTTTTGTCTAATAACAGACTTATCAAACAGTAGAATTATCTTAGGTATATTTTTGTTTCGCATACAGAAATTTCTTATAAATTCGTTTCACAGAAAGTACTTTCATATAATACTCGGTTCGTGTATTTTTATTTCGGATATTGTTGTTTCACCGCCTCTTTACTTGAATGAAACATATTTCTCAGACACACGATGCAATTAATTTAAAAACTAACTTGTTCAGTTATAAACTTTATCAATTATGAAGTAGAATTATGTTCTAATTAACATTGTCATTGATACAATCATTTCCAGTTTTCAATCAGTTTAGGTTTTCATTTTTTCATTACATTGAAAACCATTTCTACCTATTCTACTCTAAGGCAGGTCCGGGTAGGTACGACGACGAGCGAAGCGAGGAGGAGTGTTAGGCTGAACCGCGACCTTACAGCGCGCGAGCCGAGCGAGCGAAGCGAGCGTGCCGCGGCAGCGGCCGGCGAAGCGCCAGAACCGACAATTTTCAATAATACTTTAAAAAATTAAAAAAAGCGATGGTGAGTTAAACAGAATTCATTGTAGTTAAAAACATATCGCTCAATAAAATGTTTTACTTATTAATTGCGTTAATATGAGTACTAAACTGATAAATATTGTAATATGCTAACATGATTTGAAATTCAATAATATGTATATCGCAATATAAAATTTTATTTACAAGAAAGAACTGTAATAAAAATTTCTACATAGTTACTATTCTGCGAATTGATGATTCGATGAAACGATAATCTGGGAACTCAGTTGATGCGAAAAAAAAAACTGTAAAACTATTTTCTTGGCAATAAGTTTTGCAGAAACTGAATAATATAAGTATAAAAAATATGTGATTTGAAATTCTGTGAACAGAAATATCGAAGGAATGACATTTCTTTGCAACAAAAATCTATGGTTAAAAATTCTACAGAGCAAGTAGTCAGCGAAATGACTGTTCTATGAAACAATAATATGAGAGTCAATTTATGTGAATCGAAATTCTATAAAAATGTAGTCTATGAAATAACGTACAACCTAATGTTCTGCCTACCCCTTTCGGGAACACAGGCGTGAATTTATGTACATGTATTTCATCTGTTCTCATGCTTTTACTACATGGAGGGTCCACGGAAAGAACATGTCTAGTCACTTTGACAACATTTCGAGATATTGCGGTTTTTAAGTTTAGAATGATTCAATTAACCATACTATCTTTGCGATTAGATGCTTTCAAGTGCATAAAAGTGGATTTAGTTATATTAATGTTTACAATTATTGCAGAAGGTGTAGGTAAAAGTTCGTTGAGAGCTCTACATTTTGAGATTAGAATCTCATTTTTCGGAAAAAGTGACTAGACATGTTTTTTCCGTGGACCCTTCACATATTTTTGAAAGCAACTAGTGCTTTAAAGCCGAAAGGTGATGGTAGAGTCACAAATGAACCCCCAAACAAAACATTCAAAGGGACCTTTTATATACCTTAATTAAATACCAAAATAGTCGCGTAGAAATGTCTACTCGTACCACTACTTGTTCGGGCAAGTAATTGTTTTAGTGATAGACTAACCAACTAGGCGTTGAACTTCATTATAATTCCCTTATTTTTATTGTTAGAAAACATACTCAAAAACTCTATTAGCAGGTACAACCACTGTCACTGATGAGCGCACAGCGAATGTTATGTTATTTTTACAAGCTCTATATTAACTTGATTGTTCGTATGTAAGTTGTCCTTCAAAATATGCAATCCATTTTTCAGTCTCTTATCCGATTGAGCTGAAATTTTGGGTATTAGGTAGCATAGTTTGGGTGACAATTCAATATTATGGTAACATCGAGCTGATCTGATGACGGCGACTGAAGTTGGCCATGGGAATTCAGTATTTAACTGACGTAACCCTGTTGAGTCTGGGCTCGTTTGAATCGTCTCGATGAGTAGTTGATGATGGTATACAGAAAAGTACAGCCGGCAATAAAAGCTTGTACCGAAAATGAAATTTTTGACAGTAACTTATTGTGTTTTTTTATCATTATCATTCAGCGCCACGAAAAGAGGGTTGTTATATGTTTCACATGTCTGTGTATCTGTAAGTCTGTCTGTGGTCATCGTAGCTCCTAAACGAATGGGAGGCTTTTAATGCGGTTTTGTTGTCCGGATTCTGACTTGCTCGAGATGGTTCTCTCAACAGACGGAATTAAGTGGTTAATTATTTTTATCTGACGTAGTAGCTATATCTATAAATAAATAAATATAAGGGGACAATCTTACACAAATCGACCTAGTCCCAGTAGTAAGCTCAGTAAGGCTTGTGTTATGAGTTATGAGTACTAGACGACGATATATATAATAGATATAAATTCTTAAATACATAGAAAATTTCCATGACTCAGAAACAAATATTCATGCTCATCACATAATTTTTTGCCCTTACCGGGATTCGAACCCAGGACCTCTTGATTCGTAGGCAGGGTCACTACCAACTAGGCTAAAGCGGTCGCCATATAAAATGTCCCCGTAAACATTATTGAAATGCGAAGTGCAAACAATTAGTAATTTCTCATTTCTATTTCATCAGTGCGTCGCTCTCAGACACATTCACGCACGTATTCATTCTTCTACAGTAAGCATCCTTGGATAATTAATTAATTTATAGTTATTAGTTATACTAAGTACCCTTTTTTAATGCTTTGTCTTGTTTTCACTCTAACCTGCATGGACTGTTTATTCTAGTGTGGGACGTCTGGCTATTTTCTATTTGAATGTCTGTTCTGTATCCTACTAAATATCCTACCTACTATATAGATTTTTGTAACTCAATCACGCTACAACGGCTCAACCGATTTGGATGACATTTTGCACGAAGATAATTTATAGCCTAGATTAAAAAACTGGATAGTTTTTAACCCGGGTCCACGCACACGAAGTCGCAGTTAATAAATATATCATTTCATTTCATTTGTCTATGCAGTGCTGTTACGCAAGGAGGAGTAGGTAGAGTAGTTAGTTCAAACACACTTCTCAATTGCCCCCTATGATGTGATATATTTTTCACCTCACCGGCTCGAAAAGGCTTGCTTTATCGCCCAAAATCTGCGCCCAAAAGTCCATTTTATCCGCTAGCGTGGAAAGAGTTTATGAATTTTGAACGTGACGGTCGATCGCGAGACCCAACTTTTTTCTATACAGAATGAGAGGTGCGTTCAGAAACTGATGGTGTTATGCCAATAATAAATTGTTATTATTTTGATAAAATAAAATTAATAATACTTATTCTCTCTTAATTAAGTAGGTACATACGAAATATTAACATTTAGACTGACTTATAAGGATAAAATACGAATAAATAAGTTTAAAATGTCGTTTTATTTTATAAAAACTATCTATTTCGCTTTTTCTAAATTTGGAACGCACCGTTTGAAAAGTTAATTTAAGAAAAAACTCATATACATTTAATTTTGTTTTGTTCTAAAGCCACAGACAGTAAAACCAAAATAATGGTAGTTATTTATAGATTTAAGTGCAGAAGATATACATAGATATATATACAGCGTGGAAGTCCACGAGGGACCTTTGCGGAAATGGGAGATAGTTTAGCCTTAGCACTATATTTCCCCCATACAAACTATGTAAATACGTTTAGCCGTTTTCAACTTATAGCCTTTTAAACATTCAGGCAAAAAACTACTTGTGCCAACCCTAAACAGGTGATTGGGTCAATGAACTTACATGTAAACAATCGTTACCCGACAGGATATTATGTTAATTTGTTGCCGTTTATCTAATCTTCGTTCTTGCAACGCGGTAAGAATCATTGCAGGATTAGCGGAGGCGATTCTCATTGTGGCTCCACTTGTTTCATTTTTAGATGAATTAATAAAAGTAATTCGTTGAATAAATAAAACTAACCACATCAAATAGTGCAAGTGCTGACTGACATTGACAACCACTCAAAACCTCAAGTCACTCAAAGAAAGCTCAAAGATGATATCGTAACCTCCATTATTAATAAAGTAATTGATATTAGTATTTCAGCATTTGATTTATTTGACATTTATACGTCATTCATCTTCACCGTCACAAAACAAACGAAGTGACGTGCTCTGAATCTAGCGAGGTAGAGTGCAGATGCATTAGGGTCATCACGACAGTGAAAAAGTAGTGAATTTGGTTTTATTATTTTTTACTTAATTCATGATTCTAACCATTACAAATCTACTGTATATCACTTAAACGATTCAATATTTCCGGGAAGGACTTAAGTCCTCTTCCACCCTGTATATATGAATTTTGATGCCTGCTAAGTTAGCGGAAAAAGTGAAATAAGCGTATTTGAGTCTTAGTTTAAACCGTGACTACCCAACAATACTTTGACTTTTTTGTGTAGGTAAGCGTGAGGTTATTTAAAGATGCAAAAATATTTATGTTACATTTAATAATTATAAAATACTAGATCTTGATGAGATGTAAACCAACCTTTATTGAAAATGAGTATAAGGTCCAATTTACTTCCATTACATTAACTTACCTACAATTTTCCTCGCGGTGGTGAGGTGAAAAATTGTGTGTTTCGCTCGGCAGCAAAATTGTTTGGCGTCTCGTGCCTTGAAAGCCTCGCTATGCTCAGGATTGTACTTTTGAACCATTCGCTTCGCTCATGGTTCAATTTTACAATCCTTCGCTAGCTCAGCTTTCAATACTAAGCACTTGCGCCAAACAACAACTTTGCAGCCTTGCATAACAAATAACTATTGCTCTGCGTGTAACACAAAATACAAATTTTGTGTTACAGTTAGCACAAAAGGTCAAAAGTATCACAAAGGTACACAAACCGCAATGTAACATTAAAGGCAGATTTTGGTTAAATAAATAGTGACTGACGGCCGTATCAAAATATTCTTCATTTCTTGGGGTAAAAGTAGTAAAAAGCTTATAGGGGTAATTATGATGAGCCTGAGGCGA
Organism: Epinotia demarniana; assembly: GCA_945867215.1. Taxonomy (NCBI): domain Eukaryota; kingdom Metazoa; phylum Arthropoda; class Insecta; order Lepidoptera; family Tortricidae; genus Epinotia; species Epinotia demarniana. The sequence goes on from OX244280.1 coordinate 3,965,527, forward strand.
CGATACTAATTTGCGAGGGTAGGCGGCCCTAGGGTAGGAAGTGGAGTGGCGATTGTTGCCTACTTTTGTTTGTTATTTTTATTTAGACGGGAAAATTGTAAGGCGTTCGTAAATGAACTGTTAACTGAAGGACTACGGGTTTTTTCGCTTCTGCTGGATCCTTTTTAAGTTTAGAACGTAGGAACCTTTCACATTCATCGAATTTACTTTTCATAGAATAGTCAGTTGTGTATAGTATTAATTTATCGAAGCACGGTTCAGAGTTGGTATTGTTAGTTGGTAGGGTTGGTTGGTTTGGCCTTTTAACCTAACCTAAACACCAGCGTGTCGACGTCACCCCGCTTGGCGGGGTGCCTATTTCCGCACTAGGGACACAAGCTAACCCTAACCTTACCTACAAATAAAAGCAGCTCGCACGTACAATTCGCCTTTGCGCAGGCAAGGTCATTTGCTCAAGCTGTTTGACGGAAAATTGTGCCGTCGATCACCCGGGCAAGCAACACGCTCTCTTGTACCTACTGGTCAAGTCGGTGGAGCTGTGCAAAATAGTCGTGTCTAGGGCTTCCAACAGAATCATCATTATCATAATCATCGTCGTCATATTAGCCAAAACACAAACACTGCTATAGGCCTCCCCCAAAGAGTGCCAAAGTGACCGGCTACCCACGCTACGCCTTCCGGTAGGTATACGTGGTCACCACCCGGGAACCTTTCCGCCCCAACGGTTTCTACGAGCAATGTGTCGCACGCAATACCACATAAGTTTAACGATAAACTATCCATAATATAGACATCATCACTCCTTCATTAAATCATTTGTCTTTGATAGTTTGGATCTCCAGCGACTTGATTTGTGGAAGCCAGCTGGATAAGACCTTAAAAATATACTTGATAATACTTACCTACGGTACATGTGATCCAATCCTTCGACGATCTCAAACAAACGGTTCTAATGGTAGTCCTTACTATCATGCTTCACACAATAAATGTAAATGCTTTTATAGGTACAATACCAGTTGACCTCGCAAGCGTCGTATTGCCATACAAAGTGTATTTTTTTCGTACATTTTTCCACGTTTTCTGCTATTCAGAGCGAAGACACACCAAGAATTGAAATATTAAAATTCCACCATGGATGCCGTTCTCGAGCTTTAAATGATGTAACTAACTAACCAGATTTCATTTTATAATTCTGCTAAGTCTTTTTTGCGGTCACGGGAAATGTCTCAATTTTTGTCCGAGTTTACCGACACTTAATTTTTTAGGTATTTATTTCTCGTGCTACCCAATCGGCTAGCAGTAAATAGTCCATACATTAATAGTGCCAAGTACAAATAAATAAGTGAAAGATGCAAACTTTTGCTTAGTAAGTTGACTTTCGACTAGAAAGTGCATCAAGACCCCATCTAGCGGCGAATAGCGGAAAAGATTTGTACTGAACAACAGTGACATCTATGATTGTGATTTAGAAACTATCTTTAGACGTTTGTCAGAATTTCACTAGATGTCGTTAGCCATTTGAACGCCAAAAAACTATAAATCGGTCGTGCCGTCGTGCCCAGCACGCCAACAACCTTTAAAGTGGTTATGGCGGTCACTGTCATAACAATTTTCTTACTTTCAGATAACTTACATATTCGCTCTTTAGCTGTCAAGATGCTGGCGTGTACGTCACATTTTGACACGAAAGTAAAAGCGGTCAAAGGGTTAGTCTTTTAACATTTTATTTAGACGGTGACAGGCGCGCAATGTGCCAGTTTTCACGCTAATAAGATGCAACGTCGGATTCTATTACGCCGTAATGGTAATAATTACGGTGACCCACGAGTAACTTACCTAGGGGGACTTACCGAGCCATCATCCCTGGCCAGTAAGTGGGATTTTACTCGCACACTGAAGGATTTTCAAACTTTCGGCCAATTTTAGATGCGATAATCTTCTAATTATTGCTCAGCACAACATACTCGACCTGCTGCCATGCATTTCATCGTGTTGTCATGAGTCATGAGACGTAAGTGTATTGGGAGTGGGCTTACGGAGTATGGGCCTTTAACGACTTGTACACTAGGGTTGTCACTGCCGACACATAATAACAACGACCGGCGATATAATTGGACGATGTTTTTGACGCATGAAAATATGTGAATATCGTGAAAGTTTAAATCAATACTTATAAGGTGAGAAATGTTTTATGTCGAAGTATTGATGACATTGACTTAAGATTGAATATCACCTGGCCTACCAGAAGGGGGCGATGTGAAATGTTGTATTCGCCACGGGCGGCATAAACGAAACCTCAGATTTTAGTTACCGCCCGTGCTTTCGGTTCGACCCTAAGACCAGAGATGTTGTTTTACCTAGGTAAGTAATGTAATATTTCACAATACGTGTACACGCCAACATCTATAAATAGATGTGTTGGCCAACCTTTTCAAGGCACGACCCCCGTACAGTAAGAAAGCATATTACGACCCACCTCTCCTGCGCTGTTCTTAGGTTATATTATTTACCCCCTTCAGAACCCACAGGTTGAAAAATACTGACATAAATAAAGCAATAATAAACCTTACTTGATACCATGAAACGTACTTTTTAAGATGTTCGACTTTGACAGAGTTAATTTCGATCCCACATATGGTTAGGAGCACATCATAATTTTGGAAAGGAAAATAAAACTGTTTATAATTGACAAATCGTTATTTATTAGATATATACGTACAATGTTTATATTGAGAGAAGTTCCCTTAACACTAAACACTACAGTAATAATTACTAGATAGAAAGAGTAAAAGCAAAAGAAATGAAGCTATTTTCATATAGCTAATTCCTAAAATCAATCATGTGAAATAAAATGATCTTCGAAATTCTTGACGCACACAAGAAAGACACAAAATAGTTATTTACGATACAAGTGCCGAAAATAGGAAATTCGCAACGGGTGGTGATAAATTAAAACACGACCGAAGGGAGTGTTTTAAATCGACACGATTTGCGAATTACCTATTCGCACGTGTATCGTACAACGTTTTACTGTACATATGGCTCTTTAAAGTTTCGACATATGCAAGGAAAGTGCTCTTTTCCGCACTAGTGCGGGAAAGTAGCACCATATGTACTGTAAAACATTTTTCTATAGCGCTAACAGTACAACTAAATTAATAACACTTTAGTGTATTCGTTTTTAATTATTTTAGGTCATACTTGGCCGTAAAGTAGAAATTAGCGCACGCTATATTCTCTTCTCGTGGCCGGGGACACACGTAAAATGTTGCAATCACCACGGGCGGTAATAAAGAAAGCCTCAAATAGCATATTTATCGTCAAATACCTGCAATTTGAATTATTATTTGTTTTACCGCGCTAGGCAAGTAATCGACTATTATGTCGCTGATTAACGTAACAGGAACTTACCGCTCGCAAGCAACCACATTTAACTTTCGGCCCGACTATGTCGACAAGTTGATTACACACCAACATTTATTTTACCGCCTTAGATGTGTTATGTATACAATATTTATATTACTCCGTACTGAAAAATATGAAAGCTACAAAATCTTGGAAGAGAAGAGTTCTTAAAGCACGTCACACCTGGTCATGTGACAATTACCACTTGCTTTACGTGAGGAAAGTCCCAATTCCTGGCCAAGGGAGACGTAAGTTCGTACTCACCACGGGCGGTTATAAAGAAAGCCTCAGATCGTATATTAATCGCCTGTGCCTCGGAACAAATACCTGTGATTTAAGACACTCTTTCTTTCCGCTCTATGTAAGTAATAAGTTTTTCTTTAATTATACCTCGATATAACTCTATACTACAATCTACTCGTCATATCCAGGCTATTACAAATTGACTATGCTCTGCTATTATACAGATGCTGATGGGTAAATCAACTATTTTCTGACACTAATTCCCACGGCCATGTCTCCTCAGTCACTTTTTAAAACTGCAAGTTATGGATTCACCAAATGTCGGGTTTTCTTGTAATTTTTGACCCCATTTTCTAGCCACGTTAGAAGTCCGTGTTTTGACAATTCTTCTAAAAACTTTGTCTCCTGGCTAACGGGACAGAATAACAGCAAGAAATAGTTGATTGGCCCAGATAACATGGACGAATAAATCAAGGATCTCCAAGTCTGTAAAGTTCTAAATAAAAAAAATACTTGCTGTCTCTCTCTGTGCGGCACTTAGACGTCAATACTACAAAATAGCGTCATTAAACTCCATGTTAAATAAAACAACTAATAGTGACGCGGATATAGCATACATTTTATTGAACAAAGATAACTTTTACACACATTGGCGGTTCTCTTTTATCCGCCCACTGATGTAATATAAAAAAATACGATATATAAGTTGTCTATATGAAATTCCGTGTTTACAAATGGCCACCAAATCTGACAGCTAAGACACGTTTATATGTTTACATTGACGAGGCGAAACTGAGGCAAGTTGAACTCAGTTTTATTGTGCGATTTTGGAGTGCTTATAACCTATCTACCTAATTTTTATATTACATCATTGTCGCCCAAGATAGATAACCTAATATGAAGTCGTGTAGTCAGATATATAAAAAACTTATATTGTAAGAAAATCTAGCATTGATTTTGTAAAGGTATGGATCATGGCAAGGTGTAAACGGGTGCGATATGAATAACACATTACTATTACATTTACAAACTCAAGGCTAAGATGACGAGTCTTATGGGGTATACAGATTATGTGATTTTACCCCAATTTGTCAGTACAACATGTCGAAGTCATAATTGGGTGTAGCATAGAGATGTAACAATCCGACCACATGTGCATGCAATTTCTCAGTACAACTCGTTTGACAGTTGGATCAGCAGCGCAACATGCCTCCATACGATAGCAATTAGTCAGCGTCTCATAAATTGGGGCTGATAAATCATGACATGTATACACCCCATTATCAAACTCCTGTCAACATGAACATTTTTAATATAATATGCAAATTATTCCTTGAATAGCCTTACAGTCATGGGTATTAATATACTTCCTTATTTTTTTGAATTTCAATTGAATTGAATTGAACATATCTGTACAGGACTCTATTGCCAATGTCATAAAGGTGAGTACAGATATTTATGTCCTTACTTATGTAAGTGTATAAATACCCCTGACTATATTGTCACTTGTCACATATTTTAGATGTCGCTCAGAATCAGTGAAAACGTGAAACTACGAACATTTAAACGGATTTATTTATTATTTCTACATTCTAATGGAGTTATCTAGTGAAGTCTTATGGTAAAATGTGAATCAAGTTATTTAGATAATGAAATTAATTTCGTTGTAAGGATGTAAGATTTTTTTTTATTTTAAAGATGGCAAGGTCTGAGAGAAAAATTCCCGTGGTTGTTGTTCCGTTGGACCAATTTTAGTATGAATACTTAAAGAGTCCGCAGTAAGCTCGGCCGAATTTCACCTTCCCATACAAACGGAGTTGCGCTCTCATTTCAAAACTACGAGTTGGATTGTGACGAAACTTTGCATATACAATGACATGAGGTATATCTATGTCTCTAATTTTCCGTCTGAAGTCTGTAAGGCGCGCGGTTGTTTTATGCGATAAACGCTGAGATTCCATAGGTACCTGCGCTTACCGCATATAAGGTATCTATGGAATCGCAGCGTTTAACGCATAAAACAACCGCACGCCTTGGTTCTCCGGACGCTGCCGCGTCACACTCGCATCGCCGGCTCGGCTCGCGCGCCGTAGGGTCTCAGTTCACCTAACAACCTAACCGTTTTTTTCCCCTGGGGGATCAGGCTACGGGATTTTAGTGGACAACAGCGTGATTTCGGTGCGATTTGGCGTACTGACATTGTGTATCCTAGCGCTTGTGACGTCACAACATCTAGCAGGAAGGCCTAGAGGCTCACACAGTCTGTTGGGGAACCAACACCAACAGAGGCCCGCTTTAAACATTAGGGGCAGGTTCCACCAACTTACTATTTTAGAATTTTAAATTAAAGAAAAAAAATAAAAAAATTAACAGATTCGGCGACCACAGGCACTCATGGCCCGTCGCTACTGACCAACTCAGCTATCGGGACAATCTGTCTCGGCCACTAAATCAGTACCTTCTTACAACGCCCTAGGGAAGCGTGTGGCGACATCTACCAGAGGATATAGGCTTCTTAACTTCTTAGTTCTCTTAGATAATTAATTTACTTTCTTCTTAGGTTTTTCCTTTAATCTATTAATTTATAAAACATAATTTCGCTAGCAGCGTTACTGCTTAATACAAAATTATTTTACTGTTTTAGACCAACCAAGTCAGTCATTGCCTAGAATCTTGTTAAACTTTCAGTACATTATTCATCATTTTGTATGTATTTATTCATTTATTAGGTGTGTATTTTAAAGTGTGCTGTTTCATTTCAAATATCTATTCCTGCACTACCAGTTTACAAATCTAGTTTAAATGTTTCCAGCTAACCAAATGTTCTCTGGAAGAGATTGCTTCAAAGCGATAAGACCACCTGTTGTTACCATTATTTATCAGGGAATTTGTAAGATGTTGCTCTAATGTTGTGATGCAAGAGTATTTTGGTGCAACCTGGTTAGTCTAGGTTAGGTTAGGTTTAAAGAGGGCCCATGGCAAGGTGGGGTTCCGATTGACGCAGGTGATGACCGGACATGGCTGTTTTGGTCATTACCTGCACAGAATTGGAAGAGAGGGAAGCCCCACCTGCCATGAGTGCGGCGCTGAGGATGACTCGGCCCAACACACGCTAGAGTGGTGCAGCAGATGGGCCGAGGCGCTCCTCGGCCCGCACTATGGTGACGGCGCTTGGTGTAGATGATCTCTCGCTGCAAAGTGTCGTGACGGCCATGCTGGGCAGCGAGAGATCGCGGGAAGCGGTGGCCTCCTTTTGCGAAACAGTCATCTCGCAAAAGGAGGCTGCGGAGAGGGAGAGCGAAAACAGTGCGGACGCGCTCCCGCTCCGGCGCAGACGGCGAGGTAGTAGCCAGGGCCAGGGCCAGTGGGTAGGGGAGCCACATGGCACGGCCCCACATGTCTGGGGGAAGGGTCAAGCGTCCTGACCTTCCCCTCCTGTGGGGCGGTGTGCTGGCGCGAGTAGAGCGAGGCCCGCCGGGGGGCGTCGTGGTGGAATGTTCGCGATGCCAATTCGGGTCACCATCACTCGGATGGCGGCGGGAGGAGAGAGTCCCACATAACCCCCAAATTGCCTTGCCCGGGCCGAAAAAAAAGGTTAGGTTAGGCCAGACTATAGCTAACCGGGTGGCCTAGATGTGAAAGCCCCGAACACGTTGCGTATACAGGGTGGAAACAATAAGTGATCTCACTCGACTATTTCTAAACTATACAAGGTATAGAAAAACTGGTTGCTGATTCTGAAAGTGCTTCGCGAGCTCTATCAAACGGTATCAATAATAGGTTATATAATAAACAGGATCTATCCGAATATTCAATTGTTTCTACCTTATACATTTAGAGATACTATTTTATCATATAAGTAGCTATTTGAAAAGATATTATGCACTTATTAATAACGTCGCGAGATTCCGTTGGACGCGGGTGGCGCAGGACCGGTCATTGTGGCACTCTTTGGGGGAGGCCCATGTCCAGCAGTGGACGACTTTTTGCTGTTATGATGATGAATAACTGGATTTGTATTTTATCTGCATCATTAATTGCGATAGATAATAGATACACGTGTTTCCACTTCACAATATAGAAGCTGGATGCATTAAAGTTTCGGATAGATCCAGTTTATTCTGCAACCTATTATTAATACCGAGCTCGTGAGGCGCTTTCAGGGGTAGTAACCAATTTTCGATATCTTGTATAGTTAGGAAATGATCACGTGAGATCACTAATCGTTACCACCGCGTATAGTACCCTAGTACCTTCCGCGGCGGGCCCTGGAGGCCCTCGGGGACTGCTTGACGGGCTCCGGGGACTGCTCCTTGGCCGGGGGAGTTTCTTCCTCCTCCTCTTTCTCTTCCTCTTCCTCCTGCGCTTCCTCGTTCTTGTCTTCGGACTCTGTCACGGATATGGTTTTTAATGAGTTTATTACATTTACAGTGAAAACACCTCTCGGCTATTTTAAAAAACCGGCCTTGTGCGAGTCGGACTCGCGCACGAAGGGTTCCGCACCATTATCTATAAAAACGGCAAAAAAAACACGCTTCAACCCTGCTCCCTTAGTCGACTTTTACGACACCCACGGGAGGAAAGGGGGTGAAATTCTAACTTGACACCACACCATAGTGGCTCTAAGACCTGTAGAAATCGCGACGTTTACCGTACCTTTTTTTATTACGATAAAGTGCCTCTACAAAACTTATGTAGATTTATAATAATTATCGAAACTGCTCACGAAATTTCACAAGAATCGGTTGAGAAATGCGACCTTTAGAGGGGGACAGCGGGACAGACACTGGACAGACAAACGATTTCCGGCCCATACATATCGCCCGTACATATAAATCGAGTCTAGATTGTCACTTTGGTTATGAATTCTGGTAATGGTTGGTTTGTATAAAACGTTGTCCTTATGACTTTGATTGTAAAATAGTAGATTTGATGTGGAAAAAGTGATTACAATTGATGTCTTTGATCCGTGTGTTTTTTATTGCTAAGTAGCTTATGCCCGCGACTCCGTCCGCGTGGAAATCGTATATATCGCAGCTCCATACAAACTTTCACCCCCATTACACCCCCTGAGGGGCTGATTTCGGGGATAAAAATCCTGTGTCCCTCCCCGGAACTCAGACTATCTCTATACCAAATTTCAGCTAAATCGGTTTAGCGGTCGAAGCGTGAAGAGGTAACAGACAGACTGACAAACTTCGCATTTATAATATTAGTATGGATAATAGGATAATATGACTAACCACGCTCATCATGTAGAATCTCATCGACGCTTTGCTCCCAATCTTCAAGAGCGTCATCAGGCGGCAACTCCGCTCCACCCTCACTGCCAGGCTCGTCTGCACACAATACCACATATCTTACAATACGACGGTGGCAAACAAGCGTACCGCCCGCCTGATGGTAAGGGGACACCACAGCCTATACACACATGCAACTCCAGAGGAGTAACATGGGCATTGCCGACACTTGATATGTTTGAGGATTTGCCTTGTTGACAGCTGAAGGAACAAATGTCCTCGCTCTCAACGCAACGCATCCTCGGAAGCTCTGGCGACCTTGCTCACCTCCAGGAACACAACACTACTACAGAGTAAGTACTAGTGTTATTATGGCTGTGGTCTTCTGCAAGGCGGAGGTACTTTCCCCAGTTGGGCTGCTCCAAATTTGACACATGTTACAACTGTTTTCATAAAACATACAACTCTACCGAGAGAATCGGGTGTAAAATGGGTTTTCTGGACGAATTGTACACTCTACTTTTCACTTAGATTGAGAGGAAATGAAATGAAAACCTTTTACAGTAGGTACTGTGACACCTGACTTGAGTCGTTTCGTACTGCTGTTTTAAAAATATTTTGTTTTATATATCTATGATAACTCATTATTATGGTTCAAATGGGTACACTACACAAATACGAATAACTAAATTCCGAAAGTCGAAATCACGAATTTCATAATACCGATTTTCATAATTCCGAATATATTAAAACTCCTAATATAAGTATTCCGATTCTTCATAAATCCGATTGTCATAAATCCGAAATTTCAAAGGTCAAACGGTTATAACTCCGATTATCAAAATTCCGAATTTCACTACCCCGAATAATAAGAAGTCCGACGGAATAATAATCCGATATATCAAAAATCCGAATTCCGATTATTAAAATACCGATTTTCAAAAATCCGAATATCATTACACCGACCAAATTATAAATCCGAATAAACAAAAATCCGTAAAATCAAAATTACGAATTCCTGTTACTAATAACTATTAAATAATCATTAAAACAACTCCCAACGTCTAAGATCACTCCCGCAACTAAGACACACACGAATTAAATACCTAAGATCCGCATTTTAAACGCCTGGAGTGGAGAAACTGAATAGCAAATCACATGAATACACAATTAATCGACTTTATCATTCATAAGGGACAAGTTAACTATTTATAGGAAGATGGGTAGATGGAAAACGAATTACAAGCAATTCCTATACAGAATATTGTGAGCAAATTGTGTACAACACATTATCCTCGTAAATATATAATAAAAAAAAGATGAAGAATAAGAAGATTATAAAAAATATATAATTTTGGGCGTATACAGACAGACTTAATGCAATAATGCAACCTAACCGCCAGCGGGTCGACGTGCCTATTTCCGCTCTAAGGGACACAAGCTAACCCTAACGTAACCTACTAATAATTCCATTGTAACGACTATTTGTTGTTTTTTTTACTGCGGGGGGCTTCGGAGAAAAGGCAGAACCCTATTCTCTACGGGAAATAAGTATCGTAATTTTCGGATTTTTTATTCCCCATGTAGTTTCAAAAATCCTAATTACATAATACCTAAGAAATAAAATTCCGATTATTGAAAACACGAAGTTCTTTATCCCGAATATCAGATTTCCGAATTAGTAATGAAATTTCGGAAATTTGATATTTGTTTCTCGGGCCAATGACACTTCGCGCTTTTGATTGTTCGGAGTTATAAAAATCGGAAAAACTAACTATAGACATTATGAAATTCGGTAAATGGAAATTCGTGTTTTTTAGTAATCGTAATTATAAGTCTTAGGAATTATGAAATTCAGAGTTTTGAAAATCGGAATTAGCAAATTCGGAATTAATATTTCGGAGTATTTGGGTGTTCCCGGTTCAAATGTAATGTAATGATTTACTCATAAAAAAAGCATTTAATAAATAAGACGAAATAAATACAACTTTATTTCATGAAGTTTTATTGTGTACTTTGGCTGTTGGTATCCTTGCCTTGGTCTTACAATACTAACGGAACATTATAAAAATAAGAGTTTATTCTATCAAGTTAAAGTTAATCGTGTGGCTGTTGGACCAATTGCCTTGGTCTTCAACAAAGCTTTTACTTTGTGCATTAGAGCATAAAAAGCGACTTAATGTCGCCTACGCACACTGCACAGCTTCAACCATGTCCAAGAATAAACCCGAGTTAAATACAGTATTTTTTTAATACCACAACGCACCGTCTGCCTGACGGTTAGCTGGCACCGTAGCCTATGGACCCGACCCATGGACTGTGTATTTTAACATGGTGGCCCCAGAGGGGGAAACTCGAGTAAGATGCTCGCTCTCGGAGGTGCGGCTTAGGAGACTCTTGGCGCCTAAGCAGTGGTGGCCCATGAGGGGGAGTTGGGGAGTTCAAGTGGTACTCACCCTTCAAGCAGCCCTCGTCCTCCCCGAGCCCGTTCGGCTCGATGTCCCCGGTCTCCCCGTTCTCGGAGGTGCGGCGGCGCTTCCAGTTCCCGCTCTCCTCGGCCTTGATGCTGCGCTTGGTCGACTCCTGCGCAGCCTTCTCTTCGGCTTCCGCTGCTTGTTGCTGTAATGTGAGTAAGGTTAGCGTTTGTCTGTCGCAAGCTAATAACCAGGGTTCAAAAGGATAATTATCAATTATATCGGATAAGTTATCGATTGATAATAATAAAATTATTGCGCTCGTGAAAGTGAACTATATTCGAACGTGTATTTCCGCACTTGCGTCTATCCGACGCACGAGTGTCAACGTGACGCCGCGCCGTGTGGATTACAAAAGAAATCTGTTCGGATTATGCAAAGTTGAGCGAACTCGAGTGTCATTGGTTCTTATGTACTGGTGATAAATATGCGGCACAGCTTGCACTGCACGCACTGGAAGGGTGGGTTGGAGACTCGCCTGCTTGAGCTCCTGCTGCTGAGTGAGGAGCCTCGTGAACAGCTGGTGGTGGCGCCAGGTCCGCAGGTGTACCGCAGCGGTCTCGTCTCCGTCGAGGATCTTGCGGCACAGCTTGCACTGCACGCACTGGAACGGTTCGAGGAACGAGGCGCCTACGCCGCGCTCGGTGCTGCAACAAATCATTATGATAATGACAGATCAATGCTGCAGATTGTTATACCTTTAATAATTTCATTGCCAGGAATCCTACATTGGACCCGATTCTACAGTAGCCTCTAAACTTCCTAATTTTATTTAGGTGTCGCTAAAACACTTTGCTATTCTATGAGCAGCTGTCATAATCAAATGACAGCGCTAATTTGAATCTGACGTTTCTTATTTTAGGCGGTCTATTCAACTTAGCTTAGCTGCCTAAATGCTATTCTAAATATGTAGTTTTTAATCTGCCGCTTAAATTATGTCTAAAAATTAGACAATTTAGTATTAGGCTATTAAAGCTATGCACATGGGCACGTTTAGAATCGGGTCCATTATAGGTTTAATAGCCTAAGTCTAGAAGCAGAGCGGACCACCGTTAGGCCTCTCTTTAGGACAAGAGCTTGGTCGAAGTTTTCCCTTAACAAAATTCTGGCAACACTCTGGGCCTATTCAGAGGAGTTTTTTAAGCGCGCCGTCGAGGCGCGTTTAAATCAAAGCAAAAGTAAATGGGGTTGGCCGGGCGAAGGTATTTGCAGATGGCGCCAGCATAGGTTTTACCTGTCAGTCCTACAAAACTGTCAAATACGTTATTTTTTTCGGAATTTCCTTGTTTAGAATCAAGCCGTTTAATCCAAATCCCATAGAAAAGGGCTAGTGATTAGGTAAAACCTTGGTAAAACCTATGATGGCGCCATCTAGTCAAACATTTGACAGTTGCCAACCCCATTGACACAACCGCGCTTTTACGGTGCACCTAATAATCACAGTCTGCGTAGACCCTTAGGCCACCTCCCTGCTAACTTTAAGAGCGGCACTTATCGCGACCACTAGTGGTCCAGTCGAATCGCTATAGCTAGTTAGAATCTAGCGGCTTGTGAATCGGTGTATGCGTAACGTTATACAAAATGTATGAAAAACTCGTACGCATCTGGCCGCGACTCGTGGCGTAGAATAAATAATAGTACTACGTACGGAAGGTTCTGCCTCTAGTATAAGTTTTACCGAAACAAAACTTCACGATCGCGTTTGCGTTTTACCCTCAATTTGTATGGGATTTGACACCTAAACGCGAACGCGGTCGTAACGTTTTGTTTCGGTAAAACTTGTACTAGAGCCTCTGTTAACAACTCCCCCGTTGAGGTCCCGAACGAGCCGGAACGTGGCCATCCCTTTCTAACGCATGCAACGCGCTGCCATAGCCCGCTTAGGTAGGCAGGTAAGGCTTGTTCACGAAAAAAAGTAGCCATTGAAAACTAAGTCACCACTGTCACCCAAGTAGGTCTAGGTAGTTCTAACCACAATTAGGTTGCCAACTGAGTATTCTTTTTCATGTTAAAGAATCTAAAATCCATAAAATTTTCCTTAAAGTTGTGAAATCCTACATAATGCCAGTTAAGGTTTAAAACTAAATAGAGATGTGCGTACTTCTAGCATGATTTGAATTGCATTTATGACATGCACTATGGTAATTAATAGTCTGGGCAGAGATTCGCGGAACATTGTAGTGTTGATATTCTATTTGAGTAAAGCAAAAAATAAATAACCTCTATGTGGCAAACATGAAAATTACAAAATCTAAGATTAATATCCAGAAATTTCGAAAGTGAGCCCAAAAATTAATAGCAGCTGACACAAATATCTATAAAGCCAAACACGAAAGGAAAGATCTTTCTTTCAAATAAAATTCTTTAAAAAAAAACTGAATTATACAACAGTGGCTACTTTTTTTCGTGAACAAGCGTTATGTGTAGCGCCAATTTACGGAGTGAACCGCCCTTGCTTGTGACTCAATGTTAGGCCACTTTGATAAAGTTTTTTGTCTCTGCGTGTCTTTTGTGTAGTGAATAAATGTCTTCTTTCTTTTTCTTTCAATCGTACCTGTAGGCGGGCAGCATCTCAGGCGTGATGTTGGTCAGATCGTCGCCTTCCTTGTAGTCAAGGATGGTGTTCTCGCTGTCAAGACTGTCTTTCTCGGTTTTCTCTGCCTCCTCGCCCTCTGCCGCCTCAGTCTTCACCTCTGCATTCTCGTCCTGCGAAATAATATAAGTATTCAATAGTACATTACTCCACAGGCCGGGAACCAAGGGGTTGCCGGCCGAGTACATATAGACTGCCGCGTAGCGAGGTCGGATAGTTGAGGCTGGCAACCCCTTTTCACGCCGATATGTATAGTGCTTTACTCAAACATGCAATGACGTAAATTAAAAAAAATACCACGAAATCAAACTTTTATTTTCATGGCTGAACGCCGTGATCTTGTGCCACAAATTGTAGAATGGAAATTACAAAAGATTACTTGCAAGCCTCCAATTTTCTATGAAATGCCATTACGGATCTCTCGTCTCGCTCCGCCCGAAACGTGACACTTCCAAGCCCATTATGAAGAACACAACGTCAAAATTTAACTGCATGTTTGAGATAAATATACATACATACACTCACGCCTTTATCCCTAAAAGGGGTAGGCAGAGCACATGAAACTTATGTTCCAGCGCCACTTTTAGCATAAATGTATAAAAAAGATAGACAAAAAAAATATTGATAAATATTCTAGTCAATTAATGTCGTCAACGGTAGTATATGTTGCCAAGGAAAATATGGAGGCTAACCCAATTTCTATGTTGTTAGCCCAAACTTACGGTATTCAGCCACCATGGCACCATGGCTGTCAGCCATAAAACATGCTGTGACCCACGTGCAAAATAAATATCTGCGGCAGGCGTCCATAACGGCGTCCATTTTCGTTCATACTATACTTCATAACTTAACTTTCCTTCTGTTACGTTAATGGCGAGCTCCTTGTGACGTGTGATGCTTAAGTTATTTGTTAACCAACTCAGTGGGTCCCAAGATACAGGCTTAGCCTTGTTTGGAGACAAACGGGTAATGTCTTTATAATTTGTATATGTGTTCGATTGTCTAATAAATCATTATCTTATCTATCAAGGGTACCTCAGCGCCTTCCTTCTCCGCGGTCTTGTCCTTGTCATCATGGGGCTTACGCCGCTCGCGGTCTTCGCGCAAGTACGACTGCTCCATCGTCAGTGTGGAGATCACCATCACTGGAGACAAATAGAATATAATAGAATAACATTTATTCATGACAACAACACATACATCATCATATGTATTTTAAAAAGATTACATTTCCTACAGAGCTACTGTACCAAATCAGTGGACTTTTGACGGTTCGGAAACTATATATTCTAAAAAAACACAAGCTTCTGCCATATAACCCGAAGTATAAAATAAAAAGAAGACTAATACCGAACATAGCTATGCTACCTAAAACTATTAGAACCAAATTTGCTAGCTCACAATACCACACACACGCACGCCCGCCCGCCCGCCCGAGAGCCCGCCCGCCCGAACCCGCCCTAAAACTAAACTGTCTAATTTTTAGACATAATTTAGGCGGCAGAAAACGACATGTTTAGAATAGCATTTTGGCAGCTAAGGTAAATAGAATAGACCGCCTAAAATAGGAAACGTCAGATTCAAATTAGCGCTGTCATTTGATTATGACAGCTGCTAATAGAATAGCAGTGTTTTAGCGACACCTAAATAAAATTAGGAAGTTTAGAGGCCACTGCAGAATCGTGTCCAGCACCCCTCTGACAAAATTATAGTGAAATAGCTTCTGCCCGCAACTCCGTCCGCGTGGAACTCGTTTATATCGCAGTGCCATACAAACTTTTACCCTCCCATTTCACCCCTTAGGGAATGATTTCGGGGATAAAAACTATCCAATGTCCCTTCAACTATATCCACGGTATTTTTTTTTTCTTTTTTGTACAGCAATATATCCTATAATTAATGTCATATAATTGTCTTTACTATATGCACATTATACGTGACGCACGTCAAAATCGGCGGGGTAGAAAAACAAATATTGAAAAAAGATCATATTTCTTTTTTTTTTTACTATTAACTTTTGGGGACTCAAATTTTGCATACTTGTTAACAATACAAAGCCACATCATCGAAAAAAATTACAAGCCAAAACTCGCTGGGCGCAGATTCACTAAGCTTATCCTGGCATGGCCTTTATTATAAATAAATATTAGTGGACAATCTTACACAAATCGACCTAGTCCCAAACTAAGCAAAGCTTGTACTATGGGTACTAGACGACGATAAACATACTTACATACATAAATCAATACTTAAAATACATAGAAAACATCCATGACTCGGGAACAAATATTCGAGTTCATCACACAAGTAAATGCCCTTACTGGGATCCGAACCCAGTACCTCTTGCTTCGTAGGCAGGGACACTACCAACTAGGCTAATGCGGTCGTCAATATATTATGAGGAAGGATTCTAGAAGTCTTGTTTAAGTACCTCCTTACACAGCATCCTCTTGAAAGCAAACTTGCTTGGGCAATACAAACATACCTTCAGCCTTGGCACCCTTTGGGGGAGGCCTATGTCCAGCAGTGGACGAGTTTAAATTTATTATGAGGAAGGATTCTAGAATTCTTGTTTAAGCTGCTTCTTGAAAGCCAGCTTGCTGGCAATAGAAACATACCTTCAGCCTTGGCACCCTTTGGGGGAGGCCTATCTCCAGCAGTCGAAGACTTTCAGTTTATTATGAGGGAGGGTTCTAGAATTCTTGTTTAAGCTGCTGCTTAGGCAGCGTCCGCTTGACAGCAAACTTGCTCGGGCAATAGGAACATACCTTCAGTCTTGGGTTTGATGACGAGCTCGTTCTTGTCGTGTATGTTGCGGAGGTGTTCCGCGCTCAACCGGTGCTCGTCCAACTCGATGCGCGTGGGCAGCTCCTTGTGGCAGCAGGTGCACGTCGGGTGCAGGTATTTCTGTAAAACATTATTGAAGTGAAAATTTCTTTAGCGGCGCTGAGCACTTTTTGGGATGGGGAAAAATTGTTAAACTCGCCACAGGGGTCGAGGAGCATAGGAGCGAGGGAGTCACGTGACCGTATATAGGTGAGTTATTCGGGACGAGGCTTTTGGGGGCGGGGGGTGTCTTTAAAATACATACAGAATGGATTGCATTGCATGTAAGACTTATATAACTAGTGATATTGTAAATATAATTGTCTGAGTTTTCACTTCTGCCAGCACTCCCAGAGTGCAACCCGGTCCTTTTTTCATACGACGGTGGCAAATAAGCGTAAGGCCCGCCTGATGGTAAGCGGACACCGCAGCCTATAGACGCATCCAACTCCAAAGGAGTAACATGGGCTTTGCCGACCCTTGATATGTTAGAGGATTCGCCATGTTGACAGCTGAAGGAACAAGTTCCCTCGCTCTCAACACAACGCATCCTCGGGAGCTCTGGCGACCTTGTTTTCCTCCAGGAACACAACACTACTACAGAGCAAGTACTAGTGTTATTATGGTTGTAGTTTTCTGCAAGGCAGAGGTACTTCCCCAGTTGGGCTGCTTCAAATTCGAGCGGGATGACAGGGGACCGATTTTTGACTTTCGAGCGTTCGAAAATCAAACAAAAGTAAATACGTTTTTAGTGTCAATATGGCAGGCACGTACTTTTTACCAATAGAATTGAATACGTGTGGTCAATAACATCCGTTTTTCAATTTTCTATCGCTATTTCAAAATAGCATTTCATAATTATAGTCAGTTTTCGAGTGAAAGAATCGAGCTCTCGAAAGTCAAAAATCAGTCCCCAGTTCGCTGTGCCCTACCTCACATTGAATAACTACAACTTAGAAGTCCAGTATCTCAAAAACGGCTGAACGGATTTTCATGAAACATGGCTAAGAATCAAACCACTGAAATTCAGTGGTTTGATGTGTCAGGATGGCAATCCAGCAACACTCCGAGAAATTCAGAATTTCTCGGAGTGTTGCTGGATTGCCATTCTGACTGGAAAGCTCATATTGAGTATCTGGTCGGTAGGCTGAACAGATTTGTGTTTGCTCTGTGTAGGATATCACACGTGGTACATATCCCAAGAATCTGCTCTATTGGTGTTTCATTCGTTATGGTCTTATTTTATGGGGTAACTCCACACATGCCCAACAAGCGTTCATCTTAGAAAAAAAATGCGTTAGCGATCTGTGGCGCCAAAACGACAGATTCATGTAGATCATTGTCCAAAAAATTTAAAATCCTTCCATTACCCAAATTGTACATATACGAAATGTGCCTTTCTGTAAAAGCTCATATTAACCAAAATTATGAATTCTAACCCTAGGCCAACTTCTAAACACCATGGACTCAATATCTGTTGGCTAACTCATATCTCTGCTCATATAGGGAAAAGTATTCTTTCCATATCTATCAAAATTTTTAACCATTTGCCAAATGACCTGAAATCCTTGGATTGTCAAGGTTTCAAAATAAAATTATTCAAGTGGTGTCTACAAAAAATGTCCTACTCCGTTAATATCACTTTGTAACCACCATTGCCTAATGAATTCATTTATTATTTTTATTATTTTCTCTGACCATTTTCTTATTTGCATGTCATTCATTTATTGTTTTTATATATTTTTATTCTTCTCAATATTTATCTTCAGTCTGGACATTGCTTCATTGTGATATGACATTAATAAAACAAAAGATAATAATTATATAATTTCAATGACATGCATAGTGAGCGTCAAATTATCGTACGCCACACTGTGGCTGATTGTGATGTAAACATATACCCTACCACCATTTATAACCACTCACATTCAAACAATAAATAATTTGTATTGTATTGTATTGTATTGTACAACATAGGTATTAATCTATGTTGTAGAGGTGTCACAGGGTGTTGTCTCCTGTTCCTGGAGTACAATATATTGCATATAATTTGACATAGTAGGACAGAACAGTGGATGGAGCCACCTTCAGCTTGCGGTGGCCGACGGTGGTGCGGTGCACGGCGCCGTCCGCCGCGTACATGTCGCACATCGCGCAGTAGAAGTCGCGCGCGGGCTGCTGGCCCGACTTGCGCGTGCGCTTCATCTCGCGGATCTGTCACAAATGTTACCAATTCAAACGCTACTTATGTTATAAATGCGAAGTTTGGATGTTTAGTTTGCCGTTTTCCCGTAGGAATGAAGCATTTTCCCGCGGTAAAAATTAGCCTGTTCATCAGGGATAATGTGGGCTTCTAATGGTAAAAGAATTTTTCAGTCGGTCCAGTAGTTGCAGAGCCTATTCAGTACAAACAAACAATCAAATCTTTCCTATTTATAATTTTATTATTATATTTATTAAACGAGTGAATCTACGTATTTCATTTACTAACTACTTCTATTAATAATAATAATAATAATAATAATAATAATAAGATAGATAATTAGATAGTTGCTCACCTTATACTCCTGCCGCATAGTATCAGCAGTGAGCGCATAGCTCTCCGCAGTCTTCTGCATCATAATGGCATGCGCCCGGCCGCTCAGATGGTTCTCGAAGCTCCTGCCGTCCCACATGCTCTTGTGGCATATATGGCACCGGAGCAGCTGAGCATCGATGTCATCGTAGCGAGTCTTCGGAGTGTCCTTCTTGGAGTCTTCATCCTTGTTGTCAGACTTGTTGTCCTTGTCTTGCTCGCTGTTAAACTTGCTTGTTAGAAGACTGAAGATGGTATTTAGCTGTTGCTCAGGGAAACTGAATGTTTCTAATGTGAAGCTTCAGAATCGCTTGGGTTTGGATAACTTTACAATGCGATTGGAAAGTTATTTACGATTTGATTGCTGGTTCCCAAAATACCACATTACTAGTACACATAAAAAGGAGCAAAGTCTATCCGATACAGAAATACCAAATTTCTGAATTTTACAGGAGTAAAAGACTAATATTGTCACGTTATAAACGTTAATCACCTGACCTTATCACCCAGGGGAACCTAGCGGCAAATATTTTATATTCAACTATGAAAAATGATAATGTTCGGTTATGGCGCTTCGCCTGACGCTGCCGCGTCACGCTCGCTTCGCTCGCTCGGCTCGCGCGCTGTAGGATCGAAGTTCAGCCAACAACCTGACCGTTTATTTCCCCTGGGGGATCAGGCTAGGGGATTCTAGTGGACAACAGCAATATAATTGAGTCAGTCGACATTTTCTAGTAAGTTGTCCTTCTTGTTTGATAATTATTTAAAAAAAAAACAATTTGCACTATTTATTGGGAATTCAAATCTATTTACACTTATTTACATTTTGATGGATTCATGAAAAAGGGATATCGTTTTTCATGAATCTCCTAAGCCTGTTCATTTATAAAAATTTGCTATATTATTAAAAAATACAGTCAGACTAAAACCGCTGTTTTCTTCCTTAGGACCTAATAAAATGAAGCAATCTATTAACCATGATGGATGTCTTAAGAATATGATATTTTGGGAGCAAGCGATTATGATGAAATCCTTCGGGAATAGGATTGGAAATGGTATGATCATTGCAGTGAAGAATAAATTGACTTCAATCATCAAATGATTTCATGTAAAATAATAAATACACCCAAAACAAAACAAACATGTAAGGAAGAGTGAATTGTCTGCTAAGTTTGTCAGGTCACTGAGAAGTGTGTTTTTCTGGTGTCTTCGAGAAATGAGTGTTCCGTTGAACCGATTGCGGCACGGAACACTAAAGTGAAGACGCAAGAAAAATGTGGCTCGGAACAGAACCACACAGACAGATCAGTCTGTCCGCGGTGAAGACGTGATGATAGACTGTGTCCGTTCTCCGTCGAAGATATGTCTAGAAATTTGTGTCCTCTGGACTAGGTTTCAGAGTGTCTTTACGCCAATTAGGCTAATCAGGTGAACATACAGCAGCATACTGCCAAGGAGTAAGTACTTCTAAGTAGAAGTGCGGTGTGACACCGGAAGGAAGCTTACCTCTCCTTAACAGGTTTAGCCTTGGAATCGGCTTCCTTTTTCGGGGAGTTCTTGTTCTGGTGGCGCCCATCATTGGGCCTGAACGGCTTACGATTGACGTTGATACGCTCACCCGTGCGATTGTTGTAATTCCCCGTACGCCGGAAATTACCCTGATTGCCCATCTAGGGGAGTACAAGTAATTGTTAGTGCCAAGGTACGCCCATAAGGCTAAAAGGCTGAAAGTTAAACTGTTTAATAAGTTTTGTTTCCAGAAGTGGGAAATGACGTCTCGCCACAAGAAATCAATTCTATACAGCACACATGCATGATGAAATTTATCATTAAAAGTGGAAAATCCATTAGAGAAACCGTGTCATAAAATTGGACATTATTAGACTTACCCGGTTAGGGCCACCATAACCTCGGTCATACCGCCCCATGTCGCCCCCAAAGTCCCGCCTCATTGGCATGTCTAGCAGAGACGGGACAGGGTTCTGGCGGGGTTGAAGCAGGTTGATGATGTTGCTAGCTAGAGCCAGCGTGGCTTCCGTAGGGACCCCGGAGAGCGGTAGGAGGTTAGGCAGGCCTCCGCTCGGCCCGCCGCCTTGCCACGGCGACAAGCCGGAGCGCCCGAAGTTCTTCCGGTCATTATGACCGAAATCCATGCGGCGTCCGCCCCCTTGAGGTCTTCGGTTGGCCATCTTCAATCTGAATCGGTAAATGCAGGTCAACGCTCGCGATCCGAACAGAACGGAATAATGTCGGTAATGCGCAGTAATAGAATCAACAATCAATAGGCACTTATGATGGTTGGCTTTATTTGAGTATGAAGCATTTAAATTACAATGCTGTGCTGAGGCTATAAGATAAAGGAATATTGATCGATGCGTTCGAGTTGTATAACGGTTCTTAAAAAGTATAGTGGTGGTGTTATGAAATTACTTCAAAAATACGTTTTTGTAAACACTACTATACTATAAAAATTGCGACGTAGGTAGATTTTTTACAATAATCAAATAGCGTTAAAACTAAAACACTTGATCTAGTACTTATGAAGACTGTAGGCCGCATATATCAAAACAATACTTACTTAGTAGGCGACAAGAACCACTGAAGCCAATTGAACTAAATTGAAACAATATCAATAACTTCGTAAATAATCAAAGCAGACGATAAGACGGCCGCAAATTGATTAGACAAAATGGCAGACGCTGAGGCACGGAAGAAAGACGAAGATGACAAATGGCGGGCCGGCGTAACCTGTGTCTAGAATAGTGTTATCAGTATTAAAAATGCTTTTATTTCGTTCGGAAATTATTTTTTCATGTGGAAATAACACGGAAATAACGAAACAAAATCTGTGAATAGAAGAGTGACTCTCAACTTTTGAAACAAAGGGCAACGAGACTGCTTTGTTGTTGATTCACTATTAATAAACTGTTTATCAAAAAACTAAGTATAAAATGTCCCGTTCAATAATACTTGCAAGTGAATTTGACAATGGAGTGATTATTGGAAGCAATTCTCGGAAGACCATGGGCATGGGAGATTATATTTATAACAGAACGGCTAACAAGTTGAAGAAGATTGATGACTACAAGATGACTACATTTACTGCAGTGGATCTGGTTCAGAAGCCAATATTCAATTTATAATTGAACGAGTGATATCAACTGCACGCGCTCAAATTAAATACAGGAGGAGGAGTATCAGTGACGGCTGCTGCTTCCATCTTTCGTGAGCTCTGCTATTATAACCGGAATACTATCAACGCTGATTTTGTAATTGTTGGTTGGGATAGTACCAACCATGGTCAGGTGTACTCAATATCATCAGGAAGGATGAAACGAGAAGCTATATGTGCCATCGGATCTGGTTCTTTGTATGTGCACGGCTATGTGGATCAATGTATTACGACCAATATGAATAAGGAAGAAGCTAAAGGATTTGTCGAGAAAACCATTAAAATTGCAGTGCGAGATAATTTATCCGGTGGATACATAAGAAAGTTTAATTATTATTTCACGTAATGGAGTGTAAGGTTCAAATAAAATAAATGCATAAATTGAGAAAAACTTTGCTTTCAATTAATTGTTTTTTTTTGTACGTACATAATATTGTACGTACAGTCGAGGACAAAGAGATGTATACACTTTTGGACCTAATCGAATGCGGTCGCCTACAATTTGTAGGCGACCGCATTCGATTAGGTCCAAAAGTATAGAATAGAATAGAATAGAAAAGCTTTATTTCGCAAATAACAGTAAGTACATTATAGATTTACACTTAGATGCTATATTAAGACTAAGATTAGATGCGAAAACGGAGTCCACTCAGCATAAAGTCGCTCCACAGAAGGCGAAGCGACGCTGGTATTATGTGGATCCACATGTGGCGCGCTACAGAACTGCACGTTACACTGTACTGCTACTTTAAGGGTTTTATTTATACACACTAATATTCTTGTTACATGTGTTTCATCTAAAATTACAAAGGATGCATATAAAGAACTTATATTAAAAAATAAATTGCTAACTAGGTACGAAAATGAAGAATGAATTAAGACAATGGAAGGCTATGCTGGATTTATTTGTTGATCTAGTAAATACAATTTTAAGTTTTTTTTGAACGAATTTAATGTGGAAAATTTAATGTGGAAATTAAAAGTGTATACATCTCTTTGTCCTCGACTGTACATCATAAGAAATATTTATTTCACAAAAACAAGTAACACGGAATACAATTTGTCATTGGGTCCTGAGCTCACGAGCAACAGTAGGTATATTAATACATCTGTCTCTTTTGCAGGCTCGACGTGAGATAAAGAGAGATGTCTTAATATACCTACTGCCGCGCGACAAAAATGCTCGTGCGCGCATAGCCTTAATGATAAACCTCCTTACATATATTCTATCCTCAAGTTGCCTCAAGTAACATAGTTTCTGAACGAAACAAAGTGCAATCCTTTATACGCTAATGACATGCTGAAATATGATATGATTATAAAGTATACAATACCAATATTTAATCCCTATTGATACGCGTTTTTTTTTGTTTATTTAACTAGTTTTTCATAAAGATAAGATCCTTGATCTCCATGAGCTTCCATGAATTAACTTTACCTTCTGCTTCTGTACCGGATTTAACAAATTGTCACATGGCCCACATGAATAAACGTGAAACGAAACATTATAACCTCACTTTCTGAACGCGTTGTCGCGTTCTTTGGTTTGGTCGCCTTATCACGCAGCTCAGCGTTGATAAAACGCGTGTTTTTGTTTTAAAAGAAAAAATGTGGTAAATTAAGACAGAGATACATAAAATAAGTAAAAATGGTGCGTGATATTCTTAGTGCTTTAGTATCATATAGTATTTTATCCGACTTGATAAGTTAACGTTTATTTTTATTACAGAGTAAGTTGTATGCTCTTTACGAACATAGTGCGGGCTTCGCTCTTTTCCAAGTCACGGAGTTCGAGGAGCTGGCAGCCTTCTTGCCACAAGTTGAGGAGTCTGTTACGGATCTGCAGCGGTTCAACTCTGTGGTCACACTCATCGGGTTCAAGCCCTTCAAGTCGGCTATTACAGCTTTGGAAAATATCAATGCGGTGTCTGAAGGTTACCCGACATTTTGTATTTGACTTAGTTTATGTGTTTCGTATATTTCACCATGTGCCTTCTATTACAGGGATAATTTGGGAGTATTAATGATTTTGCCTAATTCTATGTGAGAAGACAATGTTTATTTATATTTACCCTGTTGAAGTAAACACCACATGTGTTTGCAACAACACATTGAATCCCACATGCTTACTGAGGTTAGATGTCATGAGAAATAATCAACAACAAACTTGTGACTTCCCAGGAGTCTCACCCTTCTATAGGCTATGATGTCTGCTTACCATGAGGCAGGCCATAGCTTGTATAACACCACAATTGTGGTATTAAAAAAATTAACTATGGTTTTCTACCAAGACAGTTTTGCATTTCCTTATTATTCAAATCCAAAATTCTAACATTTACTCTGCTATTATTTTACATATCAGAGATTACGAAATTTATAGGGATTGAATGACATGGTCAATGTCTCCGAAACGTAATTCAAGACCAAAAAAACTACGACAGATATGTCACTGTCATTAAGTGTCAAAGTCACTTATGTCATTGTCAATCGAACATGTCAGATGTAGCCAACCTTTTTGCATAGATCATCAATTCATAGTAAATATTCGTGGATATGGCCAACATTTTCAATATCAAAAAAGTTACATTCAGCAATACAAATTATTAAAAAGTGATTGTTTTTTCTACCTGATATAGTTCAAAAACAATTACAATATCCCAAAACAAAAATTACTTGTTAAACATTTCATAAATCTATTTAGATATAAAATGACAGATTGACAATTACTAATCTATGGGGTCATGGCTGGTGGGGTCTTCAGATTATATGATTTCACCACAGTTTGTCAGTACAACATGTCAAAGTCATAATTGGGTGTGTCATATAGTTGTAACAATCCAACCACATGTGCATCAAATAGCTAAATGCATGGCATAATATTTAAATTACATCTAACATTGTTCACAACCATTATTTATAAATCATACCAAATGTTATGAATACCTGAAGTATTACAAGTGCACACAACAGTTTTTCTACCAAAAATCTTCTATGGTTAAATATTTAACAGGGCATCTTGTATTTTTGTAAATTAGTTGAATTAACTTGTTTATTTAAATCACAGATTTAAAACTACCAATAAATAAATTTTGTTGATGCTGTACATCACTGAGAATATTACATTAATGTTCCTTTTTTTAAATTGTTTTCTATGAACATTTGAATAATTATTAATTGTATTTGGACACTCAGACACCTTATACATCTCAATACTGAATTAATATCATTAACTTTCTGTTAATGCACAGACCTTATACTTATCAAATGTAATGGTCATATTTTGTTTTGTTTTCATTAACTTTGTGACATTTAGTGTGTTGTTATGTTGGTCCTTAATCTGCAAATTTTAAATTATTATTGTGTTAGATAGAGTGCTACGGTAGCCTAGTGGTTCAGGCATGCGGCTGTCAAGTGGCGGTCGTGGGTTAGAATCCCGGCTCGTACCAATGAGTTTCTCGGAACTTATGTATGGAAGATTTACCGTTAGCTTTACGGTGAAGGAAAACATCGTGAGGAAACTGCCGGTCTAATCCCAATAAGGCTAGTTTTCCCTCTGGGTTGGAAGGTCAGATGGCAGTCGCTTTCATAAAACTAGTGCCTATGCCAAATCTTGGGATTAGGTGTCAAAGCGGACCCTGGGCTCCTTTAGGGGCACAACCGGGAATAACTCTAGGAGAATGATGAGAATGATGATTGTGTTAGATTATTATTCTTTTATTTTAAGATTATTATTTTTATTGTAAATACCGTTTGACATGTAAAAGTGCCCTTGTGGCGTATTTGCAGAATAAATAATTTGTATTTGTATATGTATCAGAATTCCAGTACCAATTAATTAATACAGAATTAAAGTAATTTCATTTACTTTTAGAAAATACATTATATTGCATGGATGAATATATCAAGTCAGAAGATCAGGAATACCTAGTTTATTTAATTTTTAAAATTCTTAAATATTGTACCCTTGTCGATCATAGTATTAATACTGAGATTGCCATCAATATTGTTAAAAATGCACTGTAACATTATAATAATAAATAAAAAAAAATAAAAAATAGCCTTTATTCGCCAAACTTAATAACGTACTAACTAGGTTTAATTATTAATAACTATTTTCTGGTTTGGGGTGTCCCCTTGGACATAGGCCTCCTCTAATGAGCGCCAGAGATCTCGATCTCGTGCACTGCTACACCATCCTTTTGGCAGGTCATCTTCCCATCTTTTTAATGGTCTTCCTCGACTTCTTTTGCTGTCTCTCGGGTACCAAAAAGTTACTTCTTGTGACCATTTATTTTTGTTGGATCTTATTAGATGTCCAAGCCATCTCCATTTTAACTGCTTTGCTCTCGATATAACGTCTGTTACGCCTGTGGCACTGTAACATTATGACATATTAATTTTAATATCAAATATTAACTTACAGCAATATAACAACAGACCAAAACCTGTGCACGCATTTGCTGAGATGTGAGTCTCTAGTCCCATTACATTATAATGAAATAAACTAATCTTATAATTTTTATTCCTAGGTATCATACCTGAGGACCTAAACTTGTTCCTGGAAGGAGCCCTGCCGAAGCGCAAAAAGCGCTCAAAATGCACGCTCGGCGTCGCAGATGCCAAGCTCGGAGCCGCGATCAGCGAGGCATTGGATATACCATGCTCCCATGTTGGGGCTGTTCCAGAGATCCTTAGAGGTAAGATAACTGTTTGTTTATTTTGTATAGATATAGTTAAGAGTTGGCCATTTTAGGAAGCACAGAAATTGCTGCCCTGAACTTGGAAAGGTGGCACCAAATAATGCAACATGCACATCAAACACTCACTCCGCGTGGGGTTATAAAATGTGAGAACAGGACACTTCTGTTGCACTCTGTCGCACCAATTATGGCAGGGATGTGCACAGGGGCGTATTTAGCTTAGGGCCAACCGGGCCGTGGCCCTGGGCGCCAATCCGCCAGGGGCGGCAGCTGGCTGATTGCATTTTCTTTGGTTTTCGCGCTTTGACTTCTGGGGCGGCGAAACTTATTGGCCCGGGGCGCCGAATTTCAAAATACGCCCCTGGATGTGCAGCAGAGTTTTCCATCCCTCATTTTATGACTGATGAAAATGGCCTGCTGGCTTGAATATGTAATTCTTTTTTGCAGGCATCCGCCACCACTTCCATGCCCTCATTAAGGGGCTCACCCTGAAGGCGTGCAGCGTGGCACAGCTCGGGTTGGGGCACTCTTACTCCCGCGCGCGCGTCAAGTTCAACGTGCACCGAGTGGACAATATGATCATCCAGTCCATAGCGCTGCTGGACCAGCTAGACAAGGATGTCAACACCTTCTCTATGAGGATCAGGTGCGTGTCGTGACAAGGCATATACCATGTGTCAGTCTGATTTATCTTCTAAAAAGATGTGGTGTTAGCCTAGTACAGATATTGACATAGACTCCTAATCAATTTGATCTATTCAAAGGCAACTTAGATCATTCTTGTTAACATGGGTAATTTACTTGAGTCAGTAAGACTGTGACAGATGTTATTTTATATAAAATTAAATGGTTTTTCATTGTGTTCTTTATATGAACAGAGATTATGATGGAAAAGAGACACATTGCTGGAATTGTGTCTCAAAGGAGCAAAATGAATATACAGAAAGATGATAAAAAATTAGTATCCGCGCGTATTAGTATTAGTATAGGGAGTTCGATAATATTTCTACAATGAAATCATCTTTTACACTCGTAGTTTGCAACCTTGTTATTAATTATTGTCGACCTATTTCTGTTATTGTAAATGGGGCGAGGGGCGAGGGTGGTATATTAAATACAGAGTGAAGCGAATGCATTCTATAATAGAACCCTGAGCGTAGCGAGGGATTCTAAGGTTGAATCTTGAGCATAAACTGTTATGACGATGTACCATCTTAGACGTAAACACGTAAATCCACTGGGATTTACGTGTTTACGTCTAAGATGGAAATCATTTTGCTACTCAGTAGTGGCACTTACTGCTTTTCACACCTTCTATCAGGAAAAGTGAAATACCTAATTTTCAAAGCCACTGTGGCGTCTGTACAGTACAACTTGATCACTCAATTTGAGGGCCACAATGACTCATTTTTGAATAACATCTGTGAAAAGACGATTTTTGTGGGAAACATAAGGGCTCCCCCACATCTAGCGTCTCCCGAACGTCGACGCCTCACCGACGCCCGCGCGGCGTCGGCGCCGCGCTCCCGCAGCGCCGACGCGACGCTGCGGCGCTTCTCGAACGTCGACGTCGCAGTGACGTCCGCGCGGCGTCGGCGCCGCGTTAGCGCCGCGCCTCCTCGACGTCAGTGGTGGCTATTGAGCGTCGGAGCGTCTGGTCGGCGCCCACGCAGCGTCACTGCGACGGACAGAGCACGCAACCCACCGCGTCTCAACAATATCAGTTGTAAATTAGGCACCAAATAGGATACACGTACTTACTGTCCGAAATTTGTTCGATTATCAAAAAAGTCATGGATTTTGAATTTCATGTATAAAAAGTTCAATATCTAACTCGTCTTCCGATGGTGGCGGTGACTGCGTTTCCGACATGACGTGTTTCCTGTGGTGCTTACGTAAAGACTAGTCAAGTCAAGTAAGACGCGGCGGGCAGGGAGCGGGGGGAGAGACGCTGCGTGGGCGCCGACAAGACGCTCCGACGCTCAATAGCCGCCACTGACGTCGAGGAGGCGCGGCGCTAACGCGGCGCCGACGCCGCGCGGACGTCACTGCGACGTCGACGTTCGAGAAGCGCCGCAGCGTCGCGTCGGCGCTGCGGGAGCGCGGCGCCGACGCCGCGCGGGCGTCGGTGAGGCGTCGACGTTCGGGAGACGCTAGATGTGGGGGAGCCCTAAAGACACAAATTTTGCCAAAATTTTATTGAAGCAAATATATTTGAGTGTAGATAACTTGACCTTCCGTTCGTGGGAAGCTTACTGAATGGTGCTTATACTGCTTGTGCGCAATATATTCTCGTCTCATTTCCACACCAGTGATTGGTTAATTATAATTACGCAAGTCAAGACATAAAAAAGTAAAATAGACAAAGTCCCACTACCCAACGCAGTGGCTTTAATACAAACAATGATTTCAGTCACTATTTTCAAAGTGGGCACATTACTGCTTTACTAAAACACATACAGGTTTCCTCAGTAAGCCTGTGTGCACCTAAGTATCGCTACACATACGTATAGTTGGTGCCACGAAATTTATACCAATATTATTATTGGGAGCCTGTAGTGTCCCACTGCTGGGCAGTGTCCTCCGTGTCCAGTGTTCTCGATCCTGAGCTTCTTGTGGCGAATGTGTCAAGAAGGGAGACAACGGCTTCCATGACTGTTGTACCGAATAGCGTCACGTTTGTGTGTGGTGTGTGTGATGGTGTGTGTGTGTGTGGCGACCGGTTAGCCTAGTGGGTAGTGACGCTGCCTTCGAAGCTGAAGGTCCTGGGTTCGAATCCCGGTAAGGGTAAATATTTGTGTGATGAGCATGAATATTTGTTTCTGAGTCATGGAAGTTTTCTATGTATTCATATCTATAACACAAGCCTTATTGAGCTTACTATGGGTTTAGGTGGATTTGTGTAATTAATAATTAATAAATTGTTCTATTTATTTATTAGCTAAACTTAAGTGGCAGTGGGCGGGCACATTGCACGTAGAACCGTTGGCTGATGGGGCGGAAAGGTTCGCGAGTGGTGACCAAGGCGCAGCGTGGGTGATGACTTGGTAAAGGTTGCGGGAGTCTGCTGGATGCGGGTGGCGCAGGACCGGTCATTGTGGCACTCATTGGGGGAAGCCTTTGTTCAGCAGTGGACGTCTTTCGGCTGTTATGATGATTTATTTATTTGTGTAAGCCAATGCGGGAGCGGCATACACGACATATGATATATGACATCATTAAATAAACCTTTTCTTCCCCAGAGAGTGGTACTCCTACCACTTCCCAGAGCTGGTCGCCATAGTGCCAGAGAACTACCTCTACACGAAATGCGCAGAGTACATCAAGGACCGCAAGTCCCTCTCGGAAGCGTCCCTGGAGCCGCTCACCGATATCCTCGGGGACTCGGAGAAGGCTCAAGCCATCCTGGATGCCTCAAAGATGTCCATGGGGATGGACATATCGCCGGTGGACCTGATCAATATACAGATGTTCGCTGTTAGAGTTGTCAAGCTTAGCGACTACAGGTTTGTTGATATATTTTTACATACATACATTCACGCCTTTATTCCCAAAAGGGGTAGGCAGAGCACATGAAACGTATGTTCCAGCGCCACTTTTAGCATAAATGTGGGTATAAAAGATCGACAAAATGTGATATTGTATTGATAGGTTGCTAGCCCATCGCCCACAACACACTTCAACCCTTGTCCCTTGGTCGACTTTTACGACACCCACGGGAAGAAATGGGGTGGTGAAATTCTAACCCGACACCACACGGCATATATTTTTACAAGCTTTATATTAACTTGACCTGTTTGTATGTAAGTATATAATCATAATCTATTTATTGTCAAGACTGTACAAAAGCTCACATTTTATAGTGATAAGTTTGTAAGTTATCCGTTAAAATTTGCAACAATTTTTTCAGTCGATTATTGCCGTTATCCGATTTAAAGACGCCTCTTGAAAACTAGTTGAGTTTCTCGAAAAAATAAGTCTCTAGTTTTAGAGAAATTGTTAGTCCCACTACCCAACGCAGTGGCTTTAATTCCAACCATGATTTCAGTCACATATTAAAAAGTGGGCACATTAGTGCTTTACTAAAACACACGCAGGTTTTCTCAGTAAGCCTGTGTGCACCTAAGTATTGCTACATACGCATATTGACATAGAATATTTACTTGTGGGTAAATATATATGATAATAATTCAGATATCGGTGAGTCAATCTTACACAAATAAATACTTCAACACATAGAAAACATCCAAGACTCCGGAACACATTCGTACGCGGTGGGAATAAGCTGACAAGTCGAGATGTAAAATTTAATCTGAAACTAGTATAATCTGTAGTTTATAGTAGTTGTATGTTATTTACTAAAAACAGTATTCGTTTTTGTTTTCATTTAAAAAAAAAAATAATTCACATTACATCTTTGTTTTTGTTGACATTGCTTGTTTATGACATAAAAAACGCAAAAGCGGTCACCTGCGTGTCAATAAAACATACACAACATAACACAACTGTGCGCGCAAAAAATGAAATAAAACCTTCCCCACCCTCGCGGGGGAACCATACACAATGCCAACAAAACGAGACTGTAATGTAGACAAAACAAACAATATCAATGTAAACAAAAATAAAAGAGAAATAAAAAACGTAAACAATATTACATTATGTATTATATTACGTATTTGGAATCGCAATGCGCTACCGAATATGCCCTTGGTCGGCTCACACCCCATTTTTGATATACCCTGTATAGTCGACTATACTCGACTTGTCAACTTATTGCCGGGTTGTCAACTAGGGGCTTGTCCATAAATTACGTCATCATTTTTGACGATCCCCCTATCATAATCCTGTAATTTTTAATAAAAAAAAATAAAATCCTTCATATAAATTTTACTTTTTATGCTCTAAGTAATTAGCTTATGATTATGTTTCTACCTGACGATTTGAAAGTGCTTGCTACTGGGCCTACTTGAATAAATATAATTTTGAGTTTGAGTTTGAGTTTGAATTCCTTGAAATGTACTCTCCCCGCCTAATAAAATGACTATCGTCATCCAACGCTCCCCTTATTTTGAAATGACGTAATATATGGACAGCCCCTAGGCAGTGGTCATCTGAATATACACCTTGCATGTTAAAGAAATTGTCACAAAAATACTTCAATTTCAGGAAACAGATAGCCGAGTATCTTCATACGAAGATGCACTCCGTGGCCCCGAACCTGACCACGTTGGTGGGCGACCAGGTCGGCGCTCGCCTCATCTCTAAAGCGGGCTCGCTCACCAGTCTGGCCAAGTATCCGGCATCGACGTTGCAGATTCTTGGTAACTAATGATGCTTAAAAGTATAATAGTACCGCAAATATAAGTTACAACAGGGTTTCCTAAAGTGCGGTCCATTGCTAGGGGTCCGCGGCCACTTCGTTCACTCTTACGTAGGTAGGTATAGAGACGCATGAAACATGAGATCTTTTTTCAACATTTCTTTAATAGGGTTCCGCGGTATTAATGAAATTCTGAAAGTGGTCCATGCCTAACAAAAGTTTAAGAACCACCGAGTTACAACGATGTACCTGCGCAGAAAGCATTTTTTGAAAACATTTTAACCAATCATAGGCAGCGCGTTTGCGCGGGTAAAATCCTGAACGCCTATTGGCCAAAATTTTGCGCTCGACGTCCGCCATTTTGTCTGGCGCCATGAGAGGGAAAGCACGAGTTCACCTGTCATTGCATATTGTACCTTACGTGTAGTGCAACAAGGTCTTTATACTACTGTGCAATAGTTCGTAAACGCACATCCTTAATGACTTGATGAGTGGTACCAATGTAGCTAAAAAAAACATTAAAATAAGAATAGATAAAGTCGATTCATTCTTACCTGTCCTATCATGTAAAAAAATAATGACGTCAAAAATTATCACAGACAATGACCAGTTATTGGAAATGACGATAAAATAGAAATTAAGTGTGATGCATAGACAATCTAGCCATCGTTATGTCAGATATTTATTAGGTCATTAGTTTATTACCATAAATTATATTTTCTCATTGTAAATTATATTTTTACTGAAAAATATAATTTATAATAATTAAAAATAGAATTATATTTTTATTGAAAAATATAATTACAAGGTTGATTTCAATACTTTGTGACTTGTGAGTTTCCTCCTCACCTTCACTTCACCTAAGTGTATACCAACATTTTAAGTGATTATTTTGTAATCAAAGACATTAAGACATGATGGGACACGTAAGGATGAATAAACTTAATTTATACTTTAGTAAGTCTTGGATCAAGTAGTAGGTAGTAAACTACCTACCTAGATCTAGACTCGTATTTTGAGAGAAATAAATTAGTCCCACTACCCAACGCAGTGGCTTTAATTCCAACAATGATTTCAGTCACTATTTTCAAAGTGGGCACATTACTGCTTTACTAAAACACACGCAGGCTTCATCAGTAAGCCTGTGTGCACCTAAGTATCGCTACACATACATGCATGTAAAGCGCTGGATTCCTTTTCCGAATTACAGAGCTGTTACCTCCTCCGTCACTTTAATGGTAACACTTGAATAATTTATCTGATTTTTTCCAGTATTTACCAAGAGGGGTGACGATACCAAATCAAATAACCAGTACTTAATGGAGAATTTTCTCGAGAGAGGATTAAAAATATTGTTAAATCGAGAAAAAAGTAAAGCAGGGGATCAAATAATCACATAGTTATGTATGACACAGAGTGTCCAAAGTTTTAAGAGCACCTTCATATGACACGATTGTCATTTACTATAACGCTCGAGTGCCGTGAAGTCACGATCCCCGAGCGTTTTCTCTCTAACAAGCAATATTAATACGGTTATAGCTTCGTAATTTATCGATATCGGAATGGGGTTTTCGTCACTAATTATATGCAAATGAATATTCTAGTTCAATGTGTTGAAAACTGTTCATGATTTAGCAATGGTCAATTCTCCAAGGTCCAGAATGTACGAACATTTTCAATCTGAGCATACAGCTCACACATTATAGTTAGCAGTATTTACCTTCAATTAAACGAAATAGTGACATAATATGTTTTACTTGTCCTCAGGTGCGGAGAAGGCCTTATTCAGAGCGCTGAAGACCAAATCAAACACTCCCAAGTATGGTCTGCTGTATCACTCCACGTTCATCGGGCGCGCGGGACTCAAGAATAAGGGCCGCATCAGCCGTTACCTGGCCAATAAGTGCTCCATCGCTTCCAGGATCGACTGCTTCTCTGGTCAGTAGCATACATAATTATCCACGTTAATCACCTGACCCCGATCACCCAGGGGAACCTAGCGGCAACTATTTTAAATTCAACTAGGAAAACTGATAATGTTCGGTTATGGCGCTTCGCCGGACGCTGCCGCGTAACGCTCGCTTCGCTCACTGGGCTCGCGCGCTGTAGGGTCGCAGTTCACCTAACAACCTAACCGTATTTTTCCCCTGAGGGATCAGGCTAGAGGATTCTAGTGGACAACAGCATAATTGTGAAACTAATTGTCCCAAATCTAAAGTAAGTATGGGTCACTTTCAGACAGCGCAGACACATCTTTTCACATAATCGTCTGTCAACAGCAACATTTTTTCCTCCAAAAACTGGTACGAATGGCATCGTAAATAAATCTTATATTAGTATTTAGCACTTAGCAGGATATGCCATGACTGATAGTGATAACATTTACTCATAATTAGTCCATTTACGGTAATATTTGCACACTTTGATCTATCGCAATGCAGCGTGTCTGTTTGCGATAATAACAGATGTGCTACAACATATGCAATGCGTATAACTTTTCATTTCCGTGTGGACTGAGAAATTTATAAATATTGCAACATTTATTTCTGCATCATTCTCTGCAAACTGATTTATCGTTTAGTTGACATCGTTTTTAAAGTCTAGATAAGTATTTTTATTGAGGTGGTTTTTACCCGAATGCCAGTTTTCTCTAGATTGGGCCTTGAAACCAATTTGAGCCTGCTATGGTCTTTTTGTCGTCCCATCTAGCATAAGCTCCCTTCCTTCGTTTTCCTTGTAGACCCTTTCATATAGTCACTCTTTTGATCCATCTTTGGTCCTGAAGTCAAGCTGTCATTATGAACCTGTATCTAATACGAAATTTAATATTAAATGTGTGTTTCAAACATGGTCTTCTTCCATAACTAAATGAATAAAAATCCCTGTACAACGAACATTAACTAAGAACTACCTCGGCAGACAAGAATTTTGAAAAGCACTCAATTCAGACTATTCATTGGGGAGGTACGATGGGACAGACAGGCACACAGATACACATTAACCTTATAACACTCGTCTTTTGTGTTGGGGGTGAAAAATGTAGGTATTTTTTTCATTTGTTTGAGGTGGATGAGGCAGAAGTTATTTTTTAAAGTAACCAAATTAATATTTAATTTTTTGCCTAAAAATTATTTGCTTCGGGTCAGAGACAGAGAGCAAGGTGGAGCAAATACCCCACCTAGTCCCACAGTGGGCACGTCCAAGAATTTATTGGTTATTGGTCTGATCCAAAGATTATTAGCGGTTTTCCTGCCTGAGAATCCAGCTCAGTAGTGACATATCTCTAAATGTTTTTCATTTTGCACCACAGAAAACCAAACAACAATATTCGGCGAGAAACTCCGCCAACAAGTGGAAGACCGTCTCAAGTTCTACGAAACCGGTGACATTCCGAAGAAGAACATAGAAGTGATGAAGGAGGCTATGGAGGAAGCCCTCAACGCCACACAGGAGCTGGAGACCAGCGTCAAGAAGAAGAAAAAGAAGAAGAAGAAGCAAGAAGCTATGGATGAGGATTAGTGCCTCTCTGACTTCTGTCAGGCAAAATTACTATGTTTAAGGCTAGGAAGATAAATAGTGCTAGGTTATGTTAAAGAGGAATTGTGTATCAATATGGCTATGGTAACCACTAACAATCAGGCAAGCAGAATTACCATGTGGGTGAATCTTTTATATGTCAGTAGTTGCGAAGGCTATCTCCACTGGGTCACTTTTTAAAACTGCACTGTGGGGAGATTTCTTGCAATTCAATCTCTTTGGTTATAAGCCATTTTCTAAGCATGTTGAAAGTCCAATATCAAGAAATATCAGTTTCCCAATTATAATGCAGATAGTAAAGATGCAGGTGCTAGGTAATGTTGAAAGAAGAATTGTGTATATTAATATACAAGCGACCCTAGGCTATCGTAACCGCTAACCATCTGTATAGAGGCCGTACGCTTATATGTGCCACTGATGTGGAATATATATTTCTTTTGCGGCTTTGGTGAATTTACCTAACCAGTTGTATTGTATGGAAGTATATGTAATTTTGCTTGATAGATGTATTGATATTGACTTATAAATCTTATATAGTTTTCTCTAATAAAGGTATTTGAGTACCTACTCGTGTGTTTATGTTACGTTTGTCTTGCAATAGTTGAAAAGTTTAACAAAGTCAATTCGCTTTGATGTGAGCTCTGGCCCGGTATCATGGTCGGCCTTATCACGCGATAAGTGACAAGATAGAGCGTCCGTCTCGTTCCATCGAACGGTGTCAGCCAGTGACGGACGCTCTATCTTGTCACTTATCGTGTGATAAGGCCGAACATGATGCGGGGTCTAGAGACCTTCACAACACCACATACTAACAGGGTAAGTTGTGGTGTTATATGACTTCGAATGGTATTGTAAGTAAGTAGTATTTCATCTGTGATATTGATCCAGAAGGGGGCTAGATGATTTAAACTCCCTCCCAAAACATCCAAGTCCAAGTCCTAACCAAAATCGTGCCCAAATTGAACTTCAGTAAAACCAAGAACTGGATGATATCAGCGGAAAGATTTCCACTGCTGGACAATAATAATAGCCTTTATTTAACAATCTTACAAAACATGAAGTATTTTTTTTTACATTTAGTGATATAGTGTACAGTAACTTATTAACTAAATTTATTTATTATTTGACACCGGTTATGAAATTGTCTTGTATTTTCGCAAAGGCCTCCCCTACAGCTTGCCACGCTATCCTATTGTGGGTAGCCCTGGTCCATGCAGGACCAGCCAGCTTCCGAATATCGTCTTCCCATCTGAGGCGCTGCCTTCCTTTTCTTCTTTTATTTTGTCTCGGACACCATTCGGTTACATCCTTGGTCCATTTTTGTTTTTGACTCCTCATCATGTGGCCTGCCCATCTTCATTTAAGTTTTCTTATGCAGTATGTTACATCTTCCATTTTGGTTTGTCTTCGTAGTGATTCAAGTCTTATTTTGTCTTTTAGCTTGACGTTAAGCATGCTTCGCTCCATACTGTGCTGGCAGGTTTCAAGTTTGCGCGTATTTTCTTTCGTTAAGTTCCAAGTTTGACACCCATATGTCATAACTGGTAAAATACAAGTATCAAATATTTTGGTCTTGGCTTTGAGTGGTATCTGAGGGTTTTTGACAACTTCTTTAAGAGACCAATCACTTTTCCATGCTAGTTGTACTCTGTTGTTTATTTCTTTTGTTGTAAGGTCTTTTGGTGAAATTGTTTGTCCGAGATATGTATATTCATCGACATATTCGATGAGGGTGCCGTTTACTGTGATTGGGCTTTTGTCGAGGACTGCTGGACAATGGCCTCCCCCAAAGAGTGCCACAATGACTGGTCCTGCGCCACCGGCATCCAGCGGACTCCCGCGATCATTTCAACCTGGATGCGCTACTGATATTGTGGAACCACATACTATTGGCCCTGAGAGCGACAGAGCTCATGAGAGCCTGTTTTTTTAATATATTTTTTTATCGAATGTTAAGCGGCGGTCGTGGGTTCGAATCCCCGCTCGTACCAATGAGTTTTTCGGAACTTGTGTACGGAATATTTACTGTTAGCTTTTCGGTGGAGGAAAACATCGTGAGGAAACCGGGCTTATCCCAATAAGGTCTAGTTTTCCCTCTGGGTTGGAAGGTCAGATGGCAGTCGCTTTCGTAAAACTAATGCCTAAGCCAAAATCTGGGGACTAGGTGTCAAAGCGGACGGCTGGCTCATTTTGGGGCATTACCGGGATAACGCTAGGAGGATGATGAACGAAGTAGTGGACCAAAAAAAACTATATAATTACCGAATCTGAGGGGAACAGCTAGGCAAACGAATGTCGGCCCCAGCTGAACCATAGAACGTACGATTAAACCATCAATCGCAATCGTATCGGTTATCTAACATTGCTGTAATCAGAATTTCACCGATAGCGCCTGATTTGTGATATAGTTAAGATCACGGCGAGATAATGATTTCGGAGAAATATCACGCGACGGCGCGCGAGCTCTCTCGATTATTCTCGCACTATCCATCTCTCTTATCTCTTCTAACGACAAAATCAATGTTAATGTTTGCACACGAAATAGTTCAAAGGATATATAATGTAATAATCGCTAAAACACCAACATACATACTAAGCTGCAGCTTAATATGTATGTTGGTGTTTTAGCGATTATTGTTTATCACGTGTACCGATATCGATTATATTTTTTTTATTTGAAAGAGAGTACTTCTATTAGTCTTACAGGAATTAAAAAAAAAAATACTTATCAAGTTGATAAATTGCAAACTTAACTAGGAAATGATTATTGAAAATAGAACAAAAAATAGGTACGCTAGATACAGAAAAAAATTACTTTTCCAGTAATATTTATGTTTATCTTAATCACAAGAATTATTTTAAAAATTTTCGCTTGGATAACTTCGGAGATAAGGGGGGGATGGTATTTCTTTTTACAATTTCCTTCCTAGATCGAAACTTTACCAATGTAGAAAAAAAGAAAAAGTGTTTCACAAAGTGCAAATCAAGCCCTTTCAAATAATACCCCACTTGGCCTAATATTTGAATATTTATTTGCCCCCTCCTCAAATTCGTAATTTTTCATAGAAAATTAAAATATATACATAAACTTTTCATTTTCCATGCACGTGGATAGCTGTCATTTAAAACCTTACCAAATTTCAAATTG
This sequence comes from Epinotia demarniana, assembly GCA_945867215.1. Taxonomy (NCBI): domain Eukaryota; kingdom Metazoa; phylum Arthropoda; class Insecta; order Lepidoptera; family Tortricidae; genus Epinotia; species Epinotia demarniana. Next base: position 4,004,760 of record OX244280.1, read on the forward strand.
ATAGCTTAAGTAGTTCGTGAGATATTTCACTTTGTGACAGACAGACAGACAGACGGACGGAGTCGCACCATAAGGGTTCCTTTTTTACCTTTTTTGGTACGGAACCCTAGAAACACGTGCCCAAAACCCGGTATGCGCATGTTCGAAATAAATCGCTGGATTCAGTTCAGGCCCTTTGAAGCGCTCATAGCCCAGCAGCGCACAGACAGGTATTTGGCCCTAAAAGTCAGTCAAAATACATTTTTTTTATATCAGCACTTCACCCTTTTTACTGTTATTATTCAAAAGTGAGGTAACCCCTCCAAACAATAGAACCAACATGGCGCGCTTGAACCTTTTACCAGCTGCATGAAGTCAGTCGGAAGTTACCGTTCGCCAAACGTGTCCCAAGTAACACATCAAAGCAGTATAACAGCCGACTTACAGCATTTCTGTATCGTTTTCGCATTTTGAGTTAGTTCTATAGTAGCATTTTAAACGTTTATACGGCTATTGTAATGCTTATTTGGGCACAAATTTTACTGCTTTAGATCCTAAAAAGGTTCACAAGAGTTGTTTAATTGCATTACAGGCGCATTATATAAGCATTATTGTGGTCAAAAAAGTATCAATCTCATTAAAGAAGCATTATTATGATTTATAAAGTTGCCAATCGCATGACAGAAGCATTAAACGGGCAATATTATTGATAATGAAAATGTTAATTGCATTACAAAAGCATTAGACTAGCATAAAAATGTACTAAAAGAATTATAAACATTCACAGTTAGAACTAAAACATAACAAAAAACATCGCTCTAATACTTTGCCGGTACAAATGCTAATTATCTCGCATTATAATGTATGGATGCGTAAGTGTTTCAAACTGAGTGAAGTGTTTGCAAATTTTATAATTTAGTAAGTACCTAAGTGTTTGACTTTTTTGTTATTTCTTGCCTTCAAATATTACTGCGCAATGTAGTTTACTGTAAATGTCTATATATGTTTCATTCAATATTTTCACGCGCCTTCTATATTTTGTGGTTTTGATATAAAATATTCTATAAAAATATGTGAGAAATAAACAAAACAAATTTTTATTCCTGTTATAGAACGAATTTTGCATTATTAACATAAAAGTATTTATTGGGCAGTATTAAATTAAGTTATATCATTATTATAAAGGTCTATTTCTTTTATAAATAGGACCGCATGATTATATTTTTTGGTTATAAAATTTTAACAAAATGGTGTCGGGCTATAGCAACCCGGTCAGCCTTCAAAAACGCTAATTAATGCCACCAGCAGTAGAAATACTCACACGTGATCACTTATTAAGCCAGAGGCCAGAGAGAAGACTTTTTATGAACCACTGTAGTGCCATTGACTATAAAGTAGTTATATATGGATTCATTATATGGATGCATTATAATGGAAAGAAAATATGCTATTAAGCAGCTTTAGGCATTATCTTATTACTTAAAAATGCTATAGTAGGCCCTAAGGCATAAAAAACAGCTGAAAGCTGTATATCGGATTTACGTGGCATTATAATGGTTCACGTTTATGCTATTAAACAGCATTAAGCATTTATTTACTACTTAAAAATGCTATTGTAGATCCAATGGCACTAAAAACAGCTGAAAGCTGTACAATTGCGTTGTGGTTTGCTGCACTAAAACTAAAGGCTTTATATAAGCATTTTGATATGCCATTATCTAACCGTTATACAGTATAAAGCATCATAATGGTTTTCAAATGCCAATATAAAGCGTCAAGATGCTCGGTGAATTTATATAAGAGTTTATACGAACCTTAAGTTCTACATAAGTTTACTAATCGTGTGATAAAATGCTTTCTGTGTTACTTGGGGTTCGTGTGATTGTTCGATACGCTCAAAACTTTAATGTCTTCAAATATTCATTTTATGGTGATAAAGTGGATTTTGTGTTAGTTTCTATCATGGATTGTGTACAATCAGGTATGTACTTTATTTAAAACTTAAGTTTTACATTGATTCTAATTATTTACTAGATTTTTTTTGCCCTTAATGGTTAAGCTCTACAAATGCAAAAAAAAACACACAACTTCACATACAATAAAGGTTTTAAACTATTTCTGTTCATTTCTGAGCTTAAAGTTTGATTGTATTTTGTAGAATAGACCATCCGGAGATTTAAAAAGCAAAGAACAACCACCCCAATCCACCCCTAAATTTTTAACGATTTTTTTTGTACATGGGCTTTGAAAACTAGGTTAATCAATATTTTAAATAAACTGCCATTTTTTATTACAGGCTCTTCTGGAATGAGGGTATTAACCAGAAACGACTTATGGGCCATTATTGAACGCTCAGATGCTAAAAATTTCAACGAAAAGTTGAAATTTATGGAGTCAGAGGTTCTCAGTCATTATTCCGAACATGACCCAAACATTGCAGTAGTGAAACAGAAATTGTCGATTGTACGACACGAATTTAAGCAGAAATGGTCAAATGCCCGGAACACAAAGCCCAGATTCCTTGAAAACAATAGAAAGTGGCTTAATGGAACCATATCGCTTCCAAAAGCAGGTATGAAAAACCCAAATCCTATTTGTTATTTACTTAAGCACATTGTGACCCTAACTATTTATGCACAAGGTGCTGCGGCATGGAGCAGCCGTAATAAGGGAGGCGATTCTGCCAATCGGTCAACTCTCCGAAGAAGCGGCAGAAGCCCGTAATAAACATATTCGGACATACAGGCTGGAGTATTCTAGAAAATTTTCAAGAATAGAATGCAACCAAGATGTGCTAAACAGGTTGCTTTTGACGTAAGACCCTCTTCTGACAGGAATGAGGAAGACCAAATCGAAAAAGAAGAAACACCTTTTAATTGAAGCCTTAAATTTACTTGTCGAAAACGACATTTGTAACGTTAATGTTGAAAATGACGAATAAAGAAGTTTTATAATTGTGTTTTTGCCTTTTTCTACACTGAAATAGGCTAACCTACCTTAAAATCCAATAAAATACTAATATAAAATGATAAAAGTAAAAAATATTTTTGAGCAACTTTTAGGGTCAAATACCTGTCTGTGCGGCGCCTGCGAGTCGGAAACTATAACGCAGTTAAGCAAAGATGGCAGCGATCAGTCTTTGGATGGGTGACCGCCTTATGTTTGAGTGGTTAATATAAATGAGCGCTTCCGTGCTTTGGAAGGCACGCTAAGCAGTTGATCCCGGTCGCTGTCTATGACAGTAGTCGTTAAGCCGAGTTAGAGGCCTTCGGGCGGCTTAAGAACTTCTAAATAGGCCTTCTACACGATCGGGACAACCGCCAACCACCGTGTCCTTGGTCGGGTTGATATAAAAATGGACCGTGTAGAAAGCGGTTGACCAACCGATATTTGGTTGATGTCAACGGCCTTGGTCGTGAGCGCATCCCTCGCGACAGGCTGCGTCGGTGGTTGGTCCCAACCGTCTGGAACGCTGTCGGCCAACCGTTGATCCGACCAAGGACACGGTGGTTGGCGGTTGGTCCCGATCGTGTAGAAGGCCTATAACTCGCGTCCGTAGGAGCTACCTACCACAACCCTGCACGTGTCTCCAGGGTGGTACTAAAGAGTGACAAACTTTAAGGCGCCGTAGGTTCAGCGAAGTTAAGCGAACAGTGTTTTTGAAACAATATAATGCGTCTGTTTATAATAATATGGTTTAAAAAAAATACGAATAGTAATCTTGAGGCTTTTCTGCTGGGAAATCAGTGTTTAGAAACATGATTTAGCATTTTTCGCTCTATAGAAAAAAAATCACGAACATAGGTCTTAAAGGGTCTAAAATACACTTAAAATGTTTGTTACAAATTACGAACAAAAGCTAAAAATATTAAAATGGCTTCTAAAAATCGGCAATATCATGTTTGAGGGAAATCAGTGTTTACTTTTTTATTTATTTAAACGGCCAAAAAATTAAAATTAAAAAACATGATTTCCGCGCTTCCGAGCACGCACTTCCATCTCGCTCACGCTTATGCTCAGTGAGAGGGAGAGAAGACCATGAACCTACGGCGCCTTAAAGGCCGAAATAATGTATGCCATACGATTAAATAAATAAGTTCAGGCCCTAAACACTCCTATATTATGTTTGGGTTTCGGCGACTTATTTCGTGTCGCGTGCCGGTGTTACGAATATGTCACTAGAATAAATTGCGGGTGGTGTCCTTGGGTGTGAATTAAAAATAATGCGGGTAGTTTGAAAACCAGCATGCACAAATTTTTATTCACGTCATCGCGTTAACTGGGTGAAATTTAATTTGGTTCAACGGACGCATAAAACCGATTATTTATACTTTTAAATAATAATATCCGAGACTTGATTATTATTAGGGCTGACAGCTAAAATTCTAATTAAGTTACGTCACAGAATAGATAATAGTACAAGTACAGTAGGGACACTCCTTTGATCTTTACAAAAGGCGCTTTTTTTCTCAGCCAAAACATTAAGATTTATGGCTTTCTGACGACGTCGACGTTCATCGCTACAAGTACATGCCGGTTCCCCAACATTGGGGCATCGGCATGTACTTGTAGCAATGAACGTAAATCGCGGAGTGGCCCGCGCCTGGTTACGTGCCTATACATTATAGTAAATGTAATCAGTTAAATGAGTAAATATGTTTGTATTAGATAAACGCGGTCCGATGTTCCAGAGATTAGCTAAAAGCCCTAACCACACACGGTAGGTACCTATATTGAGGGGCCGAAGTAAACACCGCTGTTCAAACAAGAGTTAGCTAAAAATACATACAATGGCCTTCACAATAGACGCTATTATCACGTTTATTGTTATACGCAGGAGGGACGGAAATAGCTTGACGGGTTGTGTTGAAATATGTAACATTTGGCGAAGTAGTAGAAGGAACGTAATTTGAATTTATTTAGCCAGTGTTCCAAAATCAAGCGTGGATGCTGCGCGCGTCGGTCGCTTTGCTCCGTTCGCGCCAATGGGAACTCGTTACATAATTTAAAAATCGAACACTTATCAGTGCGTTCGATATAGTTACTCGCATTGTGTGATCAGTGTCGTGCCTTATTTATATTATATTTAATTCATCGTTTTAATTTTTGGTGAGTATTTTGTTATATACGTAATTTTTTAAACGTTTTTAATATTTAAACTACAGGTTGGTTTACTTATTAAAATGTCATTAATGTTAGAGGAATCGCTGTTGTAAATATTTATGTATTGAAGAGATCAAGTTCGATTTAAAAATAAATATTTATGACGTTGACATTTTTATTCAGCCCATACATAATAATAGTCAGCGCATGTCTTATACATATTACAACTCTTTCTATATATAGTAGGTAATAATTATTTAGCGAAAGTATAGTAAGTAGAATAGTATAACGTATTATATTTGATATTTATTTTTGAAATGTTTTCGAAATAAAAGCAAATTCCTGTCTTCGTGGGTGTTGACATAATAACTATTGTTCAGGTATTCGAAATAGTTGCCAAAACTCGTAAACTATTACTTCCGCATCTTTGCCTCAAATATATTTTTATGCGAATATCTATTACATGTTTTACGGACGTGTATATAGGTACTATTTAAATATTTTTTATTTCACACACGTTTGGGAAAGCTACGAGTTTTGTTTCAACAACATAACCCAACATGTATTTGACGTAGGTAGTGACATACAAAAAAAATCGTAGGTAGGTAAATTGAATAATTTATCAAGTATTATCACCATACCTACTAATTATTTTACAGTTGTTCCATTTTTGTTTTGTAGGCATTTGAATATTTCAGAAGTTTGAGGGTAGTTTACGTCTAAATTGCGATGAAAGCTAATAAAATATATGAAAATCGCTCCCCGCGCGGCTTCGACCGCGTACCTATTGCTATGAAAGCAGGGGAAACCCGCAGGATAATATTATAGCCTGTAACCATCCACTAGTCATTTGTATGTGCAGGTGAAATAAATTATGAAATCAAATAAGCGGTTCCGGATATAGAATCAGACGGTTCACTTGTATGAATGTTCACTCGAGTGAATGCTTCATTTTTCTTTGGTGTTTTGTTTCACTTTTCGTTCAGACTTGTCATAATGAAAAAAAAAGATGCAAAATGAAGATAATGAAAAAAAGTGATTCGTCTGATTCTACCTTTACATACATACAGCTTTATAAACTAACAAAACTACAAATACAATTTTTGGCATTAGTATGTAGGTATTTATAGATTGGTTAGGTTAGGTACCCACTTAGTACTACAGTCGAGTTCTCCACTGTCCAGTATCTACACAGACAACCTTTCAAAAATATCTGTACAGACCTCTACGAAATTTGAAGAGATTTGCTTGCCACAACTTACGATTACAGGACAATCAACGTTAATTCTGGCGCCGGTAGTAGCTGTCGTTCCATAGATAGGTACCTACTCGTCAAACTTTCATTCAGATTATTAACGAACGCCGCATAGGATTAGGTAGTTACCTTGGTCACAGAATAGATAATAGTACAGAAGGGACACTCCTATGATCTTTACAAAAGGCGCTTTTTTCTCAGCCAAAACATTAAGATTTATGGCCCTCTGACGTCGTCCGACGTTCATCGCTACAAGTACATGCCGGTTCCTCAACGTTGGGGCACCGGCATGTACTTTTAGCGATGAACGTAAATCGCGGAGTGTCCGCCCCTTGCCTTGGTGCAACCAACCCTAAAATATGACAAGCTACTTGATAGGTAACTATGTACCTCAGCCTATAAACATAATATATCCTATACTATTGAACGGGCAATATTTGTATAAATATTTACTATTGCACGTTCTCGGAAACGGCTCTAACGATTTCGGTGAAAAATGAAATACCGTTCCTATGTCCTTCCCCGGCACTCGAACTATCTCTATCTTTTTAATCATGAGTCTTTATTTCAAAATCAACATTAAATATAGATACAAGGCAGAAAAATAAATTAAATTAAATTAAAACTACTCGAACATTACAACCCACCCCGCGTCACTCCCGGTGCAAAGGTGCCCATCACGCTCGCATTGCCGCGTTGGATTGTGATGGACATCCTTTGCAATAAGAATGACCCGGAGCGGGGGTCGAGGCCTTATCTCTTCTATCTTATATCTTAGGTATCAAATGTCATCCTAATCGGTTCGTACAAACTTTCCACCCCTATTTAACCAACTTAGGGGTTATTTATTTTTCTTGTATTGTAAAATAAAAAAAAATTCAAGTCTCTCACTTAAAATTTTATTCCATCCCATACAAATTTTCAACCCCCTTTTTACCCCCTTAAGAGTGGAATTTTCAAAAATACCTTCTTAGTGGGTACTTACGTAATATAAACTACTTACCTGTTGTGAAAAAAAAACGGGTTTCTAGGTTCAACGGTTTCGGCTGGGCGTTGATACGTATCATGGTCGGCCTTATCACGCCATAAGTTACAAGATAGGAGCGTGGTCTCGTTCTATCGAACGGTGTCAGCCAGTGACGGACGCTATATCTTGTCACTTATCGTGTGATAAGGCCGACCATGATACGGGGTCGGGACTTTTACGTTTATAGCAACGTAGTGGTGATATTCTCTTTGTCTATAGCTATAGATAAATTGTAATTTTATGTCACCTATAAGAATGAAGTAGGTACCTAATACCCACTTGAATAGTTCTAACCGAAACCTATCTGCCATACGAAGGTACTTTACGAAAGATAAAAAGATATCTATTACAATTAAACTTAGATATGATAATTCAATTAAGTTTACCTAAGCCTCGAGGGCCTTTTTTAGATTTAACTTAGCTTTAATTTAATTTAGTTAGTGTTATAGTTATCATCTTGTATATACTTTAGAAAATAAATGTTTCAATAATAAAATAGTAGTATACTTAATACCAGAAATTGCGTTCAAATGTATTGTGAAATTACAGTACTTAGGTAGGTAAGAACTCGTTTTTAGATATTATTAACCGATTTTATAAAAGGAGGAGGTTCTATGTTTCGATGTATGTTTTTTTGTGTGTGTTCGCCGATCTCTGTGTCAAGTGTGGACCCCTTTTTCACAATAATTCGAAAGTGCTGGTCCCATTGTCACCAAGTCAGGATCCGATGATGGGATCCCAGGGAAATTGAGGACAACCCTCAAATTTGATAGGCACGCGTGTAGTGATTTCGGTATTTTCTATTATACCTCGTGTATTTACCCTCGGAAATCGCAATTTTGGTGAAGTGGGACTTATGATGATGACCACAGATGACTTATTGAACACCTCAAGTATGTATTCTGACATGATTTCGTTGAAGTAGCAACAATAATCAAGTGTCAATTCTGACGGAAATCCTCAAACATTATGAGCCTATACGGACTTGGGATTTTCATGTGATAAATTGGAAAGGAAATGTGGAAATTTTCACGTAAGTAGGTGCCTATGTGGTTTGGTGAAGTAAAAGCGAATAAGAATTACTATGAGAGTAAGTACTCGCTACTCGCCGGCGGTGGGACAAGTACCTCTCTGACATAACTTCTGCATCGAATGCCACCCATGCTCAGCCATACTTCAGCTACACCACTGCACGGCTATCACGCGACGGCGCGCGAGTTCTCTCGATTTTTCTCGCACTATCCGTCTCTCTCTTATTATAGAACAAGAGGTATAGGTGGGTGCGTGAAAAATCGAGAGTATGTCGCGGCCGTCCCATGATAGACGTGCTGATGAATGGGTATGTTGTTTCTTAAATTATCTCAATATAAAAAAAAAAACTTTTTTGCCACATTGCTTTACACAAAAAATAAAATAATAATGGAAGACTTAAAAACAAAAAATATAAGTAAACACAAAGGGGCAATGGGTACCCGTCTCAGCCATTTGCTGGATATGTAGGTATAATACCCAGCGCTGATTTTCAGACGAGCCCTTTTTCTACCGGTTATATATATTATTTATTTTATTATATATTATTATAATAGTTCCGCGATGCGAATGAAACCCAGTATATTACGACGCGGAGCCATTTGGTAAAAAGTAAGTAATCATCATGACTGTCGATTTGGTTATTGAAATTGACGGCTGCAAGTTGATTGAAACACGACAGTTGAACGAATTGGTCCTGCAACCTTGTCATTGACATTAATATCTGTTTTAATACTTTTTCAACACAATTGCTCGTAACGTACCTCTTATTGTGTCGCTTTTAAGCTCATAATCCTGGATATTAAACACGCGTGTTTTATAACATTACAACACGTGTGTTATGGTTATATCCCGATTAAGTCACGTTGGCAAGATAATAAGCATGAACACGGTGCATTCTTAAATTAACCGGGTTGTACAGAATGTACAGCTTTTTTTTTAATTCTCTGCAAGTTCTTACTCGACTAAACATATTAAATCCTTTTTGTTAATTGACTATGTCTTTTTGTATATGTTATAGAAACGTTTAATTTAGTAAAACTATTCACTTTTGATAACATTTTACATGAATTAAATACAGATAACATTTTAAAACATTTTGTATTGGCTGTTTAGAGATTTCTGTGCCCACACTGCGCAAACTTCACGAAAAAAAAAAACTGTTGCGCGCCATTATAGGCTAATTCACAAATATTTGTAAAATTTGTTTATGCGTAAACACGCAGGTTATTATCAAAAATGTTGACTCGTGGTGACTAGAAAAGTGATAAATAGAATGGACGCCACTGGTAATTCTTGGCGATGTGCAATTGTGAGAAAAAACCTGTTGTCATCTTAATGTAAAGAAAATAATTTGGCGGGCGTATAACATTTTCACCTTATGAAAATGATTTTTTCCTCGCAAAATGTGTTGAAAAACGTCGTATGATACGCGTGAGCTTTGATAATTACATCCTCGGCTTACTTATCACGCTCAATCACGCTCGCCTGCGGTTCGCGTGAACAATTTCGCCTCTGATGTAATTATCAACATACCTCACTTGTATCACAATGTACTATTAAGTGCAGTCAGGGGTATTAATATACGTAGGTACATAAATAAGCTTACGTCCATCAGGCAGTCCGTATGCTTGTTTGCCACGGCCACGGCCGAGGTAAAAAAGTCTCGGGGTCAGCTTATTCTGGGTTGTGATTCGCATATTTCGAAGGCAATGTACATTTCAACACGGGTTTGCACGGGGAAAGGTCGGGGGAAGGAAAAACGGTTGTAGTGACACTAAGGAAAAGTCGGTCACAAAATGCAGTTGCAAAATGGTTGCAAAAGACACTTATTTGCAATGTTGCATTTGTGCAGTTTACGAAATATTTAAATAGAATAGAATAGAATATCGTTTATTCATGACAACAACATATATTATACAGGTCGATTCACGAGAGCTGGCGCGGAAAATGTATGAAACTGTCATTAATTTCATAGACATTACGCGCCAGCTCTTGTGAGTCGACCTGCATAAATCACAAATACAAAAGAGAGAACAACATTGCTCCGAAACGGTTCCATCTCAGCGTTGTGCTGGCTGGATTTACACTTCCTCAAACTCGTTATAATACTTGCAAAAGAAAAAGTTCCTGCCATATTTATAATCGAACAAGCGAGCGAAGGGAACGAAGTTCTCTGTTTGAGCTTGGGCTAAAATTCTTTCGTATATCTGGCTGTCCAGCTGGCCCCTATTTCACCAACATGACAATTGTCATCTGACACTGACAATTCGCCATACATTGCTTGTTCTAGAAGTTAAGGTCCATTGGGTCCCAGTGCGCAAAAGCTATTTGCGGAAATCGCGAAACGTCTGGTTGACGTAACTGGTGACCGAAGAGCTGGCGGCTTTCTCGCGCAACGCGTCAGCATTGCAATTCAGCGGGGAAATGCCACCAGCATCCTCGGTACAATGCCTTGAGGGCCTTTTTTAGATTTAACTTAGCTTTAATTTAATTTAGTTAATGTTATAGTTATCATCTTGTATATACCTACTTTAGAGAATATGCCTTAGTACTAAGTGATATTATAAAGATGGTTACTAGGTTAGGTACTTGTGGAACCAGTAAGCAATGTACGGATAATTGTCGTTGTCAGGAGACAATTGTCAAGTTGGTGAAAAAGCGCCTCTACAAGTTGCATTCCCAACCGATTCTCGTGAAATATTGTGAGCCGATTTGATAATTATTAAAAGTTATAATAATACGCAGATTCGTGAGTTTTACAGCTTATTTTAGTATACCCTGACCAATTTTATATTAGCCCTACGTAGAACCTTGTCATAACAAGCCGACGTATACGTCACTATATAATCGAATTCATATGTCATTATGACAAGGTTCTACGTAGGGCTAATATAAAATTGGTCAGGGTATACTTTCATACAGATACAGGCTGTGCCTAGTTTGGGACCAACGGATACCGTCACTATTGTTTTCCTTTGCATATAATAATGCCATTAAGTAAAATTGTATTCGCATAATGTATCCATGGTAAATAATATATAGATAGTATAGGTATTGCACGGAATAACACATTATTGCAAGTCCTTCTCGACTTTACAGAGACGTACGTCACTCATTTGTTAGTTATAACTTTCCATGACAACTATCAGCGAAATTAAAAATACTCGTAACGGATTCTTCCAATTAATTCTTAGAAAGACATGTCCTTTAACCTTCCGATAAGTATAGACGAACATATTTATTATACATTTCGAACACCAGATAATTAATCGACAAACTCTGCTGTATTGTATCTGCTAAATACAAATGTTGCCAGGTTTGAATGGCAAGTCCCGCCTCAACTGTTATATTTCAGTAAGTACCTATAAGTGTGTTGTGTGTGTGTTTGTGTTGTTTGTTTAGTGTGTGTTGTGTCTAAACACACAACAATAAAAATAAACAACACTCTTTACTAAATAAAGAGTTGTGATAGAGATATGTATTGTGTGTATGTGGATTATGTTTTATTTTAAATCCATGGATCAATTACTCGAAGAGTACATCTGAATGTCTGTCTATTTGGACCAGCTTGACAATACTGGCTTACCACGAGGCAGCTTGACCCGTGTGTATGTGGACAGCTTTTAAACTCGTATTAATAGTATATAATATTTTTATAATTTAGCATATAATATTTGTAGAAGAAGCTCGAGAATTTAATATTACCTTAGGAGTTACAAATGTTGCAAACATTATTTCACCGGTTAGCTTTGGGTAGTGACACTGCCTACGAAGCTGATGGGCCTGGGTTCCAATCCCGGTAAGGGTAAATATCTGTGTGATGAACATGAATATTTGTTTCAGAGTCTTGAATGTTTTCTATGCATTTAAGTATTTTATCTATTATGTATATCGTCTTCTACAAGGGCCAGTGCTATTTGTAGATTGTCCCCTAATATTTATTTATATCTCCCCCCCCCATATAAACTTCCTCTTCCCTTTTCACCGCTATTATTATTCCCAAGAAAACTATCGTATGTCCTTAACAGGGTGTCAGCTTTTTTTCGTTGAGAAAACCTGCCAGCCAACAACCCAATCACCGGGGGATGACTGGGTTATGTGGTATTTCTATCCACTGAAAACTCCACGGTGCCCTGCATCTGCGCTCTCATGATGACTCCAGGATCTCGTGTTGAAAGCACTGGAGCCCCCCTCGCGCCTCGCTACATTTGCCTGGTCCTAGGGCAAAATGTTGTCGCCTTCCCTGGGGTTCTCAAGTGCCCCGGCCCCCGCCAGAGCACTGCGACCCCGATGACCCCCTTTAGTCGCCTTCTACGACAGGCGGGGGAGACCGTAGACCTATTCTTATCCGAGCCTACACGGTATACGGCGGTGGCCCCTCGACGTCGTCTTCTTTTCCCGATCAGTTTCTCCCGTTCCCGTTCAGAAAACGGCGACCCTAGTAATAATGGGTATTTCTTTTTGAGCCCCGATATGGCCCGCTAGGCCTACTTCAGTCTTAGTCAGTCAAAGTACACGAACAGGTACCCGATATGGAGATTGGCATGTTTTGATGAACAGATAATCATATGCTCGGCCTCTGAGATCAATTATCGGCATTTAGCTCTCATTAGTGAACGGCGTGGGTTAGCGCGGCTTGTCGATGGATCTCGCTATTGACGTCTAATAGTCAGAACTTGCACAATACGGTAGACAACTGTAAATAGTACATTATACAAAGTCCGGGAAAGAAATGACTGTTCATCATCATCATCAGCCTATATACGTCCCACTGCTGGGCACAGGCCTCCTCTCATGTATAAGAGGGAACGGGCAGTAGTCCCCACGCTGGCCCAGTGCGGATTGGGGACTTCACATACACCTTTGAATTTCATCGCAGATGTATGCAGGTTTCCTCACGATGTTTTTCCTTCACCGAAAAGCTAACGGTAAATATGAAATCATATTCCGTACATAAGTTCCGAAAAACTCATTGGTACGAGCCGGGATTCGAACCCACGACCGCCGTTTGACAGCCGCATACCTGAACCACTGGGCTACCGTAGCTTTTTGAAATGACTGTTATAAATAAAATAAATTAATGATTCATTTATTTATTTTATTTCATTCATTATTACAGGAAAAAACCCAAATCGCTTCGTGTGCTTATAAAATTTGAAGAGTTGTGTCGATTTTCCCAGGATCCCATAATCAGATCCCGTCCTGATGGTGATGACCATGGGACCACCTGGGAAACAAAAAAAGTATTTTACAGTACATATGGTACTACTTTCCCGCACTAGTACGAAAAAGAGCACTCCACATATGCACATATGTCAAAACTTTAAAAGCCATATGTACAGTAAAACATTGTACGATACACGTGCGAATAGGTAATTCGCAACTCGTGTCGATTTAAAACACTTCCTTCGGTCGTGTTTTAATTTATCACCACTTGTTGCGAATTTCCTATTTTCGGAACTTGTATCGTAAATAACTATTACAGTACATATGGTGCTACTTTCCCGCACTAGTGCGGAAAAGAGCACTTTTCATGTACAGTAAAACGTTGTACGATACTCGTGCGAATAGGTAATTCGCAACTCACGTCGATTTAAAACACTCCCTTCGGTCGTGTTTTAATTTATCACCACACGTTGTGAGTTTCCTATTTCCTGCACTTGTATCGTAAATAACTATTTCCCTTTGAAACAAAATAATGCATTTCGATGCCCGGAAAGTAAGTATGTCATTACGTCACGAGTAAGTACACACAAAAAATAAAAAACTCCGACGAATTGAGAACCTCTTCCTCTTATTAAGTCGCTTAAAAACGTTGAATGGACACTTGTAAAATAAACAGTGCTATAAAACCGTATTACAGCTATCATAAAAATCTCGTAAAGTCAACAACATAATACCATAAACTCGGATTTCACACTCCTCAGCCGTCATAATGATAATATACGGTAGCCAAGGATTACTTATCTAAATCCGACTATAGATAGGTTGATCTCTACATTTGGTTGAAGTTGTTAATAATAGACTTAAGTAACGAAAATTCTTTTACAGTACATATGGTGCTACTTTCCCACACTAGTGCGGAAAAGAGCACTTTCCGTGCATATATATGTCAAAACTTTAAAGAGCCATATGTACAGTAAATCGTTGTACGATACACGTGCGAATAAGTAATTCGCAACTCGTGTCGATTTAAAACACTCCCTTCTGTCGTTTTTTAATTTATGACCACTCGTTGCGAATTTCCTATTTTCGGCACTTGTATCGTAAATAACTATTATCTACGCACATATCATTAGTGCTCTAATATGTGTTCTGAAACCGTAGGAAATGACCAGCATTTCATACAACCGATTTTACTATGAGAACTTTCTTGTATGTGGTAGGACGTGAAATCTGTACCGTAATTTTATTACCTCGTTATTACAGTACAGATTTTATTAAAGTTATGAGTTTAAATTTGGAACTGCTGTCAAAACTCAAGCCTCTATTCTAGTATCCATAGATATTAAAACATTTATCGATACGAACATTTTGTACATATATGAAATAGTAAATTTTGTGATCCAAAATCGAAACCAATTTGGTAAATACAAAAGTGCCCGCCTTCAGAATAAATTAAAAGCAATTTCAAGTAGTACAGCGTTATTGCAAAAAAGCATAATTGGAATGGCCCACAAGATTTTTAATAAACTACCACAGACTATTGTTGGAACTGGTGAAAATGATGTTGATATGAAACTATTAAAAGAATTTCTATTAAAAAAAGCTTATTACTCAATTAATCAATTTTTAGCTGACATATGTACTTAATTCCAATTACTCTATTCTTTATATTTTTAATAATGCTGACTACATCATATTTTATATTTCATTTTAACGGACTTTTAACTTAAATTTGTATTTATATATATATATTGTGATATGTTGACTACCTAATGTAAATTATTTGTGAAGCATGCTGCATGCAGAAGCATGTTACAAAAATATAACTATATTTGTATGCCGCAAGGCGCCACATAGTGATACTGGAAAAATGTAATACCTAATAACTACCTATGTTGGACAAATAAATCTTTGAATCTTTGAATCTTTACGAAACGTCAATTCAGTATGTTTTTTTAATAGTATAAACCGCACGACATTTGATCTCAAGTGATATGAGTATAAGGACATCATTGGTTTGTCTATGATTTAAAAAAAAAACCATTCGTCATGACGACTTGCCGTCATTGCTGTTGTCATTTTTTTGTTGGTTTTTTGCTGTCATTTTCCTACTTATGATATATGTGTAGATAAAGTAGACAACTGTACATAATTAGGCCTTAGAACATTCGTGTGATCCTATTATAAAACTCGCTTATTTTGAGGCGTCTCATAAATATCAAAATCTCAGTTCACCTTGCATACGAGGACAGAGGCTCTAGTATAAGTTTTACCGAAACAAAACTTTACGATCGCGTTTGCGTTTTACCCTCAATTTGTATGGGATTTGACAGCTAAACGCGAACGCGGTCGTAACGTTTTGTTTCGGTAAAAATTATACTAGAGCTTCTGATCCCAACTTTGCAGTCTGCAGATAATGACGAGTATGCGAAACGCTTAATTGTACCGAATAATTGAACTTTTTGTAACAATAAATAGGCGAACGTTACATTTTTTTTCACGAATAAATAATTTTAGTTTCATCTCATTTCACTTACCGGTTTGCTTTCGGTAAGCTTTAAGAATAATAGCCGTGTGAAAATTTCGATTAAGGTAAACGTGTGCCAGTGCCCGTCACTACATAAGACTCTTTCAAAGTTATGTCAAAACAATAGAGGTGAACAATAGGTATCATTAGGCATTAAGGTGTCGAGCATTGGGACATTTACCTTACCTATGCATACAAGTATTTGCGGACAATCTTCCACAAATCGATCTAGTCCCAAAATAAGCAAATCTTGTACTATGGGTACTTAAGGCTCCGCCAAAGATGGCCCTGTTATTAAGATGGCCCGCTTTCAAAATTTTTCTATTACAACCGTTCGAATGATTTTAAATTTCGCGCCCATGTTCAGTTAATGCCATAGACATAATCTGCAAGTTCATGTCAAATGGTAGATGCCGCCATCTTTGTAGCGTTTGACACTTTGACAGTCACGTCGCAAACGGCTTGCTGATTATAACCTCATACTCGCATACTTTTTAAGTGTTTCGTTAAAAAAAAGCAGTTTTAATATTCCTTTGTGATAAAAAGTTGCTTAGACACAAGGACATTCCTATGAAGTTAAGCGTTGTTTATATTTTGTGTTTATTTTCATTTTATGGAAATAATTCTCGTTGCCGAGAGAGTGTGCCTATAAAGGCCCACCACACGGGCTCCCAAGATAGCCCGATTGTTGTGGAATGTGTGGGGCTTACTAAGAACGACGTAGAAGATTTTTCATGTCCAGAATGCAGCTAAAGGGGCCTACAAGACTTGATTTTTATAAGTTGCGTCTAATTACTTAAGAATAAATACCTGAGTTAGTTATTTCGTTCCTATTTCACTGATTTTTCTATACTCCTAATAAGGCCCACTAAAATTTGTTAAAAAAAAGTTTGCAATTTGTAAGGTTATTCGGCGTTTAAATTTAAAGAAATGTTAGAACACGCAGAGGAAAAATGTTGTTTTTGTGTTTTATAAAAATACATTTCATTTTTTGATAGATTAACTTATGCTAAGCCCAAGGCGGCCCACCGTCCAATTATGACCAAAAAATATATTATAAGAGACTGATTACCGAAGAAACGCATTTAATACGTTAATTTTAAAGCATAAAAAGCCCACATTCGAGGTTTCTAAAAATGATTATTTTCTTTATGAAATTTGTGTTTAATTTGTTAACTTTTATGTTGATTTTATTCGCAAATAAATAAGGAATATCAATTAAGTTTGATTTCAGAAATATTTTATTCTTATTTTTTACTACAATAAGATAATATATTCAAAATATAAGTATAAAATATGGTACAACAACAATAAAATTACAAAAATGACTAAGACTAACTTAACCTATTGGGTTAACTTAACCTAACCTATTACACTATATTTACATATTTATTCTTTTTGATTTATTTATGTATTGCAAAAAATGGGCCTTACATGGCGCAGGTACCTTAGACGACAATATACATAGAAAACATCCATGACTTAGCAACAAAGCAACAAATATTCGTGCTCATCACACAAATAAATGCCCTTACCGGGATTCGAACCCAGTACCTCTTATGCTTCGTAGGCAGGGTCTACGCGATCATTTAAAAAATAACACTGATGGAATTTGACGTTAGCGGACATTTCTTCTTAGTAAACATTTACTATCAAAGCAATATCAATATAAATCCCCAATGCTGAAGGCCAGCTCCTACATTAAAGATAATACACTCGACAATGATAACCAATCCTTATCACTAGGCTACGATGTTAGATAGGAACGTGATTGGGGATTCAACTCGAGTGAATAGGAAAACTGTGAAGTGACACTTACGAGTAAAAAGTGTATTTGTAAGAATCAAGAACGTCGTGAATAGAAATATTCTTGTCAATTTTTTTTTCTGTAAATCATATATGCTTAAAAATTATCATCGATCGTATTTACGTCGTTGTTACCAAAATTATAACGTATTCCATATTAGGAACCAAATGCCGTATTTGAGATGTGATGTGAGTCGTGCTCGCACACACCGCTCGTTTCCGCAAATGGGTCCTTATAGAGAGTGCATGGCAAGTGTAGGCTTTTTTGCCAGCATCATAGCATAAAACAAGTGAAATCAAAAGACTGTTTTTAGGGTTCCGTACTCAAGAAGGAACCCTTATAGTTTCGCCATGTCCGTCCTCGGCTTTGCTCAGTAACCCGTATAACTAGAAAACTGTAATTTGGCATGGTTATATAAATCAATCATGCCGACGAAACAGTGGCATATTTTTAATTTTTTTTTGTTTACCTCCCCTTCACGTAACACGGGGATGTAGGTAAACTTTTGTTCTCGATAAACCCATGGCATAGCTTTCGTTGGTTCAAAAATATTGTGGGTTTCTTCAAACCATTTTCAATTCAGTGATTCGTTTGCGAGTTATTGGGTTCCAATTTTCGCCCCAGTCCAAGTTGGCTCAGTTCGGGTTGCACAGGGAGATTCAACAACGCTTCGGGAGCTCAAACACAGCGAGCCATCCGGTTGCCTCTCGGACACTGAAATACGCATCATTGCTTTAACTAGAACAATACTGGATTGTATATGCCTATACAACATACGTACCGATTCATTGTAACGTCATTGTGCAATTTATCACATCCCGACAAACAATGACTCAAACGAGTCCCGATCCCGATCAATGGTCGTATTCACGGTTTACAACGCCTATCACTTTGGGAGAACCAATGTAAACTAACCTTCGATAACGTATTGTTGTTATTAAATCATGCGTCAAATTATATTAGGCCGAGAGCTAGAGGTGAAGTGAATTGAGACGGGTTAGGAAATGGTTAGCTGGCAAACAATTATCGATCTGCAATTCATAGCTGTTGTAAACATGTGTCTGATTTTTAGGGTTCCATACACAAAGGGTAAAAACGGGACCCTATTACTAAGACTTCGCTGTTCGTCTGTCTGTCTGTCACCAGGCTGTATCTCAAGAACCGCGACAGCTAGACAGTTGAAATTTTCACTGATGATGTATTTCTGTTGCCGCTATAACAACAAATACTAAAAACAAAATAAAATAAATATTTAAGGGCTCGTGAACAAACGTGATTCTTTTTGCAGTTTTTATAGATAATGGTACGGAACCCTCCGTGCGCGAGTCGAACTCGCACTTGGCCGGTTTTTTAAAACAAAGAGAATTGACTCCATTCATTGTTGCATTGCTCTTTAGGGATATTAAATAAATTGTGTACCTACCTACCCAATTAGCGATAGCTGAATTGTTAAACAATAATGCACTTTAAAAACATAGTTTTAACCGACTTCAATTTAGTACTCCACCAAGCCACGTTTTTCTACGATTTACCACATGAACTGATTTCCGATGGCAAATGCGTTGATTATTAGAAAAAAAAACCGAATCGCTGTATGTGGCCCGATAATATTTGAGGACTTCCGTCGATTCGACAATCACCTTTGGCACTTCATTAGTTACTATTTCAACGGAATCTTATCATAATCTGTCACGTACTTTTGCACTTCTAAGTACATAATTGAAGAATTCCATAAGTCATCTGTGGTCTTCATCATCAATTCCGCTCCACCAAATAGACGAGATATTATAGAAAATACCAAAATCACGACACCCGTGCCTACTATAATTGAGGAGTTCCCTCAGTTCTTCATGGATACCATCATCCAACTGAATTTTTGAAAAAAATGGGACAATGGGAGCATATACTTACAAACAAAAAAAATTACGAATCGGCTCATCAATGACGGAGTTCTGAGGTAACAAACATTGAAAAAAAAATACAACCGAATTGAGAACCTCCTCCTTTTTTTGAAGTCAGATAAAAATGAACTCGGAATTGTATTAGTCAAGGACAACTAGTAGTTGATTCAGTTGATTGGTAGAGAAAGGCGCGTAGAATTAAGTCCGCCCTTTGTACTTGTGCTATAGAATTTTAAATTAACCAACTTATCAACTTATAAAAAAAAGAACTTAACTAAATCAACTTAGAAAAGTTGAAAAACCCCTGAAATGTTTATTTCAAAATTCATCAGTATCTCGCAACGCCTGAACCGATTTTGTTGAAACGTATAGCTAATAACTAGGCTTAGGACATTTGGTAGCATACCGTGGTTCTAAAATCCATGGAGTCGCCGAATGTGAAATTTTATAAGTGAACTTCAAAGTACGAAGTTACATTAAAGGCTTAGGACTTTTTGAAACATATCATGCTTCTATATTAATATAATATATAATAAAGAAAAAGGACATTTAATAAAAATGGTATAATGTAATATATTAATTTACAATGCATTGTATAACAGTGATATAAAAATTAAACCTAGAAAATATAACGTTAATTTCAACAGACGAAACGTGATCGGTTGAAACGTCGCTAAGCTTTACTCAACAAATCACATTTCAGATAT
The DNA here is from genome assembly GCA_945867215.1 of Epinotia demarniana. Lineage (NCBI taxonomy): Eukaryota > Metazoa > Arthropoda > Insecta > Lepidoptera > Tortricidae > Epinotia > Epinotia demarniana. The sequence goes on from OX244280.1 coordinate 4,025,264, forward strand.
TGTCGAAGTCAGGGTTCCGATCTAACACTTTTTCACTATAATAAGTATTTATTTTCTAAAGTATATACAAGATTATAACTATAACATTGACTAAATTAAATTAAAGCTAAGTTAAATCTAAAAAAGTCCCTAGAGGCATTGTACCGAGGATGCTGGCGGCATTTCCTCGCTGAATTGCAATGCTGATGCGTTGCGCGAGAAAACCGCCAGCTCTTCGGTCACCAGTTACGTCAACCAGACGTTTCGCGATTTCCGCAAATAACTTTTGCGCACTGGGACCCCATGGACCGAGGGTCTCGACGCCAAAAGGTACAAAGTTGTACTCTCTGCCGAGGCCTCTATATTTACACTTTTTCTAGTTTGTCTAGAACACTGAAGCACACCATTGTAAAACAATATAAGCTTCTTCAAAAACTTGTAACGAGTCGTTTAGAGAAATATTTGTACACTCTACTTTTGTAATGGTTTCTGGTATAATTTCGTATGCATTTTTTATAAAATCAAGTTCGTTTTTAGGGTTCCGTAGTCGACTAGGAACCCTTATAGTTTCGCTTTGTCTGTCCGTCCGTCCGCGGATAATCTCAGTAACCGTTAGCACTAGAAAGCTTAAATTTGGTACTAATATGTATATCAATCACGCCGACAAATTGGTAAAATTAAAAATTAAAAAAGTTTTTTATTAGGGTACCTCCCCTATACGTAACGTGGGGAGTGTTTTCTTTTTCATTTCATCCCTAACTTGTGATATATTGTTGGATAGGTATTTAAAATGACTAGGGGGTTTGCAAAAATCATTTTTTGATACTGTTAATATTTTCCAGAAGTAAAAAAAAATGTGTCTCCCCCCTCTAACTTTTGAACCATAAGTTTTAATAATATATCAAAAGTAGAACTTTATAAAAACTTTCTAGGAAAAATATTTTAAACTTGATAGGTTGAATAGTTTTTGAAAAAAAATACAAAATAATTTCTGAACTAAGTTTGTAATTTAACCGTATAAGCAGGTGTTTATTGTACCTGTCATTTCTCCAAAATTACAATAAAATGACGTGCTTTCAAATTAAGTAAAAACGGTGAAAATCGGTTAACGCAATAAAGAATTATCCCATAAAAATCATCTTCCATACTTTAAGCTCGCGTGTAATAGTTTACTTAATTTGCCGATAAGTTCCCCATCTGGTTATGACGGGTTCGGGTGGTAGAGGTACGTTAGGACACATTTGTTTAAATAACCTAATTCTTTTTGGCTATTTAAAAAATATTTTCTTTACGTTCGAAATCAATGTATCTACTAGTTTATGCTTGGACCTAATTTGCTCAGCAATTCGATGGAAGGCATGAGCTAAACATGTGACATGCTTCAAATTTAGATGAGTCTTCTTCAAAATCTTTCCAGCGGCGATCATATAAGCAGCTGCAACAGTACAAAACACAGCAAATTTATTAATTTTGTTATGATATTCATCTTCCCATAAAAAACGTAAGCTCTGTTCAACCAAATTTGCCATTGTTTCACCATTTACTTGTTCAACCACTCGACACATTATCAAATAAGGTCTACGCGAATAACTATCCAAAGACCTTACTACTATATTAACAATAGAGTTCCCCATTTTATCCAGAGTTTCATCCATTGAGAGCCATAAAATACTATCTAAAAAAAAATTCCTTATCTTCGTAATAGTGCTTTTATATGCCTTTTGCAAATACACTTTTCTTAGGATGCTTTGTTCAGGCAATCTTCTAGGACCACAGTTACAGCAAATGTATTTGTTAAAAAACCATTCTAAACTCTGGATGGTTCACTTTGTTCCAAGCATAGTTGATGAGAAACAAGCATAGGTCTAGAAAAAAGTCGTTCATACTGCCAGTTTTTTTTGGTGAATTTTGGCTTTTCACGTGCTTCTCTACGTTATTTTTTTTTAATTTCAAATTAGTATCACACGCCGAACAATATTTGTGTGACTTATCTTCGCTTACCGTTAGTTCTTCGTAAGGTTTCATCCAACTTAGGATTATACTATTCTCGTCACTGTTATTTTGATGAGATATGCTATTGATATGGTTCACATCACTTATACATCACATAAGGAATAATGAATGCTATATTTTTCTTCATTATATTTTAATTCCTTAAATGGCTCTATCCAGTATTTAATCTCGGAAGGAAGTAAATCAAAAACCAATTTGACGGTCTCGTAGCATAAGTGTCAAGTGATTGTGTCAATACTTTTTAATTTTAAATTGAGATTTAATTTGCACTACTCACTAAACACGAGCATTTCATTTATTTCATTTCATTTTATTTATTTAATTCAGTAAGAATTTACATTATTAAAGTGGATCTATAACTAGATAATAGTACATTACGTAACTAGGGTGGTGAATTCGTGAATGCCCCAGATCGCAGGTGTTTATGGCCCGAACCGAAGGTCAGGGCCATAAATATGCGCTCTGGGGCTTTACGAATTACCGCCCGTGTTGAGTACAAAATTTTACGTCTTCACCTGGCCACAATGCGAGTTTTCCCGTACGCGCAGCGGCAGCGTGCAGTAAAACTCGCATTATGGCCAGGTGTGACGTAATAGTACATTACGTAACTAGGGCGGTGAATTCGTGAATGCCCCAGATCGCAGGTGTTTGTGGCCCGAACCGAAGGTGAGGGCCATAAATATGCGCTCTGGGGCTTTACGAATTACCGCCCGTGTTGAGTACAAAATTTTACGTCTTCACCTGGCCACAATGCGAGTTTTCCCGTACGCGCAGCGTGCAGTAAAACTCGCATTATGGCCAGGTGTGACGTAAATAATATTGTAGCATCACATGTGATCAGTAATTAGTATTATTATACTGTGTTTTACCAGCATGCAGGCTTTTTTTAAGTAGGGTAAATTAACGGAGTTCTTTAACTTAATCATGACCTTAATACAGATAATTAACTATAATTCCGACTTCATAAATTTTCTAACAAAATTTTAATTGCCAACAATGTACAGCAAAGTAAATTGACAAGTAAGTGTAAATGACAGCTCTTCATACTTTGTTTAGTACGGCGTCATACACCTAGTCCATTGAAGGTTTGTATTTTGGAAAATTAATTGCACAGTTAATTTACATAATTATGATTTGCATATAAATAAATAAATAAATATAAGGGGTCAATCTTACACAAATCGACCTAGTCCCATAGTAAGCTCAGTAAGGCTTGTGTTATGGGTACTAGACGACGATATATATAATAGATATAAATACTTAAATACATAGAAAACATCCATGACTCAGAAACAAATATTCATGCTCATCACACAAATATTTGCCCTTACCGGGATTCGAACCCAGGACCTCTTGCTTCGTAGGCAGGGTCACTACCAACTAGGCAAACAATAACAACAATAACAATATAACAATATATATGCAAACAATTGCTAATGGAACATATTATTATCAGTTTTAATAAATGCCCGCATGCCCGTAACACACTGTATAAGTTTATGATAACATTAATTACGTTCGATTAAAATGCACTCAGTAACGACGTGACAGTATGTATAAATCTTTATAGTTAATGAGACATCATACTTTTTGACTTTGACTTTGAGTTCGAAATTTTACACATGGCGACTCCAAAGATTTTAGAACCACGGTATGCTGCGAAAAGTTCTAAGCCTACTAATAACCCTCCTCTCCTTCGGGTAGTCGGGTAAAAATAACATCTCGATCACGTCAGCTTCCGGAAAAGCAACCCACTTGAAACTTTAAAATCGGTCTATTCGTTTAGGAGCGTTGATTTGGTTTAATCGACGATCACAATACAATTGTCTTTGTGTAATTTTAATTGCAGCTGTCATTTGTAAGGGTTGCCATGACAACCAACATATTACTAGACTGATATCGTTCCAGAAACTGGCCCTACCCCTATTATCTTAAAGTGGCGTAATAATACTAGCTACCTAGTGGCGCCAATAAAAAAAAAGATATATACTACCACGTAAAAAAACCTACTTAGCATAGGTACAACAACAACTTATAAAGGTACAACTTAACCAACCCCAACCAACTCATATACAATTATTAAACGTTTTTATACAATCAACAGTCTTAAAGGGTAGCATCCAAATATTTGCATTCTCTTTCAACAACATACCAAGTATAATATGTACGAACGCCTTTATTCCGTACGGAAAAAGGCCACTTTGTCCAGTACAACTGTAACACTTGATCCGTTTTGGTATGCAGAATTAGTACGGCGGAAATTGGCCAATATTGATAAAAGTCGTGGACACGTCTTCTATATACCTAAAACTGGTATGGATTTGTTCCTTGTTGTCTCCAGAGTACGAATCTACCGGTTTTAGTTAGGGGAGAGGGGGACAGACATAGCTGTGACGTCACAAAGATGGCGGCCGACGTTAATCTATTTTTGTTTAAATCTCAGATTCTATTTTTTTGATCGGTTCGTGTGAGGTGTCATTTGAAAGCATATTAAATGTTCTATAATTCATTCTTTGAGTTCTCTAACGTACAATCAACCGTTTGAAAAATAATTAAAAAAATAGATTTTTTTGCTTTCTTACCATCATTATTCGAGAAAGAGATACTTTAGCGTGATAAATGTCATTATAAAATTATCAAACCTTTTATTAGTTTGCCGATAATATGCAATTTGTCGCCGTGAGATAATAAACATGTCATTTATGGCCAATTCCGTAACGCAACTCCGCGGCAACCGGCATGCTGCATATGACTGAAATACTTTGAAAGTTCAATTTTGGTGTTCCCAAATGAAAGGTACTGTAGTTGTAGTCGTTTTTGTTTTTGCCCTAGGGCACCCTGTGGTGCTTAAAGCCTTCATAAGCTCTCGCCACACCTTCCTGTGTGTTCCTGTAGTCAAATTAATAAATATTGTGTTTAACGCGTACAAAGCGTAGATTAGTATTTATAATCGCCGAATTGAATTCTTTTACACCTAGGAGCAATATTAAAATAGAAGAGCATCATTTATTGTATAAATATGTTTCAATAAAAAGGCATTTTAAATTCATAACTTCGTTGACTATGGGCCGCAAGCTTTCGCCAAAATCCAGCCCGAGGACTAGGACCCAAACTGGTGACAAGGCCACCCTTGCCATATCCCACACTCGCGCATACTTCATTTCATTCGAGAGCAAGTTGCGGTTGAATTTGGAGACATTTGTACGTGGTGATTTGTTACATTACCTTTCTAGCAACAGCTATGTGTAAACATATTTTTTCTCTGGAGATGCGTATCGATATTTACGGTTTGTCGACTGATATTTGTTGCGAACTATGGAGTTCCATAGTTCGAACAGAACAACACGGCCCGAAGGCGAGCGGGGCCTAAGGCGCGGAGCGTTCCTCCAGAGCGAGCTCTTCTCGCGAGTCCTAAAGCCAAAGACCCCAAAGGGAGAGCTCACGCGGACATTTTACTACTCCTAAGTGAATTACAAACAAACCTGAGGGCCAAAGGCCCGAAGCGTACCTTCAAAGCGGGCTGTCCGCGCAAGCCAGAGGGCCAAAGGCCCGAAGGAGAGCAGCATGGCACGCGAGGTGGCAGGCCGAGCTCTGTGTAGGGCCGAAAGCCCGAAGGGTTCCTTCAAAGCGGGCTCTCCACGCTAGCCAGAGGGCCAAAGTCCCGAATGCCGGGCCCACGTGGACTCTTTAGTACTCCTATGTGTCCTACAAGCAAACCTGAGGGCCGAAGGCCCGAAGAAGAGCAGCATGGCATGCGAGGCGCCAAGCCGACCTCTGCGTAGGGTCGAAGGCCCGAAGCGTTCCTTCAGAGCGGGCTCTCCACGCTAGCCAGAGGGCCAAAGGCCTGAAGGGCGGGCCCACGCGGACACTTTTTACTCTTAAGTGTCTTACAACCGAATCTGAGGGCCGAAGGCCCGACCGTCCCTTCGGAGCGCGCTCTCTACGTGAGTCCGAGGGCCAAAGGCCCGAAGCGACCCTCCAGAGTGCGCTCTCGGATACTCTACTCCTGAATGTGTTACAAGCGAACCTGAGGGCCGAAGGCATGCACATGAGGATGCAGGCCGAGCTCTGCGAGGGGCCGCAGGTCCGAAGCGTCCCTTCAGAGCGCGCTCTCCACGCGAGCCTGCACGGGCAACTTGAGGGCCGAAGATCCGAAGGAGAGCGGCATGGTAAGCGAGGCAGCAGGCCAAACTCTGCGTATAGGGACGAAGGTCTGTAGCGTCCATTCAGGGCGCGCTCTCGGACACCATACCCGCCGAGTGTTTTACAAGCGAACCTGAGGGCCAAAGTCCCGAAGGCGAGCGCCAAGGCATGCGAGGCCGAAGGCCGAGCTCCATTTAGGGCAGATGCCCGAGGGCCAAAGGCCCGTACGGCAAGTCAACGCAGCCACAGGGGAGTCCCTTACTCCTTCACATACAAGACTCAAACACTCACCAAGGGGACACAAACTAGGTCCGTGCAACGTTTCATTTACAAATCTCTCTCCCGCTTTTCGCTTCCTATAGCAGTTTTTCACTTCTCTTTTGCGAGGAAAAACTCAACCAAAATAAGTCAGATTTGGAAAGTACAAGTCAAAGTACAACACAGGTAATCTCGGGCAAAAACTAGTCCTACTAATGCGAAAGTTGGGATGTTTGATGTTTAGTTGTTTGTTACTCAACCACGCTTAAACGGCTCAACTGATTTGGATGTAATTTTGCACGAAGATAGTTTATAGCCTGGATTAAAATACAGGATAGTTTTTATCCCGGGTCCACGCAGACCAAGTCGCGGACGGAAGCTAGTTGTCTAATAAAGCTGCTTGCGTTCATTGTTTTATTATTTATTTCTTACTTAATACTAGGAACTAGACTAATTTTACATCACCCTGGCGTAAATTAGCAATAACAATCTCACTTGACAGCCAAAAGAAGACATAAAATTGTGTATGGAGGGTGAAAATGTACGCTTCAGAACACTCGCCTCGCCTTTGGCTCGGGCTACAAAGTTCCTGAGGTGGCCTTTATTTTACTGCTTGAGGTGCGTATCATGATCGTCTGACTCGTATAATTACTCAGAAAACAAAAAAAGAGTTTCTAAAGGCGCGATGTGACGCCAGTGATCGCTAGCAGAGTCGAGCGTGGTGAATTGGTGATGGTTAATCGGTACGTAACTAACAAAATTTATTATTACTTGGTTATTTATTAATTTACACCAACAAAATATATATTTTCGGAAAGCTTATAAAATGACCTATCTTTTTTATAATAACTTTCATTGCTCTAATGTTATTGTTTATTGAGTTACAAGCGTGTTTTACCAGTACTCATGCAAACGCGCACGGTAAAAAAATCATATTTTTTCTAATAACTTAAAAACTGTTGATTGTACGTCATAGCGTTCAAAGAATGAATTATAGTTCGTTTAATATGCTTTCTAATGATACCTCACACGAAGCAATCAGTAAAATAGAACCCGAGATTTGAACAAAAATCGATGACCGTAGGCCGCCATATTTGTGACGTCACAGCTATGTCCATCCCCCTCTCCCATAACTAAAACCGGTAGATTCGTACTCTGGAGACAACAAGGAACACATCCATACCAGTTTTAGGTATATACAAGAGATGTCCACGAAAATCGTGAAGGTCGACTTTTTGCGATTTTGCCACCGTACTAAATAGGTATATACCTACCTTACCACTTACTCTAAGCAAAACTGACCTCGTCACTGTGTTCGTCCGTGATGCCGTCTAAGCAGGTACGAATAATCGTTTCAACAGTGCCTTGTTTTGTCACTCTGCAAACCGCAATCTTATCTTCTTGGCGTTTTCTAATTTGGTTCCGAATGAAATCCTCCGAAGCATCTTCTTGGCACAACAGACACTGTTTTTGGTAATCAAAGTATGTTTGCACAGGCCTTAGGGTCAGTTTGTTTTTCTCTGCACATTTTATACACCGTTCGTTGGTGTAGACAGCTCTGCACTTGCCATGTACTTGTATATTTTCATCAGAAACTGACACGAACTTTTCGTCCCCACGCCTTTTACTTGCTATAATTAACGTTTTCTGTCCTTTTTGCCCTACATTCACCACATCAAAGTTCAACGCACAGTTACATATCCTACAATTAGGATATTCCATATTTTTATTTGTTTTATTTGTACGTTGTGGGGTGGTCGGTACAAAACACATCTACATGAACTCAAAATTCAGATTGTCGCGTATTTTTGCATGTGTTGGTTGACACTTGACAGTGAGGGGATGCGTTCAGAAATAATGAATTATGTTTGCGTCCGGCATGTTTGCGGCACTGGCAGTTAATGTTATTATGAAACATAATGTCTAAAATTAATAAAATGCATTGTTTTGTTGCCCGCACCCACCGCATGCATCCCGCTCCACGACAAGTTCACGTGTATTTTCAATTTGTTAAGCGTGCCATTAACATGTTTAATTTTGATGAAAACATGATTATAGTACACAAAAAGCTATCAATAAACAAAAATTTCACGGTTACGATTTTTAACTACTGAGAAATATAGTATTATTGAAACCGTTAATTTAAATGTTTAATTTTAGACTTAAATATCTAAAAAGACGCAATATAGCCTAAACAGATACAAAAATCATGGTTATTATTTTGGCTTATCTAGATATTGAGGTCAGATGAAAACTATGAAAAATAACGTAGATGCAAATGTTGTTTCAGTTTAATTTTGCTATTAAGTTATCGCATTCGAATGCACCACAAAATTATACTAACAAGGTATTTGGTTACCTATTTTCCTTTTAGGACAAAGTTAGGAAGTGTACGATATTCATGTTTTTTTAAAAAAAAAGTTACGACCGCGGATTTTTTACATAATATATCTAATTTATATTTGGTACTTAATAATAATATCCAATAAAATAATAAAAACAACGAGTTATCGAATTATGTCTATGTTACGCTTTATTTCTTGCTCTAGTTGTGAAATAAATGAATTTGATGCCATAGACAGGCACAGATACAGACAAATCAAACTCAAAACTTATAACACCCCTCTTTTTGTGGGGGGGGGGGTTTAAAAATAAGTACCTATTCATAGTGAAACGAGTCTCATTCGACGACGATTCATACGAATCAATTCTATGTGGTGCGTCATTTCAAAAGTACGTGCCTACCAATTTTGGAATTATCCAAACGTTTTCTGTCTCATAAGGAAAAAATATTGGCATTACATTACTATTTACCTAAAAATAGAAAATACTTGAAATAACTTGGAATTACCTATGGGTTGGGTATTTCCATGTATTAAGGACAATATTTAGCATCGGAATTACCCACTAAAAATTAATTTTAACTAAAATATGTTTGCTAGAAAATGATTTACGCTATATCATCGTCACATATTTAAGAGTTATCTTCTTGTCGGTGGAGTATTTTCCATTTCTCTCTGTCGCACGTCAGCTCTTTAATTTGCTGATACGACACGACACCACCAGCGTTCCTGTATTTGTTCCAAATGACTGCGCCGTGGTCTTCCCCTGCCTCTCCCTTCTATCTTTCATTCCATGATCGTTTTAAAGAAGTTCACGTGTCGTATCATATGATACATATGGTCATATGACCACGTAGGTATCAAGTAACATAAATAAATATGCTAATATATCACTATAAATATACAGTGCATGCATATGCATTGCCAGACTATTATTGCGCGCACTATAAAATAATGTATGACATTGCTGAATGGATCCCAAACAATATATTCAGTCCACAT